>OX376372.1:81730431-82459531 GCA_947369275.1 Nemotelus nigrinus
GACTAATTTAGAACATGGATTTAACACTCTTTTGGCATATTTCACGAAGTGGAAGATCAAGATCAATGCCAGTAAGACAGAAGCCCTATTCTTTACACGTTGCTGGAAAACCGATATGTTTCCGCAGCCACTAGTAATGAATGCCAGCACAATTGATTGAAACTCCAATCACATCAAATACGTGAGAATTTATTTAGACACGACGCTTACATTCAAAATTAATTTTAACTTCACTACGAAAAAGTGTAATTCGTTGGTTCAAATCCTCTACTCACTAGGCAATAAAAAATCCAAAGTTTCTGCAGCCAACAAGTTGCACGAATTACAAAACCTTTTTTCAACTAGTACTCCATTTTGGAGTTACTGTTTGAGGAAACTGTCCCGAGTTATATTAAGTAAATATAAATAATAAAAAATGAAATTCTAAAAATGCTACTAAATCTGCCTTCTTTTATTCTACCAGTTATGTGTCGCTAAATTGTCACTCATAGCAAATAAAATTAGCTCTTTTACTGTCTTAGTCACAGGCGTTGGGGGGAAATGGAGGAAGGTTATCAAACTGACGCAGTCTACATTGATTTTAGTAAGGCATTTGGCAATGTTGACCATTCTACTTTGGGAATTCGGACCCGCCGGATCTTTACTTAGCTGGTTCACTTTTACCTTCGCAATCGAGCACAGTTTGTAAAATTTTAAGGACTTTTATTAAAAATCATTTTTGTGGTCCACTTCAAATCATCGTGGACAACTTCTTTTTAATATCTTTGATTCCGACTTATCTGACATTCTGTTAAATATACCATACCAACACTATGCGGGCGATCTGAAACTGTACCACATCATTGAATCTAAATCTGACGCCATTTATCTCCAATCTAAACTTGATTCACTTTATCGCTAGTGCAATGTAAACAAACTCTCTCCTTACATCAATAAGGGCTTGGTTATAAGTTTTAATGAGTGTTAGGTTATAATGCACGATCACACACAGCATGTACATACTCGGAAATAATTTGTTAGTTCGAGTTGATAACATTGATGACCTTGGTATTATCTTGGATGAAAAACTTCGCTTCACCTATCATTATAGCAAAATCCTTTCCCTTGCAAATAAAAAAACTAGACTACATGAGAAGACGATCCAAAGAATTTCGTAACCTGTGGATCACAACACAAGATCCTTAATCCAGCTATACAAAAGCAATATCCACTTTTCGCCTTGAGAGAACTATTATACAGCCCTTACGATTTTAATTACCTAATTCTATATGAGTTTGCTGCAGGATTTTCAATGGGGTACAACTTTTAATCCCCAACGATTTTCAAATCAGCTGTCAAATCCTTCATTTTCAAAGCTATTTGTACCCTGTAATTACTAAGCATAATTTTTTCTCAATCTCTTATTTATTTGCTGTTTATCTATTTAGTATTAATTTACTTGTTATGTATTTATTTGTTACTTATTTGATTTTTATTACAATTTTTATTCATTTTTGTTTGGTACTCTATATGCAATTTGTACCTTGTTGGGTGAATGAATAAAATAAAGCAAAATAAGTTTACTCTTGTACTTCATCTAGCACTTTTATATAGTAGAAAAAAAAAAGAAAATGCTCGGTGATGGCAATTATCACAATTGGTTCACTTCAAGATCTACACCCCCTGTAAACTTTATTTTCATCCGATGATTAGTTATAGGGGAAGAAAGATTTTTAGAGTTGCTGCTCGCGCCAAATTTGAAAATTTTCGAAAGTGAAACGTTTGGTGTTCTCACTTTCACTACAAGATGATTCTTATTATGTACAAGATAATTACCATTTGAAATGTTAATGCTAGCATTTCTTTGTAAAAATTAAAAAAAATAGGACATTTATAACATAGATATTTAGAACAATGGCTAACGGAGCACTTTTATAATTTTTCAATCAAAATTTGACCAGATGAAGAAAACACTAAGATTTAGTACAAGTTGGTGGTAAACCAATCATCACAGACCTTCACGGCAGCACAAACTGATTTTTTAAACAATGGGTTAAAATTCGCCATTCGGAACAAAGCGAATATACGTCAGCTAATCGTGGATTTAGAGGCAGGCATCAACTCATACACATTGGATGGTCCAGTTTCAGGGGAGGGGAAAGAACGCATACGCCTGGCAGCAACAGATGCTATCAGGAAAAACAACAGTCACAGCGGAAAACGTATCCACCAAGAAAAGGAAATGGCCAAAGAGTTAAAAAGTAAACCGGTATACTATATCAAGGCAGACAAAGGAAACGCAGTAGTTATACTCGATAAGGAAGATTACGATGAAAGAATGAGGACAAAAATAGATAATGGGCCATATAGAAAACTGAGGAACGATCCACTACAACCACTTATTAAGCAGGTCGATAAAGTTTTGAAGGAATGCAAACAGGTGTTATCCAACAACTATTTGAGAGTCTCAAATCCAGCGCTGCCACGGATAAGGGGCCTTCCCAAAATTCATAAACCAGGAAAAGAAATGAGGGAGATAATTTCAGCGGAAAAATCACCAACGCATCGGATTGCAAAATGGTTGGTCAAGGAATTCCAGAGCATGGAGCATAAGTTTAGGTCATATTCGGTCAAAAACTCGAAAGAATTTTGTGAGCATCTTCAATCGATAGGAGATTTAGAAGAGGATGAAATTCTGATATCCTTCGACGTTAAAGCTCTTTTTCCGAGCATACCTATAAAGGAAGCAATTCTTATATTAGAGACCTGGTTGCTTCAGCAACAAAATGATGCACTTTGGAAGACGAAGGTCAAACAGTACATCAAGCTAACGAAATTGTGTATGGAAGAAAATTATTTTACATTCAGGGAAGGGTATTACAAGCAGCTGAAAGGAGCTCCGATGGGCAACCCACTGTCACCGTTTATTAGCGAGATTTTTATGGCTAAGCTAGAAGCGGATCTAGAAGAAAAGGGCCTCATGCCGAAATTTTGGAGGAGATATGTGGACGACATCTGCGCGGTTGTAAAAAGAGAAGAAGTAGAAAATACCGTGGAAATCATCAATGGTTTGCATGGAAATATTGATTTCTCTTTTGAAACAGAGACAAATGGTCAGCTACCGTTTTTGGATCTATTGCTAAAGAGGAGGGAGAAACAATTAGAGCTGGAAGTGTACAGGAAGCCAACAGACACAAATCACGTCATCAGATACAACTCCAACCATGCGTACCAGCACAAGATGGCTGCATTCAACCACATGATCCATCGTATGTTGACCCTACCGTTATCGTCCGAGGGATTAAAGAAGGAAACATCCCACATTTTGAAAGTAGCTGAGAGCAATGGATACCCCACCAAACGGATAACAGGACTGATTGGAAAACAGATGAGGAACCTGGCACTTAAAGGTTTGACAAACCTGAAGGAGGACAAGCCCCCACTGAGAAGGGTCGTGTTAGAATATAATCGGATTTCGTTGGGTTTGAAGCCCAAATTAAAGAAATGGGGCGTAGAGGTTGTATTCCAAAACAGAAGCAACCAGCTGAAGACTCTACTTGGGTCAACAAAGGACCCAATAGAAAGATTGGAAAAAGCAGGGATATACTCGATCCAATGCGGGGATTGTGACCTAAAATATATAGGCCAAACGAAACGAAGTGCACTTACTCGCTTCAAGGAGCATCGGAGGGAAGCAGAAACAGCAAGGAGGAAAAACATTAAGGAGTTCAAATCTAAAGTAGCGGAGCATATGGTTGGAGCAGACCACAACATCTCGGTGGAAAACCTCTCACTGATAAGCAACGTGGGAGATAGTAGAAAGCTAGATGTAGCGGAAAGTTTGGAGATATTCAAGGCTCCACGGGAGTGTCTCCTTAACAGGGATTTGGGAAACGGATATTCCCCACTATTCAAATTGATTAGAAGAAGTACCGCAAGGGCAACCGGAGATCGTAATAACACGATAATTAACATCTCACCAACGAGCCAGGAAAGAAGGATTAACGAAACAGTTAATGAGGCTGCTAATGAGGATTTAATTAGCGCACCACCTACTGACGATGGGGGAAATACCCAGACGGAAAGAAAACGCTTAAGGAGACTTAAAAGTTTATCTACAAATAGGACGATTAGGGACTATTTTCCTCAGTCGAAGAAACATCGCTGAAGAAGGCTATAAGTGATAGCCGAAATACTGGTATACGGATTTTGAAAAATAAATTGGTAGAAATAAAGGAAACGAGTTCGACTTTTCATTTCACTCTTAATTACCTACTCCATGGATGACAGTATAATCGCCTCCAGAGTCCATTGACGGTTATTTGTTTGAATCTATAAATTTTCTACTGGGGTGCTCAACCAGACAGAAAACACTTAATTTTCCATACGCAGCGCTATGTGTACGAGTATTAGACATTTATAGTAATATTTTTAGTAGTAATATTTTTAATGTTTACATTTCAGAATATTGCTCTAATTTTTATACCTTTTCAAGAGCACGCCATTAAAGAAAGGTTGATTTTGTAATGTGGCTGCTATTTTGTCTTTCCTTCTAATTGATAAAGTGAAACCTTTAGTTGCCTAAGGCTTCAATTGCTTCAATTTATGGCTGCCTTATTTGCTGTTCCTAAACAGTTTCTGGATGTTTCTAATAGTGTATTACAGAAGGTATCATATGATTTATTGGCTTTTTTTTTTTTCGCAAAATACGTTCACCAGGATTCATTTTGTAGCAGGTATTCAAATTTTAATCCGCTTCAATTTTCAATATAATAAGTTTCAGAACAAAAGATATTTCCGAAGGTAGCAAAATGGTCAATTATGAATGTTTTATAAATGGCCGATTGAAAAATATGACTATTTTGATACACGCAAAATTCGCGATGATTGTCCCACTTCTTCCATGCGCTAAAACTTGTCTAACTATAGAAAAAGAGGGCAGCATATCCTCGAAATATCGATAACTAAAGAAATTTGAAAATATGCAAATACTAAATGAAAAAAATATTTTTGCCGCCTTCCTCCAACCCGTATTTCATTCAGTACCAGAATTTGGCGTGTCACTTTCTCCAATTTCTACGCCGTTAATTTATTTTTCGCCCACAACCTCACAATCTTCGAAAGCAAACTAAACTATGTTTCTTCTACTAACTAGTTGATTCGCCTAATGCTTAAAACTACCCTTCTGCAGCAAAAACATCCTGTCACCGCCAGCAGTAGTTCCTACAATTTCCCATAATAAGTCACATTAATCATCTATTGGCTCACTGAGCTCTGATATCGCAGTAATTGAGAAGCATTCCGATCATCTAAGCTAATATTGAATCTTTTTAACAGGCTTTTCAATCTTATGGCTAAAAATGATTATAGTCTTATCCCCAGTGTCACAGCAGGGCGTGTAAGGAAGAGTACTCGTAAATAAATAACCTTAATGAGTAAATGATATTGTTGGATATAAGTCGTGGATGTTAAAATTTATCCATTTGATTCTGCTTTCGGAGGCTTACTCCGCAAAACGATCCAATTTCCCGTATCAAATAATCTCTGCTTTAATAAGCGTTAGAAAGTATTAAAGATGTTCACTTAAGTCTTACAAATGTTCTCCTCAGTTATCAGATAGACAAAATTACTGCAAAATGCGTCTTCTTGTTTACATGAATCATAAATGCATCTGGCAGTCTTACTAAAGCGCAACCATTATATTGTTTGTATATGATTTTTACATTTTTTTCTCTCTTTCAGTTGTTTGACACTGAATATTGTTTGAATGACCATCCAAATATCTTTTAAAATGTATTCATCGACATAATAAAAGGCATTTATTTGATATACATAACTGATATATCTGCAGATATACCTATCTCGTTTGAATAGTATATTTGTGGTTTTTCTGTGAAATTTTAGCATACTGCTGCGGCCTGCCATTCTTTGTCTTTTTCACAATTGCCGCCTTTAATGATAAACACATTTTTGGAAGCCTAAATTGAAGTGGTGTGGGATTTGGTTATTTCCGCCAATTTTTGTCGCCCTGGTTTAAATGTTTTGTCAATAGAAATTGAACATTTGCTTCCTCCAAAATAGAAAATAAATAAATTAAACTATTTAGCAATATAAGCCATCATTTAATGCATTTTACTTGAGAGCTTGAAAAGATAAGACTGAAATTCCTTAGTTTTCAATGCTAACTGTGTGAACAAAATGTTTCTAAAATTATATGGTTTATTACATACGATGTCGATGAAGTATATTAAGCGAAACATAATTTCATATTTTGTTGGCTTTGGTATATCAATTGTTAATATTTTAAAATGGTAGATAGTTGGCTGGCTCTATTCTCAGCATACTGGCCACCAAGATTCACTGGTTCTGGTATGAATCTATTGTTTAAAGATTAATTTATTGTTTCATTCCTTAAGTTTATTCGAGTCATAGTTATTGAATCATATGCTAATAGGTTTGTTTTTCGGGAGGGGACATATTTTGTAAACCATTTTGGTCTCTCTTACAATTATGTTAGGTACTCTAAACACCATCTCTGCCAAAATTGTCGTTTCAACCTCTGAACTGATTGCCATTTTCGCGTTTCATTGTCAGTAATTGCATCTTCTGGTATTTCAAATAAATTTTCGCCGGTGAGAATGTGACCCGGTGTTAACGCTGTAAGGTTGTACGGGTCATCACTGATTGGCGTCAAAGGTCTACTGTTAATATGTAATATTTCTCTATTTGGGCGAGCAATGTGTACATTTCTTCTACATTTAAGAGATGTTCATCAACCACTTTAACCAAATGTTGTTTCGTGGATTTGGCTGCTGCTACAGAAATGTCACCGACGTGAGGACTTCCTGGAGGAAAAAACTTCCAGTTTATGCTATTGTTTGCTAGTACTTCCTGCGATTCTTTCAGCATTTTCCATTTTCTTTCATTGTGTGTGAGCTGGTGAATCATTTTTAGAGCTAAATAAAGAGCACAGGCGGTCCCATAAGTAACTGTCATGAGTTTTTAATGTTTAAGCTGTTCCGATGGATGCTGTCGCCAAAGTATATGTTGTTAGTTTTGATCTGGACTACTATTTGCCGATACATTTCACGTTCGGTTCAACCACTAATTATACCATGTGCACATTTGAACTACTCGAAAAAAATCAATGAAATAAGTGTTCGACTCCCGATGGTTGATATTTAAGCGATTTTAAGGTATTTTTGATCTTAACTATGCAGTGCTATTTGCCGATACATTTTTTGTATATCAGCAACTATGACATACTTATGTAAACGACATTTCATTAAAATGTCGATGATGTTATTTTGAGTCGGATGTCCTATGATTTCCCCCTTGATGTTCTTGTGGTGTGTTGAATACTACTCGTAACTTGGTAGTCGTTCTCTCTGCTTTGATAACCGGATGATGTGGCAAATAATAACCCCATGCCTGGTTCATTGGGAATAACTTCCACCATATGTTTTAACAACAAATAATCTTTCATAAATGCATGGTAAACCTTTTTCATTAACCTGTGGGTCCTAATAAAATCCACCCAAGCTTAGTTTTGGAATGATTATCCTTTCAAGCCGTTCTTGACTCGTACTGCATTCTGTTTGTGCTTGTGTACCATTGCTTGTCGGCTTTAGCATTTCGTATTTCTGGATGTTCGACTTGACTATCGGCATCAGTTCTAGATAGTTGCTTTCCGCTTTCTTGAACTGCTTCGTATACGCTTCCCGAAGAGCTGAAGAGTGCTGTGTCTCTCGTAACATATTGGAAACGCATGCTGTACATGCTCTTTAGAGAAGTCCAGTCTGAACATCGAAGTAAGCAAGGCAATGTCTGTCCTTGTTGTTTTTGCTGTCTTTGAAGTAGTTCTTCAATTCCTTCGTTCGTAGCCATCTTGATATTCTTGGATCGAAATAAAACTTTGATATACAGTGGACTTTTATTCTTTATATCGTCGAAACTATCTTCACCTAAACCAAAAGCGCAATAGAAGCACTGTAAATTGGTGCAGACTTTAGAATTCTAAGTTGCAATACAGAATAATTCCGGCTCGAAGGACCAAAAAATGATTTAAAACTCCTAAATTTTTTGCATTTCAAGACTAACTTTATCGGCAATATATTTCTTAATCTACATGGCCTATTCCATACGATGTGTGTTATGGCGGCGGCAGAAAAGGCTTAATGAATTTAAAACAGTTTTTTTTATAAACACATTTATTAATATTAATGTCCGTTTTAATTGATTGTTTCACATTTGTATCGTTTTTCACGTCGCGTTTCTTTTCAATTTCCTGTCAAAGTAAGTCAAGACCTACTTCGTCCTTCGGCGAGGCTCGATACATTCGCCAGGAAAACGAGACTTGTCAGTCACACAGTAATAACATTGACATCCCACCCTCCGTGAATCGGCCTCCGATTCACCACAAACAGTCAGTAGGGCTAATTTAGTAGCGGGTCGCCTCAGCACGCGTGACTTTTTCTTTATGTCTGCAAACCTTACTTACCCCTCTTTGGATGGAATTATTTTGATGACACGGCCCTTTAACCACTGACCTCGAGCCAAAGTAGTATCGCAAATAAGGACAACATCATCAACTTGGATTGGCTTCGACTTATCGTACCATTTCGAGCTATTCAGTAACTGTGGTAGATATTCGACGGTCCACTGGTTCCAGAGACGCTCTTTCAGGTTCTGGGCAATTTTCCATTGCTTTCGTGGGCAGACAAATCATCATCAGCGTGGCGTTTGCACATCCAATGAGGAAGTGGTTAGGAGTTTATGGTTCGTCTTCATCTGTAGTCAACGGTACGTCTGTCAGCGGACGGCTGTTCAAAATATTTTCGGCTTTAATCAACACAGACCGCAATGTTTCCACCTTCGGCGCTTCTTCGTGTAGAGTAGACGTAAGGATGCGCTTAACAATCCGGATCAAACGTTCCCAGCATCCACTAGAGCTTGGGTTAAGCGGGCAGTTAAAAATCCACTCTATGTTGCGTTTCACGGCTTCTGCTTCTAGCTGATCCGTATTCAACAGGCGTTGGCTTGCTTTTTTCTCCTTTTGAGCACCAACAAAGTTAGTACCATTGTCGCTGCGAATGCGGATTGGGGTTCCTCGGCGATTAATGTAATTAGTAAAGAAAGTAAAAAGGCGTCTGTTGATAGGTTTTCTGCAAGTTCTAAATGGACAGCTCTTATCGTCATACATGTAAAGATACATGTAAACTACCAGCGTTTTTCACGTCGACGGCCAATTGTGACGTTGAACGGTCCAAAAAGATCTACGCCAGTACAGGTAAAAGGGCGAACCATTGGCGTAAGGCGGTATATTGGCATCTGTGGCGGTGACGGCTTGGCACGATTAAGCTGCCACTTTGCGCACTTAAAGCTAATAGACTTCAATATGGCTTTTACGCCTAATATCCAGAACTTTTGCCGAACTTCGCTCAACACCACGGACGCATTTTGATGATGAAAAGTCTTATGGAAATAAATCACAATCAATTGGGAGACCTTGTGGTTTTTTGGTAAGAGTATTGGTCGTCTAACGTTGAATGGTAGATAAGATGCCTCATCGATATGACCACTAACTCTGATGATTCCATCCTCATCTAGGTAAGGTGTAAATCTGTATAAGGGACTTCTTTTATTTACTTGACCTTTCGATGTTAAAGAACTTATCTCAGAAGAAAATACTTCTGTTTGCACCGTTTTGATGATAAGTTTTTCTGCCATACCTCTCTGATAGATGATCTGAATATGTAACAGGCATGATGTGATCTGGTAGTTTATTCAAAAACTTTCGAATGCCTCTAAGCATCCAAGCAACTGACCTTTTTAACCTGTAAAAGGAACTAAAACGGTTAAAATCGAACCAATTGGTACTCGCCTCCTTTAGGAAGTGAGACGATTTAATTTCTTCTACTGTCTCGATGTAATCAAAAAGCGGCAGCGCTGGCCAATGGTCCCCAAGTTGACTCAAAAACGGTGGTCCCGTTAACCACGGACTTCCGGGAATAAACTTCGGCGTTGTTAAAGTACGAGTTGCTGCATCTGCTGTGTTTTCCTTGGGAGGCACCCATCTCTACTGTGCTGGGCAGGTAGCGTTTAAAATCTCCGCTATGCGGTGGCCTACGAACGGTTTGTACCTTCGTTTTGACGAGCATATCCAACCTAGAACAGTGCGCGAATCAGACCAAAATACAATGCGGCTTATAGACACGTCATGTTGCCTTGTAATTGCGACATGCAAACGGGTGGCTAGAACAGCAGCTTGTAGTTCGAGCCTAGGTATTGACATTAACTTCTGTGGGGCGGTATGTGTCTTTCCCGCAACAAACGCAACATCCAATCCATCTTGATGTATTATTCGCCAGTATGCAACTGCGGCGAACGCCACTTCACTAGCGTCCATAAACATGTGAAGCTTGATGGTTTCAGCTTTGGTGAAATATGGCGAATAACATCTACCTATCTTACAACTTTTCGCACTTTCAAACTCTTTCCACCAAGCAAACCACTTTTTGGTCATGTCATAGGGCAATCGATATTCCCAATCCAGTTTCGCCTTCCAGGTTTCTTGGAGCATGATTTTTAAAAATAGCAAAAAATCGGCAAACATGCCAAATGGGTCGAATACAGACATTACCACCCGAAGGAACTCACGGTTGGTTGAAAAGCGCTGACACAGAACTACTTCTTTTGGCACTCGAACGAATTGAGTGTGAAATTGGAAAGTATCACTCACTGTATTCCAATACATGCCTGACACCTTTTCAGTTGTTGTTTGTCGGTCCATTGAAACTTCTGCAACATCAGATATGTCAGTCGTTTAGTGCAAGCTGCACAGCTACAGAATTGGATTTAAAACCACGCAACTCAAATCCAGCCTCGGCGTTTATGGTTATTACTTGTTGACAAACACGAACGGCATCTTGGACCTCATTAAAGCTGCAGGCAAAATCATCAACGTATAAATTGTTGTGAATTGCGTAAACGGCATCCGAGAACTGGTGCTTGAAGTCGTCGGCATTACGATTTTTAATAAATTCGGCGATACATGGTGAGCAAATAGCTCCAAATATAAGTGGCGTCATAACATATTGTTGAGGCGGCTGGCTAGAGTTGGCATCTCTCCAGATAAAACGTTGAAAATGTTGATCTTCATGACGTACACGAATTTGTGAAAACATCTCACGAATGTCTGCTGCTACCGCTACGGCACCTTGGCGGAACTTAAAAAGCACACCCATCAACGGCTTGGCTTGCTCGGGTCCCTTAAGTAATTCTGAATTAAGCGATATATTGGCACTAGAAGCTGCAGCATCAAAAACTATGCGCATTTTATTAGGTTTATGCGGGCTGTGTACCGCAAAGTTTGGCAAGTACCAAACTGGACCTTTCTATTCGTTTATCTCTTCGGCTAACAACTTTCTAGCGTATCCACGTATATTTGCAGCTCTTCTTCATATCTTAACTGCAAAATCTGAGCTTCGCTGACATCTTCCCTCTATTCCTGCGAGCCGAGTGATGGCCATATTCCAATTGCCAGGTGACATAGGTGGAAAATTTTCCCACAGCAGACAGACTTCAAAGCCACCTTCCTGACGACCGACTGTGGCTTCTAAAATTTGACGAGCTCTCATGTTATCATCAGACTCCAGAACTGTAGGTAGAAATTCCATCCCGAGTTTTTCTCTAGCAAAATATTCAACTACCATTTGGTTCAAAGAGGTTTATCACTTACGAGCAATATTGGCCGTGATATAGTATATCTGATACCAATTGGGCTTTAGGCTACCCATCCCAACTTGGTTTGGATGGCAATAGGCTCCAAATCATTGTTGGCAACAACCGAAAGTGAAATTGCAAGATGTGCATTGTCTAGTCCCAGCAATAGTGACGGCTTAAAGCTATCGTAACTCCTTAACGGTAGCTTTTCTAAGTGTTTATATTTTGATGCAGTAAATGACTGTTCAGGCAGATTCAATTTTGTGATAGCACGAACATTTTCAACGACATACCTGGTTCCGTTGTCACCTGCTATTTCGAAGCCGACACTTGATGCTGTTTCCGTTATGAACTTATCACCAAACCATTGCATGGTTAATGATTGCGATTGACCTTTAAGTCCCAGCAGCTGTGCAACTCTAGTGTCCGCAAGTGACACAGAGGCTCCTTCATCTAATAACGCAAATATATCAATCTTTTCATGCGGACCAAACAGCGACACCGATAAGATCTTGAAAAGGCACTCAGCCTGGTCATTCAAGCAGCTTAAAACTGGCCGAACCGACTCTGCGCTTGAATTTTGCTGCGTAGACGATGAATCTTTCAATTGAACATCATGTACTATGAATGTACACATGTATGAACATGTATGAATTGAACATCATGTATGAATCTTTCAATTGAACATCACTTGTGGTGGAAACGCCGGCAGCCATCAGTTCCAGAGTATTGTCGAAAACGGCAATTTTTGGTACTATGTCCTTTATACAGGCACGAAAAGCACAATCGAAAGTCTTTCACTTTTTCCCAACGCTGTTTGACATTGAGTTTCTCGCAAAAGTTTCTACTCCTCCACAGAAATAACACTTGCCTGACCTTTCATCGCTTCTTACTTGCATAACCCTTCGTGGCGGTGGCGGCGGCGGTGGTATCGGCTTTGGGATAGAGACGTTAGCCTGTGGCATTAGGCATACTACCCTAGCTATCTTCCCAAGCCATTCGGAGAAATGCAGCACTGTAGCGTACGGTGAAATATCAACCGCATGACGTGCCCAATCGAATTGCTTACTATTTGGCAATTTGCCAATTAACTGTTCCAAAAGCGTCATATTTATCAAATGCTGTTCCGCGCCAGAAGACTTCAGAAATGCTGCAATATTACGTACTAACGTGGAAAATGCAACGATCTGCTCAATTTTGTTTTCAGTAATAGCTGGAAATTGTTGTAACTTGGCAAGTTGTGAACGTACTAGTAAATCCTCTCCTCCGAATCGGAATTCTAATTCTTTTATGGCGGCAGGTAAATCGTTCGGATAAATCAGCATAGATGTTACGTCTTCCTTGGCTGGACCACTTAAACCTTTTTGTAGGCGCATCAAATTGTGGCGATTATTATAATTGAAAGTTGCTGTTGTATCACGATAGTTGGCATAGAACAATGGCCAGTCCTCTGGTTTCCCGGAAAATATTGGCAAGTCATACAATTTCAATATACTGCTGTCAGTTGGACGGGCCAGGCTCAAATGTGCACCAGTGCTATCTTTCAAAGACTCCGATTTGCTGGCAGCAAATTCGTTAGCGGCGTTATTTAGGTGATCGTCTACTTCTCTCAATGAAATTTGCTGGCTTAATTTGACTATGTCTTTCTGTCGGGCTTCTGCAGCTACTTGTAGTTGAGCAATATATTTTTTTTAGTATTCACCGTCACTTTCAATTGCTCCATATCTCTGCGACTAGCATCTGCAGATTCCTGCAGACGTTCGATAGCTCCTTGGAGAAGTTGAATGCTCGAGACGACGGCGTCCAAACCCTTCATCTCCTGGCCTTGACTCGATTTTTGTTTCGATGCTTCTGTATCGTCTTCGAGCTCAAAAAACTCCTTGTCGTCTGGTGCAACACGCTTTTGACTTCGTGTTATAGGCATGTATTCGATTCTCAAAAGACTAGTATCTCAACCGAAAACTGTTCAATTTCCGACAACAACCAGGCACGTATATATGTAGGTAAATTACACATTCGCGATAGTGAATAAATGTGAAATATGACGGCGGCAGAAAAGGCTTAATGAATTTAAAACAGTTTTTTTTATAAACACATTATTAATAAATATGTTAATAAAAAAAAACGATTTTTCCTTTCGAAGCTAGATATATTAAATTTTGTGACAGGGGGAAATACTTCAAAGCGATGAAAGGTGTTGCAATGGGAAATCCTTCAAAATGGATTATTATTCACCAGTATAGGACCAGTAGCACCTATAACAAAATGAAGATAAACTTGTAGAAAAAATTATATTTAATCTATTAATGGATCCGAAGCATATGGAGGAGTTTTGTGCAATTGCAACTTGCATCTACATAAAGAAACGAAAACCAAAAAGGAAGTGGCAAAAAGGATGGCTTACCAAACGGAAACAAATGAGTCACACTTGAGCCTTCAGATTGGCAAAATTATTTAAAAATGAATGATACCGGCATATAACACGTTGCTACAGTTGGTCACCCCAGCTATCAAACGAAAGGATACAAATATGAGGCAAACTATCACTCCCCACGAAAGATACTTTGCGGTACTTAGCAAGCTGTTGCAGGTTTTGGGTCAAATAATATAATATACATTCATGTGATCTATATTATTCGATAGCTTCCAAAACAAAATCATGGTCACCACTATCCATTATGCTGAATTTTTCGATTAACTAAAATAATCACTGAAACAGTCAATGAGCTTCAGCGTGTGAAGCAAGACTTCCACGTTGCTTGGACTGAGGCTTCAACATACACAACTAATCCATTTTATAGATTGTCCAAACTCGGCCTACTATTTCCCCACACACGGTCGAGCCAAAAAATGGCCCGATGGCCTGAGTCCATGGACTTTGGATTGATTGGAAATCCAATTTAGTTCCTTGAGCTCCTGAGCAGTGTTAACGCGAAAAAAAAAATATTTGAGGACCAACATTTTGGAAAAAAAAGGACCAAAGGGGACCAACCAAGATAAAGTGCAAAAACAGTCTTTATTTCGTTCCAAAATACTCAAAATATAAATTTGTCGATTATATTTGTAAATAAATAATTGCTTTTTACTTTAAAGCTCTCTTTTACGAGAAAGGAAAAAAATATTTAGAATCAGCCTTCCGTTACAAACATTTCCAACACCAAAATACACTTTTTGAAACTAAAGCAGTTTTTCAAGAAAATATAAATCTTTTGACATGCAATTCAATGAAATTCCATAGAAAGTAACGGAATCTGGAATTTTAGATTGCGATCTAAAAACAACAATTTTATTTTGTTTTTACTTCAAAATGACATACATACATACTACAAATCCAAGTTTAAGTAATATTTCAAAATTCTCTTATTGACATATTAAATTGCCTTGTTAAATTGTCATTTTTTTAGTTCATACATTCATTTCATTGGAAAATTTATTAATTTTTAGGTAAATTCTATGAGTACACTTGCTAAATAGTGAGCTCGTTACATTAATATTTATATCAATATACAAAAAAAAATCAGTAATGATTTCTTATCAAAATACTGAAAATATAACACTTTTCATTCATTTTTTCAGGAACTAGATACAGATATGCATAAATATTTATATTTACGTAAGTGAATAAAATTATGTAAATCTTTTAAGGCAAACAATTCTTCAAGAAAATATCACTTTTCTGTAATTATCACACGTAATTCAAGAAACACCATAGAACAATGTTTCTACATTTTTCCAAATTTGAGGCGATTTTGAAGTTTGAAGACTGCACTAATCCTCCATTGCATGCTTAATATCTCAATATCACATTGCTTTAAATGAAGAAAACTATTAATTAATGGTAAGATAGAAACATTCAAATTTAAAGCCATTTGTGGCTGAAGCCATGATAAATATTTTAATTTTTCGTCTTTGAAGTCGAAGCGTGCATATAACTGTTTTAGCAGCTCTTTATAGAATTCAAGTATGTTTGATTTTATTATGACCTTTTCTGGTTTAGTTATAAATGCTTCTGTTACATAATTCTCAGCTTTTGCGCCTATGTATATCTCATCATAGCTAACATAATTCAAATCGTCAAATATATTTATTTCCGTTATTGGATGGGATTTGAGATAGTCATATTTACAGCAATTACTTGCAATTAATCTAAAGGTAGCCTCCATATGCTGGTGTAAATACGGTAACCAAACCTTTTCAGATTGAAACTCTTTATTGAAGTTATTAGCTATTGCCAATATATAAGACAAAAAAAAAGGAAATACATCTTATTTTCGGGCTTATATATAGCCTCAGCTAGGTCTTTTGGGCGTACACAATTAATTTCCAAAGTGCAAGATACAAAATAAAGCTTTAAAGCATTCCACTGTTCTACGAGGGGTGTCTTTTATATTTCGGGATTAGAGAATAAAAACAAAGATTAATCATCCAAAATGGTTTTTTTGTTTTTCAAAGTATTCCCCATGAAGATCTATACACTTTTGCATGCGTTTGAAATAATTTTCGAAACAATTTCTCCACTCCGATTGAGGCACCTCCAAAACATGCGTTTTGAACGCATCGACCGCTTCTTCGGGCATCGAAAATCGTTGACCACGTAATTTGTTTTTGATTTGAGGGCATAAAAAGAAGTCATTCGGTGCCAAGTCAAGACTATAAGAATGATGATTCATCAAATCGATGTTTTGCGTGCTTAAAAATGCAGTTGTTTCAGTTTTTCCGAAAGGATTCGTAGGATTCTATTCACAACATTTTCCAACGATAGCCATCTTAATACCTAAAATTTTATGACACTCCAATTCACAGTATTTCTGAAATTTTTTCAATTCATTAATTCTTTTTGAGCTATGTGCTAAATAATTAAAAATGTCTTGACAGAGTTTTTCTCTGCAAACCGGTAGTTTTTTACAAGCGTGAAAGGTACACAAATGTAGTGTATGGCAGATGCAGCGCATACAAAATAAATCTACATTTTCTTCTCGAAACGTTGACTGTACACTGTTCAACGCGCCCACCATTATATTTGCGTGATCAGCGGCGATTCCAATTAAATTTGATAGAGGAATGCAATTGTCTCGAAAACATGCTTTAATTGAAAGAATGAATGCTTTTAACTGCTTGAAAATTTATTATCCCCAATTTGTTTTTTCCTTCCCCACTTTGCCTAGTTTTTCTGCAATTTTCGCACTTTTGGATCTACCACAATGAATCGCAACAGCAATTTTTCAATCAGGACAGCATTCTCCAGGCAATTTTGGCAAATGGTTCATAACGGCAAAAGATAAATTATGCATAATGCAAAACATGGCCATGGTCATTTCTGCAGCGTTCACTTGCCTCTTTAGATTGCATTCATCATCGGTTCCATTCAAATAAGAGTCAATATTTTCCTGGTTTCCTTTGAATACCATATTTTTTTTATGAAATGATCTCTCTTCGTGGCGTTTGATGTGCCCAAAATGATTTTACAAGCTTTTGTTGCAAGCTTTGCAAAAGCATTTGTCTCCACGCAATTCCAACCAAGGAAATAAGAAAATCCATTTTTCTTTGGTTTCTTCGCGTTGCACAAGTTTCGCTAAAATATTTCTACTACTTATTAGAAAATTAACCGAGCACCAACCTGCCGTACTGCGACATTTACTTCACACAGATTATTTACGCCCTCATTTGGATTACGCTCTCTACCCTTAATCAAGTACCTGCTAATATAATATTTAGTATTCTTCGTTTTAAAACAAACACTAAATATATAATTTACTTGCCCATTTTTCCGAAAAAGTATCTAATTATGTGTGTGGACGAAATGACAGCTATCGTTGTAGATACGTTTCGTAGCACGTTTTCACATCGCGACGAATTCGAAACCAGTGAAGAAGTTATAATGAGACAACTATCAAAACAAGCAACTGAGTTTAAGCGTTAAATGAATGTACGACAAAGATGTACGAAGCGCAGCTAGCTCTTCTTCTTCTTGCTTTCAAATGAAACAAGTTTTGAAATTTTCGATGCAAGCAGAGATTAGTGATTCTGATTTTTGTAAATTTGGTAAGGCTAGCTAAGGGTTGATTGAAATAAAAGCAAATTAACCTGCTGATCGTTTTGAACAGGATCAAAACCTGATAGTTTTCCAAAGAAACGGGCCAAAGGACCAAAATTCAAAATTTTGTGTAAAAGGGACCAAAAATGATCCAAATGGACCAAAGTGGCAACGTTACTCATGAGTCTTTCCAAATTCTCCCACACACGGTGAGATTTTGGTCTGGCCTCAGGCCATTTGGACTGATGGACTGCTCTTGAATGGAGGTATTTAAGCGCAAATTATGCAAACTAACGCAAAAGGCTCTGTTGGCAAGATTTTGTTTGCTTGTGTGAGACATTCAACTTGGGTGTCATTCCTATTCGCTTCAATCTGGGAAAATACCGAAATCGCCAATGTTTCTCGATTCCTTTAATTTTCTTCTTCTATCTGCCAGGCTAAAGCTAAGTGCTCCGTTTGTCCTTTTCCTAATAAGTTAACCCAAAGTTGGAACAGCTGACACAAATAAAATAAGGACGAATAAGGAATGCAACATATATGTATAAATGAATGAAAAAAATAAAATACATAAGAAGTATCTAGAGCATTTTACAGGTATTAGTATTGATACCATTTTTATGAGGTCTGTCGAACAAAAGCTTTGAATATGGTCCGGAGCAATGACATTCGTTACGGAGCAATGACATTCGTTTTTTTTATTATTATTTATTTCGCAATTTCAAATTATTTTATTATTTATATCCCAATTTATTATTTCCAATTATATGTAGTGTATTATTACTTAATACCGCATTTCAAGTGGAACATTTTTCAAAGGGGAATAGGCATATGGCAACCTTAAACTTACATTATCCCTTTTCCACGATAAATAATTGATTAATATTTATTCTTTCGAAATTGCTGCCCTATCACACATATTTGCGCGGCCAATTTTCACCACATTACATGCGTCCCTATTTACCACACTGCTGCATGCGCCCATATCCACCACACTGCAAACATTTATAAAATAGCAGAAATCATTCCTCGATCAACGTTCTCGAGGGCACTCGAGGGTCCCTAAAATCTCCTGTCAATTCGATTCTTTTGATATAATGCGTTTCACATTTAATAAACTGTTTACGATTATTTAATAAACTGTTTAATAAACTGTTAATTTAATAAACTTAAAATTATTTAATAAACTGTTTACGATACATTTAATAAACTGTTTACTGTTTACGATTATTATATGGTATATCCTATGTATCTTAAAACAATATTATAAATTTCCACTTGTAAATTTGTTTGATGGTAGTGACAGATTTTATTGGGATAATTTAGATAAAAATGCTTAAATCTTAATATTTGTCGTTAGGTAAGGCTGGGCTAGTTAAACAAAGGTCCCCATAGCAAGGTAGTGAAAGAAAAATATCGATAGTCGGCAGTAGCAAAGCTGTAGTCAAACTATCGATAATTTATAGTGTTCGATAGTCAACTTATATGGCAATATGCACTCTTTTGCACTCATAATGTCCACTATTTCAGATTGATAGGCTGATTCAATAGTATTTTAGACGCTAAGATTTAATGTACATACATACTATTACTTTCACTTCAAACAGTTTCAAGGCGATTGAAAATATAATTTTATTCAAACTTAACAAAGTTTGGATCTATATCATAGAACAAATCAAATTTAATTTTCACAGTTGGTAATTATTTGTTCCCAATAGTAGGTGCGTTTTTTTTGCAACCTTGCAGCGCACGTTAGCGTAGGGTTGCAAAAAAACGATCCCGAGCAATTATTGTTAACTTTGCTTTATTCGTTGTGGTTGGTGCAACTATTTCAGTTGCACCTCCTAATTTCTGGTATTGTACTAGAGGTTAGCGCTAAAATAGAATTGTTCAAAGGTGAGAATACGTACTGAACGTATTCTACATCACCTGACACTAGTTGAAGTTTGAGTTCTTGTACTGTACTTGAATTCAACATTTCAACTAAACCACCTGGTTTCTAGTATTGCATTAGAAGGCAGTGTCCAAAGGACTCCTTTCTGAAGGCTAGAATAAGTGCTGTACTTAGTCTACGCCCGACTTACAGAAAAAGGACCGACATCAGGTGCTCAAGGTACAATAACGACACCTATCAAGAGCGATTCAAGAAAAGCCTTGGTCGCTATATAAAAACAGATAGGATGCATATATCTAATTCCTATTTATAGTGGTAAACACTGAAAAACATAAGACACACGTTACGATTTTTAATAAAATATTTAAAAACTATGGAGAGCAATGCAAGTTCAAGAGGTAGTTATTTTAGATTGTTTTGCAAATTATTTATATGTTTTATATTTGATTAATATTAATTATTATATGTTATATAACACTCGATTGAAGAGGAGCAGATTACCATTTTATTGGAGCTGCTTGAATCAAATGATTCTGAAAACCAACAAAGAAGGTTAATTTACGCTAGCTCAAGTTCTTCTGAGGATGAATTTGAGCAACATGCTACTGTGGAGGACTTTGGAGGAACGATAGGAAGATATAGTGATGCTGACTTCAAGAGTCATTTTCGAGTGCATCGGAGTACAGCTTATTATCTCATTGGTAAATTGATATAACTTTTCTGATATTACATTTCGATTGATTTATTTCCTTCCGGATACGTATTCTGCATCAGACTATGTTGCGGTGGCTGGAGTGGTAGACGTGCAAGGATCGGCTCTCATACAGAAATATTTATATTTCTGTGGTATGTCAGCAACACCGTTACCTTCCGGCAAATCGGGAATTTATTCGGGATCACCAAATCTTCCGCATAGGCTTCGGTGCGAAGAGTTGCACATTGGCTTATATCAATAAGCCATCAGTTCATTAAATGGCCTCAAAGAACTAGTGCGATTGAGGTTGCGGCGAAATTTGAAAGGAAACATCGTATACCGGGCAGATTTGGGGCTATTGATTGCACACATATACAAATCAAAGCTCCAACTGAAAACAAAACATGCTATTTTGATCGCAATCGAACATACAGCATTGTTGTTCAAGCCGTAGTGGATGCGGAAAAAAATTTACGGACGTTTTCGTTGGCGAGCCGGGATCTCTACACGATAGTAGAGTCTTACGCAAGTCTCAGCTATACAACAAGGCAATGCGAAACCAGATGCAAATGTTTCCCCGTGAAACATTCATAATTGGAGACTTGGCTTGTTGTCCCATATAAAAACTTCGGAATCCTATCTCCTTCGCAAAATACATTTAGTTATTTGCATTCTTCAACCTGGATGGTGGTTGAAAATTCTTTTTTTCTCCTGAAAACAAGGTTTCGAAGGCTTCTCCATTTTACGGAGCTAACAAATATTTCTTCGGCTGCAAATTTAGTTGCAAGCATATGCGTTCTTCACAACATATGTATTGAATTCAACGATGAAATTGAAGAAGATGTGATACAGGTGTCTAACGACATTATGACAAGATCTCACACACCTGATGTTTCTTCCGATAGACGGCAAAAGCTATTCGATTATCTGCAGAGGCGGCAAATAATTTAGTTTTATGCTTAAATGAAATAGCATTTATAAATTTTGATAAATATGTTTAATAAAAAATATTAACCTAAAAAAACATTATTATATAAAAGCACATCTCTTATTTCTATTCTTATCCTATAACTGTATAAAAATTCATTTTTTTTTGTTTTAAGATCTCTGCCATGTGGGCTAATTTTTCCTTATGGCGTCTTTCCCTTGCTTTTCCTGCTCAATCATTTTGCCCAGTAAGTCGACTTTTCGTTCGGCCAATAAAAATTTCCTATTCTGATAGGATTGCCGACACTTTTTTTTTTTGGGTTTCTGCCTGGATGATGATGGTCCTGACGTAGTCTCTACTGCCGACGTAGGTGGTGATTCAGTATGTTCAGGCTCTTCATTCAATGCATGAACTCTCGCAGTACTCAAGTCTATTGAGTGGTTATTGGCAATAATTGGCTTATTACCAAATATTTCTTCCATGTGTGTTAGGAACGGAATCACACAACGGGCAGTGCCAGTTCTGCCGTTGTTGTCCACACTGGCTTTATAAGCTCTTAACAACGATTTTATGCGAGTTTCGAGCATTTCTGGGGTAGTTGGTACTTCCTGAAAATATAGTTTGCTTGAAAATTTGTTCACTGAATAACGACTTAAAATTTGGTAACATATCCTTTCAGGTTGAACAGAGCTTCGAGTATATTTGTTGCTGTAGTGGCAGCCAAATATAGAGTTTCCGCCAACAAATCCATTTCGTACGATTAAACTCAGTGCTGGTCAGTTTATTGTGTGTAGTGTATGTCAGCGTGTGGAGTGCGGAACAAAGCTTGTGTAGAATTAACGATGGAACGAAAAACTTTACACATCCCGATATACAAAAACTCTCCCAAAATGCATGAGGAATGAAGTCAAATCTGTTTTCATGATAACAGAATATCCTCCTATTAAATATAAAGTCCAAATTTCTCTCTGCAAATTTATTTCATTTGGTAGGTTAGTTACTTAGTTTACTTTTTCGTTGAACATTTAAGGCGAGGCTAGCCGTTTGCGTGATTGACCACATAATATTTTAGATTTCATCTTAAAACTATGGTATCTTCTCTATTCGTATAATTATTTTTATTATACTCAACGTTGGTTATCAACAAATTGAAATAATTGTTGGCTAAACACATAAAGTTTAGCATATGTAACTCTTTTTTTTCATGTCGATTCGATCAGCACCGATTATAAATCACAAAAAAATTTATCAGATGCGTTTCACTTCATGCCTTTTTTCTCTCCAACAATTTCAAACAACATAAAAACTAAAAATTCTTCATTCAGTTTGTGCAGTAGCGAATTATTTTTATGCAAAAAAAGAGACAATTAAAATTAAAGCGATAGAGATAGAAAAACATTTACCATAGTGAAAAAAAGAGTTACATATGCTAAAACCTGGCGTATACTTAATGCTACCAACTCAAATTGAGGAAAAAAGAGTATATCGGCTTCGCAAAAAGAGTACAAAAGAGTACAAAATTCAATGGAAAAAGAGTATCAAAAACAAAACCCATTTTTCGTATGATTTCTTAATATTTATTTAAAATAAACCAAGAAAAAGTTTAAATAATCATCATTTATTGTCAATACATTTAATTATTCTGGAATAGTATCAATTGACATGGCACCTGGACTGTAACCGGAAATTTGCTGTGGTTTTTGAAAATGTATGGAATTCGTCACAACCGTATTCCATGTTGTTTTTCACAATCAAAACCGATTTCAGAGTCGACGGTTCAAGTGCACACTTTTCTGGTGTCCAAATCTTTTTCGCTTTAGCAAACAAACGTTCGACTGACGCCGATGTGCCCGGAAAACAGAAAATAAATTCAATCACGTGCGAAAACTCTTCATACGGCAATTGACGTTGATCCATGTGTTTGAAAATTTCAACCTACCGATCTTCTGCGGATGCTTTCATCGTATTCCATTCAGATATTTTCTCATCGGTGCAGAATGTTTTTATGAGACCGAATTTTAAAAAAGTTTCGAACTGTTAGTTTCCCAGTCGAACTTTTTTTATTAGACATTAATTCAAATGAATTTTTGATCGCTGTCCAATCGGGAAATTTGTTCAGCTCAATCCATGCAAATCGTTGAAAAATGCACATCGATTCAGTCCATGCTGAAAGATATTCCAACGCATCGTCTGCACAATCAGATGATGCGGAACTTTGATTTGATTTGACCAAATGATACGCCCACACACCTTCCAATGCCGCCAATGAATAATTCATTTTTGGTGAAAACATTTCTTTGACCGTATTTGTTTTTGATGCCGCTTCCAATGCTTTTCGATGCTGGTTAGTTGTAATATGCTGCTCATCATACTTTTATCTTTATTGGCAATGTCCAATTCTGAACCACACAAAGTACAAATAACATCACTTTGAGTTTTTCTTTGATTAATTTTTACGAACGGATACTTTTTAGCCAAATCCGCATTGAAGATGTATTTTCCTCGAGCTCTGTTCGTTTTGCTCATTTCGAGATGAGAACAAGCGTGATTTGATGTGATGAAATAATGTAAAAAAATATTATATCAATTATAAGTATCGATGATGTATTTCAGTGCAATGATTGATCCGTTCGATTGAAGACATGAACACAGAATAAATGTATCGACTATCGTCATTGCTTCGTGTCTCTTTGATTTTCTCATTTTCGTGTTCAGCATAAAATCCTTATTACGCAGTCGATATATTTTAAAAAGAATAAAATAGCTGAAAATGAATTGTGCGATTGTAGTTGATTACTTTGCATTTATAAACAACTGAACGGTTTGCTGGTTGCTGTGCAGAAATCTGTTGAAATCCACAGTGCTGAGACAAGTTTTTTCCAGAAATAAATGTTGAGTTTCAGTTTGCGAGCAAATTTTTATTGTTTTTTTTTCTACATACATTGCGAATCGCAACTGTACTCTCGACTTTCTATAGAAATTGATGTGATTCATTTCATGACTGTCATTTCATTTCAGTTTTATTTTGGAATATAGAATATAAACATACTATGGAAGTTTGTAAACCAAAAACTTGAATCGATAAACAAATGACATTGGTATAAAATTTCCACATGCAAATATGTATATTTTGACCGTAAAGATAAAGCATTAGCAATTTCAAACAAAATAAGAAAAAGTACACAAAACAAAATAAGAAAAAGTATAGAAAACAAAACACATTCTTTGTATGATATTGTCATTTATTTAAAATTTGAGGATTTCACGTAAGATTGCTAACAGCATAATATATTTCAGTAATGGATCGATCCGTTCAATTGGGATTATGAACACAGAGTAAATACAGCAATATTCTGACATGAATTACACGCTTCCTTTGCGTGTCTTTCATTTAATAATTTTTGTGTTCAGCATAGAATCCATATAATTACGCAATCGACAGATTAAATAAAGAATAAAGTAGCTGTAAATGAATTGTGCGATTGTAATTGATTGCTTTGAACAATTTAACAGATTGCTTATGGCTGGGTTGAAAACAAAAAGTCTGAATCAATAGAAAAATAACAATAATGCAATGTAGCAAAATGGAATTTCTATGTATTGTCGTGATGCAGATGACTTTTAGGTGGATTTCTGCAAAAATTATTGCTTTTTCACAAAAAAGAGTACAAAAGAGTACAGAAGAGTACAATGAAGAGTACGAAAAATCAGAGAGTACATGAAGAGTACAAGGGTCAAAAAAAGAGTACTGTACTCCTCAAAAGAGTACAGTTGGTAACATTACGTATACTGCATAATTGATACTTTATGTGTTATATTCAAACAAAAATTATGTTAATTTGTCCAACAATCAAGTAGACTATAATAAAAGAAGCGTTCAACATTATTGATACCTTTTAATATATCACAGTCTTAAGATAAAATGTAAAATATTATGAGGTCAAGCACGCAAGCGGCCAGCCTGAAGATATGAGCCATTACTTAAAAGTGCGTTGATGTGACTTTAATTTATTTAGTTATCTCTTCAGTGTATGTGTTTTTGATGAAATATTGTTTAAAACTACCATTTAAAAGTAGTCACAACCCCGCACACGACGGGTAAGTCATTAGCACACGACGGGTAACACTACACAAAAACACACAAAACTACAGAACATATAACAAAGCAAAAGCACAAAGCTTATTGGCACATACAATGTATTTATTACACCTTTATTTGATAATAGCTACAAAACATACTCACCAAAACTCCGAGGGACGTAAGGTCGACAAGGACGTTTTCATATGCGCTTTTCTTTTTCCTCGGGTGCTCAAACTCGTCCTTGCGCTTCGAATAGCAATCCAGAAGGGCAAGGGTTTCCTCCCGGCTCCACAATCGTCTGTTTCTGGAAAAATAAATGCTTAATTGAAAAGATATAATAAGTTTGTTTACATTACCTTTTGTGATTATCCATATTTCTCGAAAACTGACAGTTCGAGAATTGACTTTTACAATTGTCAACAACAGATGTACCAACCGCCACGAACACTGCCTCTGATATTTGCACCGCCTACATGTGATCCCACAAACTATAACTGCTTAACATTTTTTGATTCAGTGACGCCACAAGTGCAGGATTTTTGTTGTTGCATTCAATATGCTTAACAAAATTTGATTTGCTCGGGTGTGCAAAAAAACGCACTTAGTATATCTGACATTGAGAAGCCTTTATTTAATTTAAGGTACTTTTACTTTCATTCCAACAATTTTTATCATTTCAACATTTAATTGATTGATCATAATTTATTGCAGTGTTGATTGAACATAGACCCATTTATTTTTGTTTAAAAAATCGTCATTAGGCGCGAATGCTTATCCTAAATAATCTGTCCTGTTGCATGAAAAGATCTTTCTAATTCGACTGATGTGGCAGAAATACATAAATATCGTAGAGCGTATTCAAGTAATGGATGGAATTCATCCGCAGACATCTAATAAAAGCGACCAAGTTAAAGGATAATAATTGTGTCTTTCAGTCTTTCTTCCAAAGATGCAGGCCTCTCCAGCTATTGACGCTTGACAACGGTAATGTGCATACAGCCTCGGAGCCTCGGTTTACGTCGTTTTCGGGACCGGGAAAACGCGACATAAATCGAAACGACGTATATCGAATTTAACAGAAATGTAGTCCATGCAAATGAAAACTTTTCTTGCAGAACGATTGTTTATTAACGAAAAGCAATAGCATTTATTTTAAAAAGCAATAAGTATAAAATAACATTATTTCAGAAAAGCCTAACAAAAAACAGTTGTTCAACATAAAATGCTAAAGTAACATGTAAAATAAAAAGAAATTATTTTTAGTAGGTACATGTGTATTGGTACATGTGTAGTATGTATGCACATACCTGAAATGTTGTTACAAGTCTCTTTAAAATAATTTATTTTATTTCATTTATTTCATCGGATGTATGTCTTCATTTCCATTAAGAACTACTTGATCCATTTCCGATTCCGCAGAATTTTGGTGTTTTTTAGTAGAGCACGCTTGAAAATTCTTCCACATTTGCGGCTGAACAAGTGATGTTTTTTGTTTTTTTTTTATAAAGTTCTTTGTTAACTCCAAGACTCTTATTTAAACCCTCGCAAAATACTCTAGATCTTCCTCTTCGGTAGAAAGGGGTTGTTCATTACAAGTTAAAAATTCTTCCACATCATTTCCGGAAAATAACTCTCGACATCCATTCCCATAATTTCTTTCCGAATTTGCTCAAGATCGACATTTTCGAAATGTGTTTCTCCTCTGGCAACAGTTTTTTCCAAACTAAAGGAAATTCCCAGATGTGTTCTTGCGCAAAAAAAATATTTCGAAATTTTGCCGACGCAAATCGAAATTTTTGCGACGTAAATCGAAGCTGGGATTAAAAAAATAAGACAACGTAAATCGAAACGACTTAAGGGTTCATTCTACTTTCGAGGGAATAAAAAATACAATTTTTAGATTATTTTTTTCTCAAAAACTACAATGGCTATCAACTTCATTCTTTTTTAATATTAAAGATATTGTCTTTAACATTTCAAAACAGGACATACTATTTATTTATTTATTTTTTTTAAGTTTTAAAAATTGTCGACAAAGAGAGGTATGTATTTCGATGGCGGGAGTGATTTTTCCCAAAGTATTTACCCGAAATGAAAAAAAGAACTGTCTTATTATTTAGCAGCCTTGTCGCTATCGCAGGTACTAAAATAAACCTGTTAAAGCAAAAATTAACAAAGTTATATTAGTTTGGAAATTAAAATGTGGAAATTACAGCTTCTTTTTGCAATTTTTTGCTATAAAAAATACTAATTTTATACGATAAAATTATAATTGTAGTACCGACGATAGCCACTAACATATTAAATACTGTGCTAAATTTTCAGAGAAATTGGCTGGTTAGTTTTTTTTAAATCAATCCCGCCGATTAGAAAAACATGGTTTTAAGAAAAACGCGTTTAAAGTTTTATGAACAAAATGCCTATACGAAATGTATTTTTACGCTTAATTAGCGATGCAAGCTGCATACAGAATTCCCTAAGCTTCTTCAAGCTTTTCAATTTCAGCTATTCTTTCCATTCTTTGAGCCGTCCTGGCCTCTTTTGTCTCGTGAGAAGCATTGCATTCGGCACAATTAAATCGCACTGCATCCTTTTTGCGCGCTAATTCCTCTGCTTTTGGACCAATGGTGATCCCCACATCCTCTATAATTTTTAAAAGAGGCTGAAATCCTTCGTTAAAGGTGCATGCGGCACAGTAGATGCAAATTCTGAGTACTTTTTTCCACAAAATATATTTTTAGGAGCTAACGGCCATATATACTTATTGAATCTTTCATTATTATTCTGTGTGTTTGCTCCTAGGCATCTCTCAAGGAGATCATCGCTAGTTAAACCTTCATAAATGGGCTTCAAAATATCTTGAACATCTTTATCTAATGGGGGTGGATGCTGGTAAGCTTGCTGAGTAGCTTGACCCTGCTGCCATTTACACCACGACTCCGGACCTGGTGGACAATATTCGTGTTGCGGTTGTCCATTTGTAGATATTTTATGAAAAAATGTTACCAAAATTTCTTCTTTCATATCCTCCACTGAATTAGGGTTTCGACGTATTGCCAGTCCATAATAAATTGACAGATCAGCTATCAATTTATTTGTGAGTTGTATTGTATAACAGTTTTGCGCTTTTTTGCAGCCTACGATGTTTCGGCGTCTTCACTTTGTCTCATTATTTTCCGTCGTTGCCCAAGCTGCCTTTTTGCTTCTGTAGCTCTTTAATATGTTCGTTTTTTTACATGTAGCACAAATTGATTCTTTTTGTTATAACCAAATCATCACCATATGGTTTAATATCTATTAAAATCTTAAATGTCTTTGAATCTCCATCTCCGATATAATTGGCATATTTTACTCCGTGTAGTTCGGCAGACCGTTGAAACATTTCAACAACACCGTCAACTTCCATTTACATACGCTAGCCCTAGTAGGTTAGGGATATACCCTAGTAGGTATATTCATATCAATATTTGACAGCCTTTGACTAAAAATTTCTCGTACAAATGTACAACATACGCTAATACCAGCTTCACATGGAAGTGGTAAGGGCTAAAATAAACGCAGCGACTACCTGCATTTCGACTTAAATATAATCTAAAATACCTGGAATTTTTCAACGAAAATTTAACACAGCACTCTTGAGAGTATACACTTTCAGAAAATGCAAAAAGAAAAAAAACGTTTTTTTTCAAGCTGCAAAGTAGAATGAACCCTTAAGTCGAGGCGACATAAATCGAGAACCCGCCTGTATTTTGAGTTCACTTTTTGGGTCAGTCGTTCTTCTAGGAATCTGAATAGAGGATCTTTTTGCTGGCTTTTTTCTATTGTTTCTTCCTGAAGGGGTTGAAAATAATTCCAGTTTTAGGGAACTGGGTTATGGGAGGTTGGTAAAAGAGTTATTTTAAGTTAGGAAAGGGTGAAGGAGAAGATTTAGTTACTATAGTCATATTGGCTTTTGAGTGAAATATTTTAAAGGTTTATATTTGTAACAATTAAGAATTTACTGAGTTGCTCCAACTGATTTATATTGTGTTGTATTAGTAATTCATCAATGTTTCTGTTCGCGTTGAAAAATTCGAAATTGCTTCTCTCCCTCAGGTGTCTATTGCAGTGGA
Organism: Nemotelus nigrinus; assembly: GCA_947369275.1. Taxonomy (NCBI): domain Eukaryota; kingdom Metazoa; phylum Arthropoda; class Insecta; order Diptera; family Stratiomyidae; genus Nemotelus; species Nemotelus nigrinus. Next base: position 81,759,875 of record OX376372.1, read on the forward strand.
AGATCTCGTGATCTATATCGTCACTATCGTTACAATTTTCGCATACTTCATTATTCGAAATTTTCATTCTAAATTTATTTTTGTTGTTTGACGCATTATTAACAAATAGCCTATTTATTATCTTAGTGGACCTGTTTTCAATTTTAAGCCTTTATGCCACAATTCGTTCCTAAAAGCTAAGTCGGCCTTAGTCCATGCACATTGATTGAGTTTTTTAATTTTATTAGAGTACTCTATATTCCATTTTGCCCAAATTTTGTTACTTATTTCATCAAAAGCCTCGTCTATTTCGAATTCAAATTCGATTTTCTAAATACTTTTATGTCTTATATGTCTAGGGACCCATATAATCTCAACTTTTACATTATAATAATGATTAATTTAATTGCATAATTTTTTCAATGATTTTTTTATTGCTGTTGTCAGTTAACTCAAAACATGATATATTTGAATCTGTGAATACCACAAACTCATTAAAGCCTAGCTCTACACCCAATTCTATGGCCTTCAATATGCTAATTAATTCACTGTTGACAACCGAGGATTGATAATTTAACGTATATTTTCTAACTATTTCAGGGACAATTGACAACACAGCACATTCTGCACCAAGGATGCTCTTAGCTCCATCACAAAGTATATTTTTTTTCCTTCTTGAGTTTTTTATTAATAAGGTTATCAAGACCTTCAACAAGCTCAGTTTTACTGCTCAAACTAATATCACTAAATATACCATCATTTTTACATAATACACTTAAATTTATAGGCGGAATATTAAATTTGCCAACATCCGTCTTATCTATCACGTTTTTATCGTCGTTTTTACCGTCTTATCTATCATGTTTTATCATATGTAATTTTATAATTGGATTTCGCGGGCTCCAGGCAATTTCCTTAAATAAATCAGAATTTTCTGATTTAATCTTTAGTAGTTCTTTAACCGAAAGAAGTTCTGTACGATATTTGCTTAACAATTCATTTGCTCGGGCCATAGTCAATAAATTAGCAGTGTTTTGAAGCACTCCTAGGCGTCTTTTCAAAGCTCTACACTTCAGAGAATCCAGTTTCTGGTAGAAGTAGCTTGGCGCTCCTCCAAAGCAAGTAATCTGAGGTTCAAGCTTTGATCTATAGAAGGATCTAAAAGCAATAATACCCTTATCAACATCAAAACTTCTGTTAAGTCCACACTGAAAAAAATCCACATGGCGCCCAGAGCCATGTAACATAGCGCATTATTTATGGTTCCATACGCCATGTACATAGTACTCTGAGCCATGCAATATGGCTCCCAGCGCCATAATGTCAGAATCTACATAGCGCGTGGTCCCATGTAACATGGCGCAGCATTTATGGTTCCACACGCTATGTACATATTGCCCTGAGCCATGCAGTATGGCTCCCAGCGCCATAATTACATGGCGCAGAAATTATGGCCCCACACGCCATATTACATAGTGCCATGAGCCATGTAATATGGGTCATGGCACGCCAATTATAACTCGCAGCCATACTGTGTGAGGAGGTGTATAAATGTCAGCAAGATTCTTGAGTATAGGAGAGATTTTATTGTAGTAGATTAGTTGCCTACAATAAGATTGTTTATCTAATAACTGCGAATATTTCGATGACCAATCGAAAAAACTGAGACTGGGTGTCAAATAATTTTTGTAAATGAATTTTAATCGAATAAAACTTCAATTCGAAAATAAACTGCAAATCAATTGTAAGCATTCCGCTCGAAAAGCATGTTATTGCACTGAAAAAACACATAGTGCCAGACGCCATAATCTATAGACTTCTGGCGCCATGTGCATAGTCGATTTCGGTCGATTTGTGATAAAATATAGCACCACACGCCATAGTACATAGGAGCACACGCTATGCTTATAGCCCTCCGCGCCATATACTATAGTCCTCCACGCCATGTACTATAGTCCTCCACGCCATATACTATAGTCCTCCACGCTATGTATTATAGTCCTCCACATCATGTACTATAGTCCTCCACGCCATGTACTATAGCCCTCCACGCCATCTGCAGGGCGTGGAGGACTATGTTACATGGCGTGGAGGACTATAAGCATAGCGCCTGCTCCTATGTACTTTTCGCCATGTATTATGGCGTGTGGCGCTATATTTTATCACAATCCCCAAATCGACCATGTACATGGCGCCAGAAGTCTATAAATCATGGCGTCTGGCGCTATGTGTTTTTTCAGTGCAGTAACGATTCTAAGTGGAGCAGAATTCCTACTATCATAATTAATTTTATGACCAAGAGCGTCTTCAATTGTTAAACTATGATTAATTGTGATGCCGAGAAATTTAATATTTTTATCCCAAGGTACATGATTGTTATTTATTTGTATTTTCTGTTGAAAAAGTTGATTCCTTTTAAAATTTAAAGCTTTGCATTCATTGAAATTTATGGGTAGTTTTAAGTTCTTGCATATACTAGTGAATTTATTGACTGCCCCTTGTAACGCATTGGAACATTCTATTTGTATTTTATTATTAGAGATAATTACAAAATTATCCGCATACTAATACACGTTAATATTGGGTTTACAGACTATGTATCTCAGAGGTAGAGATATTGAAGAGTAAAGGACTGAGAACATCTCCTTGTGGGAAACCATTTCCTATTTTAAAAGAGCTGTTACCAAGTGATAGTGTTCTATTATTCAAGAAAAACAATATCCAATTAATGTAGCTAGAGGGAATATTTAACTTATTGACTATAGATTGTAGTGTCTGTGAATCAATTCTTTCATATGCGTTTGATATATCAATGCTAATTAACATGACTTTGTTACCTTTGATTTTTCAGTCTTTAATATGATCGTCAATTGCATTTAAACAGGTTTGGGTCGATTTTCCTTTAATATAAGCATGAATGTTTTCTGGTAGGAGCTCAAGAACAGATTTCATTTTAACAATATCTTTTTTGATAAGGTTATTAATAATTTTGACAAACACGTTAATTAATGAGATTGGTCTATAACTATCTAGTAACAGCGGATCCTTTCCTAGTTTGAGGATAAGAGCAATTTTAATTTTGTAGATATTCGTATCATGATACTCCCCATTTACTATGTTAGTAATTTCTCTCATGAAGTTGTCCTTGCTGTGTTTGGTAAGAGCTTCAATTATTTCATAAGTTATTTTGTATACCCCTGGGGCTGATTTTTTATGATTATTTAGTATTACAGAAAGTTGTTTGGAGCTGAAATGCATAGAAGTGTTACCTGAAATGATTCTGGGAACACTGCGATTAGATATTAACAAATGAAATACATGAAACTACAACAGAGAAAAAACTCTGCCAAAAATATTAAACTAATTAATATTAGTCCAAGAACAAATACCAATTTCAGTAGGACTTTCATTCAATTTAGTCCCATTCTCATCTTTTACACTTGTCGCACCGATGATAGAATACCACGAGGCGCTATCATATTGTCTCTCCTTTATCCTTAAATTCTTTTATTTTTCTTGTCACATGATCAATTAATCTTCCAAATATTGTAGAATAGAAGCAGTGTCCAACCTGGTGAGGTTTATAGTTTCTGGAGCTGAACGGACAAATTTTAACATTTCATCAGAAATTTTTTTTTCTCTTAATCCACTAAACATGGGTAGTACTCCAAAAGTGCTCCCTCCTTGTGCCAGTAAAGCATTTTGAGCAGCGGTAATACTCTTGGAATATTTTATAATTGGAATGTGATTGGTTTTTGTTGTTAGTGTATTTTTTGGCTTTATTGACTGCCAAAAATCTGTAAATTGAGATCTAGTGGCCCAGTTTTAAAAATTTGTTATGTATTCTAGAATTGCATGGTCTTCTCTATGAGTGCCGAAAGTGCAATGGAAATACCATTGTTTAAAAAGGACATGATTAGTGCAGCCGACCATTTGTGGAGTTTCATTGTAGAGTAACATTCCTTTTCTACTCGTGAAGTGAATGTTTTTGGCACCATCAGGATTGAAAGTCAATTTCGCAACTTCTTTTTCCACTTTAGTAATATTGATTTGTAACCAAACCAGAGCAAAAGATAAAGCTATTCTTCTCTTGTGCTTCTCACCATGCAATGCTGTTATATTTGCCATTTTCCGGATTATTGGTGCATTGACTTGAGGACTATTTACTTGAACATGATCTGCAATTAATTCTATGTTGTTCAGGAAGTTGTAAGCTCTTATTACAGCATTTTTGTTGTTAGAACTATAATGACGATGCTCTACCTATTGATAATAATGCAAGTTGGCAAAGACCTGTCGTAGACTGCGATAAAGTGCTTCGCATGTTTACATTCCAGGTAATCCCTGACATCATATGGCGATACTGTGATGGAATTCCGAATGAAGAAATATAATTATTAACATTCTCTCTCTTGTTATTGATCCAGTTGTCGGGCCCTATTTGCTATTCTTTACTTCTCTCATAGAACAAGTTTAACACGTTCACGCCGGCGCGGTCCACCGGTGGCCCGCGCTACACTGTCTCATCTGGCGGCGCGTACCACCGGTGGCCCGCATTAGATTGTCTCATCGGGCGGCGCGTACCACCGGTGGCCCGCACTAAATTGTCTCATTGGGCGGCGCGTATCACCGGTGGTACGCATTCGATTGTGCATATTAGACGCTGAAAACTAAAATAATGAAAATTTAACGTATTTTCATTCAAAACATTTATTTTTAATTGCAATTATAATTAATAACGTATCATAAACATAAGTTTTATTCAATAACATAAACATAATAATGCAGTATTATAAATATAACTCAAATTCGGTAAAAATAACGTAAACATTCAATATTATTTTCTTTATAATTTCATTTTTTATTGTTTTGTGTGTAATTTGTTAAAACATTTCAAGCAAAGTGCTGGCTGACCCTTGCAATGCCCACAATACGTCTTAACTCTTGTTGTTTTGTTAGTGGCATAATCTCTGCCCTTTTTCTTGGACAAATTTTTATAGCATTCCTTGCAGCGTTTACGGGACTCTCTTGCACAGAGATTTTCCTACACCCCCCTAACACCCCCCTAATACCCCCCTTGGAAAGTGCATACACCCCTCCCTAACATGGACAATTTTCCTACACAAAAGGAACTTTGTGTCCTTTGTTCCAAAGGGACACCCCTCCTAAAATTCTGAACACACCCCCCACGAAAAATTCCTGAGAAAACCCCTGCTCTTGCAGATCCCTCATATGATTGAAGAACATGTTTATTTGACGGTATATGACAGTATATTTGTTCTTTTGCCAAAAGGTGATCAATAATCACTTCCCTAAATTGTAATATATTCATATTTTTAGTGCCCCATCTTTTATGAATATACCAGGCATTCACGAGGGAAGTTCCGCATATTAATTGTAATATTACTTTTCGGTACCATTTAATGGTTTTTCGTAAACAACTGTAATACCCCGATAGTTGGTCTGATAAATCAACACCTTTTTTTGCAATATTATAATCAAACACAGCATCGGGCTTTACTTTGCCATTTGTTCCTTGTACAAATTTACACCGGTGATTCTTTGAGGTAGTTAACATCCATACTGGTCTTTTGTCAGTTCATTTCAGAAATTTTACACCGCTACGATTTTCGAAACTTATCATTTCACCACGTTTTTGTTTTGTTTTTGCCTGCGGTGGTAGAAATTTTTTGTTTATTTTTACAGTACCACACATAAATGTATTGGTCTCTAAAAGTTCTTCGCCCAAAGGGACACTTGTATAATAACTATCAATAAATAGTATGCGGCCCTCAAATAATAAGCCATTTAGTAATCTCATTACTACATCATGAGAATGTGATTTTTCAATGATCGCTTCATTTTTCCCGGCATAAATTTCGAAATTATAAGTGTAGCCTTCAGGCAAACACAATTTGTATAATTTTACGCCGTACTTATGTCGCTTGCCTGGGATGTACTGACGAAAACCTAGGCGTCCTCTCCACGGAACCATACTTTCATCGATAACGATATTTTTTCCAGGATTTATAGAACTCTTGAAGGTATCCACGATTGCGTCACTAATGTTACGAATTTTGTACAACCGATCTTCAGTTCTGGCTGTAGTATTGTCTGAAAAATGTAAAAACTTAAGAATAGATAAAAAACGATCACGTCGCATTGCATTTTTTATGCGTGCGTTCGCATACATGTCGTTGTTAGACCAATACAATCTAATTTCTGGTAATTGCACTACACCCAAAATAAGCAATATGCCAATAAAAGTATTCATTTCATCTCTTGTAACAGACTGCCAGGCCTGTTGGTGCGTTCTACTGCTAGATGTAGAATTATTTATGCATTGTATAGCATATTTATTTGTTTCTTCAACTATCAAATCTAGTATGTGATCCGTGAAGAATAGTTTGTATAAATCAAAAGGGACATTACAGTCAGTGTTTTCATTTAAAAATTCCTCTTCTTCCGAATACTCATTTATGACTGAAGTTCTTTCTTTTACTTCTTGCCATTCCTCATCGTTATCCTCGTTCTCTGATTTAGACATCAAATCTTCTTCTTCCGTGGAACATTCGTTCACTTCACTGTTTATATTAACAAAATCCTCATCTGAACAGGAAGAGAGTATCCGTAATCTTGATGCCTTTCTCCTGCTTCTATTTATAGATTCATCAGAATCACTTATTTCCATGTCCATGTTACCTATATTTTATCAGGGCAAAAATTAAAAAAAAACATTCAACCACCTTTCTAGTTATACTTACTGGTAGAAATCTGTGGTCAGGATGAAAAAACGGCACGAATTACACAACTTGCACAATAAGCATTCGCTTTACTACTGAGTAAACATACAACGCGTATGCAGGTTTGTACAGGGAAAAATCGCTTGCCGCCAGATGAAGCGCGGCATTAATTTCAGCGCCGCCTCACAGTAAAACAAATGAAAATCGGCCCCGGCGTGAACGTGTTAAAAGGCACACAATAGAACTATATTCCTCAAAGGCTGTTTTTGCAGTTATCTTTAATTCAGTTATGGTTTCATCAAAACATTTTTTCATGAGTGCTTGAGTGTAAGTATAATCCGTCCCCAGAAGTGTTATTATCTGCACATTATTTTCAATGTTAATCAGACATGTTGAACTAGATGATGTTGTTTCATTGGACTTCATTCGCATGTATTGATGAATCCTGTAAGCAACCCTATATATGTGCATGAAAATTACTACATCACTCTCCAGGATTGTAGGCAATTTAACAAGCACGGATTCAAGAATCTTGATAATTAGGTAGTGGATATATTGTAGGGTTTTAACTTTACTCTCTGGCGTTATTTTATCAATTCTTGATTTTTTACTGCTAGTCATCACGTTTCCATTTGTGTCGGCTAATAAACGTTTTCTGCTTTCTGTATTCATTGTTGTTAAGAGGTGATTTACTCAATATTGTTTAACACAAATTTTACTTCCTAGCATTTGTAAGCACTTGAGGTTGTCTTTTGTTTGTCCCAACTGGACGGATTAAGGTTGAGGTTTCCTTTTTTTGAAAAACAGCTGTTGAGCTTCCGAAATTCTTTTATGTTTCCTTTACTCATAATTTCACACATTTTATTTTCCTCTGCTTCATTTTTTGCATTTTTGATTTCTAACTTCCATATTCCACACGCTTCAGTCCATAATCTGTAGTTTTTTGGGGTACTATTTTTGTTGAACATTGTACTTTATTCCACCAAAGTTTCTTTAGATCTCCATTCCACCAGTAAACTGGATCGAATTTGTTTTGATTTGCCTTTTTTGTATTATTTTTAATTAGCTTATCAAAATCAGAAATAATCTCAGATATATTATTCGTTATGTTTAGTTCATTTATAGACTTAAGAATATTTTTATAGCTAATTTTATTATTATTTGTAATACAATGGAAATCCCAGGTTATCTCTACCAATTTGTGCCACTGTTACTAATGTTATTAACTTGAGTGCTCCACTTTCCAATTTCCGTTAAATTAGTGATCTAAACATCAAGCACCGATTGTCATTGAATCATATTATTACCACTTAAAAGTGAAATCTCCATTATTCATAACAATAAGATCAAAGTTCCTTATAATTTTTTCAACTTTCCTTAATCTAGCGTTAATAAGATGGTCTCCCCACTTAACGTCACTAGAATTTGTCAAACATATTAATCAATGTTCTGAAATCTTTATCAAATCTATTATTATTATATCTAGGCGAGATGTATACTGATGCAATATTCAAATATTACATTTTTTTATTACAAACTTAATTTTATTGTTAATGAAGATAGCGACTCCTCCTGCTTTGATATCTTCACGATTTTTATAAATTCCCTTTAATCTATTTAGTAAATTAACTCTTTTAAAATATTTTGGTAACCACGTTTCAGATAGTAGAGCTTTATCTATTTCATTAATATTCAGATATGTATTTAAGTTATCTGCATTTTAATGACTTTAATATTTCTTTTTAATCTGAACTAACTAAATCTTTGTTAACTATGATTAAATCTTTATTTCTATCATTAATTTCACTAAGTTGTTTATCAGTATTATTCATTACCGTTGATTCTTCATTAATGCTTATATGATTTATATTTTTTGAGTCCATGGATTACGAATAGGATTCATCAGGTTTTCATCAGGATTCATCAGGTTTCTATTTGGTGTAAATTCGTGTCCAGGGAACAGAAAGCAATCAATGCACGGTTTAGAACCGGTTTCAAACTGATTGGATCATTTGATTTTTTTTTTAAATTTATATATTATCAGTTTGGATCTCTTAATTTGAAATATTTAAACGTTTTACCTAGTTAGTTTAGTCAGTTTTAGTTAGTTTTATTATCACCTATAATTTTTTTGAAATTATCAGTCGCAGTTTTTCTGATAAAATGAGCGCTTTATAAGATGTTGATGTAGATCGGCTGATTTGTCCTGTGCAATCTAAAATAGCAATGTGGGACAAAACTTGTGCAAAATATGAACATAAATTTAAGACGCAAGAGGCATGAAAAAGCGTTTGTGTGGAAATTTTTGAAGACTTTAATGAATTTTTGAATGAAAAAACACAAAACCTAATATGAACCGTGTAAAGACCGTGTATGTGTGAAGGGGTTTCATTCGGTTCGGTTTGTTTTCGGTTACAACCGAAAATGAACCGAACCGAATGGAACCTCGTACGTGTGAAACAAGCCTTATTGATGTCAATTTCCTCAAGGCTTTCAAATCTATTTTTGTACATCATTTTACTTGCTCTACCAGGTGAGATGTTAAGTTTAGAAACAATTCCCAACTTTTCAATTTCAGTACTCCACTTTTTACACTTAATGTTTGTAGCATTTAGACGCACATCATCCACCATCACACTTTTCATTCGAGCAATTTAGACACTTTTTCGCTGTACTTTTACAGACCCCAGCATAATGATCCAGTCTACCACAGTTATAGCATTGCTTAGGTCTCTGAATGAAATATTCTACTTTCAATCGAAGAAAGTCAATTTTTATGAAGTCCGGCAATAGTTCTCCTTCAAAAGTTACTTTGATAGTGGTTGCTGGTATTAATTTCCCATCATTTTCCTTATCCTTCCTCATTATCCTGTATATTCAGCTCATTTCCATATATGTATATTACACGGTACACCTTTCTTTATTATTTCCTTAACGTCCATATCTAACGGGCTACCCTTTATGATACCATATCTATATACAAAGTTATTAGGTATTAACAGCCTGAAATTTACTAGAGTCTTTGAGAAATTATGTACAAAATTATTTGCATCCACAGCCTTGTTAAAGAAAATATTAACTTTGTTATAACCTACGTTTTTACAATCGACTAGGCGTTACAGAATATATCTGAACTAACCCATAATTTAAATCAAATTGTAAGCGCGTAAAAACATATGGTCGATATAGTAGATGTATTTTTGTAATTCTCCAAACATCCGATGAAGTTGAACGTCAAACTGAAAACTGTCACACCTTGCTTGTGAATTTTAAAGGTGGCACTTCACCTGAATATATAGAGCTGAAAAACAGTTCATTAACTTATATATTTTTTTATTTGATCTATTCTCATTCAGATAATCTCTATCTGACTAATAAATATGTATTCTGAATTTCGAGTTAGCCTGTAAGCATTGCTGTGGCGTCTACCAACAGCTTGTTAAACAAGAAGAGTTTCTGTTTATCATCCACATTCGTTAAATATTTCATGTAAGGCAAGAGATGACCCCATTCCTGGAAATATAAGAAAATATGTATGTATGTTTTAAACTTTTATGATCTCAGAAAAAAAATTATTTGATTTGTGATTATTTTGAAACGGTAGTTGGTTTTTTTCTGCTCTCAGAGATTGAAAAATTGAATTGAACAAGTTTTTTGGATCTAATTACACCATTTTTGTCGATTTGTAAACAATTTTGCGAGCATTACAAAGTGTTTCGATCAGTTAACGAAAAAAGAAAATCCTTATTCCATAAAATGTAATCGACAATCTAAAGAAATTTCATTGTGAATATCCAGTTTTGATATGCCTGAATCTAAGATAATTGTTCGATATTGTCTTTGTTAAGAATTGTATCAGAACTTGCTCACAAATCCGATACACAGAAGAAACTGCTATCATATTAAAACAAAGTAGTTATTTAGTCTGAGTAATCTATCTGAACTAGTACCCAACTCCAAGAGAGCTGTTAGTAATCCATCAAGCCGTAAATCAATTTCGCAAATATCTCTATGTCCTAAAGTTTGTATTCCGAACGGATCACGCTTCAGTTGATGGTTTTTTTTTTCTATGATGATGCCAATGCTCAGGGGATGCCCTATTATGCTATAGCACAGCCTTTGCGGAAGGAAATTTAAGGAAAGGAAGAAAGGAAAGGTTGAGTTTGCAGGAGATAGCGATGCACTATTCGTTTGAACAATTGTGGCTCATAGTTGGCGGGGAAAACAGTAGATGGTAGACTATTCCATAATTGTATTGACCTAGATAAGAAAGAATCGTGAAATTTGACGGTACGACTGGCACTGATCGAAAGGGTATGAGAGTGAGCTCGTTGGGAGGCTCTGGTGTTGCGCATAGGAGGTGCTCTACAACGGAGCAGACTTGATATTTCATTAGAGCAAAGACCATAATAATAGCGATAAAGAAGAGAAAGGCAACCTACATTACATCTGTGCTCAAGCGATTCAATTCGTGAGGTAATAACTTCATCGCCAATAAGGTTGAAAGCTTTACGTTGGACTTTGTCTAGTTCCGCTAAAGCAGTGCGGCCTGCCCCAGCCCATATATGGGAGTTATACTCAAGTCCTCGTCTTACGAGAGTCTTGTAGATGTGCGCTATGTCTGATGGTGTAAAGAATCTCTTGCCTCTCTGAAGAAATCCTAAGCAATGCATGGCATTTTTCGCAATTTGAAAAATATGGCTGGTCCAGCTTAGTTTGCTGGAGATGTTAAATCCTAATAGGTTCAGCAAAAGTGATTCTGAAATACACCATCAACGGAAATAGTGTGGCTAGTAGGAGGAGGGTAAGGTTTGAGCGAGAGACGACAACATTGGGTTTTGGACGCATTAAATACAACATAGGTCCCTGTTTAGCGATGCAAAAATGCGATCTCTACTAACAGAAGTAGCATTGCCACGAGAGTCGGCTACTCTGTCAAAAGAGTATGCGAAGTCAAGGGTGCTGTCATCGGCAAAACTATGAATCGGATTGAAAGTGGAGGAAAGGAGGTCATTTATAAATAAAAGAAAGAGAGTTGGTGAAAGAACAGTACCTTGCGGAACCCCGGCATTGGTGGTGTGGACACAGGGTTTGTGTTCATCCAGAACAACTTGAAAGGAACGATCTACGAGTAAACTTTCAATCCATTTGACAAGGACGGAGTGAAGATCAAATGCACGAAGCTTGGCTAATAGGGCAGGGTGCCAGACTCTGTCAAAGGCCTTCGAAATATCAAGAGAAACGACCATTGCTTCACCAAAATTATGGAGACGGTTCCATCTCTCAGTGAGAAATATAAGTAAGTCTCCAGTGGAGCGCCCAGAACGGAAACCATACTAGCGGTCGTTGATAAGTTGGTTCAACTCAAGATATTTCATTAATTTTGAGTTGACGAGAGATTCAAATACCTTAGACAGAACCGAAACGATTGCAATAGGTCGATAGTTAGAGGGATCACAGGCCTCCCCTTGTTTAGGTATGGGCTGAACGTGTGCAAGCTTCCATGCGGAAGGAAATATTCCAGTCGAATATGACCGGTAAAATAGTTTGCGCAGAGATTTAGCCAAGGCGGAGGCGCAGCACTTTAGTACGAGAGGCGAAATACCATCAGGACCGGCAGATTTGGAAACGTCAAGCTTGGCGAGTATTTTCAATACCTCCCTTGTGCGGAAAAATAGAGGCCCTTGCTTGAAAGCGCACTTTGGAGGAATAGGAGGACTCAATGATGAAGGTGACAAGTAAGAGTTTGTAGCAAAAATCTCAGCAAAAAGATTAGCTTTGTCCAGTGACCCAGTAAGTACGTTACCACCATGAAGAAGAGGTGGCACGGAAGAACTGGAGAAATTGTTCTTAATCCTTTTTACAAGCGACCAGAAACCTTTGCTTCCTTTCTGGCTTGCAAGGACCTTCTGCTTAATATTTTGGTCAAACTGGAATTTAACTCTTCTGATAGTAGATGTACAGGTATTGCGAGCAGTCTTGTAAAGGATTTTTGATTCCTCAGACGGAGATAGCTTGTAATTTCGGAATGCCACCTCCTTAGTGCGAATAACCTCTTGGCATTCGTAACTAAGCCATGAGGTGGTGGTTGGTTTAGTATTCTTGAAGGCATGTGGGACAAAAGTGTACATTCCATACCATATGATGTCAGTTATGGTGGAAGCTATATATTCGACGTTCTTTGTTGCAAAGCAATCGGGCCAATCGGTCTCTCTGATATATTTTTTAAACGCAGTCAAGTCAGCCTTAACATGATGCCAGGCCAGTCGTTTGGTAGAAAACTGATTAGTGTTAATCAGAGAAGATATGTTAAATTGGGCCGAGATCAAATTCTGGTCCGAGTTGCCAAGAGGCACAGAAACTGAAATCGAATATTTATCTGGGTGCATTGTGCATTGTGCGCAGATATGTCGGAAATTCTTGTTGCACAATCTACTAATTGCTCCAAATTGAACGACTCACTAAAAGGCTCAACGTGCCTGCTTGCCGGACTTGTGGTGGAAGAGTGTCTGAGCCACTGGACGTTATGCACATTGAAATCACCGGCGAGGATGATTTCAGATGAAGGGGATGTCTCAAGCAATTTGTCAATGTCAGAAGACAGTGCATCAAAGGAACGAACAGTATCTGCATCAGACATGTCAGGGCTGCGGTATAAAAAGAAAAAGAAGATGATGTGCTTGGAAAATTTGAATCTAATCCAGAGATAATTAAACTCCGGGTTAGCAGAAGTATATTGGCTAAGTGTGATAAACGGCACATCATTACGCACATAAATTGCAATCCCTCTTTGGGGGGAGAAGCGGGGCACTAACTGATCACCAGGTACGTGATACTGATTGATATCAGTGTCAGAAACGACCTTAGTTTCACTTAGTGCGAAAAGCCGGTTTGTGTATGGATAAGTGACAGTAGAACGAAAGAAAACTCTTTCTTATCCCGCAAATATTACAAAAGTTCAATTTAATATCTTGCATGATTATAACGCCGGAAAAAAAATTAATAAAAACGAAAACAAAGCACAATTGAAAAACAAAACATGCAACACGCAACGGAAATTCACAGTTATACGCGATCAAAACAAGTCACGGCGATCCGAACAAAGTCAATAGCAGTGTTATGCCTGCAATATTGACCTTGCGCGAATCAAGCGTTACCATAGTTTTGATCACGGATAACCAGCAGTTAGAAGGTGTTAAAATGGAACGGGCTCACCATGTTGTGTTGGTTATAGGGCATAAAAGCCCTTTACCGTGGCACCAGATTAACTTGTTAAACTGCTTAGCTCGAAACACGAGATCAGCCCCGGAGCACGACTGTCCCCGTTGACGTGCAAACTGCTTGTGACTTACTTAAGTCCTGAAATTTTGAAAGGTAGAATATAGTGGAGTGAATAGAAAGACTTAAGTAATACAATTTCCAGATAACACAACGTATACGAAGCATTCATGGGCACTCTCAAAACGCCTTTTCCTAACAACTGTAAGTGAGCCAAAGTGGAAACAAATTGTAACTATAAGACATACCAGTAATACGAAAAATGAGGTTTAATTGTGATCCAAGTATTTAAATACCGCACTTCTATGCTCTCAATCAAAATTTTGATACTCGCAATCGCTAGGATATAAGTATTTTACAATTTTTTCTTATCCCTTCCAAACCCAGCAAACAAAGTGTATTTTTTTTGTCGTTAACGAGCTCGCAAATGATTCGAAAACGATTCTTTGGTCCTACTAAAATGGCCATCAGAAATGAATTATTTTTAACGATTCGTTCATGAGTTGGAAAATAACGTTGTTTTAGCGAGTATATATCAGCTATATGCTCGTTAATAGTGATACTTTAATGACTTATTGACGATAGTTTTAATGATTTCAAATTTATTAGCTTTTTGCGAATTGAAAATGAGTTAAAATTATTTACTCTTAGTAGAGTAAATTTGAAAGATTGGAAAAATGAAACAATATAGGCTGCAAAAGACAAATATAGTAAAGCATCTTAACATAAGAACACTTTTCAGCACAGACGAATTAAACTGAAATTTTGTTCGGCATCTGACAAAAGTGATACCAGCAAACTAGGACAAAAATGCTAGGAAATGCTGCCTGTTACTTAGGGTACAAAGGGTACATACAAATTCATACAACTGTTATATAGGGTACATACATATGGTTTGCCTTATTTCTCGCGTCGCTCATCCTAAGCAAAATTATTGTTTGCTTATCGCTTTACGAACAAGTACGGTTTCGTATGAGGGATATGTCTGTCGATTGTCGCGGAACTATCACTTTTAGTAAACGCTCACTAAATTGTTTGGTGAGAAGGTCGTTCAATACGTTTTCCATAGCCCTCTTAAACATAAACAGGTCATAGCGGAACCCTAAATCGACCAACTTGAATTGCCATAGTTTGTTGCCAATAGAAAAAACGGCCTATTTTTAATTTTCTCGTCTCTCCCAATTTACTTTTTTAAGTTCATGTGGAGGACCACCCTGAGTCTGGTAATGTATGCATAATGTCATCGATTCCATTTCGTTCTGCTGTCTGAAACAAAAACTCGTGCTTGCATCGTTTTTCTTAATCAGATCAAAAGTGATATCGATCCTTGTCGGTAATATCAGCCACATAAAACACATACGAAAATCGTAAATCTCTAGCTTTTATTTTCAGGCTACTTCTCCATGTATACTTGCTGATTCCAGTCCTCTGAATTGTTGATTCCAGTACTCGGCTTTTTTCCTTGGATTCTGAGTCATGCTTTATTTCCAGTCATATGTTTACTGCGATGGCCGAGCTATCCCTTCATCTGCACAAGTAAATATTCTTAATAACTTGGTGTAATTTATTTTGATCTTGTCAACAATACTTTCTGAAAGTTCCAAATCAAACCCAACATTTCTGTTCGAGATCTGGTAGTAGTTGACGGTACTTCGAAGCGAGCGGTCGATCGAACGACGAAACGTTACAAGCGGAAAACGTATAAGGAGCAGAAAGGTCCAGATTGACACGAAGAGAAGGAGAAAATGGTAAAAACGAGGGCTTGAAAATTATAAGATCAATATGTGACGAAATTTGGTTGTGTCATTTAAGGTGACCAGATTAAGGTCGAAGCGTACTTCAAGTAGATTTTTGACCATGCATTTTACAGTACCAAAGTAAAGCGTACAGTGAAAGAAGTATTTAAGTCGAAGAAAACCAGTAAATATCCTAAACGATACATAGTGTGGCAACTAATTTCTTGATTTGATCTAAGGAGAGGTATTTTTATAGCGGAAGGCACAATCAATGCCGAGGTTTGCCTTTCATTAATAGGCATGAAAAGTCCGTATTGTTTTGACAGGACCTAGCATCAAGTCATGGAATGATATGAAAGCAAACACTTCACATTTGTCTCCGAGGAAGTCAACCCACCTAATTGTCCTGAGCTTAGACCACCAAATCGATACTGGAATTGAATAAATCGAATCTTCAGTGGGAAAGCTAAAAATGTATCTGATTTTTTTTTTTTTAAAAAAAGAAAAAAATATACGAATCCGTGAGGGTCTTGTGAAAAACCTAATGTCAGACCTCAATCGGAAAATTCAAAGTTTTCATTCTAAGCGGCACCAACGTATTTAAATGTAGTTTCTATGTACCTTTTGGAGTTAAACTTTTAGCTAATCGTCACACGGAGGACATTTAGGTATCTGCAAAGCTTTGTTGAAACTCAAACAGCAATACTGCTTCAAATTATTATATTCTTTAAATAAAAAATACTATTTAAGTTTTATTTTTTTATTTGTAATAAAATATTTAAACAATCCTTTTCTAATTAGCAAACGATAATATCTCTCTATTTCGACAACAACAATTTCATTCTAAATCTAAAAAAAAAATTGACATTACATTTTTAATTTTATTTTTTCAATCATTTTTAAACTTAGCCTACTTGATGTGTGAATTTTGATGTGGTGTGTATGATGTCAAGTAGTGTGGTGAGTTGTGGAATGTAAGTGAGATAAGTGTAGGTGTTTGTGTATCCACAATGCTCCCCTGCCAGCGTTTTACGCGTTATCGCGAGGCGTGGGAGAGTGGCACCTTTGTGGTTCCCCCAGCTAGAGAGACGTACGGAGCGAATGTAACTTTCCTCGCTGGTCTCTTTTCGGGAGCTGAAGGCAGTAATAGTGCAGTCGAGGTTGCCGATGCTTGTTGGTTTTCGGAAGAATTGTCGACAGGTTCCGTAGAGGATGACGTGTAACAAGGCTTGAGCCTGTTAATGGAAACATTGACGGATTTGTTTCTGATTTCCAGAGTGTAATAATTCGTATGTCTGGCTAGGACTTTGAAAGGACCGTCGTACGGTGGAATGAGTGGTGGACGAACAGAATCAAATCTAACGAATACGTGTGAGCAAGAGTCGAGTTGCTTGAAGATGAATATCTTCGGTGTTGTGTTGAGCATCAACCGGTCGAAGTTTTGCCATTGTAGCCGTTAGTTCGGAGACAAAGTCTGTTTGGCTAATCTTCCTAGGATTTTCTTGAAGAAAATCACTAGGAAGACGCAGGTTTTTTCCGTACAGGAGTTGTGCCGGTGATGCTGTGAATTCTTCTCGGATTAGAGATCGTAATGCAAGAAGAATTAGGGGAAGTGTTCTAGTCCAAGAAGCATCGTTGTGAGCCATGATTAGCCGATTTAAGAGTACGATGCCATCTTTCTAAGAAACCGTTGGCCTGAGGGTGGTACGCTGTGGTACGATTGCGTTCGAAGCCCAAGAGTCTACCAAGCTAAGCATGAAGCGCTGACTCGAATTGTCTGCCCTGGTCAGCGACAATGTATTGGGGAACTCCAAATCTAGCAATCCAGGTGCTTAGTAAAGCAGTAGCACAGTCATTGGCAGTAATGCTGGCTAAAGGAATTGCTTCAGGCCAACGTGTGAAACGGTCGATTATGGTGAGACAATAAGTGTATCCCTGCGAGTGTGTTAGGGGAGCAACTATGTCGATGTGAATGACCTTAAAACGTTCAGAGACCGTAGGAAAGGTCGATACAGGTTTGCTCACATGTCTGGTTATCTTGCATTTTTGACAAGATAGACATTCTCGGGCCCAAGTGGCAATGTCCTTGTTCATCGAAGGCCAGAAGAATTTAGTTGCAATGTGCTTTCTTGTAGCGCGTATACCACGGTGAACGATATTATGTTCTGAGTTGAACACCTGTTTCCTGAACGTGTGAGGAATATAAAGTCGTATGGTTGGGCCAGACACTTCACAAAAAATGTCGACGTTGGTGCCAAATATTGGTTGTTTTTTTAAAAGAAATTTAGAGTCCTTTAGAATCATCTGAAAATCTGCATCCGATGCTTGGGACGAAGCGATTGCGGCAAAGTCGAGAGTACTGGGAAGAATGAGTGCGTCAGCAACAACGTTGTTGCAACCAGAGACATGCCGAATGTAAGAAGTGAACTCACTTATGTAACTTAGATGTCTAAGTTGACGAGGTGTGGCCTTTTCTGGCTTTTGTTTAAAACCAAAAGTCAGTGGTTTGTGGTCGGTGTATAGAGTGAACCTTTGGGCTTCCAAAGAGTATCGGAAATAACGAATGCCCTGATAAGTCGCTAAGAGTTCGCGGTCGTATGCACTATACTTTCTTTGTGCGTCGCTTAATTTGGCCGAGTAAAAACCAAGGGGTTGCCAAGAGTCTTGGCATTTTTGCTGCAGAGCAGCTCCGATGGCGGAATCTAAAGCGTCTACGAATAGACCAAGCTCGGCGTTGGAGTCCGGAAAGGACAGTAGAGTGGCTTCTGTTAAACCAGTCCTGACTTGGTCGAAAGCTTTGCTAGCTTCTATTGACCAGTCGATTGTCCTAGCACCATCTTTTTTAGAGCCGCAAAGAAAGGCGTTGAGTGGTTGCTGCATCTCAGCTGTGTGAGGAAAAAAGCGACGATAGAAGTTGACCATCCCCAAAAATCTCTTTAGGTCCTTAACCGTCTTGGGGAGTTAAGCTGTTGATATTGCCTCAACCCGATCTGGGGAGTGCTTAATACCTTTCGGTGAAACCTCATGACCTAAGAATTTGATTGAAGGTCGAAGGAAATGGCATTTCTCCATATTGATTATAAGACCATGGTCCGCTAATCGTTTGAAAATTTGTTCTAAGTGAACAAGATGCTCTTCTTCGGAAGTCGAAGCTACCAAAATGTCGTCGAGGTAAATAAAACAGAATTTTAATCCGTGTAGGACTTCATGGATGAAGCGTTGGAACGATTGTGCCGCATTGCAAAGTCCGAAAGTCATTCGGGTGAACTCAAAGAGTCCGAAAGGTGTGCAGATGGCGGTCTTTGGAATATCGTTCGGCTCGACTGGAATTTGATGGTAGGCCTTAGTCAGGTCTATGGTGGAAAATATATTTTTGCCATGTAATTCATGACAGAAGTCTTGAATAATGGTTATAGCGTTTAGGCGTCTGTAATCGCCGCAAGGACGCCATTTCCCATTAGCCTTGCGTACCATGTGTAGCGGAGAAGACCAGCTGCTGTTTGAGGGGCGGCAAATTCCCTGCTGTAGCAGGAATTCGAATTCTTTCTTAGCCGCCGCGAGCTTCTCTGGTGCAAGTCGACGTGGTCTCGATACTATTGGAGGGCCTGTGGTCAAAATGTGGTGTGTCACCTTATGTTTACAGGGTTGTGAGAACCCTGTGTTGACCGTGATGGCATGGTATTTGTTGAGAAGGGCATGTATCCGTGGATCAGAGGTTTGCTCAAACAAAACAATAGTTTTGGACCTTTCTACGAAGTGTACGTGCCTTTCGATGAAAGAGAAGTAAGAGGTTCCACAAGGATAGCATTCGCCAAGTCGACGACTAGCCCATAGTGGCAGAGAAAGTCTGCGCCTAAAATGGGTCTAGAGACATCGGCAATGATAAAATCCCATGAAAACTCACGACGGAGTCCCAGGTCTAGTTTGATCACCTTATGTCCATAGGTGTTGATGGTCAACTGGTTTGCCGCGGCAAGTCGCATACCAGAAGGTGGGAGTTTTCCGGTAGCAGGTGCTGGAAGCACCGAAATATCTGCGCCTGTGTCAATCAAGTAGTGTCGTTTAGACAAGTGTTCATGAATAATTAGACGACGGCTAGGTGACAAGTCGCGTTTTCTTACCGTCTGAAGAGAACAGCGACTTAGTTTTTTGGTTCAGATGAACCAGCCTTGAAGGCGCATGGAGAGATGCATTTTAAAGCCTTGGAGCCGAACTTGTAGTGATACCAACAAATACCAGTCCCTCGTGACTGGCTTCGGCGACGTGGCTGCGAGCGAGATCTTCCTTAGGACCTCGAACGCGATCGTAGTTGTTGGTGGACGAGCCTCGTGAAGGCAGCAACCTGCTGTGTCAAAGCGGCTACCTCTGACTGCTGGGGGGAAACGGCGACTGAGCTTACTTGTGGCGTGATAAAAACTTCAGCAATTTTGTCTGCCGTTTCCGCCAACTTGTTCAGGCTGGCCTCCGGAGAGCAGGCTAAAATAGCCCGAGTCTGCTCCGGAAGCCGCTGCAGCCAGAGGGTCCTCAAAAGGTCGTCCCCAACCGCGGAACCTCCCAACTGCTTCATATCACGAAGCAGCTGGGAAGATTGTCTATCGCCTAGTGTAAGATTCCCCAAGAGGTGCTTCAGCTTTGACGAATCGCTGGCTGAAAGTCGCGATGTAAGCGCCCTCTTGAGGATTTCGTAAGGCGTGTCAGGGTCCGGGCTCACAACCACGTCCCTGACCACCTTCAGCTCCGCCGAACCCAGCGAGGAGATTACGTAGTGGTATTTGGTCTCGGAGCTCTTGATACCAGCTTTTGCGAACTGGCTCTCCAGCTGGAAGAACCACAAAGCTGGCTCTTCTTGCCAAAAAACGGGTGGTTTGACAGATGTTGCAAAAATTTCAGGACCGGATGATGCGCCTGAGGGAACCGCATCTTCATTGTCCAACGACATTCTAAAGGAGTTACGCGACGGGACGAATAGAAACGGAACGCGGCAAGGAAATAGGGTGGCTGAAAATTTTGTAAATATTGAATATATAGAGAAGTGAAATGTGTAATTATAACTATAACAACATATGCCAATCAAATAGTGTAGTTCGTAGTGACAACAAGAAGTTTTCGGCGTCAGTCGTAGACGTAGCAGCGATGAAATTCTTTTTTAAGGTTCAATTTATTTTGACAAGTAGTGGAACTCGGACTTGCCAATAATAAATTTGTTTTAATTTTAGCGCAAAATTGTTTAATTTTGAAAGTAATGCCTAGTGAGTTCTAGGCATCCGGATCGCTGTGGACTAGATTCAATGCGCCCTTATGTTTTTCTTTTTAAATTTTTGAACGTTGAGCAGTACTTACAGTTTTCTCTTTTTATTTGATAAAGCGAAGGAATACGATTTCTTAGCAGACGAGCACTTCTCAAAATTCGACCCGAATGTCGGGGTCACCAATTTAGCTAATCGTCACACGGAGGACATTTAGGTATCTGCAAAGCTTTGTTGAGACTCAAACAGCGATACTTTTTCAAATTAATATATTCCTAATTAAAAAATACTATTTAAGTTTTATTTTTTCATATGTAATAAAATATTTAAACAATCCTTTTCTAATTAACAAACGATAATATCTCTCTATTTCGACAACAACAATTTCATTCTACATCTTGGGAAAAAATTGACATTACATTTTTATTTTTATTTTTTCAATCATTTTTAAACTTAGCCTACTTGATGTGTGAATTTTGATGTGGTGTGTATGATGTCAAGTAGTGTGGTGAGTTGTGGAATGTAAGTGAGATAAGTGTAGGTGTTTGTGTATCCACAAACTATAATAAATAACCTCATTTTCCTAAACTCAGAAGGTTTGGCTTGGGGTAGTCATTAGATCAAATCTTGGATCATTTTCGATTCCAAATTAAAATTTGGCCTACATACTCGTTTCATTATTTCAAGGTTGCCTAAACTTACAGGCTTTGTTTTACGTTGCTCACATGACTCTTTAAATATGTCCGCATGTGTTTATTTATTTCGTTCTCCAATTCGTTTTATTCTTGAATACTGCTGCCAAGTATGGTCTCCTCGTTTTGTGTACTTGTCAGATGCTGTTTAATCTGTTCAACGTAAATTTGCTTTTTATTTGTTGTATAAGTTTCAGGTCTAATGTTGTTCGTATGAAGATCGTGTAACCCTGCTCTTAGAACTTCAGATTGATTTCGATGAATGTGTTTTGTACAAATTTCTAAATGGACTAGTTTTTTTCGAGTATCTGTATCTCGCAGTTTTTGAGCATCTACATCTCAGGCTATTTGTAATATTCCTTTTGATCGTACAGAGCTATATTTCCATTCTTCTTCTTTTGCGCATGCTACGAAGCCATAGCGAACACCAGTTTGGTTCTATGTCCTTTAATTTTGCGTCTTATACAACACGCATTATAGGCATTTTATCTTCAAAATTAATTTTATTCATATTCGTTTATTTTAATTTGTATCATATTTGTACCTTTCATTTTAGTTATGCTCGCGATTCAGTAATTGGATTGTTGTTGAAAATTGAACTACAGGGTGGGCCAGGAATTAGTTAACATTTAAAAAAATCATTAAAAAAAACTATTAGATTTACATCAAAAATTATTTATTTAGGAGATAGCTTAAACACTGGAAATTACTTTTTGAAAATCAGATAATTTAAATACCCACCATCGCGAGTTCTGCATTCCTCTAAACGAGCACGAAAATTTTCGAGTACTCGCCGCAGTAAAGATCGTGGTATTGCTAACATTTCCTCTCTTATTTTCGTCTTTAATTGGAGCAGTGTCCTTGGTTTGTGGGTATAGACACGATGTTTTAGATAGCCCCAGAGAAAAAAATCTGCTGGCGTTAGGTCAGGACTCCTAGGTGGCCAAGGAATGTCGCCTCTTCGGGAAATGAGCCTTTCTGGGAACATTTATTTGATGACCGGTAGGGATTCATTAGATGTATGGTAAGTGGCTCCATCTTGCTGAAACCACGTCCGCCGATTGTAGCCAGCAAATTCTTGTAGCCGTGGTGTCAGAAATTCTCTCAACAGTTTCACATACTCGCTGGAGTTTACGGTAATCGGACGGCCTCGATAATCCTCAAAAAATAAGGTCCAATGATTCCTGCAGCTCAAATATAATTCAGTAAAATGTTCAAATAAAATTGCTTTACGTAAAAGGCACGCTGCGGTCCCGTGAACCGATCCATGTCGACTAAATTTCCAAAAATTGAGCTAGCCGTTAGACCCCTCCCCGCGCCACGTGCCTCTTACGTTTTTGCGGGAAATCAAACTCAAATGTAAACAAATTCATGGCCCACTCTGTATATAAATAAATAAATTGCTCGTGAAGTTCTCGTTGGCTCATTCGCCATTTTTCTTCGAAATCATAACCTTTCACCTAAACTCGAAACATTTTAATTACTGCCACCGCTGCCATAAATTTTGGTTCTATCACCATATAAATACGTTTGGATGATGTTGAATTTGTCGGACAAATATGCAACGAATGCTTCGTGGCTTTCCACGCATGATTCGCAAAATTAGATGAAGAAAATACCTTTATGAATAGCAACACTTGCTTTACATTGTTTGTAGGAAAAACGCTTGGTAGAATCTGGGCTATGCAGCACAAAAGTTGCAGCAAAGCTCTGGCTCATTTGGTTGAAACTAATTTGTCTCTCCTGGTTCCATAGAAATTGACTCCATTTTGTAAGCACGTCTGTCTATGATGCTGACATAGAGACGTTTATTCTGCCAAAGCAACAAAATGAGCCACATACTCCAAAATACCCCCGTAGATTTTTGATGGTAGAGAGTAATGGGAAATCTGTTATGGAACTCATCTTGTCTAGGTCTGTTTTACCAACGCTGGGACCTAGATGTTCAACTTCTTGAAGAAAAACTGTTTTTTCTCAAAATTAATGGTAAACTGAGCTGGTTTTGAAGCGCCTTCATGTGTTCGCCGAATCCTCGGCTATAATTTACAACATGTATAATTAACGAACATCTTATGCTCTAGATTCGCTGGTATTATGCTGTCCATTAGTCGTGGCATCGTTTGGAGTGCATTTCACATTCCAAGCAGCAGCAACAAGTCAAAATGGTACAGGTATCGACCAGGTTTGGAAAAAGGTGTCTTCTCTGCTCTCTCATCAATTCATACTAATTCGTACAATTCAATCCAATTCAAAAGCAACAAGCCGTGACAAAATATTTGCTGAAGCTTATTTGGTGAAAAATTCTGATAAGCGTGTGGAAACACGTAATTTTTTTAATTTTTGAATGCAGAATATTTGCAGAAATCTATATCTAGCTTCAGAAAGAAAAATAATAATATTTGGCTCTTCTAAATACAAAACACTTTCCGTGCCACTTTCATATTAGTTTTTTTTATAGCTCTGACAGCTCCCTGTAAAATAGTTTTCGATTTTCCAAAACTAATTTCGTTTTATTTCGATTAAAACACTGTTTTGTGCGCATGAAATTTCTCCTGGAAAGTAAGCTTCCTGTGTTCTCCTATAAACGTTACTGGTTTTTCTGTTTTCCCCCACCATTTTTTGCACTTTTTGTTGTTGCAATGCTTCTAAAATTGATTAGAAAGTAGTAATTAAGGGGGCAGGTACACTTAGAATTTTGATAAAATCGATTTTATTTTCTTTGCGTTTTCTAAAAGTAGCATATCTCAAGAGCATTCTCTGAAAATTTCAGACGAATCGGACCATTTTTTATGGAGATAAATAACTTTGAATGAAGTCGTCTCTATTGCATAAAGCGTTTTTCGCATGCTTTAAAAGCATTTTTATCGAAACTAGGTTTTCGAAGTCGACGATCACTGTAACTTGAAAACGGCGCTATCAATCAGCATGAAATTTTCCTGACTTATTTGAAATGTAATTATCCTCCGGATAAACGAAGGGTTTTTTGATTGGGCGATATCCTTTTTTTCAATAGCCGAAAATGTGAGTGAAATTTTGGTCGAAAATACAATTTCGAATTTCAACAACCGCCATTTTTCGACAAATCAAAATCTGCCAAAGTCCTTAGTCCATCCGGAGCACTGTAATTAACTAATAATCCCCGATTTTTTTTTATTTCGGATGATCCAGTGACAAGCTACTGTGATCACGACAAAACAATTTTTTTTTTACCCCTCGAAAATTTACTCTATTTTGACTAATTTTCAGCCTTCTCCCTAAAAAGAATTACTATAGCTTCTACAAATATATATCTTTCAAGTCAAAAAACATTTTTTTATTAATTACTATAATGTGTGTCTAAAAAAAAATCCTGAAAAAGAGCTTTTTTCTGGACGTCCCAAGTGTACCTGACCCCTTAACCAAAATTATCATGGAAAAACACGTTTAAAAGAAAAAAAATTTTTTTTTTTGTAATTTGTTTTTAAATTTTTATGCGGTAATAAGAGATGTATTCATAGAAACTTATTGTTGGGGGGTCTGACACCATATTTTGTAACATTTTTTCGAATACATTTTCATCTTTATATCCATGACGCCAGAGAAATTCACATAAATAAGAATCCAGCATTTGCCTTGCTGTACCATGTTCGCGTTTATTTCGCATTTTTGCACACTTCCACAAATTCTCAATATTTTGAGTATGAGCGCCAGTTATTGGATCAACAAAGTTCTTTGAATGATTCACAGTGTAATGTTCAAAATCATAGCCTTCCAAATGTGAAATATCATTGTACGCTTTCCACTTGTCAGAAAATATCGTAGTTCTAGACCTGATACACGCTTTAGTTGTTTCGAGGAGTATTTCTTTTTTCCTATCGGGAAATATTCCCTGCAAATGCCACCAAAAACCCATTGATTCCGTACAATTCGGCCTCGATTATATTTCCTTTTAGAAAATGATGACTCATCTATTTCAACATACATTCCTGGTCCTCCGATTATCATTGGATTTTTGAGCAAATTATCAGCAAACACAACTCGCAAATACATTTTCCAGTTATTGCGTCATTCCACATATACAATTCTTTGAAGCAAAATTTGGTGGTGGTGTATTCATTCACCCAACAATAGACAAACAAAATCACAGTCTTTAACGGTAGCTTTGAACCTTCCAGCCACGTATTTTTGCGCAAACCGATTTCCTTACGACATTTCCGTTTATTGCAAACCCATCGCGTATTTTTCTTCGTAAATTGCACCTTCATCACATGTTTTTTTATACACTTTTTAATGCGTGGAATAATGTTTTTTAATCGGGGGCTTTTTCTTCGCTATTAATGTCACATAACAGTGAGAATAAATTTTGCTCCATTTTTGACGGCTTACCTTTCCGAAGCTTCAACGCAATTTACAATTAAGCTATAACAATAATAATTTTGTATACAATTAGTTTGTTTACATGACTAATAACAGTATAATGAGCTCTCGATGTAAATGGCAATGTATTTATCATTATGATATTGGTAATAGGCAAAAGTTTTATATTCTTAATATCTTTTTTGGGTTATTGTTGTTTTGGGTTATTGGTTTTCACATTAACTTTTAAAAAATTAATTCTGCCGCATAAATATGAAAAAAAAAATTTTAAATCGGAAAAAAAAAAATTTTTTTAAATGGATTTTTCCATCTCAATTTTTGTGCAGTAAAATTTTTTAACCCATTTCGAGCAGTTTTCATTAAAAAAATTGAAAAAAATGAAGGGGGAAAAACAGAGAAGTACCACGTCACTGTACCTCGAATAACTGCCACTCAGTTGAAGAAGACGATGGGAAGAAATTGAATAACAGTAAAGTTTACTGTAGATTAGTGCTACTGACTTAGGCAGCTATTCATAAAGTTCAGACAACAGACGATATAATTTCATACAATGGATATTACAGTTAGTGTCTCTAGCTGCTAAGTGTTCCAACATATACTGAAAATAATAACAAACGGTACTAGTCATCGGGCTTATGCAAATCTGCTGTTGCATATAAGAATGCAATGTACTAGCCCATAGTATTTAATATTGACGTTTTTTTTTCAGAAAATGAAGGAAGTCATTTGATTTTGATCGTAATATGAAAACTCACCCTTCGGACCTGACTTTAAAAATATTCCATGGCACATATTGCATTCCAGTTGTACGGCATAAAAGCTCGGCCGCTACAGACTCAGTTTGCTTTAAATCGACCTTGTTAGGCATTTCGTTCCATATTTTTGAAAACTGGTCAGCTGTAGTTTAAGTGGCATTAGGTTAAAATGAATTTAAGTGAGCTTCTTATTTATTATTTCTTACCTATGATGCAACTGAACGTTACTCCCAAAAGCCCGCGAGTTTGCCTCTCAGACATTGCTCCCACAATTAAATCAATATCGTTAATACTAGCATACATTCTCTTCAGGATTTGAAATTCCTGAAATTAAAACAGTTTGAGAGTTTAACTTGACATATACAAAAATTTAGAAGTTAGTATCAATATGAAACTTTATTTAAAAATTAAAGGTCATAGATAAAAGCCTACCTTTGTGTTAATATAAGGTTCTAATGATTCCCATCCTAGAATTTTTGTTTTGGCGCAAACTTCTAAGTAATTAACGTAGCTGGCTAGACCGTGATCACGTCCTCTTTGAATATCTAGTGCCAAGCAATTAATACCCATAGCACTATTTCTTGATTTCAAACAGTTTTTTAGTATCTTTGATAAGATGATTTTTATTGAATTTGCATACGGCTGTTTCTCTTATTTGATTGAACTTACGATTGATTTGTAGTAGATGTCGGCTTTATGTGGACTAGCAAGTAGCATGGCTTCGAGTACGGCATCCATTCTACAATTACTTTTCAAGAAGTCGGAATTGTACATATGCTCACTGAGATCAAGTAAATCTTGATTGAGGCTAAAAAATCAATTGAAAAATTATAAATTGAATAGCAAAAGATATCTCTAATCAGTGAGTAAAGGTTGAAATGGTTAGTAAAATTCAGAATACAATTGATTTTTCGTTTCCATCAACTTAGTGTTAGAATCACCGAAAGGTTGCTGACTAAATTAGATATATAATTCAAAGCCTTTATAATTTAGTTAGCTTAGTTAAGTTATTGCCGAAAAAAAATGACAATATATTTTTTTAAAACTTCATATGTAGCTTTCAGCTTCAACATTTGAGAATAAAATGTATCGCATTTTAGTTTGGTGCAATTAACTTAAATTTTGGTTGCCTTACTGAGCCGCACTGAAGAATGCGAAAAAATTTCTGCGTAGCATAAGCAGACCTCGTAAAAGTTTTCGTCCTAGAAGATCAAACAGTGGACTGAAGCACTACTACCAAAACGTTCGCGGTCTGAGGATCAAAAGGGATGAGATCAGATGCAACTCTGCCCTAGGCTCAGATGAAATTGCTTGCGTAACAAAAACATGGCTGACTCAAAATGCCTTTAATAACGTTTTCCTTGCTTTACACAATTAGTTCCGGAACAACTACGACCGCTCTACCTAAGGCAATTCAGATGGCAATGGCGTACTTATCGTGTAGCATCTGAGCTTGAAGTCCTCGTTACAATGTGTCCTTTAGCACTCAGCATACGAAATTCAAATGCTCGCCACTACGTCCTACTTAGCGCTTATGACTTTTAAAGACAAGAATCTTAACTACTTCTGCATTCGCACGTGCGGAGAGTCAGACGTCCGCACGCACTATCCACTTGTATATTTTCACTTATAATACGTGCGTTTTTTTTGCAATCTAGCTGCGAATCTTAGCGTAGGGTTGCAAAAAAACGATCCCAAGCAGATAAAATGGCGTTGTTCGAAAATGTTGTTGCATATTGTTGTTGTATGTTTTTGCTTTCGCTGAGCTTTTTAGGTTCGTTGTTCAATTAGAATCACACATAGAAAAAACCTACATGAAATTTTATCTAGGTTTTAATCGAAATCAGACATGAAACTTTAAGAAAAATAATGTATGACGAATTTGTAGCTTAAAAAATTTCCAACAAAAAAGATTATATAACTTTTTCTTGTAACCATAACCGTTTTTGATATATGTTGATCTCTTTCTCAACGGCATATTGATATTATCCGGTTTTGATTACGACTTGGAATGTTTGTGAGTTTGTTTTTCTATGTTTTAGAGGCACATAAAAAAAACATGTAAACAAACTTATCTACCAGACTCCAGGTGTTTTGTTTTCATTTTTAAAATGAAATGAAATTTCACAATATATTCAAATACTAAATCAGCTTGTAAATGAAAATAACTAATAATTTGCGACTAAACGATAACATTAAACAAAAAAAGAGCAAAAAATTCGTAAAATCAACGAGCAGTTCAAATTCAAACGATATGTTGGTGAAAAATCAATCGATAACTTAAGCGAATCATCAAACGAAAAAAAACACACTGAACAAGAACCGTATTTTTCTCTATTTATACTACTGGAAAAAATCGGTTTTCTACACCGCTAATTCCACACAGAAATCTATTACTACATTAGTGTCCCATAGTTTGACGACCGCTGTTTATTTTCGCTGCATTCTGCTGTCAAGTTAGGAGATTGTTGACATACAGTCTGTCAAGAATGAGTTTACACAAAGGAAAAAAATTCAATTTTTGATCTTTCTAATTATAAAATACTACTTTTTATTTATGTAAATGAACTTTTTTTTCTTAATTATAGTTATTTACATTATTTCCAACCGATATATACAAAAAAAAGTACAACTTCAATACAAAAGAAGAATAAAAAGAACAACGAAAACAATTATTACAATTCTTGAAGTGTCAAGAAACTCTTTACACAACTCTTTTTGTTTGCATTCCTGGAACGATGCGGTAAATTTACCGTAATTTTTGATCTGTACTGTAAAGTTCTATGAATTTGATCATTAGTGTGTGATTAATTTTTCGCTAGTTCGCATAAATAAGTGAGATATTGTGTTTTAAAATGCCAGGCAAAAGATTATCCTTTGAGTTAATTCAGATGATATACTATAATCACCAATTAGGTAAAAGTGCGCAGGAACTGTCGAAAATATTTTGTATAACACGAAAGACAGTCTATAACGTTATAAATCGTGCTGAAAATGAGGATAGATTGGAGCCAAAGTTTGGAGGTGGCCCAAAGCCAAAAATATCTAAACGTATAGAGCGCCTTATGATAAGGAAACTTGATAAAAACCCCTGGATTTCGACCAGAACACTTGCTAGAGAACTCAAGGAAGAGTGTGATGTTGCTGTTTCCCATGAAACAGTACGACAGGCCAACCTACGAAATAAGTTCTCATCAAGAGCTGCACGAAAGAAACCACTACTTTCTGCACTAAACATCGAAAAGCGTTTTTCCTTCGCTATGATGCACCTATCTCAACCCGTTGACTTTTGGGACGACGTCATATTCTGCGATGAGACGAAAATGATGTTGTACTACAATGATGGACCGACAAGAGTGTGGCGCAAGCCTTTAACATCGTTGGAAAATCACAATATCATTCCGACTGTAAAATTTGGTAAGTTATCCGTTATGATTTGGGGGTGCTTCTCAAGCAGAGGAGTAGGAGACTTGGCATTCATCGAGTCAACCATGGACGCCCAACAATATTTGCATATCCTTAAAACGTATTTGGCAAGCAGTGCGCAGAAATTCGGGTTTATGCATAACAACAAACCAAATTTTAAGTTTTACCAGGACAACGATCCCAAACATAAGGCTCACATGGTGCGAATGTGGCTCCTATACAACTGCGGAAAAGTGATGGATACGCCAGCCCAGAGTCCTGACTTGAATCCCATCGAGAATTTATGGGCCTACTTAAAAAAACAAGTCGCTAAAAGGCAACCCAAAAACCGAACTGCCTTAAAAACTGCGATTCTAGATGAATGGCAAAAAATACCAACCACGTATGACCTGCAAAAGTTGATTCATTCAATGAAAAATCGATTGCAATGCGTGGTGGAAGCCAAAGGTGGCCATACCAAATATTAAATATACCAAATAATATTAAATATCCTGTAAATATGTAAATATTAAAAACAATAATAATTTGTGTAAAGAGTTTCTTGACACTTTAAGAATTGCAATAATTGTTTTCGTTGTTCTTTTCGTTCTTTTTTTGCATTGAAGTTGAACTTTTTTTTGTATGTATCGGTTGGAAATAATGTAAATAACTATAATTAACAAAAAAAATGTATTTACATAAATAAAAAGTAGTATTTTATAATTAGAAAGATCAAAAATTGAATTTTTTTCCTATGTGTAAACTCATTCTTGACAGACTGTAGGTCGGGATCGACAATGACAACTAAAAACGTAATTGTCATCGGTTAGTGTTTTCCTCTGGAAGTTCGCATTTCCCTTGAAAATCTCATCGTCTCCCATTATTGCAAGCAAGCAGCAAGTCATTGAAGTTTGCAGAGGATTGCGACTGCTCGACATCAAAAGAGATCAAAACCAAAAACAGTGCTGGGCTGTTGGTTTGCTCTTGTTGATGATGATGACACTGGAGACGACATGCATCCTCACATGCTCCTCAAACGACGTAATTATGAAGCAGGAGCTGAAGAGGTACGTACCAAACACCAAGATAGGTGGAAAAGTGTGCTCCGAAAAGTTAAACCCCCCCCCCCCCCCCTTTCCATCAAATGGTATCCCTGAGCTTCCTTCCCAAATTCTCAGGAATGAGCTCGTTGCCTACTCTTTGCCCACTGTTAAACAAGATAGGATCACTTTTTATCCTGTTAATTGCCTATTCTTGACATCGCAGGACCAGCCCTACACTCACACCCTACCCTTACCCTACCCACCCCCGCAAACGAGCCACCCCAAAAAAACCGGTTTTTTAGTTTTTTTTCCATATCGTCTCATCCCATGAACGATCAGGCCAAGGTTACGTAGTTTCAGGTGCAAATTGATTTCAAGACGTGTCATGTCTCTTTGGCATTATGCAGTCATAACAGGATTGGTAAAAAAACTGATTATTCGGGGATAGTCTGCAGCGGGTTAAGCTCCAAAAATGTCAAGAATGAGCGTGTACAGAATTATTCCATGATATTATCTTGCTTTTTCATACTCTTTGATATGATGTTACAAAACCTATTTTCACCTGCAATGTTGTTGTCTCATCCTGCTCCTTCGTGATATATCCCATACATGATGCAGCAATACAGTTTATTTCTGAGAAGAGAGTAGCGAGCAGATGTCCCTACAAGTTTAATGGCAAAGGGGGGCGGGGGGTGGTGGTAACTTTTTGGAGCACACTTTCCCACCTACCCTGGAGTCTGGCAGATAAGTTTGTTTACATGTTTTTTTATGCGCCTCTTAAACATAGAGAAACAAACTCACAAACATTCCAAGTCGTAATCAAAACCGGATAATATCAATATGCCGTTGAGAAAGGGATGCTGTTAGTAGCAAATGTTTAGATCAATATATCTCAAAAACGGTTATGGTTAGAAGAAAAAGCTGTATAATATTTTTTGTTGAAAATTTTTTAAGCTACAAATTCGTCATAAATTATTTTTCTAAAAACGTGACCGTTACTGAGATATTTAGGAAAGGTCACTTTTGGTGACCTTTGACCTCGTATAAAAAGTAACGCAGCACTCGGATCGATGGGGACTTTTGATATTTTGTTCAACACGCCAGTACCAAGGTTCACACCAAAATTCAGCTTTCCCCTAATTTTTCCGAAGTTTCGCCTTTTTTATGTTGGATTTTACTGGGCTACACTCCCAGTTTTCATATAGGGTAATTCCATTGAAAATCGACCAATTTTTAGATAATTTTTGAACTGACCTCCTTGGAATTTGGAAATATTTTGGTATCCAGAAGGTCCGGTGAGCTAATTATCGAAACTGAAATATTTTTGGAAAATATGGTATAATTGCGAAAATATGGCCTTTTGAAGTTTTTGAGAAACGTCGGTCCGTGTTGGATTCAAAAAATTGTATCAAATCTTCTACTTTACGTAGAGCCTTCAAATATAGCTTGTTCGAATGGAAAAGATGTAAGTTTCTTAGGAAAAATAGTGCGAGAAACATCCTGGCCAAAAATGATAAATAGGATCATTACAGTGTCCTTTATCTTGAATATTTATAAATGCACA
The DNA here is from genome assembly GCA_947369275.1 of Nemotelus nigrinus. Lineage (NCBI taxonomy): Eukaryota > Metazoa > Arthropoda > Insecta > Diptera > Stratiomyidae > Nemotelus > Nemotelus nigrinus. The sequence continues at coordinate 81,792,672 of OX376372.1, forward strand.
CCTTCGATTTTCTTAATTTTTTTACATATTGTAAATAGTCATATAAGCTACAAATGCGCAATATTTCAAGGTGGAGCTCGTAAAAGTACAGTCGTGAAAAATTTTTAGAGCTGTGGAATACTGTAACCGCTGAAGAAAATTTATAGAAAATGGTACCGAAACAAGGTAAAACTTACAAAATATAGTACGAAACAAATAAAAAGTTCTTATAATTAGCCAAGCTTATATCGGAACCCTTTGTTAGAAAATTTATTTTTGATCCTTTAATCATTAATTTAACGTTTTGATGTATAACACATACACATACAGATTGTGTTCGCGATGCTTCCGCTAAATTGAAGTATTTGGGCAGTCTGCTGTTTGCATTGCTGCAGTAGAATGATTTTATGAGACCAGCGGTTTTCGAGGAAGTATAACCTCGTCTAATTTTTTTAATCATATATATATATGAGGTTGCGTCAGGAAATTCGGACACTACTTTGGCACGTGAACACTTAATTTCCTTTTCTGGAGCTTTTGAATATTCTTCTTTGATATTATTTACTATAGATAATTCTTTATTCGTTTTTGTTTCTTCTGTGGGTAGTTCCTGCTTTATTTTAAATACACTATTGTACAGTTTGAAGTTTTTTAACTTTCTTCTTAGAATGTCCATTTTACAAAATTTTTTGTCTATAAATATAGTTTAGTACTTTGCTAATTTATCTATACCCCGGGTGGTACTGCATCCGGGTACCATATGACAACATGAGCGTCTGTAATTCATTGGACCTGAACTGCACCCCGTTATCACACGCTATTACTGTAGGAACTCCAAACAGTAAAAATAGTCTATCTTCGAGTAGTCTGGAAACTTGTGTGGCCGTAGCCTGCCTTGGTGCGAATATTAGAGAAAATTTTGTACAGTAATCTACTACCGTTAAAATATAGGTATCCCATGATTCTTTTGCTTGGCCCACCCCTGTAGTCATGGTTCCATATGGTGGTCACCTCTCTACTTTGGTGACCTGACAAACTTTACATCTGGCCACATGCCGTTGAATATCGGCACGCATTTTAGGCCAAAAATACCTCTGTGCCACCCGATCGTACGTGCGACTTGCACCTGTATGCCCCGCTGCTGGTTCATCGTGACATTCTTTACCTTATTTTATTTGCTCTTTTTATCTTATCCATCATTCCTAATTCCCATCTATCCTCTAAATAACTAGCAAATAACTCATTCCGGGAAAACTTGACTTAGCACCGCTCCTAACCCGACGTCTGACGCATCCGTCTGCACAATGAATGGTAAGTTGAAGTCTGAGCACTACAGTATCGGAGCAGAAGCCAGTTTCAATTTGCATTTGTTGAAAGCCAGTTCACATTCTGAAGACCACTGAAAACGCTGGTTTCTTCGTAGCAGATCCGTCAGTGGTGACACCAATGATGAATGACCCGGTATAAACCGCCGGAACCACGATACCATACCCAAAAGCTGTCGAATCTGTTTCACAGATTGGGGTCTGGGTATATTAATCACGCTCTCAACTTTCTCGGAATCGGCGCTTAAATCGTCTGTATCAACTAGGTATCCCAAATATTTTATTTGGGGACGACAGAAATGGCACTTATTCCGGGAAAATTTCAGGCCTGCCTCCCTCAGCCGTTTAAACACCTCCTGGAGTACCTCTAAGTGCTTGTCGAACGTTTGGGAGACGATGATTATATCATCCAGATATGTGAAAACATAGGGTTCCAAAAGAGAACCCAGAACATGATCAATCAACCGTTGCCACGTAACCGGAGCGTTAAACAATCCAAACGGCATCCTACGAAACTGAAATAAACCCCTACCTGGAATTGTGAATGCGGTAAGCTGACGGGAATCTTCCGCCACTGGTACTTGCCAGTAGGCGGACTTGATATCTAGAGTCGAAAGATACTTTGCGTCCCTTAATTTATCCAACATATCTAAAACATAGAGTAGAGGATAAGCATCCTTTTCAGACACCCCGTTGACTTTGCAAAAATCGACACAAAAGCGATGCGTCCCATCTTTTTTTCACCAACGAATTGGTGAAGACCATGCACTGGAGGATGGCTCTACTATTTCCAACTTCAACATTTCCTCTTACTCAGCGTTGATGTGTTTTTGAAGATTTGGTTTGACCGGGTAATACCTTTATTTAATGGGCATCGAATCCGTCTTCATGACATGCTCCACCAAATGAGTACATCCCAATCCATCTCCCATTTGCGCAAATTCGAAATCCACCAAGTTTTTCAGATGTGATTCCTCCTCCTGAGAAGGACTAATTCTAGTGTGTAAATGTTCAGCTGAAGAAGTAACCTCTTCGTGGATAAAATTCCAACAATCTCGCTTTAGATTTAAGGTAACTCCAAACTGCTTTAGAAAATCTACCCCGAGGATCAACCCATGCGGTAACCGAGGAACCACCAAAACTTCCATCCACTTTGTTGCTCTATATAGCTTGATGGGCACCAAAACCTGGCCCAGGATTTGACACCGCCCATCATCTGCCAATCATACCGTTTCTTGTGTAGCCGTTCCCAGTTCTACACCAATTTCCCGCAGCTGCTGCCAACCTTTCTGCCCCACAATCGTAGTAAAAACACTGGAGTCCACCAAACCCATAAGTTTTCTCCCTAAAGTATCCATCCCCAGATGAAGGTTTGTTCATTACAGTTAATTACGGTGCCCTGTTCACCGCCTATCGAGCACTGCGATTGTTTCCCGCTTCCTTCGTTTGCTTTTGGTCCCCTGAACGCCATGTCGATTGCGTTCCGCGCGAGGTACACACTTGAGTGAATCGTATTTGGTCGACCGCATCCAAAACACCGCCATAACTTTGAGCACTATCTCCCGGGGAATTGCGCCTGACTGCCACAGTTCTAACAAACTCCGTGTGGTCTATCATTCGATGAAGTAACAACTTCCACTAAACAAGGATCTACATATGCCAGATCCGGTTCTGAAAGCTTCTATCGTGGCCCTCGTCGCTTTCAACTTCTTTCCTAGCTGTACTAGTTCCGCCACCGTAGTCGCCGAACACATAGCTGCATCTAATAAAAAGGGTTAATATTTCTCTGTAGGATTTTCCTTTTGTCGAACTCACTATACAGTTCTCCTATGCTTCGGAATAAACCATCCATCACGGCCACATAGATTCCGATAGACTCGCCTTGGTCTTGAGTGAGCTGCCGGATCTCATCCCAAAGGCGATCATCATAATCGGCCAGAAGAAATTCGGCCCGTAGCTCACGTCGCAGGTCTTCCCAGGTACTTGCCCTCAAGCAAATCCACAGCGGCATTATATAATTGAGAGGAGGCTAAACCACGGGCAACACGAAGCTCTTCCACCTGGTCAAGAAAAGTACTGACTGAGCTTGGAGTCTCACCCGTGAACTTAACCCCCCATTTGACAACATTTTATTGTTTGGAAAAATCCTCCGTGGCAAGCCTTGGGGTTGAACAGAAGGCTGGTCCTTCGAAATTCGCAAGAGTTTTTGACTCTGGTGTTGGTTTTGACATCTAGCTCCTCGACTTCCTTTGAATCCTCAAGAACAAAGCCTATCCCCATCATTATACGTCGCCGTATCTATCTATCTCGTTTGACAACGAACGCGTTTGTTAACTGAGCCATGTTTGTTGTGAATGACGATACACATGTACTTGTCTCAATAGCTCTACGAACTGCACTACCTCATGGTTTAATCAACACATCAATAATTCCCAAAATTATTGATATGACAACAAAAAAAAAATCGTTCAGTTTGTTGTTTTAACACTTCTTTACTTCGTTGTATTAATTCGGAGAATAATAAATGACGGTTTTAAATTTGAAAATTGAGCTAATACATTTTCTTCGGCACAACGGATAATCCAAATTTTAGATTATAGACGATTAGTTTAGTATGAAAGTTGTTGCAGATGCTAAAAGAACATGCATGCATATTTTGTTTTTACTATGTGTAGTTGAAATTCTCCTTTTTTGCTGATTTTCTCTATTTTGGGATAACTTTCGATTGATAGTTTGATTTGGAATGTTGAAAGCCGGAACTTGGTCCAGTCTTACCTGATATCACACTGGGCTCCACCACTAACGAAGTTAGTTGTTGTGGCAGTTGAGGCTTGTTGTAGCACCTGCTGCTGGGCTTGCTCCTGCTGAGCTTGCTGAATTTTCTTTAACTCTCTTCTTCTAAGGCGTGCCAGTTCGGGATGGCGTTGTCCTTCCTCGAGATTTTCTTTAACTTCCTTCGTCGGAATTTTCTTTAACTTCCTTCGTCCGGGTCTCCAATTTGGTTTTTAATCCAATTTCATAATTTCCTTCCAGTCTTATATCTTTATTCGGTAACAACAAACTTCTTTTTTTTTATTTTTTATTCATTGACAACTCTCAATAAAAATTACTTTTCACAAACTTCAAACTTTACTTAGCCTACTTGATTTTATAAATTTTCGTGTGGTGTGTTAAATGTCTAGTAGTGTGGTGAGTAGTGAATGTGTGAATGATATGTGTATGGGTTTGTGTATAGGGGCATTTCACGTGAAGCGGACAACGATAAAAATCGAGGTTCTGGATTTCGTTCATATTGCGCATAATGATACTTGTAAAATATAAGAACGTATGAGGTTTAGTTGCCGAGCTATGGGCTACTGGAAAATGGATGAAATTGATGAAAGGTTTTTTTGGAAGCTGATTCTAGGATTCAAAAAACAATTTAAAAAACATCAACAATACTGATTTGTGTAGAAAATTAACTCTTCTTTTTCATTTTGAAATTAGATTTTAAAACCGGAAGTAAAAATTTGTGTGAAACCGGAAGTAACAATTTCAACTCGTTTTTTGAATAACTTGGACCAGGCTGATTTTGTTTATTTTTGTAACAAAACAAAGCTTAAAGTATTCACATTTTATCATAAAAGTTTTAGAATGAGATGGCCAGTAGTTAAAAAGGTACCGGGAGCTTGATTAGCTCCTAATGGCAGAAGCCAAAGATGACTTGGTAATTCATTTGCTAATGAAAGTGTCATTTTATTTGTCGTGTTAAACATCTTTTTAATATTTTGCATTCCATTCCATCCATTTTTTTAAAAAAATGCTCTGGCGCCCCACAATAGCTAGTAATCTGAGATTCCACCTTAGATCTAAAAAATGCCCCATAGGCTAAAAGCTGTTTATAAGTCCATCTAATACCGTAAGCATATTATTATATATGTAACCCAGGAATTTTATCCTATTTGCCCTTTGGATCGGGCTATTATTTATTCTTACATTTTGTTTTAAATGGCTATTTCTTCCGAAGCATAGATCACTACATTTACTTTCTTTAATTATAAGATTTCGATTATTACACTTGTTTATAAACTCGTCCATGGCACATTGGAGGTCTTCAAAACAATCCAATTTTTATTATGTGAGATTATGAAAAAATCATCCGCATACCGAAAAATCCTTATGTTCTGTCTTTTTCTACTATGTAACTCAGCCGTATAAATATTGCACAAAAGTGAACTCAATAAGTCCCCTTGCGGTAGACCATTCCTAATAATATAGTTACTCTCACCTAAAACTAGCATCCTATTATTTTGAAAAAGATTATCCAATTAATGAATTCAAACGGTAACATCAACTCTCTCATACGCATTGGAAATGTCTACACTCAAAGCCATTACTTTTTCTTGTTTTGCTAATTTTTCCCGTATGAAATGTTCTATTTGATTATTGCAGGTCTGAGTGGACCTTCCTACCAAGTACGCATGACTGTCTATAGGTATATAATTATATAATACATTATTCTTCTTGATTAAATTATTAAGAATCTTAATGAAAATATTTATCAAAGATATGGGCCTGTAACTATCTAAACTATTAGGGTCCTTCCCAGGTTTTAAGATTGGTGAAATTCTAATTTTAAGCAATTTTTTATCCGTTAAATGCTTTAACCATCTCATACGTTATTTTATCAATTTCCGGAGCTGATTTCTTATTATGTCTTTCAAGTACGTTTTTCAAATGACTTAAGCTAGAATCTTCAACGCTATTATTTACTTCTAACCTTGTTCATATATTATTATTATTGCTTAGTTTTTCCCCATCATTTCCAGATAGCTTTTACTATTCGCTTCATCCCAACTTGAGGGATTTGTTGATGAATAACTCTTCCTAAATCTCCAATTAAAGTCCCAGAACTCCTTAATATTCTTCTTTCTAGTTATCTCCATCGTTTTCTTTTCCCAAGCCTCACATTTCGCAGCTCTCACATACATTCTTCCACAACCTATGATTTTGTGGAGTTTTTCTTTGATTATTATCAAATTTTTCGGACCAAATTCTACTTACTGACTCATTCCACCAGTATACTTTCTTATATTTCCTCTTTTTAGTAATCTGTATACTATTATTTAACAAAATTTCAATCTCATTCATAATTTCTTCCAAATCATCTGATATCCTTGCTTCCTTAATTTTTCTCATTGGTTTTGTTTGATGTGTTCTCTTTGTATAAATTATTCTGCTGAAATCACTATTGCTATTATTTTGTGACCATTGTTACTAGGACTATTGGTCACACACTTATTATTGTGTTAGTTATTGTGATATCCGGTACAGATCTACCTTTCATCATATTTGTGTTGTAATTGTATGTAAACATTCCATTATTTAACTCTCAATTCAGAATCTTTTGTAATGTTTAATAATCTACGTCCTCTTGAATTTTGGGTATGGTCTCCCCATTTTTTACTTCTGGCATTACAGTCTCCGCCAAAAATTAATTCTTTATTACCTCCTGGCTTACTTACTTGAAAATATCGTTATTAAAATTCGGTGGGATATACACTGATCCAATCATTATGTTCCTAGTAAAATTTGAAATTTTATTGCAAATAAATTCTAATGCAAGTAAATTTATTTTGTTTTTTATGAACATTGCTACTCCTCCTACTAATCTATTGTATCTGTTTTTTAAAATCCCCTTACAACCATGTGTCAGATATACTTTGATGGATTCTAGAATCAATGCTATGTCCATCTGGTTTTCATTTAGAAAAATAGTTAGACTATACAGATTTTTTCTCAATCCTTGTATATTAAATTGAAGTATCTTCATCAACTACCTTTAATCTAATATTTACAATTTATTATTTATTTCGCACTGGTTTGATCTTTTTCTACTATATATTGTACAATCTCATCATTTTGTATAATACATTCCTGATTAATTTTTCCAAAATGATTATGTACAATTTCTTCATTTACGTTTCCCTCAATTCTTATTTGTTCCTTCACGGATTCTAGTAAATTATTAATCAGTCTTTAAATCTAAATAACTTTAAATTTCAAGGGGTTTGAACACATTGTTTCACCTAAAACCAGTTTGCTTGGTTCTGCAATCCTATCTAACACATTTCTATAACTAGTTTTGAACGCTGACGTATTTGCATCCTTTTGTTGATATCTATTATTTGTATATTTTGATTTCTTCAACATTGAGATTCACTACATATACACTCTCGAAACTATTTTCGTAGTACATTTTCCTTACTTCAGGCACTGATATATTTAGCTTGGAAGCTATTTTCACATGTTCCTTCTCCTTGATCCATTTAGGACAGCTCCTGTGCCGGGCATTATGATCATTTGCTTTACACAGTAAGCATTTCATTTCTACAAAATTCCCTTCACACACATCTGATGCACAATTTAAGCATCTCTTGTTTGTGCTTTTACAATGTGCCGCAAAATGCCCCAATCTTCCACAATTGAAACATTGTTTAGGTCATACAATATATACCTAAAGCATATGCATATGAGCAATCAGTTTTCTCATCTATACTTGAGCTTACAAAATAACAATCTTATTTTAATTTCAATTTCACAATTAAATAATAATAAAAAATAAAAAAATCTTGAGAAAAGCTTAAAAGAAAAAGTAGAATATGAGAGAGAAAAATCTTTAATTATTAATTTTTAATAAAAAAGTTTTTTATTAATTAAAAAGTTTTTATTGGAAATTTTTATTAATGAAAACTTTTATCAAAATCTTTTTTAATGGGAATTTTTATTAATTAACATCATTATACTACATTACATCATTATATATGTATGCAAATTAACGGTCAATATAGAAAGAGAATAAACACACACACTTACTTTTGTGGGGCCGCAATGGTCTATTGGAGGCTTGTCCACCACACCTTTCTCTTGCCTTGCACACACTGTTGTATCCATTAACTAATCAATTTGACTATTGGATCTTTTACACTGTACGCTTCGGGTTTTTTGTTTCTTGGATTTTGGTCTTACTGCTTATTGATTTCTGAAAGGTGGCTCACTATGTTCTGCTCACTATGTCTTTCTTAACTAATTATCGTGTGAATTGTTGTATGCATGTCTCACATGCGCATTGTGTTGCATATGCATGAATCGGTAACGTACCGAATCATCACTGCATGCAATCGCATCTCGCGTGCACACCTAACATTAACACTAACTCTATCATCCAAAAATATTCTACTGTTACGATTAACATTTTACAATTAACTATATTCTATTAGGCTAAGTCCCATACTGACATGGGAGCAATTAACCAGTTAGCACCAACAAAATAACACAACACAACATCAATATTTCTTCAAGCCCACTGATGAGTCCCCGTGGTGGGGGACGAAAATGCATTCTGGGCATACCAAGCATTTTAGTCTGTTAGTTAGCTAGTTCTGAGGGATCATCTTCCGATAGGTCTATGACACTGCTAAGTGCCCGATTGACCGATCTAAGCATCCTCTTCCACACAATCTTAGGCTATCAGGTCAATACTAGATGATATTAGGTTTGACTTCATGCCTGTTGATTCCATCTTACAGGAATCAATTTGACTTTAGTAGGTCCATACCAGACACCTGACTGCACGTCAACCACAATCAAACTGGACCGAGTGATAGGCGTGAGCTGCAGAGTCCGGGCATGCCCAAGTGTCATCAATAACCCGATATATAGGATGGCAGCCGACACTTGAAGTAGGATCATCCCTTGTCTCACAGACTCGCTACTTGTTGAATGGCATAATTAACACTAATAATAAAACAATTTTTCACTGCACGCATGGCCTGAATGATGATCAATACCATTGTCGTCCTTCTCGCCATGCATGCAAGTTAACGGGTTTTCCCAATAGGGTGACAAAAAAAATTGAACAATGCACCAATTGCTTAGCGAACTTGAAATAAAATGCAATCTTCTTTAAATATCGTTTATTTCACGACGTGTCGACAATAACTGACATAAATGAAACATGATTTGCCTCTTTATAACATTTCAAAAGCATACGTAAACAATTTACACGAATCTACAAAATTTCACCTGACTCCCGAGTTCAACTTCTTGATGACGACGCGACATGTGCACGAATTGCGAAAGAACCTTACACCTGTCTGCAAAATCTGGGAAAATAATTGTGTGGGAACGTACAAGGTATGAAAATGCAAGATACGCTGAAAATAGCGTGTTAACTTGCATGCATTTGTGCACACACATTTTTCAATTTTTAATTTCGGCACATTTCTCATATTTCTCACATTCTTGGACTAAATAATATTGGACTAAACACTATACTCACCTTCTTCGTTCACGGTTTACATTAACAATGGTTTGAGTATTTTTCTTTGGTGTTTTTGTCTCCTGCTACTCACCCGACGCACAGTGGTCTATTTCGCGAAAAAGGTGAACTTTATTCAAATTATGGACTTTTAAGTATGAAGTTGAAACTTGGGGGTAATATTGTCCTATATGGCCTCCATCATTTGAGGTAGTAATTGGGTTTCATAAGTTTAAGGGTAAGAGCACAGGTGCTGAAAACAGCCAAAAATTGCATCTGTCTTTTAGCCTATTTTTTAAATTAAGAATATGAAGACAAAAATATCTTTGAGTAATACAGCGTTATTAAGCTATGAAAGACATTGATGATTTAGCCTCCCCCCCTTTCATCGTGTTCATACTGCAGATAGTATAGGAATTCGGTGTTTAAAACTTCTAGTCCCTTTTAAGTTTAGAGGGTCACAAAGAGTTATTACGAAATAGGTCTAGTTGTATTCATTAAAGTCCAAAGTAACTATCCAAACTTAGTTTGCCTGCGGCTACGCTCGTAAACTCCTTTCAAAGTTCAGCGACCTTGCATAAAATACGACATTTTGCGCGCTTATTCCGCCAGTCCACGTGCTCTGCAGTATTTTCTTATCATTTGCACTAGCACACAATAGCAAGCATTTGTACCAGGTTGAAGCTTGTGAGATTGAGATAAACACAACGTTGAATTTCATAAATAAAACAATAGTTTCTAAACCCTACACTTACTTCTTATGTTATTGGCAAAGTTTCAAGTATTTGGCTGTTCATACATTTATTTACTCATTCACCTGTACTTTAGTATCATCAAATTTCCCAACTTGCTTCTGAATTCAGTTCAATGAAATATGTTCATATGATAATTCATGTATATGCCTAGTATTGAAATTATATGCAAAGTAACATTATCGAAAATATATTTTTACCTGTACAAAACAATTTCTAAAATTGTAAATATCCATTCATGGGTGAATGATAATATTTGTAAATTCGATATGTGTTTTGCTATATGCTATAGATAGGCCTTTTTCACTACTTCAAATATGTATATAGAATTCCGCATGTCATTTTTGTTTAGTTGATTTATTATTATAAAAAAAATTATTCAAAATAATTACAATTGTTTCGATTAAACTTTGTGGGTAGGGGTGCAAATCAAATTAATAATACTGTCCGACATCATTTGTGTCAAACGAATTTGAATAATCATTTCCACAGCATTTTTGCCTGCTACCACGAATGTGATCCAAAATTTGGCTATCACGTCACAATATTGATAAAAATTGCGTCAGCAGGAAACAATTCTAAAAATGATATTTTCCTCAATATTGAGACACGATAGGCGGATTCGGACAGCGGTTTCGTGTTCAGCCAGCAAAAATACTATGAAAATGATAAGTTACACTCGTTTATTAACAAGAAAAATGTTTTTCCTCAAAGTGAAATTTTCCAAATTTTGACCATTTTTGGAAAATTTTTGTTAAAAGTTGGAGCCAATACAGCCCCAGAAATGGATTTCCCATGTTTGAAAACCCAAGAAACACTCAATTTCATACTTCTAGTGGTTCTCATGAATAAAGTTCACCTTTTTCGCGAAATAGACCACTGTGCGACGGCTTTTCGGACCATTTTCAAATGTAGGAATGGGAGGCGGTACCAGCAAACTTCGGCATTCACATGCCCTTGGGTTTCGCTCGCACCCACTTGCATCGAGTTTTGGCGGTTCTCCCGGAGGGGAGAAACGTGGAAAAAACACCACCCCCTAATCATTTGAGGGAGTCCGGTTGGGTTTCGGGATCCATCTGGATCCTTTTCTCTCCCCAATCGAATAGCCCTTATAAGCTTACAAGTGAATCCTACCCTCATTAGCCGCATTGTCTACAGCTTTTCACATTATTCATGCACACCACACACCCATAATTGTTGTTTTATAATGATATAATAGATTTTCACGATGTCTTTTGACACCGATCGACCAGGTGAAGCTCACTCCCGCACACCGCATTATATGATGCACCGCATGCTCAACCCACTTATTTCCAAGAATAAGTATGGAGTAAGCCCCGTACCTGCTACTCAATTAATTAACTAACCTACAATTACATTAAAATTTCATTCATTCACATCAAATTACTAACATACACATGGGTGATTGACAATCAAACAAACAAAAACAAAAAAGGATTTTTACGATGCATCACCATAACTCCATAAGTTTGCTTTGCATGAACTACCCCATTTGCATTTGCTATTCGATTAACCTTCTACCTTAAGCACCACCACCCAAGACTTAATTCACGACTCACCACATGGCCCCATCTCTTTACTTGTCCAGTTAACCACGAATTAACGAACGAACGAACGAATTAGCAAACGAACGTACGAGCATCAGGATGGCTCACAATCCAGGACGACACCAGACGTTGGATCAAAATAGCAGAGCCGTCATCAAAAAAGCCAGGAGAAAGAACAACTCGTCCAGAAAGCGTGCCCTCATTAGGGCTCTAACTGACAAAGGAGAGACCATAGACTTGTCCGCATTCCATTCGAAAATTCCGCTCTGATCTTCTCTCGAAACTAACCACTACTAACACTCCACTACTAACCCTTCCACTACTAACCCTTAACACACCAGCATCGGTATTATTGTGTCCATGCCCCAAGACTACCCTGTCCTCAGTCTGTAAGACTATTGCATTGTATTTATCGCTTCCTGATCAATCCGAGACATGGAAACACTGTCAAGCACCTGACAACGACCCTCAACTTAACCCAACTCTCTTTAAACAATGAAAGCCTGTACCAAAAACTAGTATTCCTCACCGTCGAGTTTGATATCTAAGAGCTGCCGTGTAACATGCTACGCAATTACATTTTCAAGAATTTTGAAAAGGAAGTATCTCATATGCTGCACATGAATAGTAATTATCTGCTTAGTCTTTTTAATGAAATCGTAGATATAGGTAGCATAGTCCTTACCAGTAATGGTCCTCTTAAGCTTAAGCATAGAATCGTAGGTTGCAATCCACTACTCATAAGTCTATCAACACACCTAAGTGAAATGCTAGCCAATAAGATTAATTTATCAATAGTTAAGCGTTTTGGAGGTAAAATTATTACAGCGACCGAGAATCAACTCTATATCTTAGCACCCATCAAATCTATCCAAGACATAAAAATACGCACAGCCATAGCTGGTGAAGAGCTATTAGAATTATATGGTAACAAACTGGAATCCATGCCATTACTAACGGTGTCGGTCAATCAAGATGCGGTACGCATTGACAACACTACCATCGTGAAAAAATGTCATATTTTTGCACACTACGTGCACTTAGCCAGAAAGAGGGACTATACGCCAGCTGCTACACCAGATGAACTGATCTCTGTCACGGATGAGATTTTCTATCCAATTTTACGTGAGCAAATTGCGAAAGCGCGACGCAGCAAGCATCGCAAACTGGAAATCCGAGATTGGAAAGCAAAAATCGAACCTGGCTCACCAATTTACCAACCACCACACAAGTACCAGACATATATCCAGTTGGATAAAAACTGGCAGCAAGGAGTCTCTCATCTGATAGACATAATCGAGAAAAATCTTGAATTAGGTTTCTTACAACCTCAACAACTTCAATAACAACAACAACAACACCCACACCACGAGGATCAACAAGACGAAGAAGAGCAATGGCACTACCACCGTTCTGAACTACCAGCACAATTGCAATCGCAATCGCAAACACAACTACAAACTCAAACATTTTCACAGATACTTAAGAACCAGGACAATAGCAAGCTACTCATTGTGCCCGGAGCAGTGATCAACCTCACAAGCCACTCAGTTCCCCATAACGTGGAGGCCATACTTAGCTATGGTCCCCGGTTAGGTATTGAAACAGGATAACATCTAGAGCATGGTGACTGGGATGAAATCATTGATATCATCGGTCACCATGCACCGGAGGACAGACCGTCTAACATTTTTGGTTGCATCGAAGCATTACGCATCTTCAATAGAGAGGTCATCGAGCGAATGATAGCAGAAGATGTCGAGCACAACACCACCAATGAACTATATCTACAGAGAGAACGCATTGCTAGAGCTGCTCGAAGCACAAGACTATTCTTGGAGGCACATCGGGAAGTATTAGTCTTAGAGGCGGACAAAGCCAATATCACCATCATAGCCGACAAGTCCATCTACAGAGATAAGATGGAAAAATTTATGTTGGAGGGAGAGGCCAGTGGCCTATTTCAAAGAATTAACTCAACATATATTCGCAATGAACTCAATGCTAAACTCCGAAGGGTCATACAAGAAAATATTGATTTGGACTTGATAGATGCCCATTGGGCATAGAAACTAAGATTGGAAAAGCTATTATTACCCAGGATGTATGGTACTATTAAAGTTCATAAGGCTGATTTGCCCATTAGGCCCATCATTGATACGAGGATGACGATCGGCGGTCCCCTATCTGAATATCTTACGGCCATCCTTAAATCACTTAAGAATCCACTGTACAATGTCGAGAATACCTTGGACTTACTTGAACAGTTCGCCAAAATACAAAACATCCTATCAACTAACACGGATCCCACGATCATACTTGCATCGCTGGATGTAACATCCATGTTCACTAACATACCGACAATCGCAACTATAGACATCATCATCAAGAAGTGGGAAACTATATTGGAGCAATTGATTGATATCAAACCTAACCACCTGTGTAATCTATTGGATTTCGCCACGCTGGAGTGTAACTACTTTCAAATATTCGGTCACACTTTCCGACAGAGTAATGGTTTACCAATGGGCAGTCCCTTGGCACCAATAATGGCCGACATTTTTATGGATTTTCTCTTTGAGGACTGTAGACGGGAAGCGGACAATCTGGGCATTATCCTGCGCCTGAAATACGTAGATGACATACTCCTAATTGGTCCGATTACCAGCATACGCAAATTCAGATACACCCTAGAATGCTGAGCCATGGACCTGAAGACACAATACGGGGACAAAGGCACTATTGAATTTACCATTGAATACGAGAGTATCGACAGAACACTCAGTTATCTGGACTTAACGATACTGAGATTTGAACAGAATACCCTGCTAACAGGCTGGTATAAGAAAGACATTGCATCCCATCGCCTGCTCAACTTCCATTCGAATCATCCATACGCAATGAGAAGGAACGTGCTGATAGAGTACGGCTCGAAAGCCCTCACCAATAGCAGTTGCATGTTCTGGATGTGGAAACTCCAAACAATTCGCAGCATATTCACGGGCAACTCGTACCCAAATTGGTACATCAAAGAGTGCCTGGACAAAGCCCTGCGCAAACGCAACCTGACCACTAATCAAATTGATGGATTCATCAGTTGCATTACATCTGGTCCATCCTTAGTGCGGGCCAAGAAGCATCAGGATGATGCCCTTATGTGGAAAATAGCGAGTGCCAACATCAGTAGCAACAGTCAGGATATCTCAACATCATCGCATCTGCTAGTGGATGTAGAGCAGGCCAGGGCACTAGCTGAAGAACTGCAAATGGAACAGTTGGAACTCATGGCAATTGAATAACTAGAGCTGCAATCGGATGACAACTTTGAGTATTATCGGAACACAGAGGCACAGTTCAAATCAGATTTAGAATTAGAACTTGAACAAGAGCATAATATCATCTTTAGGGATTGGAACATTGAAGAAGAGGCAACACAAGCTAGTGATTTCATCGAACCATACCGTCGTGAGGAACACGAATAACATGTTGATGAAGAGGTAGCAGAACAACAGCAACATCAACAACAACAAATAGAATCCATCCTCGACCTGGACATTGAAATGGATTCGGACTCGGAGTTTACTCAAGTCAGGAGAGCCACAGCACTGTTTCAATCGACGTTGAACCTCAATTCAGACTATGAGTTCCACAGATCAGAACAGCAATAGCGCAGTCGCGTGAACGACAGGAGGTCGAGTTAGCTGCGCAACTATTTCAATTTGAAGCAGAAGACGAAGAGCCAGCCAGGCGCACAGGAATGGCCAGTAGTGTTATGTCGGAGTCGGAACGACAGGAAGTCGCACTGGCCGCAGCACTCTTCCAACAAATGAATTTGGACATTGAGGAGGTATTGGTGGAGGAGGAAGTAGATGAAGATGTATGCGAGACATCCCCACGACCAGTTGCTGTCAATGCAGAGCAGCAGCAGGAGCAGCAACAACAACACCAAACTACCTTAAACAGCATTGCGTCATGTTCATATACACCGAACACACCAATCAACAACATTGAAATTGTCCCGGAGACAGAAGTGGAAACAGATAGGATTGCCAATGACATCGGCAAGGATATGCATCCACCTTCGCTGGTCTGGATCGCCATCCCCTTCATTAGGGACATCTCCTTCATTAGGGACTCAAACGATTCCTGAAGGAATACACGGGTACGAATCGCATCAACTTCTACGTTCCGCATAACAACAAACGGCTTTTCTTCTCGTCGATAAAGGACCGTATCAGTCGTTTCGACCGCTGGAACTGCCATGGAACACTCGACTGTAATGACTGTGACAAGACATTCAGCGTATACGCGGTGGGCAGCAAGCCCCTCAAACATCTTACCGAATCTGATAGAGAGGCCATCGGCAGACACATCCGGATGGGACACATCATCAACCATTCCTGGATGCATTTCAAACAAGTTCGTTTGGGTCACAGCATCACCGGCCTCAACAAAACGTCGAGCTTGAGACTCGGGGCCCTACATCCGGACCGGACCATGGTCAAGCAGGCCCACGAGTCAAGATGCCGGGATGTCAATCATGTTAAGAAACGTATCTTTGCCATCATCTTAACCAATCAACAATCACAACAATAATAACAGCAGCAGCAGCAATGTCCAGCGGCATCAGATCCATCGTCACAGCTGCAGGTCTTCAGTCTGTTCCATTTGCTTGAAGGCTAACGCCTCTTATTGGTTCAGAGCCCAGTACTACCTTTATGATACTTTTCTGTAGTCTTGCTATTTTTCTGAAGTCATGTTGCCCCACAATCATACCATTGGGCCAGACGGGGTTGCTGATATCAATGAATTCCTGACAAATAGCCAGAAAAATGTGTTTGCTACTGCGATACTGTTAATGTATAAGCTATAATGTTCTTTTACAGTATGTTCTACAAAAACGTGTCTTAAAAAAGCAACAAAACCCCAATTATTAATTGTTTTTCAATTTATATCTTAAAACATACATGATTTCAAGTTCCGCAAATTATCTTAATCACCTTTATTATTTATAATTGCTTCGCCTCTTCTGCGACAAGTTTGGTTCAATTTTTGAGCATAATTCACACTAAGATGTCGCTAAATATATTTCAAGATGCGTATAAGTTGCCGTGTACTAAATATTTTTGTTTCCTTTTAAATTAAGCTTCATCAGCGACCACACATTCTCAATAGGATTCGCATCTGGACTCTGTGATGGCCAATCCAAAGTTTGTATCCCTATTTCCTCCTTTCAAGATGTGCAGAGGTGATTTCGATGCTTTGGATCATTAACCTCTTGTAGAATCCAGTCACCGTATTCCATTCCATATAATATCTCTGTAGACTTCAGTAGTCCTTTTTTATTTTTCACCATTTTTTTGTCCAAGTATTCCGCCAGTAGTTGTAGACAACAAAATATGATTTTTCGGTAAATATTACTTTGCTCCAATCACGTTCCAAATTCTCTTTTGCCCAGCTTAGCCTTTTTTTTACTCGTCTTGCTGTCAGTAGGGGTTTAGTGTTCGTACTTCGGTTTTTTATGCCAGATTCTTGGAGTCTCCATCTTAACCATCTAACCATTTTTCTAAGAAATGTTGCCCTGGGCTGCATCAGACTAAAGGTTGGGTTTTCCGAAACATCTCACAAATCAATTTATCAACCCTTGTCGAAGTACCTCTAGTAAGGCCTCTACCTGGTTCATCATCCACATTCCCGCATTCCCGCATTCTTTATACTTATTTATCCACTTCTGCACAAACAAAATATATATTTTCATATTTTTTGCTGTCTTTTTTATACTCATTTTAGGACCTTTGGATGAGTAACTAAAAATACAATGTCAAAACGCTTCTTATACGCGGCGCTTTTGTTTTAAATATTCATACGCTGGACGCATCAAATATCGCAGCCGAGCAGCTGAAAGATGAAGAATTACAAGAATTATTAAGTTCAACGACTTCACTAAAACTCCAACGATTTCCTATAGATATCAATCAATTTATATATTGTAACATTTTGTAAGGAGACATACACCCTTACATTCCTAGTTCGCTTCGCCGAAGCGCTTTCATCGACTATCTCATCCAAGCAATCGGGCTACAAGTCGATTTATATGCAGGCGATACGTATGGCCTAAAATGGCTACAACTAGTGATGGGCGTTTCTGTTGTTTTCAGAAAACGAAAACGAACTGTTTTTTTTCAAAAATAACTGTTTTTTTAAACTTTTTGAAAACTTTTTTCACTCGACCAGCAGCAGATTGATACTGGGTGTTACAATTAGTGATTGGCATTTCTGTTGTTTTCAGAAAACGGAAGCTATTTGAAAAAAAGCAGTTTGAAAAAAACTGTTTTTTTCCAACTGTTTTTTTCAAACTGCTTTTTTTCAAATAGCTTCCGTTTTCTGAAAACAACACAAATGCCAATCACTTACTGTAACACCCAGTATCAATTTGCTGCTGGTCGAGTGAAAAAAGTTTTCAAAAAGTTTAAAAAAACAGTTATTTTTGGAAAAAAACAGTTCGTTTTCGTTTTCTGAAAACAACAGAAATGCCCATCACTAGCTACAACATCGTACTGATAGCATGTAGCCTTATATACATGTTCTCATGTATTTGCACGCGTGGATGCAGTTAAAAAGCGATTAAAGCAGCCCTACACTGGACCTTATCAAGTCACAGCCCGACCATCTTATCGAGTTTTGACAATATGTGTTAAAAACAAGGAAGTATACGTCTCAACTGAGCGTATAAAACCAGAATTTATTTTGAACTCGGAAATCAATCCACGAGCAACGCAAGATCTCACAAACGCAAATGATGATACAACAAACACCAAAGGCATTTTGAAAACTTACGCAGGACCGAAAGCAAAGAAACAGCACAACGTTAAATTTTGAATTCGTAGCAAGCTTACTTTGAGAGGAGGCATTGTAGTGACAATTCAATCTACAGCAACGACATCTCTCCGAAACATCTACATCAATGTCTCCGACAGTCATCAACGCTGGACAGCGATCCTCTTGAGTCGCTATGTTTAGTTTACAAGTAAGAAGATAGTTTTAAAGTCAATCTAGTTTAATCGTTTGAGTTGGATTATTAAAGAACTAAGTGTGTAGCAAATAAATAGTGTTAGTCTTACACATCTAGCGGTGGGAGTCTTGCGCAACGAATTGTGCACCTGGGAATTTTCCTAATTGCCCAGTGCAGCCATTTCGCAAGCGGTAGTTATTTTTAAGTGAAACTCTCTCAAACTATTGAATTTAACTTTGTACTGTATAACTTTGTAAATAATATTTGTTAGAGCCGCTATCGTATTTGTTTAACTAGGAAAACGAAGTTCTACAATCATCTAGTACTATGTACTTATATGTTACGATGTGCTTAATCTTACAATTTTCTTCTTCGCAAATAACTTATTTAGTTTGTATTTTTAATGAACTTACCAAGGATGTCTCATTTTTAATGTATCTGGCATCATCGAAAGATAGAATCGGATCGCAGCAACTCCAAACTCACTACTCACTGGCTTCTGTAAATACGTTGAACGAACACCTCTCGTCGACGCGGCAAGAGGCTCCCCTAGAATAGCCGGTAACCACCAGCCAAAGGCAATGCTGACATACAGATCGATGTTCTTTTTTCGAGCTAACGTGAACAAGTCTTCATCCGAATAATGAGGATATTGTCTTTTCAGATCCTGGGCAATAAAGTTATGTGACCGAAGGAATATTGTATATAACTGCGTTGTAAACAGATTACTATTGACTCTGCTATCACCTAAAATTAAGAAATCTTAGGTTTATACATGCAAGAAAGATGCTATAATATCTTACATGCATGACTTATGACTCTCTTGCAATGGAGTAAGAGAGTAATCGAGAAAATGGCAAAGCTTAATGTATCTGGTTTGTTGATACTCAAAACTGTTTCATATTTGAATCGTACTCAGTACTATCTGCCTTAAAAGCAATACTAATTTGACTCAAATACTACGCTGAATTTAGTTTCTTGCAATATTGAACTATATGTCATAGGTAGTATACCTTACCGGCCATGTAACAATCAGGAAAGTTTGATGCTGTACAGAATCTAGTCGGATCAGATGCCAAGGGCAAGAAGCTTTCACTCGGATCCGGTCCCCCAGAATGTTTAAGGAGACCATTTTGAAACATTCGCATTTTGGCTTGAGCTTCAGGGAGTAAACCATACAATTGTGATAAGTCCAGTTTGCCATTTTCTTGATTCAGCTGAAAAAAAGTTCGGTACTTTAAGATGAAATGTCTATTTTTGTGCTTGTTTAGCTCGGTGTTTACCATAACAGCCGGCCCAAAAGTACAATTTGCGTTGACCGTTCGCGCAGAACGCACATAGTTTTGACACGAAATGTGTGTGTACTCATCGCGTCGTTCATCACCTTCTAAAGGGGCGCATGCAGGATGTTTGTATCTTGGTGCTAACATCTGTTGATTTGATGTGCAGCAATTTATCGGGTCGCCATTTCCTGTAATATTATAAAAGCTGATAATAAAATATCAACTCAAATATAAATATGAAGTATTTTATTTTAATCTAAATATATTTCTTACGCATGGTTGTTGAAATCGGTTTACTGAGATCATGTTCTATAAATTGAGCCCATTGGATGATTAGCAGATTGTGCTCCGGATGATTTTGATCTGCGCCTGAAGGATTATCGGAATTTTCCGCTAAGCGCAGTGGTCGCGGCACAACTGGTTCATCAATCATCTATTGATAAATGAGAAATGCTTTTGAAAAATATATATCAATCGGATTCAAAATCAAAATATTTAAGTATCACATGAATTGAACATGCAACATTGTATACTGCATTAACTATTCTAATTCAAATGTTTCCTTACTTGATAAACGCCATCTTTATATCTGGCCGGTAGTAGCCGCGTATATGCATGCATGCCACGGTCATCGATTTTTTTGCACTTTTGGTGAATGTCAGAATTGATTGGTAGGGATTTCGAAGCTAAGTACTGCGCACATAAATTTGGATCAATTTTTTTCGGTAGACAATGTTTATGCACGAAATAAGAATTCGATTTTATTACGCATCTTGCGATTTCATCAAGCTCCTGGCTCTTCTCGTTTGGTCGACTTTCAATGTATTGGGCATATGCTTCGCTTGTTCGTTCTGCAATAATACCTCTTGAACGCAAATTCGCTTCCAACCTGAAAATCGAAACATTCAAAGCAACGTCGATCTCAAATTTAGTAAAGTAGTAAAATTATTAATCATACAATAGAGTTTGTAAGTAAAAAGATCATTGTCAAAAATCGCGTTATCATTAGCCAAAGTTTTCAATTGTTACTGTCGCATGGGCCGAAAAAATCATTCTTGATTTGTTTGTTTTTTTTTTGTTGCAGTTGGCCAAAAAATCTTCAAAAGATAATAAGGTTCACAAACCACTGGCTATGTAAGATTTTTACTTAAGTCCATCTACAGGCTACGAAGGCCCTAGTCGGAAACCGCGCTTGCATTATGTGTCTTCTTTCTATCGGTGTCTTCTTTCTTTCGGTGTCTTCTTTCGTCGCTACTATCACTCACTTGGTCGGTGCTTCGACATGGCCACTTCCATTTGAGTTCTTTAGTTGCAAAATGAGACTGAAAGGTTTTTGAAACTTTTCAGAAACAGCAAAAAACTATATTTTCTTTCCTGGTCAATATATCAAACCCATTTTTTTTCAATAAATGGAAAATAAAAAAGTACACAATATTACAAATTTTCATAAACTATGGATTATGTTAAATATTAATTAATTAGCATTTACAGTTAATCAGGCCGCATTTTGGAACAAAATCGCCTTCAGGTGTGGTTTTGGAACGAAACTTCATGTTGGAGTCGGGTTTTGGAACAAAATAAAAACAATTATATTTTATTAATTTTTTATTTTTGCCTGTAATTTTTGTTTTACAGAAAGTAGGTACCTACCTTAGAATATAACTTAAAAAAAACAACTATACAAAAATAAGTTTAAAAACATGGAAAAATGAGCAGCAAAAATATTGTGTTAAACATTTTTTTCTTCGTCAATAATTACTTCCGCATCCCAAATATCGTTCTTTGTAAGATTATTATAATCTATACGACGATAAAAACACTTGTTGGATTCATCAGTTTCATCCTCCGAATCTATATTTTCTAAAAAAAACTGTCGCGTTCAGCGTTTAAAATAACTCTATCATTATCTTCAACAACTGATGGTCCGTCCAATTGTGTGGTTGTGTAATCTTTTTACGTCCTTTCCCAAAATCAGCTTCCACAATTTGAATCCTTCTAATTTATCTTTCAAACATAATCAAATTAAAAAGTAATAAACACACAACGATAAAAAGATAAACAATCAATCAATCAGCATAGAAGCAAAATGACACAATTTCAGTCAACGCACACATTTAATGTGTCGGCGCACGATTTCTAAGAGCAAACATGTGAAGTCGCAATCAGTATGGCCAACTTTGAAATATTTCTTATCATTCTAGAAAAAGCCCGCTTAATTTAAAACAAGATTAATAATAAAAATAACCATTTAAAAATATGTGACCAACAGAAGTTTAGCCTTTTCTTAAAGTTAGAACATTAGGTCGGTTTTTGGAAAAAATAACAAGAACCGTTTCCGACATTGCTAAGGTTTGAGTCGCTTTTTGGAACCAAACCGTTCAAAATATTAGACGCCATTTTGAAAGAAAAAATCTCTGTTCAGGTCGCGTTTTGGAAATAAGGCTGTTTTTCAAATCACTTTTTAAGGCATTTAGACTGGGTTTGGGATAAAATAAAGTGCACAAATCGATTCCTGAGAAGATTTCCTATAAGAAATGGTGTTTAAGTCAGTTTCGTAAAAAATCGCTTGAGTCTCATTTTGCAACTAAAGAACTCATTTGAAAGCATAGGACCGATTTCGGCGTGTTGCTTGACTCGACGCTCGCGACGCTCTCGTCGCTCCGTCTTGTCCGTACCCTTAGTCGGAATTGCAAGCGGGTGTGGACCCCAGACGTCATCATACTTCTCTGTAATGGTCAAGCTATGAGCCAATGCTTTTAAGAATATTCTTCGCCGTAAAAGCTCCAGCAGATTTCCCAAATGAATCACTTGTTAATCGATGCCGCCAATGTTCATCATAGCAAAAAAGATGAACATTGGCCAGTGCTTGATGTTTTGATGCACGCTATATGTAATGCACATTTTATTTAATTTTATTTATTTATTCCAGGTATTTGTTTTATCAAGCTAAGTAGCTTATATTTGTCATTAGATCGCTATTCGCAAAAGTGGAATACTTGTGCGCGAGTGCAGGGATCTTTGTTTACTTAATATACAGTAGAGACTCGTTAATTCGGACTAGTTAAAACAGCGCCGAATCGGAATATCGCGAAATTCGGATTACTGATATCGTCCATTTTTCCATTGGTTTAAAGGTAAATTCTTACAAAAAACAACAAAACTTTTAGTATATGTGTATGTACATTATTTATTTGTGGCAAAGCAAAACAAATAACTTATTTTTTAAATTAAAATATATGAAAATTCGCAATTCTTATTTTCTGAAGAACTAAGTTATTTTAGTTTGTGTAAAAACACTTTTCGTTTGCCTAAGAACGGCTTCTTCTTTAAGATGCTTCAGTGTAAGAATATGCTCTAGTTGAATATCGTTTTCTTCAGCCCATTGCAATCTCACAGAGAAACATTTGATTGCATTGTCATGTTTAATTTTTGACACTGGTGACGATTCCGCATCGTCACTTTCGCTGCCACTTGTAACTTCTGCAATCAAATTTTCTTCAATAAGTGTATTTTCAGTTTCTACGACCCACTGAAATATTTCGTGTTCCGTAGGTTGTTCTTTGTCTATAATAGTTAACATTGCTGAAATGTCACCATAACATTCTTGAGTTTGCTGCCACTGTTGACGCAATACACTAAGTGGAACCAGATCTTCCGATTCGTATGCTAGGGTATCCAAATCTTCTGAGAAGATTTTGTTCCAACATTTTTCTAAGGAAATACTCGGAACCTTGCTCCAAGAGTTGTGTAGCAGGCATACTGCATCTTTGAGGTTGATGCTTTTCAGGCATTTATGAACATCGTCCATTTGACCATCCATTAAGGATAAAATGTGAGCTAGAAGACTCTCTCTGTATTGTAATTTGGTCAACCTAATGGCGTTTTGGTCCATCGGCTGCAGTAAGGCAGTGCAATTTGGTGGAAGAAACAGTGTGAAAATATCACAATTTTCGTCAACTAGATCTTCTTCCTTGCAATGGCATGGAACGTTGTCGATTAACAACAACGCCTTCTTCGGAAGATTTTCACTTGTTAGAAATGACCTTACGTGCTTCACAAAAGAGTGTTGGAACCATGTTTTGAAAATTACAGACGTCATCCAGGCACTGGAGCTGTAAATGTATTCCACAGGCAGAGTAGCATTTTTGAATGCTCTGCGGTTCTTAGCTTTTCCGATTACTAAGAGTGGAAGCTTGTGCGTGCCTTTCCCATTAGTGCAAGCCAAAAACGTTAGTCTCTCTTTGCTTGTGTTTCTTCCGGGCGCCAAAGTTTCCTTAGAGTGAACTAACGTTTCATCTGGCAAAATCTTCCAAAACAGTCCTGACTCATCAGCATTATAAACCTGAATAGGAAGTAGATCTTTACTTCGAATTATTTCAGATAATTTTCTAATGAAAGGGATGACAGCGGATGCATCATTCTCGCCACAGATTTTCAGATGTCGTAATCCATGCCTTTTTTTGAAGTTAAGAAGCCAACTCCTACTTGCTACAAAAGTGTCTTTATTATAATGCTTTTGAAATAACTGTCGGCCTTTCTCTGCCAAAATTTCATACGATATAGCACGTATATTTTCCTTTGCTGGATAAACCAAGAATATAACTCAGTTTCCATTTCGGGATACTCTGCTTTTTTCAATGTTTTCCGTATTCCTGGTCCTACGTAACATTTTTTAATGAACCTAAAATTAATTTTAAAGAGTCGTGAGTTAGACCTAAATAAATTTTTCCCTAACCCTTCAATTTTGGCTCTATTTTGCTTGATATCCGCGATCATAGATGCTCCCACGCCGTATTCGCGAGCTAATTGCCTCCCACTTATATTGCGCTTTAGTTTACCTAGTATAGCGGCTTTTTGCTCTATGCGTAAAGTAATGTTTTTACGTTTCTACGTTTTTACGTTTATTTTAAACAAAACTCACGCACAAATGGATTAAACCTATAGCCACAGATAAATAAACCATAGACAAAAGAAACAAACGTTACAGTAAAATAATGTCAGGCGAGTAACCGTTGGCTTTCCTAGTATTGACTAGAAATTTATTTTTTGCATTTAATAAGCGTGTATTAGCATCCGGATTGACAAAATCACACCCTTCGGACTATAAAGTACATACTGATAGGTGAATATTAATCCGGACTACTGCATAATTCGGACTAGCGCGATTCGAATTATCGAGTCTGTACTATATTACAAATTCTAGTTTGCGTACGTACAAGCATAAATCATATGTATAGAAAATAATAAGTAATTAATAAAAAAGAAAATGAAATGTCAACAAATGTGAAATGATTTCTGTGAAAATGATTTGTCTCTACTCTCTCAAAGCGCCTCAACAGCTTCCATCACCTCGCTATCATCTTCATATTTCTTGCCCGGAAGGTGCTCTTTGAGCCAAAGAAAGAACTTGAAGTCACTGGGAGCTAGATCTGGCGGATAGGGCGGATGTTCAAGTAGTTCGAATCCTGCTTCTTGAGTTGTAGCCATCGCAGCTGCAACCTTGTAAACCGGTGCGTTGTCTTGATGAAACAGCACTCCGGCTCGCAGTTTGCCGCGTCTTTTCCCTTAAAAGCTTCCGGCAATCTTCTTATTTGGCCTGCGTAGTAAGAGCCTGATATAGTGGCTTCTTTTTCAAAATATTCCACTATAATAATTCCTTCAGCGTCCCAAAAACTAATGCCATAACCTTACTCGGCGAGCTCAAAACTTTGAATTTTTTCGGTGTCGGTGAAGGTCGCTTCGACGTCATCGATTGCTGTTTGGTTTCTGGATAAAAATAGTGGATCCAGGTCTTTTCCATGGTCACACAACGAGAAAAAATATTTCTTCTGATCTGCCTGGAACTTTCCGAAACTCACCCTCGAAATGTCGACTCGTTTCTTCTTTTGTTCTTCGGTTAACATTTCTTTATATATCTTTTATATAAACGTCTTATCTGTAATGTCATTCTTGATAATTTTTCCCAGAAATTTTACTTCTGTAGCCCAATTTACTTCCCTTCAATCAATATTGATTTTCTTAGACAAATTTTGATTTCTATTGAGAATTATACTATTACATTTCTCAGTATTTAGAGGTAACATAAGTTTTTTTGTACTGTCTACAAACTCTGAGACACTATTTTGTAGTTCCTCAAAACATCTATCCTTATTTTTATTTGAGACCAAAACAATGAAGTCATCAGCATATTGGGTTATTCTTATATTACTATTTGCGATTTTACGCAAATCAGCAGTATACATATGAAAAATGAGTGGACTTAAGGCAAATTTCTACTTTGTGCGGTAAAAAAAATCGAATTTGTTGTTCTTGCATTTTCGTATAGATACAAACGGATAGATGTTGTATACATGTTGTTAGATACGGTAGATACATGAATTACGAAAGTTATTCGTTAAAATAGGGAGCGGTGTCGAGTGCGCTGAGCCGCCACCGCCTGGCGTGCTGCACCGCATTTTTTGACCTGGTGAAAGTGATTGAAGGCAGATGGATTAAGGAATGATCACCAAATTTTTTTACAGTTGGGTACCAAAGACTTGTTTATGGCTGGTAGCAGAATCATTCAAAAATATGAATAATCTTTCATTTTACATAACAATTTGTAGGTACAAAAAGAAAAAACCCTTTTTTCTTATTCAAAATTGCACTACTTTTTAATTTTTAATTTTTTTTCATAATTCTGGTAGTGGCTATAGACAAAAGTATACTAAATAAGATTATGTTTCATTTTTATGTTTCAGATCATCTGAATCGACGACAGGACTTCCACAAGCAGCTAAAATCCGTTTGGCGCGTCGTCATTGCTCGATGTCTCCCCTCCCCCTTTGCATACAACGACTAAACATTTTTTTTGTACATTTAAAATACTTATACCTACAATTTAAAAAAAAATGTTAAGTATCGATCTTAAATACATTCCCCGATAAAAATTCCTGAAGAAAGCACATTTTTTCGGCCGCACAATTTAGAAACTTGTCTTAAGACATCTCCTCGGGG
This sequence comes from Nemotelus nigrinus, assembly GCA_947369275.1. Classification (NCBI taxonomy): domain Eukaryota; kingdom Metazoa; phylum Arthropoda; class Insecta; order Diptera; family Stratiomyidae; genus Nemotelus; species Nemotelus nigrinus. Next base: position 81,819,886 of record OX376372.1, read on the forward strand.
AACACCGTTATTTATCACAACATTTTCTATTCCCAGCGATAAGCTTCTGTTTTTCAGAAATGATAGTATCCATAAAGTATATTCTTCCGCAATGTTGAGTCTATTTATGCTTGATTTTAATATCTCAAGATCTGCACTTTCATATGCATTTGAGATGTTTAGTATTAGCATCACGACATTAAGGCGCTTAACTTTAGTTTGACTAATCCAGTGATCTATCATATTTAGACAAGTGTTAATTGATCTAGTTGATCTTGTTAATAGAAAAGCATGTGATTTTTTTTGGCAGTTTGTTAATTATGTTGGGTTGATTGATTAATCTGCTTTTGATAACTCTATTTTATAATCTTGGCCATAACATTCAACAGAGAAATTGATATTTCATTTTGGTTTTTTTTAATTGTTTGCGAATAGGGGATATCGTAATTTTAAGGATTTCCGAGATATGTGTATGATTATTTATAACGTCATTTAAGCTTTTACTAATCCAGTCACATTATTGCTGTTCATTATTCTAATCATTTCATATGTAACCAGATCTCGCCCTGGAGTGGATCTTTTTTCTGATTTGATAGTACCTCCTCAAATTCCATTACTGATATATTAATGTCCTTGATTGGACTTCGTACCTCATTTATATTGAGAGTGCTTTGCGGACTCGTATTTATAATCATCCTGATATAACTTTTGTTATTAGTACTGTCCCAAAAAGACGGCTAAGTTTCTAAACATTGTATACAAACCTCCCAAATTCAATAGTATTACTACTAGCTGCTGGTTTTATAAGTTTATTAATCTAAGTATTTCCTCTGGCTTTTTTAACCTCTTCATTCCATTTTGTTAACGCCTTCTGATCGCTCTAGAAATCTAACATTTTGCTGCTTTACTTATATTTTTTGAGAAGTATTTTCTTATTCTTCCACAGTAACTTCAACTCCTTATTCCACCATCCTTTATTTGCATGTTTAAACTTAGAGCTATTTATTTGATTTTTCATAGTAATGTTTTTAAATTCATTCCGAATATTGGATATGTATACCTTGGAAATTAAAACAGTTAAATTCTTGCCGAATTTTTTTTAGATATATTTTTCTTATATTCGTTGATTACATTGGCCTTGAATGTGAACACTATGGCTTTATGAGCACTTTTGCTAATTTGTTTTGTATGATTATTCCATTTAAATTTAGTCGGTAGAGAATTTGCAATGGTAGCGTCCGGAGCAGAAGAGAAAAAGTTTTCCATCCAATTATATTTCTTCATGACACTTAACAGTTTGTTTCCTCTTGGATTATTTACATGATCCCCTAACACATATTTCTTGCGTTAAAATCTTCTCCCATAAAGAAACATAAATACGGTAAGCTATTGAAGACTATTGAAAAATTACTCTTACGATCAATGGTTTTGATCCCAACTACTTTTAGCTTAGAATCCGATGCTATATCATGATATTTTTGTTTTTGTTTTCATTCGCATGCACGCACCACCTCCATGCTTTCCAGATCTATTTTTGGACATCATATTGTACCCATTTATAGAAATAAGACTTTTATATTCGTCTGAGATCCATGTCCTTCATATTAAAGCTAATCAAAAAATTAATTATTTAAGTAGAATTCAAGACTATTTATTTTCTTGTTAAGACCCTGTATGACGTTTTCTAATTCATTTGTTGCGTAATAATTTGGAATGTGATTAATTGGTGTAGATACTGATTTTGATGCTATAACTTCATTATTTTTTTTCATATGTTTTAGCTGCCTTTGGCTAAGGCATTGTATTATAGTTATCTTGATCATATGGCGAGTATTTTGTTTAATTACCTCAGCGAACTTTTGTTTACAAACGTTACTTATTTTTCTTGTCGGACAGTGATTTTTTCTAACTAACGATTTATAAGAGCTCAAATTTTTCTCCTTCAAGTTACTGAACCTATTTAATTTATTGACATAGTTTCTTGCCTCTATATAGCTCACATTTTGCTTAGCTGCAATTTCCATTACAAGTTCTTCTTTCTTCATCCTAGGGCGTCTTATGTTCGTAGGTGAGTGTGCGTTAGAGTTATTGTGCTTCAATTTTCAACACAACTGGTTTCACCACTTTTTAGGCATTTCTTACTCTCATTATTACATTATTTTTCTATGTGCCCCAGTGTTCCACAATTATAGTATTGTTTAAGTTTAGAGATATAGTAGCTTTAGTCACAAACATAACCTTTTCTTCGCCTTTTTTTTCTTTTTAGTTTTGGTTTAGAGCCCCTTTCCTCAGGGTTCTCCTCCATTATAAACTTCCACAACCCTCTAGCTTCTATGCCAGTTTTCTTTTCTGTCACTAATAAAGTACTCAACTTCCATTCTAAGATATAATTTATATATATACGATCTTCATAATTATAATTATAAAGATCATATATATAATTTGGGATGCCACACATCAATACACATTTAACTGGTGGCGATGATATGAAGTTTGTAGGGTTATTCCTATCCCTCATTGATAACCTCCTTTATCCTTATTTTTTTTTATTTTATTCCCATATTTGTTATATGGATTACTCAATTGAGCAATTTTCTCAATTTTGAGGTTGAATGAGCCTTTTTTTATAATACCATATCTGAACTAGGAGTTATTTGAGATATACCCGTTATACCCATACTTGCTTAGCACACGCCTCCATATTTATATCTCTTTTTAACTGGTTCACTCGAACGCGGAACCGGGGTTGGCATTATCCAAATAGGTATTGGCCATCGGGTTCGGCTGACTTGTTATCCAGTTTTTACTGCTGCATACTTGCCCAGGGATTCCACTAGGAGTGCGATGTAGGTGGGTGGTATGGAAGCAGGGAGTTTGATTATAGGGATAAGTGTGAGAACTTATTTTGACTTATGGGGCATTTCACGTGAAGCGGATACTGAAAAAAGTCGAGGTTCTGGATTTCGTTCATATTGTGTGTTATGGTACTTCGAGAGGATATGAACGTGGATACACAATTTTTTTTTCTTTGAGATTTTGTTGCCGAGGTATGGGCTTCTGAAGAATGGAAGAAGTTGATGAACGGTTTTTTTTAAGCCGATTTTGAGATACAAAAAAAAAATTTAAAAAACAAAATAGGGTCACTTCTAAATCATAATCATGACACTATAGTCAGAATCCACTGGGTACCAGGACAGAAAAATATTCCAATCCTTTTCTTTTTCTCCATTTTCTAGTGACCCATCACAGTCGCGTGGAGCTAGCAAAGTGGCACACCAGCATTCATCGGGATTGAACTAAAGGGTGTTCCGCTAATGCGGACGAGGGGCCTCTCGGGGCACTTCCCTTTTTTTGTTGAACTCCCCCTGTTGATGGTAGTCCATCACTTTTACATTACCTTGCAGACTCTCTTCATTTCCGCGGTATTAAGCTGCTTTTCCGATCCCATAAGTTAGCTAAGGGCTCACAAGATTCAAAATTGAGTTAAATTATCCATTTGCACTGAACTCCAACGAAAAATTGATATCCTTGATGGAAATTGCTTGAGTTTCTAAAACCTGTCTCAACCAGTTGTCGTACCTACTTAAAGGTCAAGCGAGAAATTCCAATACTTATGGGAGGTGATAGTTTGCATCGTTACGAAAAGTGATTAGGATTATTTAAGAGTAACCTGCTGAACAAAGTCATCTCGAAACTTAATTTTCCAGGGGGTGTGTCAGCCAGTTGTCGTGGAGTGTATGCTAACTGCTCATATTACTCAAATGTTAAATGAAAAATTCATCAAACTAGCAAAAGACTATCAATACCTTGAAATATGTTATATTTTGACACTTATGAATAAAATAAGAGTGGAATTAGAGTAAAATTAGAGTAAATAAGAATATTTCCACATTCAGAAAAACTGATTTAACTGGCACTTGCGATAATTTATTGGTGTCTCAGTATACGGAAATTGCAATTATACAGAAGTATACGGAAATTGCACATGTCTCTAACTTTAAAATATAATTTAGATTTCGATATGCCGGGTCACTCAATACGGCAGAGATAAAATTAAAGATGCATTATCTACCATCGAAAATAAAATTATGGTCATTAGGGAAAAATCTGGATAGATAAATGTAGCAAGGACTGGACATGAAAATATGTAAATAAGTGAAACACTGGGTATATGTAGACTTTTGTAGACTCTAAACTCTCAGATTTGTTATATTCCATATTCGACAAAAGTATTCCAGGACACTAAAAACCTTCAGTAAAACACTGGCTTCTTGTATCCGAGGCCCCTGGTTCGATTCCAGGTTCAGGTTCACGCACTAGACTTTGAGTTCACTAAGCTGAGTTAACCAGGGGTAAAGCGAGTTGTGAAACTAATCACTCGGGAACTCACATTCAAATTGTTTTTGAATTTGTGAGTGAAGCTTTCTTCTCTTTAATCCCTAAATCCAACAAGATTTATCGCGGGATTATTACATTATGGAGTTTATTCGAGGATAACGCAATCAAAGGATGTTTGAAAAATACTTAGAGGATCTGAGCATAAAACCCAAGAGCCTCGAAGCTTAGGCGGTTATATGCAAGATTTGTTGGTCGAACAAGAGTTTAGTGTCAGAAATTCTTTCGAGATCTTTGAAATTGAATACGACATCGAAAGAGGTTCCAGAAACAGAATATTCTCGTCAATTGCGTTTTATATTCACTCCAACCAATTGTGCTTTTACCACCCACTCAGTATATAATAAAGGTAAAGAAATACAATATTCGTACCGTTATTAGAAAAACACGTTTATGCTTTTCGTTCAAAAATGGAAGCAAATTATATTATTTAATGGAACATCAAAGTAGTTTGATTTCAAATAAAAATCCTTACATGGCATCCTGGTCAACTGAATTTTGCCCCATACGAACTGCTTGATCATAGTCTCCATCAGAAATCCAATACAATCTTTCCCAGTCATTGTTAGAAATTTGATTAAGATTGTAAGTCACTGCAAATCAATAAATTAAAAGCATAAATTAGAATCGATCAAAATTAAAGTGGTATTATAGATATGTAGTACAGTTAGCCGTAAGCTGGTATCGTTTTTGTGGCACACTATAAGCATCGTGGGTCTTATTTGACCAACACACATTCATAATAATAATATTTTTTACAATTAACTAAAATTTGGTTGGAGGTCAAATAAAACAATCATATATTTAAAAAAACAACTGTAATTTCATTGTAAAAAATTTTAAAATCAATCCTTATTCCATAAACCAGTATCTAATTACATTTTTATAACTTTTTCGGTAGTGTGTACTTAAAAAACTAAAAAAAGTTATATATAAGTAAAATGAAACAAACAACTAACAATGGGACTTTTTTCAATTTCTAATGTCAAAAAGGATTACGTCAATTGACATTAACTTATAACTAAAAAAAAATGACAACTGTCACTTCTAGGCTTTTTGGAAATAAAACACCCGTGGCTCGGGTTGCTGTCGTTTTACTTCACTACAAAAAAAAATCTAATCAAATTCAGTACAATATAAATCAATTATCTTACACTTGTCTGGCTCCTTGAATTGGCAAAACGAAAGGCAAAACGAAAAGTTTCTTATACAGTTCGATTTCCAAAGGCTACCTTGCCAGAGGGTTTAATAAAAAAAACTACTTGTTTCTAATTAACATTCCAACTTACGTGAATCCTGATGGTCAGTACTTTCTATATGCAAGACTGCCAGCTTTGATGTCAGTCGTTTCAGCAGTCCAGCTGTTATTTGCAATGCACAACAACCGATTCCATCAGGACCAGAAAAAGTTTCGACTATTCTTCCTCGTCTCCACTGATATCTTGATACATTTGAGTCACATACGAGTACCAAGTCATTAAGCTTCAATGGTGGCACATCGTCATGCCACTATGTGCGGCTAGTGAGCTCTGGCAAATACTCGCTGATTTACCATATCCAGAAATGATTCTTCAGTAGTTGTACTGTGCGCCATTGTTTGCGCAAACATACTATCTTCCCGTCGATAATGCTGGAGACTTGCGTTGCATTTGTGGAACCAAGAAACAATTGGTTTGGGGTGAGTGGATCGTCGTACCGGATCCACCGGTACATGAGTCAACGGTATGTTGTTGATAATGTTGGCCGCCTCTAAAAAAAAAAGACTTCTTAAAGTTTTGACTTGCGGTGCAATTTCCCTCAAAGTGATAGTATCCGCTCCAAACTTTGATTCAATCTCTCCCAGCAGCCACCCGCCTCAGAGTTTGCTGGACTATTAAGCACCCAGTCAATACCTTTAGCACTCAGCTTTTGATGAATACTCTCCTCATCAAATATACGCAAGTTTTTTCTTATTTCCTTAACGAAATTTGTGGGATTTATATGGGACGTGAACTCCGCGTAAACTTATAAAGTTTCGAATGCAAATAAGACAAGCATTCGCTAACAAGTCATTGGTTAGCTCCAGGTGAACAGTTCAGCACCTGAATAGTGCCACCCACCTCTTTTCCCGAAGTCGTCTTATAGTGAACATCATAGGACCGAAGTAGTCCACACCAGTATATGTAAATGTCCGTTGTTGGTAATTTTCGGATTGGTTTATCCTTTTGGTCGCTGTCCTTGTTCCAATGCCTGGCTTGTTTTCCACCATCTTCCTTATTTTTATTTTTGTCGTCGGTAAAAGAGTTGTCGGTTTACCGGAACGTCCTTTGTCCTGTATATCGCCTTTCCTAATTTCTAGCCATAATCGTACGGTCTTCCTGTCGACGCCTGGTGTCCTTGATATTTCGGAAACGGATTTTCCTATTTCGCCTAGAGTTTGAATTTGAATCGTTGTTTGTATCCTATTCGAAGCCATAGTGAAGAAGCACAAAAGTCCTCTAGGATAGACTTTAAAAAAACAATGATTTTTCATTTATTGATCTTAGGTTCGCATCGGCGTCCTGCCGGTTCTTCCGCCGAGCTTTTGAATATCGAGGGATATTCAATAGATGAATCCCATTGTCTTTCGCATAATTCAAAGGTGGAATCGATATGTGACTATAGTGATTGTCCATTATTATAAGACATGGTAATTCCAGAGAACATTTGGTATATTTTTTGAAATGTTGCATAAACTTTAAGAAGTTATCTCCAGTCATCCATCCGCTATGATATGTGCTACCACATTTGCCTATTAGAACATTGTTTAGCATTCTATCCTGCCAATTTTTTCGTGGGAACACCATATAAGGAGGTATATAGTTGCCTGTTGCATTAATTGCACAGCAAACTGTAACAAGTTCCCCACGCTCTCCTGAAGTCATTTTGCCGATTTGTTTTATTCCTTTCGTTGCTATTATCTTTTTTGGCTTGTGAACGGTTGCAAGACAACTTTCATCTACATTCCAGATCGATTCAGGTCCGAAATCAAATTTTGTTAAAAGCAGCAGTAGATTATCAAAAAATCTTTTTACATTGTATTGATTGAAACTAGTAGATCTTCCAAAGCTGGTAGCTTCAGGTACTGCCAGTTATAATTACGAGTTCCTCTTCATAAATCCATAAAACCAATCAATACTACCCTTTTCATCTCTCCTTTTCCAAATTTCTTGTTATTTTGCAATGCCAACTGATATGCTTACTAACGCACACATTGGAAGGTGAGACCATGATGTAACTTGCTAGCTTTTTGTACATATTCAGCCAGTACGGTCTTCGCATTTGGAGAAAGAAACATTGATTTTTTATAATCAGGTACATAAAAAATTGGCTCGTCCTGTGAATCTCGTTTACGTGCGTATCTTTTCAATGTCATTATAGGAACGCCGAGCTCTTTGGATGCTCATTTAACAGCAAGCTTAAGGGGTTACACCACAGTAGAGAGCGAAAATTTAACGTTTTTCTGCAATTTTTTTTTTAAGTGGAAGGAAAAGTAAAACCGTAATTCTCTTTAAAGATGTGGCTACGTATTTCTATGCGGAATGTTGTTTTAAAGATGTGATATTAATTTGGAGTGAAAAAATAGAAAATTGTTTGAGTTATGCTGCATGCCGATTTGAAAAAACGTGTTTCGAGAAAAACGCGTTCAAAGTTTTGACTCGTGTTTCAAGCATGATAAAATAAAAAATATTGATCATACAATTTTTTTTACCTTTAATCTGCTGTTCCAGCACCGTAAAGGAAACAAAAAGTAACCCAATTCACTTTATACATCGATAACGTCAGAATCCACTTTCAATTTCTTTGCCTAAGCGCTGACACCGGCCGAACCTTCCTCCGCTTCATATGTGTTCAACGGTCGTCGTTTCGTCACGTTGGTCCGTCGCCGCGTCTTATACGATATTTTTGAGCCTTTATGGCTTGCATACACTTTCTTTTCACTCATTGTAACTCACATAAATGACAAGGCTCTAAATAACGTGTGAAAAATTAGCACTGCAAAAAAAATCGTAATTTCGAATAACTTCCAAGCAAAATTCACGTCTTCTCTCAACATCAAAGGACATTATATTACTGTACTTTGTGCTCAACATGCTTGAAAATGTTTATATAACGACTTATATTAGTGTATTAGAGAAGTTGGAAATCGAATGATAAGACATAATGCTGTACCCAATGAGCAGGTGCCGTATCTACCGCAGGTAATGATTTTCGAGCAGTCGGGAAGAGTCGAAACAGTGCCCGAAATTTCTTTGAAAACGATTTCTAGCAGGTATGAAACCGTTTGCCTCTTATTCCAGAGGTTTCAAAGGATTTTTTAAGCCAATAAAAAGAAAATAAATTTTTTGTAATTTCTACTGTGGTGTAACGCCTTAAGCTTGTTTGCATCAGTCGGCGTACCTTTCTTAGCCCCTTTCTTTAGTTTTGTAAACCCTTGGCATTATTTAAAATAAAGCATTCAAATTTTTCATATATTAGATATTTCGAAAAATAATAGAATACCTGTATGGGGTTAGTTGACCCCATATCTACCCTAGCCTATATGTTTTTTTCAAAATCGTATTTTTACACAATTTTTCATAGTGCTAACTTACCGTGCCTGCCCAATTTGTTTTGAACAACCAAATAAATCACTCGATATGCACAAATTAATGTAAGTGTTAATTTCTTCGAAAATGTAAAATTTTCTAACTCATAACGGAACAGAATTATACCAGCCAAAACACGTATCGCACCATCTGACGCTTGCGAATGCACTTCAGTTGCTATTATAATATCTACAGCGTTCAGCTGAGAGTAATGATTGGTGTTGCCGGTGTAAAGTTTATAAATCACTATTGCGTTTCAGAAAACTGGACAGTAATCAAGTGTACCCAGACTCCCCTACTGTTCTACTCTTATTTGCCTCACAATTTCCACGAACAAATCTTGCAATTATAAGTCGGACAGTAGAAAATGATTTAGAAACCTTTTCTGTAATTTCTTTTAGCGATTTTCCTTTTATTTTAAGATAGAAATTTTTATTCATGCTCTTCAGTAACAGTTCGTTGACCCATTTTGGCCTAAAATGTTATTTTTTTACTTTCCATTTAACCAAGATAATAAAAAAACCGTTTGCAAGAAGTTCTTTCAATATTCTACAAGCCCAAAAGCAGGAAAACGTACAGAAAATGTTAAAGAAACATGGTCACTCTAAAAATAACTCTGCCTGTACCATCCGTTTTTCATAATCTTGCAAAATCTTCTTGCCTTGACTTAAAAGCACCAACTAAAAAGGGAAGCCCTAAAAGGCGTTCATTACAGCCACGTTCACAAAATTTGTATAACGCTTGTTTTTGAGTCAGTATGAATTGAACTTCTAATATTGCTACTTTTAATTGTCATATATACACTACCGCTCAAAAGTGTTTAGGCACCCCTTTTTTCATGGATTATTCATACAGTATTATGTTTACAAGAAAAACATTATAATAAAGTGAAATACGTATTTAAAATGTGGTTTGGTAAGAAACACCCATTATATGAGGTAAGTATTACTCTCCTTTACTTGCATTTGGCCGGATTCCCGGAAATCGTTTATTGAGATGTAATTACAATAATAATCCGTAGAAATTTCTGGGGAAAGTTATTTATTAGGTAAATTGTAGGTAATGATGTTTAAATGACTTTCCTAGAAGATAATAGTGAGATCCGTAAATTATGGTCAGTTGCAGTGTGGTATTTACTCTGTTAATGTCGTGAGCAAAATATCGAGTGATATTTTTTTGAAAATGCCTCCGCGAAAAGAATCGAGTATGTAAACGCGTGCATTTATAATAGCGTACCATATAAGTGACATAAGTAATTGAGAAATTGCCAAAAAAAATGAAAATACCTCACGCTACGGTCGATTATAACGTAAAAAAATATCGGCAAAGTGGCACTTATCTTAAGAAAAGACGGAGTGGCAGACCGAAAGCAACAACACCCGCTGATGATCGCAGAATAGTGGTTACCAGCAAATTAAATAGGCGTAAAACAGCCCCAGAAATTACCGCAGAATTAAATGTTGTCGCCCAATGCCAGTCAGTGTTTCGACAGTAACGGGCATGGAAGTGGTTCAGTGATGGTGTGGGGCTTTTTTGCTGGTAGTTGTTTAGGAGACATTGTGAAAATTGATGGTGTATGAAAAAAGAGGGCTACCGTGAAATTTTGGAGAACCACGCAATCCTTCCGGAACTCGTCTTTTGTGTCAAAATTTTATATTCCAGCAAGATAATGACCCAAAACATTCTTCCAAATTATGCAAAGGCTATTTACGCCATATAGAAAAGGAAGGAACTCTCAAAATTATGGAATGGCCTCCCCAGAGCACCGACTTGCATACGATCGAGTTACTATGGGAAGGATTGGATCAGGAAGTACGGAAATCAGCTACTGACATGTGGAACAAATCGCAGTCATGTTGGACTTCAATAGCACAAGAAACTCTGGCAAAACTTAATGCGAGAATGCCTCGATTGTGTGCCGCAATTATTAAGTCAAGAGGGGGTCACATAGATGAAGGCAATATTTAAATTAAACGTTTTAATTTTTGCATTTATTTAGTGTATTTTTATGAACGTATGTGTAGATGTACATAAAAAATAAATGTTATCACATTATTGCTGGGTTTTCATACATTTTTGCTGCTAATCACTTTTGAGCGGTAGTGTATATCTGCGTAGAATCATAATGAAATGCTTCTTATCTTCATTTAATCCTTATTCAGTTACACTCTATAATTCATGGTGGTGCAAAACTTTTTGCCCTTCGACAAAAAAATCCACCCAAATGAATTCATCAGAAAAAAAAACAATCTTGAAATTTTTTTAAACTCATTTTAATTTATCTCAAATCTACAAAGCTTTAATCAATTCCTGTATAGAGAAAGAGTAGAAATTTTTGTTATGGTATCAAAGTAATGACTTTTGTTTAAGAGTCGACAAAAACAGGTACCAAAATTTGAAGAGGATTATTACGTATGTCTAACCCCAAGTAAAATATGCAAACCCATTATTACTTGGGTATTTTTTAGTAGCTTAGGTGCTATCTGTGGTGTAAAATTGGAAACATAAATTTGTTTAATCAGATTTTGTTAGTTGAAGTGATGGCACAAAATTTACGCAAGACCTTATTTTTATCGATCTTTTAACAAAAGCTGAAAAACTTTGGGAATCTTCAACGCATCGGACTGAAACTTTTCTGTGATAATAATTGTAAATAGTCAAATTCAAAAGTGTATTGAAATTTAACGCATGCATCCATTGGGCTACAGACGTAGCGACAAAAGTAAAGCATTGATGGCCCATAAGGTTCCTGTGAAAAAATGTTGCAACGTCGTAGAAAGAAACGAGGACGATATGAAAAGAAGTGGTTGACCGTCGGTTTTTTCTACAGAAGCAAAAAGGAAGATTCGAATGTTGGCTGAAAATAAAGCGTGCGGAGGAACGCAATTAGTGACGAAACGGCTTAAAAATTTCCCGGAGGCCACTACAAAAGTGTCGACAAATCTACAGACAACACATCAAAGCTTTACTTGCCAATAAGTACGTTAGGGGCCGACTGAACTTCTGTCAAAATGAAATTGTTTTTGCGGGATGATTAAAATTGAAAAAATTTTTATTTACATAGAAAATGTTATTTGAGAAAGTGGTTTCCAAAGTATGCACTGATTCTCATCAGACATCAGCACACAGTGCAAACTTGACTGATGTGACCACTTGCAGTTGGAAATCATTAATTTTTATTTATGCTAGTTGTGACAAATTTTATCAAATAAAAATGTTCTATGTAAATAAAATTTTTTTCTATTTTAATCATCCCACAAAAACGATTTCAATTTGATTCTGCTTCGGAGGCTTATTCCGCAAAACGTTCGAGTTTCCCGTATCAATATTCTCTGCTTTGGTAAGCTTTAGAGACCATATACGTTGTCTATGCTGATTTATAGACAAGAAGGGAACAATGACCACAAATCAATAACCGTCCTGTCAAAAGCTGAAAAACTTTGCAATGATCTACGACAACGCCCGTGGTGAAACCCGGTGCGTGAATATTTTTTTTTACGGACGATTCAACTGCATCCAATCCCCAATCGACAGAATGTGACGGAACCAGTAATCCTGCAAATAAGCCTGTAATGCAGAACCCAAAGGTTAGGTTAGGTTAACGTGGCTGCCGATCTTCAGAGGCCTGACGACCAGCACACATAGGCACAGGAGAGGCCCGTTGTGATACCACAATATTTTAGTGACTCTCTTCTACTCACTAAAGTCAGGAAACCATTTGCTTCCTTTGAGGAACCGGACTATCCCCTTTAGCTTTACCAGGGACAGTTCCGTCAGGTTTGAGAGAAAAGGTGCACCAAGTCCCGCCAGTCTTCTCCTTGCCAAAGCCGGACACTGGCACATGAGGTGAAGGACGGTTTCCACCTCATCCTCAGAGCCACAGCTCCGACAGAAGTCATTAAACTCTACGCCCAAACGTTGTGCTTGCCGTCTTATAAGGCAGTGGCCCGTTAGAACGCCCACAGTGCAACGAAGGGCGCTTCGAGTTAAGCCTAAAAGCTGCCTGGTGCGATGCGCATCCATGGATACCCAGTACTGCCTTGTTATCACACAGGAAGATTCATCTGCCTAGGACTTCTTAGCGTCCTCAAGATATTTTTGCCTTATGGCCAGTTTGACCGATGTCATCGGTATGCCTATTGAAAAGGAGCAAGAGACCTCAGGTAGCAAAGTTCCAAGCCTTGCTAGCTCATCGGCCTCACAGTTGCCCTGAAAACCCCTATGTCCAGGTACCCAAATCAATTGAACAACCGAATGTCTCGACATCTCCCTAAGAGATGCACGGCATTCAGCAACAATCTTGGACATTGTACAAGGGCCAGCAAGGGACATAATAGCCGCTTGGCTATCTGTGAAAATACCAATATTTACCCCGAATATTCGATTACACAGAAGCCAGTCGACTGCCTGATAAATAGCCACTACCTCCACCTGAAAGACACTACAGTGGTCTGGTAGACGGAGGGACAGCTTGAGATTCAGCTCATCTGAGTATATACCACTCCCGACTCTATTGTTTAGCTTTGAGCCGTCAGTGTACACATGGATAAGCCCATTATCAAGGGTGATACCATCACACTATTCCTCTCTGCATGGAATGCGAGTTGTAAACTCCAAATCCAGTATGCATTGTGGGGCGATGTAGTCAACAACCGCTGGTGCGGGTACTCCCTCGAACAAGATCCTCGCATGACCGAACTCTGTCCTATTCCATGCTGAGATACAATTTAGTCTCACAGCAGCAAGATTAGCTTGCTGTGAGATCAGTAGGTTGGTTGGCAGCCAATGTAGCAGCACAAAGAGTGCCTTAGTAGGGGTGGAGCGGAGCGCTCCAGTTACCAGTAGTGCAGCCATTCTCCGCAGTTTTTCAAGCTGCCGTTTGCAGGTAGCCTTAATAGCAGCCTGCCACCAGAACGCCACCCCAAACAACAGAATTGGTTCCACCACAGCAGTGTAAAGCCAAGCAACCAGTGCTGCCATTTTAGCATTTTGAATGCTAGATCTAGAATTATTTTTTCCAAAACGGCATTCGAAATTCGGAGTTAGCATCTAGCATTATTTTTAGCATTTAAATTAAGATTTTGGAATAACCTGGCACTCATCTATTTGCAATCTCGCCCATCACATTTTTCTCAAGAATAGCTCTGTTTGTGTCCTTGCAGTCGCGTTCATGAAAGGAAACTTCCTGAATCATGTGGTGGCGGAAATTCATGAAAAATACAAAAACGCGCTCATGGCATTTTCTTAAAAGTGACAACCAGAAGTGACAGTTGTCTGATTTTGAAATAATGATAGTGATTATAAAGTCTAAAATATAAAGATTATAAAGTCATCTATATTGCCTTAAATGTGGTAACGTTTCATTAAATCGTGATGATGCTAAAAATCAGTAATATGGTCCCATCCACTTCAGACTCCCAGGACCCTCGGACATCTACAAATTCAAGTTTACCAAAGTATGTCCATTCTAGTTAAATATTTTTCCCTGAATAATGGGAATCAATTGTTTTGTTAGGGCTTCAAATGCAAGCAATCGCACTGATAACGCTGCAGAAAAATCTTCGTTATCCGACACTAATACTTTTTCTTCATTTAAAAATAAATAATTGTTGCTTTTTTGATTGTGAGATTCCAAACGATGTTTTGAAAGATATTGGTAGAAACGAGTTTTACACAAGACAAAAAGATTTAGATACAACTCATATGTCTGTAATAGATATAGAATCATTTTGAGATGTAAATTTTAAACTTCTAATTTGTTTTTGTTATACATAAGAGGGTTGATCAATCAGTAATGACAATGAATATAAACCAAGCTAATTAAACTTAAAAGATATATTTATTTTTCAACATTGTCTTCTAACAAGTTAATACATTCAGTCCATCTTTTTTCCAAACCCAGGATACCCTCAGAAAAAACTCTTTATCTTGACTCTCCCAAAATGCCTCAACAGCGGCCATCACTTCCGTATCATCTTCAAATTTCTTACTCAGAAGGTGTTCTTTGAGCCAAGGAAAGAGGTAAAAGCCACCGAGAGCTACATCTGGCGAAAAGGGATGGTGTTCAAGCAGTTTGAATTCTGTTTCTTTAATTATATCCATCGCAACTGCAGCCTTGTGAGCCAGTGCGTTTTTTTTTTTTGAAGAAACAGAGCTTTTGCAGTGTCTTTTCTCCTTCATTGCCTCTCGCAACCTTCTTATTTGGTCAGCTTAGTAATATAGTGGTTTCCTTTTCCAAATATTCCACCAAAATAATTTCTTCAGCGTCCCAAAAAACTAATGCCATAACCTTTCCTGCCGAGCTTGGGACTTTGCATTTCTTCGGCGTCGATGAAGAGGGTCACTTCCAGGTCATCGATTGCATTTTGGTTTCTGGATCAAAATAGTGGAAATGTGACCAAAACTTCTCCTGATCTGCTTGGAACTTTTTGAGATTCATCCTTGAAATGTCGACTCGTTTCTTCTTCAGCTCGTCCGTTAACTTTCTCGGTACCCAACGCGCAGAGATCTTCTCCATATGTAATTTGTTGGTAAAGATCTGCTAACACGACATCTTCGACTTTTTTTTACCTTGTCTTCAGTGAGGGATGTGGATGGACGTCCTTCGCGGTGTTCATCTTCAGTGGATGTTCTTCCCAGCTTAAACTCTTTGTCTAGCGTGCAACGGTGGAATATGGAGGAGTGTGTATGCCGTGTATGCCTCTGGTAGAAAATTTTTTCAAACAGAGGTACTTAATGACAGCTTTAATTTCGTTATTCTCCATTCTGATGCTCTCTCTTCGACTGTTCAAATGAATGTAGTGAGTACATGTAGTAGTAGAAAAAACGTTTTTTTTTAATTCTATGCGAACTGGAAATAACCGATTATCATAACTTGTTGATCAGCCCTCATATACATATACATATTGTTTTCATATTGAACCATGCTTATTTCATTTAAATAAGAAAGCATTATTTAGCATTATAATTTTTCAAGATCTAGCCTTATTTAGCATTAAATAAAATTGAATCTAGCATTATTACAAAAAAATAAATGGCAGCACTGCAAGCAACAGTACGAGGCTGCAATCCCCAACTCGCCCCTATGGCCCTTAGAACCCAAAACTCAACTTAAATGTCTTATAGCTGGTGGAATGAGCAGTAGCGGAAAAAGTCAATCTCATTTCGTTGAGCAAAGAATGCTTGTTATGGGGATAGTACCGGTTAGAATGCCAAAAAACAGTTTAATTTTCAATATTATTTTTTCCCATTTCCTTTATTTTGCATGGGTAAAATACACGTTTTGAAGATTACACAATAAATAATTTTTTTATTTTTTTCATTTTTCTACTTAGGCGCAAAAGTTGACGTCTCGAAAAATGCCTCGTCATACTGCGGACAGATAATCTCAGGAATGAAAAATCTGAAACAAAAAAACCAAACCGCATTTTAAAGAGGAATGTTTCTCACATGGTAATCTACCACAATTTTTTGAAAAAAATTATCAAAAAAAATGGCGGTTGTTTGAAAATATTTTTCGAAAAATGGTAGTTTTTTTCATCTTGTTTCGCTTGCCAATTTTTAGGGTTAAATTTTGGCCTGTATTGTGGTAGATTACTACACAAAATAATTAAATAAAGTGGTGCACCAAATTTGACTTCAATCGGTTCGGCCAATGCGGAGAATAAGTGTCCGCAGTTTGAAAAAACGTCATTTCGAGAAAAACGCGTTTAATGTTTTTTTATTCCATTTATTTAAAAAAATATTATTTATTTTCTACAATTGCTCAGTTTGCAACCCCTGGACCATACATAGGTATTCTTGAGTACACATAAGCCAGTTGTTCTTACAGTTGGGCAGTTTTTTTTTGCCAAACGCGCTTCCTATGCCGCTTTTTCTGCCTGACTTATGCGCTTTTCATCTTTTCTTCGCAGTAATTGAAAGCAGTGGTCTGCCGTTAACTGTCGTAACTTCTTTATTTTTGGGAATATCTTAATACAATTTTGAGACGTGATTTCTGAAGGTATAATAAATTGAAAAATGCAAAAAACAAAAAACTGATTTTTTCAAAATTATAACCGGTACTACCCCCTTAATGGAGAAAATTGTAGGCAAAAAATATCCTTCTTGTTTTTGTACAATGTCTTAATAATCACCATCAATTTATGAATACAAAGGAAGTAATTTTGATGCAAGATGGAGCCAAGGAGCGTCAGCTTTGAAAACTTATGAGGCAATTTATGAGTACTTAATGTGTGGATTCATTGGCCTGGTATTTCCCCTGATTTAAACCCCATTGGAAATATGTGGCCCAGGTTAAAGCATAGTGTCTTTAAAGATCCCATATCAAAAAATTGGCAAGATCCGATTCGATGTATACAAGTTGAGCGGGACGTAATCTCGGTAGAATATCCAAGAAATCAGAAAGTGGATCTTAGCCTGTTTAGAAAACGAAGGAAGACGTACTTCATAAAAATTACATATTTTGTTATGTGTGTACTTTATAGTAAAATTGTAATATTAAACCAACTTCTTTTGGAATTGTTTTTGCGGGATGATTAAAATTGAAAAATTTTTATTTGCATCGAACATTTTTATTTGATAAAGTGGTTTCGAAAGAATGCACTGATTCTCATCAGACACCAGCTCACAGTGATATACTTGACTGATGTGACCACTTGCAGTTGGAAATCATTAATTTTTATTTACGCTAGTTGCGACAAATTTTAACATATCCGACTTTTATCCATAGATATAATTTACTTGTAAAGGTTATTGCATTGTGATCATGGAGCAAAACGATCGAGCTTCCCGTAACAATTATTCTCCGCTTTGATAAGCTTTAGAGACGATATACGTTGTCTATGCTGATTTATGGACAAGAAGGGAACCATGATCACAATTCAATAACCTTTACAATCTCTTTTCATTAAAATTTTATACAAGAAATATTAAGGGCAGTATGCTTGTGTCTTATTCATCATCTGTCCTGCATGGACTCGTCTCATGTTGACAAGTCTATTTTACATAATTCTAAGGAAAACCATGGAGAGTTTACTTCTCCCGTGTTGGAAAATTAACATCAGAGTCCTTCCTTCGAAATGTGTTATTTTCTTGTCTGAAACGTCCCGCGTTATTGCTTTAGTTTCTGTTACTTGAGCCAAGGTTGGTCAACGCTGCTGCCATTGCTGCAACCTGAAAAAGCGTTACTATCGGACTGTTTTTTATAAATTCCGGATCAATTAACTTTCGATCGTTATAACCTTGGTCTTCAAATATATTAAGCATATTATACTCAACGGAAGTTCTGATTGTGTCCGCGAATAACGTTCATTTTGTTGCACTAACATACTAGAAAATATTAATCGAAAATATCATATCAAAACATCACTATTCAATAACGGAATGAGTGGTACAAGCGCATATACAGCAAACTACATAAAAACTTTTTTCAATGAAAACAGGCTGTTTTGCAAGTCCTCGAAAATTTCGTTCTGAAATGTGGAATGCGAAAGAAAAATTTGGTGCCCGTAGACAAAGACATTATTACTGAAAAGGCTTAATAAAACTCCCTATTTCATGTTCCACAAACGTTCCTACTCTGCTTAACAGAATTATAGTCAATCGAAAAACCTTGATCCATATGGTCACCGTATTGATTTGCAAATCGTAAATATTTTTTTAGAGGAGTCTATGCAACTTGTCTTGTACTGTTCCCCTTTACAGACGACACAGTACCATGGCAATAAAAACCTGTTCTTGAAGAAAAACTTTTCGCCCGCTATTTTGCATCGTCCAATTTCAAACTAACACTCACCTTGTGGAAATTCTGGAATGGAGCCTTGCACAAAGTGGTAATATATCACAATCACTAGCACAAAGCACACTTTTCTGTTGCACACCATAATTAACACTTTTTAATTGCTCGTTTTCAAGAACACAATAGCACTTCCCACGTTGTTAAGAAAATTTTCGATTTGACCGAATATGTCCTAATAGACACGGACAACTAAGTTCTCGAGCAATCAGTTTGATGCTAACAATGATCTCGAAATGGCTTTCTTATCAGTGAAGTGGACAGCAGGAAAACTGACCGACCGACTCTTGTGCTGGACGTCACTTGTTTCCAGTTATGCATTGGCATGACTTACACGGCTATTGAGCGATTATTAATCTGAAGCAATACTACGTATGTAAATGAAGTGTAAACAATCTGAACATTTTTTGCGCGAAGCAACCTGAAGTCGGAAAAAATAATTTTCTACATTTTTTTCTGATAATGCTTTTTTCTGATAATGTGGAGGCACACCATGATGTCATTGTATAGCTATAATACGGGGAAAGAAACAAATGGGTGAAGCTAACTAAAGTTCCACGCAAAGTTATTCTACGACTCTTAATTTCTGGAGCATTAGTATTGTAATCAGATGCATAACGCCAACTTTGAGCGTATTATGAAACTCGAACCAGTGAAGAAATAAAATTGACATAGGGTAGACCGGGGCGAATCGGATCACTTTTTCTTTGAGGTTAAGCAAATCATACTAAAGAGTTATATAATGTTATTTTTATTGATAAAAACGTAAGATGTAACAATCACCTATGAAATAAACATTTGAAAACTTAAATCATACATATATTCTCTTAATTAGCTATTAAAAACTAAAAAAAGAAAAATATCCGAATCGCTTCAATTTTCGGGGTGAATCGGATCGTACACAACATGTAACAAAATTTGAAGTTTCTTCACACTATAGCTTTGGAATTAGTAAAAAATTAATAATGAGATCAATTTTAATTATCGGCACAAAATTCACATATATATGGTCCTTTCCATTTCTGCACAGGTGGGAGGCAAGGCTTCGTCAGACTGTCGTGAACTTGCAGAATACTGTATCAGCTACTGGTTATGTATTTGTGGCTTGCACTTGTAGCTGCATTTGTTAGGAACTTGCGAACTGGACTTGGGACTCTACAATGTCCGACTCATGATCACCGATGAACTTGTGGTCAGGTATTGCATTGGCGTTTAGTGGAAATATTCCAGTCTTTTCGAAGCCTTTTGTAGCATTCCCAACAGTGACAGCCTGATTCCAAGCCCGTTGGAAAAGTGCTCCGAAAGCGACTTTTGTGATTCCTTGATTCGGATGTGAATTTTGCCATGCTGTAGCTTGTTGGTGATAATTGGTTTTGAGTGGTTTGGAAAACGATACATCGAGCGGTTGCAGGGCATGTGATGTTTGTGGAGGAAGTAGTACAAGTTCAATTTCGAAAAAGTCACACAAGTCCACCACTGAGTAGCTGGTATGAGACGCGTGCCCATCCAAAATTAGAATCAATTTTCCTGGGGTCCGCTAGCGATTGAAATGTTGCAACTAACTACAACTTAAAAGCTTCTTCGGTGACCCAGCCCTTTTCTGTCATGGCAACTTCAGTACCAGGTGGCATGCCTAGGAGAAAATCGTCACGTTTACGCACACCTTTGAATAGAACAAATGGAGGTATGTACTGTCCTGCTGCATTCATACAGGCTAGGACGGTTACATTTTCACCTCGTTCAACACTCGTCATGCTGACAACATCTTTAGCACCTTTTTGGGCTATAATGTTGGATGGGCGGTTACTAAGCGGCATCCCCGTTTCATCAACATTGTATACACATTCAGGTCTTCCTCTTAAATTGTTGTTATCTACTACTGTTTCCAAAGTATTCAAGAATTCTGCCACTTTTTCCTTCTTCATACCATCAATCCTTGCTCTTGACAGACCCTCTGGCTTCCGAATAGTTAATTTTTTATTTATTTGCATGAAGCGATGAAATGAGTCCTGGCCAGCCATTCCAGCACTTTTGTCAAATTTGTGTTTAATGTTTTGACGTTCTGCAAATTTAAACGCGTACTTACGTACCGCTTTGGGTGTAATTCCGAAGCCACGACTTGCCAAGTGCAATAGCCGGTCAGCTAACTTCTTTTGTGGGTTCTCATCTAAAGCTGGCTGTCCACCTCGACGCTTAATTATACCCCTGGATAAAGTAACTCTTCACTGTAAGCTCATGAACGGTATTGCAAAAATCTCAGCAGCCTTACGTAAGGTCAACTCTTTGTTCTGGACTTTATTTACAGCCTCTTTCATTTTTTCTTGAGACCATTCTCCGGCATCAGTCTTTCTTTTGTACGTGCGAACCGTCTACAATGAAATAAATATGAATCAATAACCTCAAACATGTAATAAATCAGTTTCAAATTGTGCTCCAATTTGCCCCTGACGATATGATCCGATTAGCGCCATAATTAAGACTTTTGAAATAAATATTTTAGACGTTAACCTCTAAGATCATACTTAAAAGCGAATTGGTTCTCTAATATAGACACCTTGCTTAACAATATAAACCAATGTAGCTGAGTTTTAAGACAAATCCGTAATATGACACAAAGAAATCATAAGTACGTTCCTTAGATGAGCGCCAAAATTGCGACACACACAAACGACCGAGTCGCTGACGAGCGGCGTCGACACTGATTCACAAGTGCGATCGAAATACTGCTTATGTCGGGAGGTGCGGGGTGAGAGAAGAGACGCAAAACGCCGGTTGAGTGCGTTCTATGTGAATGCGATATTTGAATTATCAACGGATTTCTTATTTTGATCCGATTCGCCCTGTGATCCGATTCGCCTCGGTCTACCCTATAAAGAAAAAGTTGAAACCAGTCTGCATAGAAATACCGTAAGTTATTATAGTTATTGAGTCGACGATTCTACACTTACACATTGTACTTCAGTCAAAAAACCAAACTATCGAGAAAAATGCATTTAAATTTATTCAACTTTTATAATTCTCTTTTCGGGTCTTAAGTTAAAAAATAACAAAACTAGCACAAAACGGTTTTCAACAAGTAAGAAGCTCTTCAAAATAACATTTCTAGCATCCTGAAAATACGAAAAAAATTATTTGCGTAATTTTATTCATATTAATAACAGGAACAATTTACTTGTTTTAATAAATAATGAAAACTTAAATTAAATGGATTTATCAAAACAGCAATATCTTACATTTAATATCATATATTTAATTGTTCTGCCATCTAATTGAAATATAAATGATCTTCTGACAGAATAAATTAATTTAAGAGGTATTCAAAAACAATGAACGATTCGCTTTTAAAAGAATTTTAAAATTAAGGAGAAAATAAGTAACAAATAGCAGAAATTGAGTGGAGAAAGTGTGCAGTAGTAAAAATAAGAAGTCAACCTTGCAATTTGTGAAAAAAGTCCGCATAAAAACCGGGAATAAAACCCTATCATAAAAACCTCGTGCCAAAATAAGCACTGTGTAATACGGTGATTTACAATGGGCTCTCTATTGTCACTATCACCTTCTATTTTCTTCTTCTTTTACCTTTTTCTTCTATTTTCAATTTGCTTATGGCAAACTTCATGTTATTTAGTTTACTTTGTAGTAAAAAACAGAAACATCGCCACGAGGTAGCTGTAAAACCACCTGTAAATCGTACAAAGCTAGAAGCAGGTTTTTGTTTTTGTGAAGTGCTTCCTATTTTTCTTTCCTAGATAAATTCTATTCAATTACGTGTTCATCATATTTTTTCTGGAGTTTCAATTTATGTTCAGAATTTGCATTTCCATACGCTACACATAGTTTGCATATTTTGGCACGAAAAATCCTAAATTCAATTCACCATTAAAAATGCGACTATACATGACATAGTTTCCATAATTGCGCTCATTTCGATCACACTGGTCCACATAATCCCTATGTAAATCAGCAATAGTCTTTCCTCTATCAATGTACTCCCGTGTAGTTTATGCCCCCCAAATAATAATGGCTTTCAATATTTGGTATTTTTTTATATGGTCTCTTATATCATTTTAAATAGTTTCACCTAAAGTACGAGGGGCATTCAAATATAAACGAGCCTTTCGCGAAAATAAATTTATTGTACAGGTAGTTGCTTCATGCCGTTTTCTACCTGTTGATCGTTCGTAAAACGCTCTCTTCCAAGTGCTTCCTTGAAAGGCCCAAACATATGGAAATAGCAAGGTGAAAGATCAGAGCTGTGAGGAGGATGATCAAGTGTAGTATAATGCATTTCATCAAATTTTTTGGGTTGTTTGGGCTGCAGTGTGAGATCTTGCATGGTCCTGCAAAAGCAGGACGTCTCAGATGGGTTGACAGCGTCTTTTTGACTGATATGCAGCTCGACCCTGGTTAAAAAGCTCACAGTAGTAAGCGGTGTTTATTGTGCGATAATCGTGACGGAAATCAACGAGTAAAACTCATTAAGAGTCCCAATAAACCGTTGACTTCACCTTACCGGTTAACAAGCCAGTTTTAGTTTTTTCCCCCTCTTTTCTCCACTGCATAGAGGCCCTTTTTGACTCGGGAGTGTAGTGGTGAGCCCAAGTTCTCCCCCTCTTTTCTCCACTGCATAGAGGCCCTTTTTGACTCGGGAGTGTAATGGTGAGCCCAAGTTTAAACGCATGCCGCATTGCGTTGCAAAAAAGCATCTCCTTCATTTTGAAAACGAGTAAGAATCGATTGACAAACTTAAACTCTCACATTTTTACTCTCTTGGGTAAGCTGACGCCCACCTCGCCGAGACTTTTCGGAATTCAATTTGGTTTCGAATGATGGTGCGTATGCTTCCAACACTCATCCCCTTTTTCTTACTGATTACAGCTAGAGTGGAGCGACGATCTCTTTCAATGAGCTGGCAAATATCTCCGACATTGCCAGGCGTTATGCTGGAGCGCGGGGGCGTTTTCGGTGACTTACATTGTCTAGTTTTTCACGCCATTCTTCGAACTCGACACACCAGGCTTTCACTCGTGGCCATGAAAGTGTATTCTCCCCGAATTGTGCACGCACTCGGTTTCGAATTTCGGCTGATTTAACGCATTCGTTAGTTAAAAACTTTCTTATAATACGTTGCGCAACTGAAAGATGACTATCTCTTTCGCTCATTGTGATTGGCCTTGTGTCATTTAGACGGGTTCTCCCTCTACCTTTCTCGACGCTCCACCTATCTTCGACACGCTTTCTAAATCTTCAAAAGTAAAAGGCCCATTTATATTTGAATACCCCACGTATTATGCTTTTTATGTTTTGCTCTTTGATCTTCTTTCTAAACACCTCTAATTGATTTCTCTAAAGTGTGTCACGGTCGCTCGTATTTCACAAGTATCACAAGTATTAATAAGTATTCACAATTATTAATAAAATAAAAAAAGGGGGAAAAAAACCTCCACCGACCTACGGATGCCAGGTCGATGGAGGTTCTGTTCTCTCTTAAGTCTGTTGTATATCTTAGATTAAGTAACCAATGTTACGTACATGCATTAGTTACAAATGATAGGGCAGTAGCTTAGGACGCGAAATTTTCATGCAACTAAGCGACATAATAACTTATACACTCAACGCGATCCACGACTAGACATTTATCATGACTCATAACTACCCCGACATTGTCATCTAAATGATTCGTAGCACCAAGAATCGAGACACAACACTTGAAACACAAAGAAACCTACGATACTGAGGATGAATCACTAAAGATGCTTTACACGAATACAATTGCGAGCGAACTAATATTGGAATAGGCGGCTCAGAGATTGTTCCATATCTAATGCGACACTTTAAGGTAGGTATCCATATGTTGCATTTCTTCCGTATCGTATCCCTGTTGTGTATCATTCACTAAACGGATACGGTGTCCACACTGCTCAATATTCCATGTATCATCAATACGATCCGTTGCAAAAAGCTCGATACGCAGCAGCAACACTTTTATTCACGAATCTATAGTGTACAACGCAACGTGTCCACACATGACTCAACTTAGTATCGTATCATTCCTTGCACAAAATGTGATATCGTCGATATACTTCAATAAATTGAATGTTTTCTTTATTCCACTCCATTATCTATGCACTGCACTACAATATTGACAAGTTAACGACTCAAGTGTCAAATCATACAACGCGACTTGTGCAACGCAAGTTGTCCAAATATGATTCGAGAGCGTATCGTTTCATTCCTTTGATGCGACGGCAAGAAACCGCCAAATGACCGATCGAGTTCGTTGCGTTTCTTTGTATCAAATTTTGATACGCAACGAAGATACGTTTGTCGTATCCACTGATACGCAACGGTGATACGATACGCGAAAATGATACATATGGATACATACCTTTAAGATCGACGCACGAACACGCGGGGCAACGCACAATTTTAGTTGCTCGGGACGGCGGCTCCTGAGATAGGCCAACATCTGACCCAGATATGACGAGCAGTGAATGCACAATCGGAACTATGGTAATATGCAAGCGACTGGGTAAACGACATGAAATTTCAGTTCGAGAGACATTCAGATAGAATGGGATGATTGATCGACGTTCGGCGAATCAATAAAAAACTACTGCAAATAGACGAGGGAATCACACTCACTACCGTCGGGAAAATTGCGGAATGGACGATGTACGCGCAGCACTTCGAATCGCGCGAGATGTATTTCCCCCTTGGGAGCGGCACAAAATAACAAAGGTTTTACTTCCCTTAATGGGAAAATTTGCTAGATATAGAAACGCCAATTGTACGATGATTTCACCCGTCACTACACAACTCGGAATCTGACAATTTGAAATGTCACGAATTGAAATGTCACAGGTGACGGATGATCGAGCAGGGGAAATCGAGTTGTCCCAAATGGGTGGAACGTGAGGTCAAAATGGGAACTCAACTCGTGTGGAACGGTGACGGGGTGAACAGACTAAGCGGGTCAGGCAAGTCCCGATAATTTTGAAAATTGCGCTACGACGAGGAAAAAGTGAAAGCTTTCTTTCTATTCTATCGGAGCCAGGTACGAAGTCAGATGTGAGCGGTGCGCTTAGAGAAAAACCTAACTTGTAAATTTTTTGATTTTCATGTCGACGTGAGGAAGTGATTGAGGACGATCTTTATTTCTGGAATGAGGCGAAAACACCAGGGATGAAATATCTCGAAGGCGCGATAGCGGCGGCGAGCGAAAATTTTTGAGACTTTGGTCTGGCGGAGTGAGGCCGGCTAGGTATGTAAGTGCCAGCGAAGGAGAATATCGAAAGTCAGCAGATTCGACTATCGGCGACGAAGTCACCAGGGCCCCACGAGTGATCTTAGCCAGGTTAATTTATTTAAATATTTTTTTTATTAGGTTCTTTAGTATTAAGTAAAATCAGTGTGTTTTTAGACCGCGGCCGCCTAACAATAGCTTTGAGATTGTGTTAAATTTGTTTGAAGCGACATTAAAGAGTTACCATAGTGGCAATAACGAAAGTAATAAAAAAATAGTTTTTTTGTTAACGTATCGAGTTAATTCCGAGAGGATAGTGAATCAAGGTGTGTGCACGTCGCCCATTTCTCGCTTTAGAGCGACGGTGCCTTTAGTAGTTTCAGGTCGAATAAAGCGAGTGGCGCTCAACTCACCCCTTTCTCCGTGAGCAGAGGCGCCCAAAACTACTACCCTAGCATCCCAGTCGGGGATGTAGGGTTATGAAGACGGTTTGTGAAAATAACGGTAATAAGTGCAATGTAAGTACATATTTCACAAGTGCAATTTAATTGCGAGATATAGACCCCACAAGTACACAATTTGAGCATATTTTAATATTATTCAGTTGCAACCAGAATATGCTTTTAACTTTCACCTCAGGCGTATATAAATAAAATAAAATAAAATAAATCGTTGCAAAAGTAGTAGTTAATATGTAAGAATGTTTGTTGCATAGCATAGCCGTTCCTTCAAAAGTATATGTGTCTTCTTTTTTATGCTTCACATGCAATTCCCATATAGATATTGATACTTGTATAATTATAACTGCATTCGCAATTGCATTATTTGAGGCACAATTTACTTTTCTGTTAAAAACCATTGAAAAAATTCTCTTTAAACGCACGTTACCCATCGGTTTCTTTGTATCATCTAAAAAAAATGTGTTTTAATATAGAGATGTGTTAAACTGCTCTTTTTACTGAGCAGTGATCGCAGAGAGCAGTTTGAACATAGAGCAGTTTTAGAGTAGCAGCTATTTCCATCGCAATTGCGATCACAGTTTCTTGTGTACGAAAAACTGCTCGCTACTTTTGATTGCTCATTGCCAGATTTGCTTTGCATCGCTTTTGATTATTATTGCCCTCTGCCTGTGCTTGATACAGCAATTTCTAGGCTGAGATTGCAATCGCATTGTATGCTTACAACACGGCTGTGTTTTTTCCGTGGCGAAGGATGCTCATGTTGGGAACAGATGTAGATGGAAGCACGTTCTATGTTTGTGAGCACGTTGCTTGCATTGGTTCGACACTTGCTACCACAAAAGTGTGTTGCTAAGTGACTGGTAAATCCCATAGTGGTTTTATGGTTTACAAAATGTCATGCATCAAATGGGCGCACGTAGTGAAATACTATTATGCATGTATTTTTTAATTAAAAAATGTAATTGATTTATCAAACTTTTCTTCATGTATCATAAAATGATCAAAACAATACTAATTGTCACATAGAAAAGTAATGATGATGGTAATAGTTACAAGTAATAGTTGCATAGAATTTGGTATCAGAAAAATTATGTTTACATTTGTATTCAACTATTTTAAAATTCACATAAACGTATGAAAATTAACGAATTTACATATTTTTGTTTTACTAATAATATACTCTTGTAAAACATATTGAAAAAACACAATTCTGAAGGCCCAGACAATTTTCCGGGGTTTGGCTCAAACTGTTGCTGGATTAAGTAGGGTTTGCGCGGTGCTACCACCATATCCCTTAACTTGACCAGATTTTCAGGAATATTGTTAAGCCCAGAACACACAGCAATTTTGCTTTTGCTCTTTTGCCTCTTTTAGTGGGCGTCTCCTTTCTGGAAATGACCTAAACTAAACTTTTCTTGCATGAATATCAATCATAACGCAGCTTGTTTTTATTTTTGATTCAGCCAGCCAGCGAACCTGATTGGGAAAGTTTAAACGGAAGTTTAAACCCCAAGATCTTGAAAATCTTTTTGATAAATCTTATATTTTCTCGTCGTTAGAAAAATTATTTTTCATAATCATTTTTAATTATCTTTTTGCGAATCCGACGCTAGTATTTTCGGTTCGAATCATAAATTATCCCTAAGTGAGAATACTCTATTGAATTTGATTAATTAGTCACGCAGCGCGTGCAACACTTGTTTTTGCTTAAAAAGTTAGTCGCGCCTTAGAGCGTGCAAAATTTTAATTATTTCTGCCTGCGAACAAGCCTAGCTATTAAGAATTCTCATTAGTTCTAAAATAGTTAAACATGCAACAAGCTGAGCGTGCACTTTATTTGTGATAGTAATAATTTCAGTGTTTAAGACCTTCACGGTTTTGTCAACAACGCCACTTTTTGAGAGCGGGTGTCAAAAACCTTTAAAAGGTATCCTGCGAACGATACAGGATAATGTGAGACTCGTAATCACTTAAAAAACATCTTCCGACGACCGCGAAAATCCAAGCTGGAACTGCTTTCGCATTACTTCAACTCGGCCATACTACTTGGCGTCCCATCGGCTTACTTCCGTCCTGTCAGGCTTTCGGGAGTCTATGAGACATCGTTCTTCTTTTTTCAAACGCAATACCAGCTCCACATATGCTGACACAGCTGACCAAGCCTCATCTGACTGTAGCATCATCACGATTGGCTCCGGCGTCACAGGGCCAATTGCAGAGAAAAACATGTTTAGCTCCCTTCTGAAGCGAGCGCAATGGAAAAAAGTATGCAAAGCGTCATCATTTTCCTTAGCACAATACTTACAGAACTCCATCCTGATTTTCCCCATGCTGTATTTCCTGAAGTAGTCGGGCCCAATAGGAACTGGCACAGGTAGAAATTTATTTCGCCGTAGTCGCGATTAAGCCAAAGTTTTTAGACGTGAATTAGCCTAATCGTCCATGCTCCCTTCGAGCTCGTAGCCCAGCGCTCCTCCCAAAGCTCAATCGTTCGCGCTCTTTCTTGAACAGCCAAAATGTATCTTCCTACTTCTGCTCTCTTCAGAAACACCTTCCTGCGTTCACTGCCCAATAGAACACTTGTGATTACTCCCGCTATCACTAACACGGCGTTTGCTGAAACTATACTGTCCAACATCCCTCTAACATACTTATTCGATTTTCTGGTCTTAAGTACTTCAAAACCAACCGTCATGGGTATAGTCGTTGGTATTCTTCCTTCGTCAGCATGACAACCTCAGTTTTTACGATCGCCAGTTAGGGACCATTCTCATTATTTTATTGAGTTTGAGTTGAGCGAGGTGAGGATTTCTAGATGTGATGACAGCGGCAACATCATCGGCATAACCCACCACTAACAACGCCACTATAACATAGTCAAGAGGACTTTTCCAGCGCGGGAGTAGAGGCGCAGTGTACCATCTGCCAACAGCCCTTCATCAGCGCCCAGGCAACTTATCCTACTAAATGTGAAAACCCATTTCACCGAAGTTGCCTGGAACAGTGGCTCAAACATGATTTAGACTGCCCGCTGTGCCGTAACCACTGCGCCTCCCTATGAGCGCTGAACAGGACCCTTCGGCTATGAAAGCCGAAATACGGGGGGCCAAATCAAAAATAACCAGGTCAGACATAAAAACCAGCAGGATGGAGCGGTAGGACCAGGCAATGCCAGACCAAGCTGAAGCGGAGGGATTGGGTCAGTCACCCGATCCACGATCAATAATCTCTCCTATTTCTAAAAGCCCGTCTGAAGCCGCCAGAGCTCGCTTCATTGTGCAAAGGCAACTAAGAGGGTTCGCAGCAACTAATTGACGCTATCTAGGATATTATGCGCATGATATTCGATCGGATGGCTCACTTGAATCTTCCGCCACAGTTCGCCACTTCGTCCCGGTCCAGAGGCCCTACAAATCTAGCACCGCTCGAGGTGGCTCGGTGCAGTTTGACCAAGATAATGTAACGGGCATCAGGTGGTTGGAGTCTGAAATTTTCTGACAGGGATTTTCGCACCCTGTGTCTAAGATAAGTCCCCCGATAAGTGGCTTATCTTAGACACATAATAACGCATTTACTCGTCAGACTCTCGCGGATGTCTAGGAGCGGCCCTGAGCGATCATTTCGGGAATCGCTACATGGACCTGATGGTCTTCACCCGATGCAGGAAACAGCATTCGAACGAAACCTTTAACAAATACTGTGCAATTACTCTGAAATTGGTAAATCGATTACAGCGCCCTCTCGGAGACTTCGAACTAGCCGATATTCTCAAGCGCAAGAAATTCGTCGTGACTTGCTACAGATTTACCTGCCCTCGGTGAGAATGATCCGTCAGGCCATCCTCCATGTGGAGAACTTTGAAATGGAGTTCAGGTCCACTCCATGGAGATCAACTAATGCAGAATTAGAGGAGGAACTCTTTGACTGGACAGAGGACACCACTAGGAAGTCTGAACTGTCAGCCGTCGCCGTCTGGTCTACCTGTTGGAACTGTTGGAAGATGGGACACCACTTCGACGACTGTATGGAGGATAGAACCATTTTGCATGATTGCAGAAAGGCAAATACTTACAAGCCAAATTATAGTAGCGGCCAATCAAAAAACCGTCAGTTGGGAGCACTGCACCAGAACTCCAGCCTCCCCAACTCGAGACCGAATTTATACAGCCGAAATGTCACACTACATTTACTCCAGCCATACGCCAAAACGCTCAATGTTGAGGATGAAACCTTTTTACTCTCGACTTTGACGAAAGCGCTACCAGCTTGATTGTGCCACGTTTTCTGGACGTGCCTCCGGATGATGTCCGACCGTACGCGCAGGCTCTGTTATTTGACCAACGCGCAGCAGACTTGATCAACATGGGGGCCACCGTGAGCATGATGGCGGCTGATCTGACCCGTTCGTTTCTCGAGAGGATCGCTTTTCCCTGGAAAAGAGCTTCTTTCGAGTTGAAGGTAGCTGATCTCTGAGTGAACTCCGTGCGTCTATTCGCCTTAGCCACAAACCTGTTCGCGCTACCCCAACAAGTCATCACTATCAACAGCCTCGATGAACTCAACGATCGCGCCCACTCTCTCACGCTATGCTTTTGGAGCAGCTATACTCCAAAAGCATAGCATAGCATCACTTTAGCAAGTGTCAAAATTCGCAGTAGCTAGGTGAAGCAGCTATGGGTATTGGACAGCCACGAGCTGCTACGAAGGTCAGCCTTTACACAGGAAATTCAAAAATAATTTTGTTTCAATTTTTTTATTGTAATTTTTGTATTTTCGTGGATCAGTTCAATACTTCCATTGCACTTTAGAAACTGTATGAAATCTAAGAGTTTTCAACATACAGCTGCACAATCCATTAAAATTTTCCTAACATATATAAAACGTATCACTTATTTCCGGCTTTTGACGCCATATATGAGAAAAAGAGCAAAAAATAATCGTTGAAAATTTGATAATACAGGAATCAGAGCACCCGGCCTTTTACGGTTCATGCTCGCCTTCTAAAAACTCAAGATGAGCTGCGCTGTGCATAAGCCAACTTAAAACTCGAGTTGAGTTTAAGTGTTTAAAAGCCCGTATTTAATTTATGCTATCACTATTTTCAAATTTATTCCTCATCTGTGTCACAAAAGCGCAAAAACTTCTTTTCATTTTAATTTCCAATTGAAAATGACGTTTAAACTGCATGTCAGCTGTGTACGTACGGCCATTTTGCCTTAGCTACTTTCTAGCTCCAGACTACGAGCAGCGAATAGCAGCTACCTTAGCAGCTATTCCGGAATCTTGGACAGCCCGACTGTCAAATAGCAAGCATCAGAAAGTAGCTATTTCGTGACATTGGACAGCCAGAGCTGCTAAATTAGCAGCTAATAGCTGCTATAGCATGCACATTGAACACACCCAGGATTAACATCCGAAAATACAAACCAGCACTGCCATCAACCTGAAGACTATTTCGATGTCAGTAGTAATACGGTTTTTTTAAAACTTGTACGACATCTGAATCATTTTTGATTCAATTTCATCTATTTAATGATGAACTTTTCTTTGCGCGTCCTTCTTTTGGAGATTAAATTTTCTCAAAAAAATGTTTTAGCTGCCTTTTCGTAAAATAAGCACAATGATATTAGTATTCGATCCATGTTAACTTATTATCGAATTTTTATGAATGAATGAACGTCTGCGTTTGTTTTGATTGCTAACTTATTAGTCGTTGCAGTAGCATTTTTTTTACGATTACATGATATGTAATATTGATTAAAAAGTCGCATTTATTATATGACTCAGCTTTGAAAAATGTCGAACCTCAACCAGAGCATTATCAAGATGAACGTGATTTTTATGACAAGATGAAACAAGATGTTTATAAATTCTCACTGGTGCGATGCAATCTGGCATAATAATGAACGTGCATTTGAAGAAATGCACAGGAATTCCCGACGCAGCATGCTGTTTAAATAAGAGGCTGCTCCGCGTGATTCAAATCTCAAGTTCATATTTTCACTGACTTAATTAAATTTGAAAACCACTTCTTCTCCCATGAATACGTAGGCCGGTATTTAGAAATGCACACGCGTTGTATATACGAACATTTTAATGAAGTTACAATTGGATTATGTTAAATTAGGTACTTTTCCGATCCGGTGACTCGCGATATATTCTCCATTCATGCGATATAAGTCGTTATGACTCTGGTGAGAAGACTGTACACTGTGAATAACAACTAACAACTCGGTGAATTTAATTTAATTTAAAATATATCTTATTTGTTTCATGATTAAGCTGACCTTTTTGCTATGAGTTAATTGTGAATTCTGAAAATGACGTACATTATTTCAATCTAAAAAAAAGTCTAGCGCATCAGAACCGCTAGAAAACTAGTTTTTGAAGAAATTGTCTTTCAGTGACAAAAAAATGTGGAAAGACGTAATACACTTTTTTGTAGAATCATATCAACCATTCCTTATCCAAAGCAACAAAACTCAACTGGAACAAGATTGTACAAAGTTTGGATTCAACAGGAATGCTTGTTTCACACGTACGAGGTTCCATTCGGTTCGGTTCGTTTTCGGTTGTAACCGAAAACAAACCGAACCGAACGAAACCCCTTCACACATACACGGTTCTCACACGTTCATATTAGGTTTGGTGTTTTCTTCCTCAACTTTGCGTAAAATTTCCACACAATCGTTTTTCCATGCCTCTTGCATCTTAAATTTATCTTCATATTTTGCACAAGTGTTGTCCCACAGCGCTACTTTAGATTGCACAGCACAAATCAGCCGATCCACATCAACATCTTATAAATCGCTCATTTTATCAGAAAAACTGCGTGTGATAATTTCTAGAAAATTGAAGGTAATTATAAAACTAATTAAAACTGACTAAACTAACTAGATAAAACGTCTAAATATTTCAAATTAAGAGGTCCAAACTGATACTTCATACATTTAAAAAAAAAATCAAATGATCCAACCAGTTAAAAACGAAACTAAACCGTGCATGCTTTGCACGCTTTGATTGCTTTCTGTTCCCTAGACACGAATTGACACCTAATAGAAACATGATGAAACCTATTCGTGCTCAGGGAGTATTCAGTTCATACGGTTTCTATTAGGCACCGAATAGAAACCGAATTATCGTTTCACACTTGTCGGCAGCGACCGAAAACGAACCGAACCCAATGGAACCTCATATGTGTGAAACGAGCCTAATAGATAGTAACAGATCACGATTAGTTTTAAATCAAGTCTTCTTTTTTGTATTTGAGCACAAAGCTCTGACTTCAGAAATGATTGTTTTACTTGTTTCAATATTAGCTTCATTCTTTTTAAATTCTAGCACGCATATTACACTCCGTTTCATATATATAACCCACCTAGCAATTTTCAATTATTTTCGACGGAAATAATTATTTACCCCAAACTTGATGCAAAACTAATTGAAAATCTGTGTAGTAAAAAAAAAGTAAAAAAAAAACAATTGTTATTATTTTAATGTGTGTCTTAAAAAAAATCCTGAAAAAGAGCTTTTTCTGGACGTCCCAAGTGTACCTGACCCCTTAAAGCAAAATAAATAAATAACAAAGACACTTTCTTAATTAATAGTTTTCGTCCTATCATCATCAACAGCTGTATCAAAAACAGGCTCATCAATAGTTTCTTAATGCCGTGTGTCCACTAGCAAGTAAATTCTGCAAATACTTCCGCAAGTACTTGCAGGAGTGTTTTCACTAGAACAAAATTTTCTGGAAGTTAACTTCTAGAAGTAACTTATAGAAGTTGATTTGAAGCACTTGCTGCAAGTACTTTTATAAGTGTTTACAGTTAACCCGAATTAAATTGCTAAAATGTCGTGCGAGTAAAATAATTAATTTAACACTTTATGTTAATAGAACAATTTTTATTTATCACTATTTTATAATAGGATTAAATTAATTAAATTAACACTTTATGTGAATAGAACAATTGTTATTTCTTTATCACTATTTTATAATAGGATTAACTTGCCTGTTTGACGGCTGTCTTAAGACTAACTTCTTATAGT
Organism: Nemotelus nigrinus; assembly: GCA_947369275.1. NCBI lineage: Eukaryota > Metazoa > Arthropoda > Insecta > Diptera > Stratiomyidae > Nemotelus > Nemotelus nigrinus. The sequence continues at coordinate 81,854,416 of OX376372.1, forward strand.
TACCTGAAGAAGCATTACGACATCGGACACCTCACATTTTGTGCATTTCCACGATTCTGAATAATAACGTACATTGCTGAAAATGCACAAAATGTATTTTCGCAATTTCAAATAGATCTACATCTCTAGACTAAACATTTTCCAGTCTAGGCGAGAACTTGACTCCACTTCGGTCACGTTGCTGGCCGAAGTGTGGGAATTTGTTTTTGTGGAATGCGAGGTCTCCGATAACGTAACTTGCGCGAAAGTAAGAGTAGCAGCTGCCATTGCTTTGTATTATTTAGTGCAAAAGAACATTAATTCTCAACGGAAAGCTGTGCGACAAATGCGGATTAAAAAGTGGATCCAAAAACTTGCAGATTTAAATTTTCAGGAGACTTTATAACAGAAGATCCAGGTCAGCTACAAAACTTTTTGAGAATGAGTTATGCTGATATTGAAATGCTTCTGTCTGCCAAAGGACCAAGCATTCAAAAACAGGATACAAAAATGAGGCCTGCAATAGCACCAAGGGATCGGCTTCTAGTAACTCTTCGTTTTTTTGGCCACAGGTAAGGATAAACAAACAAAATTTTAATGCTTTCTTCAATTCTCTCACTGCATTTGTAATTGGAATTTTACTTGTAATTTTGAATGTCTTTTTCTCTCCCTTAATAATACTTTCTTTATTTATGGATTGCCACTGAAAATACGTTACTGAATCTTAGTTTTCTCTTTTTTCTAAAGCCAGCTCTTTACAATTGTCGCATAATCCATTCATGCACACATAGGAAGTCGGATCGCAAACATAATTTTTCATAAATGCTTCGGTGTCACGGCATTCTGTTTGGTGTAAGCTATACAACTTCCTTTTTTTTAGTTCAAAGTTTTCATGTTTGACACAAAGATACGTTTCACGATCTCTTAGTTTTGGTGCTACTATCCAAAATGGCTTCGCTCTTAGTAATGTTGTGTAAGGGAAATTGGTTCCAGTTTTCGGAACCATTTTAAAACGTATAGTTTTGATTGTTGATAAAAGCACACGTTTTTGTTTTGTGACACTATTTTTGTTTACGAAGTCCCTTTTTCCTGGGCACATCCTGCTAACATCGTCCTTTTGGAAGAAATCCCTGACCTTTCGGTGTATATCTGGCTTCAAAACTACTTCGCGAACTTTTTTGTCTGACATACCCAAAATTTGTGCGTTTGGGAGGGCCCTTACAAATTAACAAACTAAAGCGGGGAAAAGCGTACATATTTTTGAAATTATTAACCCAAAAAGAATTACTTGTTAAACTCATGTTCAATTAATATTAAAAGAAAATAGTTTTCTGTGTGATGTTTATTGTATTTCAGGTATGGCTGTAGCTGTTCACTAGAATTATGAAATGCCAACTTTATAGAGAAAAGTTATGCTGAATTTTATTACAACGCATTTTGATGAATTTGTGGATACACAAACACATACACATATCATTCACACATTCACTACTCACCACACTACTCGACATTGAACACACCACACGAAAATTTGTACGTCATATCGGGAACAACAAGGTAAATTTGTCCGGGAACGTTCCCGTAATGACCGTTCTCGAAATGACATTTTTAAAATTTTGCGTACTTTATTCCGATACCCGCCATCTTCGATGTATTGTTTTGAAGTTATTGTGAAGTAAACAATGATAGTTATAATAAATACTCATGAAATAACTATAATTCTAAATTATCTAACAATACCACGCAAACTCGTAATCATGTATGTCTAAATTGATTAGAATTACTTATTTCTCAAATCATAAATTTTGAGTCTAGATACATAAAACTAATCTCGATATTATTAAATACTCATTTAGTGTTGTTCATGCGGATATATTATTTTATGAGTTGCCAAAGCGGATTCGCCACCTCCGTGGCTTTGAGCGTTATATTTATAGGTAGCAAATGAGTGGTCACGACCAGTGTTTCAGTGATCCGACACCAGGTTGTGCTTGATAATATAGGCTGAAGCTGCCGAATTTGAACTCGACAAGATCATCGGTCTGCAGGGCTGTTGACTTCACATTCATTCATAAACGATACGATGTGTCATTTCAGCTAACACCCAGCAGAATAAGGTATTCGGCAACTATGGAAGCGACCGTGCTTGGCGGTACATTTTCTAGGTTATTTACTAATCCGGATATGTACCCGCTGGTTGGTAAGAGGTTTGATGGTGTTGACGCCTCCTCTATTATTTCGGACCTTAATCAGCTGCTGCACTGTACTTGCCTGTCACCCCGAATATCGGTTCCTTGGCGCTATTCATTATTTGCTTGGCCTCAGTTCAGTGTGTTGGTGGCGATAATTATATGGAGTGGATATTATTTCATAAGTTCGCTCTTTTGGTTGAACACTCACGTTTTTGTGGAAGTAGGATGAGGCCAGACTCTTGATATTAAGTTCTAAGATGTGTAAATTTGAGATGCCCATCCTGGTTAGCCTGTTTTGTTGAGTTCACTTGGGGCTTCGGTTAGTCCTGATACTGTCTGTCCAACTTGGTAAGGAAAGTTTGTGTGTACCAAATTTGTAGCGTATGTGGCGCCGCGACGTTAGTACAAAATGTTGTCAATTATTGCCGAGGTCTGTCATGTCAGTAGTATTCGCTGTATCCGTGAAAAAGTTTGATCGGATTATTTTTGTCTTTAGTTTTACATGCTGTAATCCTTAAAATTGGTGCGGTTGGGAGGGCCCTTACAAATTAACAAACTAAAGCGGGGAAAAGCGTACATATTTTTGAAACTATTAATCCAAAAAGAATTACTTGTTAAACTCATGTTTAATTAATATTAAAAGAAAATAGTTTTCTGTGTGATGTTTATTGTATTTCAGCTATGGCTGTAGCTGTTCACTAAAATTATGAAATGCCAACTTTATAGAGAAAAGTTATGCTGAATTTTATTACAACGCATTTTGATGAATTTGTGGATACACAAACACATACACATATCATTCACACATTCACTACTCACCTCACTACTCGACATTGAACACACCACACGAAAATTTGTATAACAAGTAGGCTTAGAGGAAAATATTTTATTTGAAGTTTTTAAAAATAGTTGGCTGTCATTTTTCTTATTATATAAAAAAGAAGTTGAGTCAGATTTTTGTTGAGATAAAGCTTGTAGTTGTGAAATATTAATCTATTAAAATATTTATAAAAATTTCACTGTTGAATTGTGGAATATTCATTTATCAAACTTTTAATAAACATTTCACTGTTGTAGTTGTGAAACTTGAGTCTTATGGAAAATAAATATATCTATATTAAACAAGAATTATAGATCTTATATTCATAGAGGATACTAAAATTGGTGACCCCGACGTGACTGCGAGCGAGATCTTCCTTGGGACTTCGAACACGATCGTAGTTGTTCGTGGACGAGCCTCGTGAGGGCAGCAACCTGCTTTGTCAAAGCGGCCACCTCTGACTGCTGGGGAGAAACGGCGACCGAGCTCACTTGTGGCGTGACAAAAACTTCAGCTATTTTGTCCGCCGTTTCCGCCAACATATTCAGGCTTTGCCTCCGGAGAGCAGGCTAAAAAAGCCTGAGTCTGTTCCGGAAGGCGCTGTAGTCAGAGGGTCCTCAAAAGGTCGTCCCCAACCGCGGAACCTCCCAACTGCTTCATATCACAAAGCAGCTGCGAAGGTTGTCTATCACCCAGTGTTAGATTCCCCAAGAGGTGCTTCAGTTTGGCTGAATCGCTGACTGAAAGCCGCGATATAAGCGCCCTCTTGAGGATTTCTGAAGGTGTCTCTGGGTCCGGGCTCGCAACCACGTCCCTGACCACCTTCAGCTGTTCAGGACCCAGCGAGGAAATCACATAGTGATATTTTGTTTGCGAACACTTAATGTGTGCATTCGCAAACTGGCTCTGTAATTGAGAGAACCACAAAGTTGGCTCTGCTTGCCAGAACGCGGGTGGCTTGATAGATGTTGCACTAAGTTGCGGTACCGCGGACGCGCCTGAGGGAACTGCATCCTCATTGTCTAACGACATTTCTAATTCGAATTTCGAAAACGCGACGGGACGGACGAAACGCGACAGAAAAGTATGGTGGCTGTTAAGTTGTATAAGTATTTGAAATGTGTATTGCTGTGAGTACAAGATATTATGATTATAATTATAAAAATTATTATTCAACTGTGAGTACAAGATATTATGATTATAATTATGAAAATTATTATTCAAGATTATTCAAGAATTATTCAAAATCCACAATTTATCGCAAAAATTCTCAAGATTTCAGACAAATCATTCTTTAAAAATAAAATTTTCTTATTTTTGTGTTGAATTCCACTCACTGGTTTAAAAATTTTGACAAGGAGATGTTGAAGCGTATTGCTGCTGGTGTTGAAGTTGATGTTATGTTATTATCCATTGTCCAGCACTATTGCTTTGGGCCAAGATTTTGATTTATTTTGAGTATGACCGTGGTGATGACGACGGCTGCTATGATGATCAAAATTTCGCGTCGGATTATTGAAAAAATGTTATAATTCGTCATCCAATTTGTTGTGCCGAAACCGGTGCATTAGTTACGGTCTGTTGTTGAAAGTTGTCGAAGAATGATCTGGCATCTGAAAGATTAGCTTACGCAATAATTTTCTTGAATTCGATGGTCTACGTTGATGAAAAGGATTCTGCCGAATCTGAACAGGATTTTCTTTGAACCACAAAAGTGCCACTCTCCTACGCCTCGCGATAACGCGTAAAACGCTGGCAGGGGAGTATTGTGGATACACAAACACATACACATATCATTCACACATTCACTACTCACCACACTATTTGACATTGAACACACCACACGAAAATTTGTATAACAAGTAGGCTAAGAGGAAAATATTTTATTTGAAGTTTGTAAAAATAGTTGGTTGTCATTTTTCTTATAAAAAAGAAGTTGAGTCAGATTTTTGTTGAGATGAAGCTTGTAGTTGTGAAATATTAATCTATTAAAATATTTATAAAAATTTCACTGTTGAATTGTAGAATATTCATCTATCAAACTGTTAATAAACATATCACTGTTGTAGTTGTGAAACTTGAGTCTTATGGAAAATATTATATATGTGTATATATATTAAACAAGAATAATAGATCTTATATTAATAGAGAATACTAAAAATTCAATATTGCTGGGTTTTTAATTTCTATAATAAATTACAAATAAATATTTCTTTAACATCATCATTCACTTAAATGGTTGGAACTCATTAACTCATAATTAGCCGAATGTTTTACTATTTGAGCTAGCAGAATGTATGTACTCACGATCGTCATAATCCCTCCAAGAACACAGGGGGTCAAATTGACCCCAGTGACCTTTTTGGCCGATCGCAGCTCTTAGGCCTGCGGGCAAAGGGGGGTACTATAGACTCCTAAGTGTATTTCTGTGTCTTGACTATAAGTTTACACCGTGGGCATACAGTCCCAAGTCGTCAGTTGCCTTTGAGAAGCATTTGAAGCAGATTAGTGGGTCAAATAGACCCCATATGTACTCGATGTAATTTTGAGGTAAAAATTCAATTTTTTTTACTTTATAAATCGATCGATTAATTTAAAAAAGCCAAAAAATTAGTTTGCAAGTGCTTTTATTTTTTGTTTTCAGCAATATGATGTATAATCGGCGTTCTAGTGTATAATTTGTTAGCTGAAGACAATGATAACAATTTTGGCGACAGTGATTCCTCCGAAGTCGACCATGTCTCGGAGCAATCAGAATCTGATTATTCAAAAAATTACACTTTTTTGTAACCCTTTATATAGAGCTAATTTATTATTCTACTATGTCTTGAAAGTATCCACATAAATTTTTAGCTCAAAATATTGAAAACTGACAAAGTTATGATATTTTTCTAAATGTGCAAATTTTAAAATCCTCACAATCGCCACCGTAAATATGCAAAATAAATACTTTTTTTAAGGGTCACTATAGGGCTAATTTTTTTATGATTTTGTCATATTTTGAGTGTATCTCCCTAAATTTTTAGCCAAATTATTGAAAATTGACAAAGTTACGATTTTTTGTAAAAGAAAAGCTGATTTTCGATAAAACGGTTTTTTTCTCGAATTTTTTTAGGTATGTTAAGGACATTCAAGGCACTTCTAATGGATGAGAACTACTAAAAGAGGTCTCAATCTATACTTACAAATTTTTCAAATGAAAATCTTCTGTGGCGGCGATTCTATAGACGTTCAAAAGTGGTTGGGGTCAATTTGACCCCAATTGTTCTCGATGATCGAAAATTTATAAATTTAAAGGCGGCTTTAGATATGCGGTGTTTGTCAAACACCTCCTATTCGCCAAATACCGAACACCTAGTCAAGTCATTTGGCTTGGTGCTTGCGGAATGACAAGCACAGTGAATTAGATATTCGAGGATTGCCGAATGTTTGCCAAAACTGGAACATGTACGAGCTGCTCGTCGTTGTTCCCTCCCGCAATTTTTTTTTGAAAAAACGAAATATTTGCTGCATCTCTGAGCATTAATAATTAATTATATTTATATCTTTAAACATGGATTTAAATATGAATGTTGATTCAGCAGATTCAGTTGACATTATATGTAATTATAAATACCGAATGTGTAAAGGCGGCTTTAGATATGCGGTGTTTGTCAAATACCTCCTATTCGCCAAATACCGAATACCTAGTCAAGTTATTTGGCTTGGTGATTGGGAAATGACAAGCACATTGAATTAGACATTCGGGCATTGCCGAATGTTTGCCAAAACTGGAACATGTACGAGCTGCTCGTCGTTGTTCACTCCCGCCATTTTCTTAAAAAATTACGAAATAGTTGCTGCTGCATCTCCGAGTAAATAACTAAATATTTTTATGTCATTTAATATGGATTTGACACACGCAGAAAAAGTAGCTGCATATGTGGTGGTAACTTGTGCTGGGTTAACTTTGCAAAATGCAAAGAAAAGAAGAAATAGAAGGTGGTGAGTTACGTGGTGCCTACTCATTAATATGTGCTCATTAATTGTCAAAACTAATGAAAATGATGTACCATATATTATATAAAATATACTTTTTTGAAGGTACAATGCAACAAACTTACTTGTGTTCGTAACAAACTTTGTTGTGTACAGTTCGAAAATTTTTGCAGGATGTCTTCCGCAGACTTTCACTACCTTCTTCAAAAAGTTGAAGCAATGATTGCTAAAGAAGATACAAAGTTTAGAAAAGCAATTCTATTATTAATTATTCATGAAAAGTACGAAAACTATCTAATTGCATTTCCTGAAAATAGTGATAATAAAGTCATGCTAAGCGTTGATAAATTATCGGCATAAAAATATTCGACCTTCAAAACAACATTACGCAAAAAATATGTTGCTTACTGTGCCACATTTGAAAATTTTTACTCGCGCCACACACTTTGACACTTTTCAGTATTTATCAACAACCGCAACAAATACCGAATGTCTAAAGCGGGGATCCGAACATACTCAAACACATTGCTCGTCAACTTTGATTTGGTTGAAAGTTCCACAAACTACGGGAATAGCGAGCACCCGAATGTTTGTGCTTGGCCTAGGGCAAGCACTAGGCGAGCAACCCAACCACACATGCGAAGTTTGCCAAACTAGGTGCTCGGTATTTGACAAACACCGCATATCTAAAGCCGCCTTAAAGCGGGGATCCGAACATACCCAAACACAGTGCTCGTCTACTTTGATGTTTGTTGAAAGTTCCACAAACTACGGGAATAGCGAGCACCCGAATGTTTGTGCTTGGCCTAGGGCAAGCACTAGGCGAGCAACCCAACCACATATGTGAAGTTTGCCAAACTAGGTGCTCGGTATTTGACAAACACCGCATATCTAAAGCCGCCTTAATTTATAGTATGCTTGAAAATAGCGTGTGTCGTTGCGTAAGAAAATCTCGCAATTTCGGAAAATATTTGTTTATTATATTGTCAAATTAAAACAACTTGTTTATGGTGAAGTTACTTCAGAAAAGATTCCATCCAATAGTTTAGATAGGTTATTTCACCTCAAGTTTATACCTTCTCAATTGACATTACTTAAACTATACTTAATTTGTGTGAAATCGTTCAGAGATCAGTGGCGGCTCATGGCTTTGAGGCTCAAGGAAGCACAAGCAGAAGCATAGGCATATGAGTATGTGAAGCGCTTAATAAACTACACATGCGAATTTATTGAAATATTATGTAAAAAATCAAGTAGGAATTTCAATGCTGACCATATAGGTATTAAAAGTAAGCTAGTGGTTGTCAACAGCTTCTTTCACTGATTCTTTTATTCGCTATGATCAATGAAATTTCAGAAAGGTTCAAAATAAGTACAATATTTGAAACCAAAAAACATTCTATTAACCTAAAAAAAATTTCAGTTATAAAAAGAACTTAAGAGGAAAACATATTACCAGCTAAAGTTTTTCATAGCTCAAAGTCGAGGTTTTATGCATCTTTTAGCAAATTAAATTAAATAGGGGTGCATCGATCTGAAAAAATAATAACTTAATTTGGTATATCATTTGCAGTCTTCTCCTGTCTTTATTATGAATATCGCAGTACATATCCAACTTCGTTAATTTTTAAGGTCTTTTTTTTCAAATTAAGTTGCTACTCGTATGTATGAAGTATTTGTGAAAAAACCCCGCTCTAGTCAACCAATTCAATTTTTCTGTGATTTTCCTTGCTTTGTGATTAGTTTCAAAACACAAAAAAATTATTTTGCCCAGCAAAAACCACGTGGAGGTTTAGAGCACTCTTGCCAGGATGGGAGGGTGTGAGGATGAAGGTTTGAAGGCGATAAATTGAAAACAGAGGAGGGGGAATAGGAAGTGAGTAGATGGCACAACAAAAAGAACAATCATAAACTTAACAAGAGCACATAAAATTAACAAGAGCACATAATATATCTAAGACATAACAATACCACAACAAAAATGTATACATAAATATACATTAAAAACCACTATTTTTAAATAAAATAATAATAAATTAAGCAAAACAAATCTAGCTCCTGGAAAGGTAGACAAATCAATTTAGATCTAAAATGGCAAGCAAAACTGTATGTTGATAGCGAAATGAGATGCATATAAAGGAAAAGAGACTAATTCGCATGGAAAAATATGTTCAGTTAGCAAGTAAATTAACTTTAATACTTGTATTTTAAATCTATTCTTCTATCCTTTTGGTCCGCAATGTGATCAATTATTAGTTTGTAGTTTTCTTCAGCGCTAAGAAGATCCTTCAATAATTTTTTTCCAATGGACAAGAGGGCCAAACTACTCAGCCAATCTTCTCCGGAAGAATTTCTCATGTAATCTTTTATTCGTTTTAATGTTGAAAAACTACGTTCCGCAGACGCGGTTGTTGCAGGTATGGTCAAAACTAATTGAAGTAATTTGAAAAATTCCGGAAAACAACTTTCTAACTTATTTTGTTTGAAGTAAGCGGTTAAGTTTTTAGCATTTTTACCTTGCATGTCATTATCTGAGAGCTGGACTAAAAATTCTGTGCGCAGAGAAGGGAAATCAAATTTGTTGGGATATGAACTTTGCAAGTTATGAAAAAGGTGATTCGGAAACCTTGTGGAAAAATTAGAATAAAATGAAGTGTTAAGGAGCTCTAGAAATGTTATTTGCTCGAGGGATTGAAATCTTTCTGTTAGTTCTAGAAGGTAAGCCGCATTCGTCTACTGTTTTATTAAAAAAAAAGAGAAATTTTAATCGAATATCTTGAAGACTACCACTGAATTCATTAATTTTTTTTACACAATAAGAAATATCATTAGGTTTTGTTTGTAGTATGTCAAATAATTGCTCGCTAAATGGGAAAATAAAGGCAAAAATATTCAAGAGAAAATTAAATTGAAAGTCGGAAAGCGAAAACAATAAACCTTTGGCCGAATTGAAAGTTTCGCTATCCTATGTTCCACCGCTGTGGACTATATTGGAGAGCAATTTCTCTAAATCTGATTTATTTTCTAAAACAGTTGAAACCAAGCGGCCATTATAGTTCCATTTTGTAGGGGCGACCTTAGGTAGTCTCCTTTTTACCATATCATCGAAAGCAGAACACCTTTTTGTAGAGTGGCTAAAAAAGGATGAAAATCCTTGCAAGCTTTAAAAGAATGTGCGGCATTGTTTGATCCTATCACACGACTTTGAAATAAACGACTTTGAAATAAACGACTTTGAAATAAACGACTTTGAAAGAATTAAATTTAGCCTGTGAGCAAAGCAGTGAATAAAAACGGCATCGGGAAATTTATCTCTCACTCTTTTTTGTAGGCCACCAATTTCGCCAGACATAACCGCTGCGCCATCGTAACTCTGAGAAATTAGTTTATCCTCACATTTAAATTTAGATAAGACATCACAAACGTGATGATACAAAAATAAAGCAGTTCTATCTTCTGAAATATCTCGAAAGCCAAAAAGTCGCTCATGGATAATACCATCTTCGTTTACATACCTCATTATTGTGGAGAGTTGAGACTTAGTGGAAATGTCAGTTGTTTTTGTGGCCTGAATGTCCTGGTATCCGTATAACTTTGACTGTTAATTTCTGTATTTCCTTAATATACTCATACATTTTACTAGTGATATTTTTCCTACTAAGATTACTATCTAGTTCCATACACGCAACATTAGAGTCCGTTAAAGCTACTATATTTTTAAAACCTAAACTTACTCCTAATTTAATTGCTACCATAATACTTAGCAGTTCGCAGTTAACTGTTGATGATGTGTTTCTTAATGTAAATTGAACTATTGAGGTGCTTGCAGCTCCTCCTACACCCAAAATATTCTTTGCACCATCGCATAACACTACTGTGCTATTTTTGTACACACTTCTATTAAAAATGTTGTCTATTTCTATATTTATAGCCTCAGGGCTGTAAGAATCTAAATTAACAAAACTACCTTCACGTTTGCATATAATGTTAAGTTTATCAGGTTTGACTTCTTGAATAATAATCCTCAATTGGTCAAATAAATCCATAAATTTGTTGTAAACTGCACTATAATTCGATTTTGAAATACTATTTATTATATTAATATACCTACTCAAATTTGTTGTTCTTAGTTTTAAAATTTATTTTGCTGTCAATTGTAGAACCCTAAGATGGCTTGATGAAAATGAGATGAGATGAAAATTTGATTATATTAGCCGTGTTCTGCGGAACTCCCAGACATCTTTTCAGTATTTTGCATTTAATTGCATCCACTTTTTTTGAAAAAGTACATTGGCGCTCCACAATAGCTAGTAAACTGCGATTCTAACTTAGACTGAATAATAATCCTCAATTGGTCAAATAAATCCATAAATTTGTTGTAAACTGCACTATAATTCGATTTTGAAATACTATTTATTATATTAATGTACCTACTCAAATTTGTTGTTCTTAGTTTTAAAATTTATTTTGCTGTCAATTGTAGAACCCTAAGATGGCTTGATGAAAATGAGATGAGATGAAAATTTGATTATATTAGCCGTGTTCTGCGGAACTCCCAGACATCTTTTCAGTATTTTGCATTTAATTGCATCCACTTTTTTTGAAAAAGTACATTGGCGCTCCACAATAGCTAGTAAACTGCGATTCTAACTTAGACCTATAGAATGCCTTATATGCCAGTAAGCTCTTTTCAACATCCAATCCTCTATTTAAACCAGTTAAAATTTTAAAAGGTTTTGCATACATTTCATTCTTATCCACTTTGTTAGTTAGACCGTCCACAACTGTAAGTTTCTTATTATATAGATAACCTAGGAATTTGATCCCATTTATCCATTGGACTGGGTTATTATTTATTCTTATGTTTTGTTGCAAATTCCTATTCCTTCCGAAACAAATAGCAAAATAAAATATTTATAAAAATAAATATAAATATTTACAAGCACTACATTTACTGTCATTAATAATAAGATTACGGTTATTACACTTATTTATAAATTCATCCATGGCACACTGAAGTTCCTCAAAGCAATTTATCCAATTTTTATTATGAGAGATAATGAAAAAATCATCCGCATACTGGAACATCCTTATGTTCTGTCTGTTTCTGCTGTGTAACTCAGCCGTATAAATATTAAACAGAAGGGGACTCATTACATCCCCTTGCGGTAAGCCATCCCTTACATTATAGTGGCTCTCACCCAAAACTAGCATCCTATTATTTAGAAAGAAGGTAATCCAGTTAATGAATTCCGGCGGTATGTTTAATTCAATTAAAATTTCCATTCGTTTTTTAGCATCAACTCTCTCGTAAGCATTTGAAATGTCAACACTTACAGCCATTACTTTTTCGTATTTTGCACCTTTCTCCCTCAGAAAATGATCGATTTGATTATTACAGGTCTGAGTGGATCTTCCTCCCATGTACGTATGACTATCTATAGGTACAAAATTATATAATAAATTATTCTTAAGATGCCTATCTTTGATTAAATTATTTAGAACCTTAATGAAAATATTTATAAGCGAAATAGGTTTATAGCTATCTTAACTATTTGGGTCCTTCCCAGGTTTTAGGATTGGCGAAATTCTATTTTTAGAAGTTTTATATCCGGATAAAATCCCTTAATAGCTCTGTTTAGTGCAAACGTTAAATTTTCCAGACTTCCATCATTGAGAGCTTTAACCACCTCATGCGTCACTCCCAGAGCAGACTTCTTGTTGTGTCTTTCCAATACATTTTATAATTGATTTTCGCTAAATTCTTCTATGCTACCAATTTTTTTTTTCCATGAAAGATTCACTCTTTCGAGGAATGGGGGTTGGCCTTATCCTTTCGGCAACTGGCCATCGGGTTCGACTTTTAATTTAGTTTTACATCTGATTGATTGTACGTCTTTCACAATTCAAATTGTGGTCCGAGTTGCCAAGAGGCGCAGAAACTGATATCGAATATTTATCTGGGTGTGAAGTTAGAAATAAATCTAAAAGATTTGCATTGTGCCCAGATATGTCGAGAATTCTTGTTGCACAATCTACTAACTGCTCCAAATTGAACGACTCGCTAAAAAGCTCAACATGCCTGCCCGCCGGACTTTTGGTGGAAGAGTGTCTGAGCCACTGAACGTTATGCACGTTGAAATCACCAGCGAGGATGATTTCAGATGAAGGAGATGTCTCAAGCAATTTGTCAATGTCAGAAGACAGTGCATCGAAGGAACGAACAGTATCTCCATCAGACATGTCAGGGCTGCGGTATAAAAAGCAAAAGAAGATGATGTGCTTGGAAAATTTGAATCTAATCCAGAGATAATTAAAATCTGGGTTAGCAGAAGTATATTGGCTAAGTGTGGTAAGCGGCACATCATTACGCACATAAATTGCAATCCCTCTTTAAGGGGAGAAGCGGGTCACTAACTGATAACCAGGTACGTGGTACTGGATGATATCAGTATCAGAAACGACCTTAGTTTCACTTAGTGCCAAAATTGCCGGTTTGTGTATGGATAAGTGACAGTAGACCGAAAAAAAATTATTTCTTATCCCGCGAATTTTTACAAAAGTTAAATCTAATATCTTGCATTACTATAATGCCGAAAAAACAATTAATAAAAACAAAAACAAAGCACAATCGAAAAACAAAACGTGCAACACGCAACGGAAATAAACAGTTATACGCGATCGAAACATAGCCCAGTGAAATCCGACATAAAAAAGGCGAAACTTCGGAAAAACTAGGGGAAAGCTGAATTTTGGTGTGAACCTTGGTACTGGCATGTTGAACAAAATGTCAAAAGTCCCCATCGATCCGAGTGCTGCGTCGCTTTTTATACGGGGTCAAAGGTCACCAAAAGTGACCTTTCCTAAATATCTCAGTAACGGTTAAGTCTTCAGAAAAACAATGTATGACGAATTTGTAGCTTAGCAAATTTCCAACAAAAAAAATTATATAGCTTTTTCCTGTAACCATAACCGTTTTTGAGATATATTGATCTAAACATTTGTTACTATCAGCACCCTCATTCTCATCGGCATGTTGATATTATCCGATTTTGATTACGACTTGGCATGTTTGTGAGTTTGTTTGTCGATGTTTAAGAGGCGCATGAAAAAAAACATGCACACAAACTTATCTACCAGACTCCAGGGTAGGTGGAAAAGTGTACTCCGAAAAGTTACCACCACCCCTCACCCCCCTTTGCCATAAAACTTGTAGGGACATCTGCTCGCTACTCTCTTCTCCGAAAAAAACTATATTGCGGCATCATTTATGAGATATTCTACGAAAGAGCAGGACAAAACAACCAAATTGCAGGTGGAAATAGGTTTTGTAACATATCATGGGCCTAGGAGCATGAAAAAGCAAGATAATATCATTGCATAATTCTGTAAACGCTCATTCCTGACATTATAGGGGCTCAATCCGATGCAGATTATCCCCGAATAATCAGTTTTTTTTACCAATCCTGTGATTGCTGCATAACGCCAAAGGGATATGACACGTCTCGAAATCAATTTGCACCTGAAGTTACGTGACCTTGCCCTGATCGTTCATGGGATAAGACGGTATGGAAAAAAAACTAAAAAAACCGGGTATTTCGGGGTGGTTCGTTTGCGGGGCTGGGTAGGGTGTGGGAAGGGTGTGGATGTAGGGCTGGTCGTGCGATGTCAAGAATAGGCAATTAATAGGATAAAAAGTGATCCTACCTTGTTTAACAGTGGGCAAAGAGTAGGCAACGAGCTCATTTCTGAAGATTTGGGATGGATGCTCAGGGATACCGTTTGCGGGCAAAGGGGAAGAGGGGAACTTTTCGGAGCACACTTTTCCACCTACCCTGGAGTCTGGTAGATAAGTTTGTGTACATGTTTTTTTTATGCGCCTCTTAAATATAGAAAAACAAACTCACAAACATGCCAAGTCGTAATCAAAATCGGATAATATCAACATGCCGATGAGAATGAGGGTGCTGCTAGTAACAAATGTTTAGATCAATATATCTCAAAAACGGTTATGGTTACAGGAAAAAGCTATATAATCTTTTTTGTTGGAAATTTGCTAAGCTACAAATTCGTCATACATTGTTTTTCTGAAGACTTAACCGTTACTGAGATATTTAGGAAAGGCCACTTTTGCTGACCTTTGACCCCGTATAAAAAGCGACGCAGCACTCGGATCGATGGGGACATTTGACATTTTGTTCAACACGCCAGTACCAAAGTTCACACCAAAATTCAGCTTTCCCTTAATTTTTCCGAAGCACCATGTTAGATTTCCCCGGACTAACAAGTCACAGCGATCCGAGTAAAGTCAATAGCAGTGTTATGCCTGCAATATTGACCTTGAGCTAATCAAGCGTTACTATAGTTTTGATCACGGATAATCATCAGTTAGAAGGTGTTAAGATGGAACGGGCTCCCCAGGTTGTGTTCGTTATAGGGCATAAAAGCCCTTTACCGTGGCACCAGATACACTTGCGCAAACTGCCGAAACTCTGTTTAATTCGATCAAGAGATCAGCCCCGGAGCACGGCTGTCCCCGTTGGCATGCAAACTGCAACTCAGAATGAATTGATAGTGTTTACTATATATTCTTACACCTAAATGTTGATATTCCCCTTATCTAGTAGATGACCCAGCTCGAGTAAGTATTCAATTTTGTGCTCAGTCAGTAGCTGGTATAAATTTCTATATCTATGGTAAAAACTTAAGTTCTCCCTCATGTGTCTACAAAACAGGCATTGGAAAACTTTATGTTCAATTGTGTCAATTTCTCCACACAGCTCACAGTTAGGGCTATTGAGTATTTTCATTTTGAAAAGTCTTTCTCTATTATGTTTTATTAGTAAAGAGTCTGTTAATGATTTTGATGCTATTGCTATTCAAATTAATGTTCTTGAACCAGGTATTTTTTCTAAAAGCTAGATCAATGACCAACCATGGGCATCTTTCAAGACTTCGAGCTACTCTCTTCTCCGAAAAAAACTATATTGCGGCATCATTTATGAGATATTCTACGAAAGAGCAGGACAAAACAACCAAATTGCAGGTGGAAATAGGTTTTGTAACATATCATGGGCCTAGGAGCATGAAAAAGCAAGATAATATCATTGCATAATTCTGTAAACGCTCATTCCTGACATTATAGGGGCTCAATCCGATGCAGATTATCCCCGAATAATCAGTTTTTTTTACCAATCCTGTGATTGCTGCATAACGCCAAAGGGATATGACACGTCTCGAAATCAATTTGCACCTGAAGTTACGTGACCTTGCCCTGATCGTTCATGGGATAAGACGGTATGGAAAAAAAACTAAAAAAACCGGGTATTTCGGGGTGGTTCGTTTGCGGGGCTGGGTAGGGTGTGGGAAGGGTGTGGATGTAGGGCTGGTCGTGCGATGTCAAGAATAGGCAATTAATAGGATAAAAAGTGATCCTACCTTGTTTAACAGTGGGCAAAGAGTAGGCAACGAGCTCATTTCTGAAGATTTGGGATGGATGCTCAGGGATACCGTTTGCGGGCAAAGGGGAAGAGGGGAACTTTTCGGAGCACACTTTTCCACCTACCCTGGAGTCTGGTAGATAAGTTTGTGTACATGTTTTTTTTATGCGCCTCTTAAATATAGAAAAACAAACTCACAAACATGCCAAGTCGTAATCAAAATCGGATAATATCAACATGCCGATGAGAATGAGGGTGCTGCTAGTAACAAATGTTTAGATCAATATATCTCAAAAACGGTTATGGTTACAGGAAAAAGCTATATAATCTTTTTTGTTGGAAATTTGCTAAGCTACAAATTCGTCATACATTGTTTTTCTGAAGACTTAACCGTTACTGAGATATTTAGGAAAGGCCACTTTTGCTGACCTTTGACCCCGTATAAAAAGCGACGCAGCACTCGGATCGATGGGGACATTTGACATTTTGTTCAACACGCCAGTACCAAAGTTCACACCAAAATTCAGCTTTCCCCTAATTTTTCCGAAGCACCATGTTAGATTTCCCCGGACTAACAAGTCACAGCGATCCGAGTAAAGTCAATAGCAGTGTTATGCCTGCAATATTGACCTTGAGCTAATCAAGCGTTACTATAGTTTTGATCACGGATAATCATCAGTTAGAAGGTGTTAAGATGGAACGGGCTCCCCAGGTTGTGTTCGTTATAGGGCATAAAAGCCCTTTACCGTGGCACCAGATACACTTGCGCAAACTGCCGAAACTCTGTTTAATTCGATCAAGAGATCAGCCCCGGAGCACGGCTGTCCCCGTTGGCATGCAAACTGCAACTCAGAATGAATTGATAGTGTTTACTATATATTCTTACACCTAAATGTTGATATTCCCCTTATCTAGTAGATGACCCAGCTCGAGTAAGTATTCAATTTTGTGCTCAGTCAGTAGCTGGTATAAATTTCTATATCTATGGTAAAAACTTAAGTTCTCCCTCATGTGTCTACAAAACAGGCATTGGAAAACTTTATGTTCAATTGTGTCAATTTCTCCACACAGCTCACAGTTAGGGCTATTGAGTATTTTCATTTTGAAAAGTCTTTCTCTATTATGTTTTATTAGTAAAGAGTCTGTTAATGATTTTGATGCTATTGCTATTCAAATTAATGTTCTTGAACCAGGTATTTTTTCTAAAAGCTAGATCAATGACCAACCATGGGCATCTTTCAAGACTTCGAGCTCTTTCATTATATTGGGTTTGCCATAATATTTTAAAATCATTTAGAATGGAATTCATGGTATCCTCTTGTGTGAGCGGGACAGATAAGGGAGAACCTTGTATTATAGCTTCTTTGACTGCTTTATCCACCTTATTCATGATTGGGATGTTTCTATGTCCAGGCACCCATATGATTTGAATTGCGGAATCTGAATGTTGCTCTATCAATGACCAAATCTGCAAAACTAGTTTACTATTTGAGTGTGAGTTATCGAGCACAGCACATGCAAGATTGCTATCAGTTACTATTGCTAATTTATACCGACCTAAATTGAAACCCGTACTGGCTGCAAATTCCGCACTTATGACAGAAGTTGCATTTGAAATGATTTAGTGATATGTTCTGTTATTATCTTCGGTTAACAAGACACGTTCAGCTCCAATCTCAGATTTTGCCCCATCCGTTGCTATTATACTGAATCCCTCGCACTTGACTGTTGTATCTAATTCTATAAATTTATCTAAAAAATAACTATCTGGATGGTTTTTTGTGAGTGGATTAAAGACTCCGTTGTGCTTACATACTACCTCAATATTCAAGGGTGCTTGTTTCTCAGAGATGGATTCTAGTTGGTGCGCTAAAATGGGAAATCTGTTTAGGATAACGCCATAGTTGGATCTGGAAGAGTTACAGGCTTGCTGGAAAACAGTATGATTGGGAAAGTGTACTTAAACTATTTCTTTTGAGGTTGCCCATAGGGCCCTGAAGTACGATGGTAATTCATTAGCCAGTGAGAAAGTTACAGGGTTCGGGGTCTGACTTGACACTCCTAAAGATCTTTTTAATATGGAAGCCTTCATAGAGTCCATTTTATTGAAAAAGTATTTTGGTGCATTAAGATTTGCTGTTAAGTGATTTTCAAGTTTAGGTCTTATTAGAGAACTGTAGGTTAGTAGTCTTTTTTGGGGTGTGATACCACTTTTTCGACCTGTTAACATTGTAAGGATATTTTTGGTTTTTGCAATTTTTCCTATTGATTCCTCTAGGTCTGCCTTTATGGTATATTTGTTTGTAATTCTTTTGCCAAGATATTTGATGTCCGTCGACCATGGAATCACTACTGATCTGAACTTTAAGTTGGGTAAATTTGTGATTTTATTGTTTATGCTTAATTTGCTTTTCGTACGATTAACTTTAAGTTTTAAAAAGGAACATTCATTTTGAAATAGATCCAGAGAGCTTTGGAGATTTTGTGAACAGTTGTTAATTGTTAGTTGTTACTGTCCGTAGTTATTATCATGAAGTCATCAGCATATTGTAGGATTTTAGATGAAGGGAGGTTTAAATTGTAAAAATACTTAGTATAGATATTGAACAATAATGGGCTTAGAACGTCCCCCTGAGGTAACTAGTCCATTTTTTATTGAAACTGAATCTTCCTCTAACCAGATTGACCTTCTGAGTAAGAAGTTGACAATCCAGATGCAGAAATTATCCACCATTATAGTGGCTAGAATATTATAGAGGTCCAGTATCGCTATCATTATTGAATTCCGATTACTTTTTGCATTCTGTATGATTACATCAAGATGATTTAGGCAACTATTGACTGATTTACGTGGCATATACGCATATGAGTTTTTTGGTAATATAGACATTATTTTGGGATCTGACGCCAATCTGTTTTTAACCATATTATTGATAATTTTTATGAAGACATTGATTAGCGAAATGGGTCTGAAGTTGTTGATTAATGTATGATCTTTGTTGGGTTTGAGTATGGGTACTATTTTTATTTATAAGAAATGTTCGAGGTTTACTTTGTGATTGAATAGATCATTTAGAGCTTTAACACAGTTTGATTTACTGGATTCATTCATTGATCGGACATCATCATAAGAAATTCTATCAAGACCAGGCGCTGATCTTTTTTTGTGAGACCTCAATACAGTTTTTAAATCTTCACTTGAAAAAGTAATTAGAGTTGATGGTGAATTGAGAGTTTGGTGAGTCCAGTTGCACGCAGGACTTTTATTCTGAATAAGAGTGAGAAATTGTACATTATTAAGAAAATTCCACTATGATTTGCAAACATTAGGGCTATTTTTGTTTTTCAGATTATTAATAAGTCTCCAAAAATCATTTTCTTTACCTCTCATAGCTGTTTTTACAAGCATGTCATTCCAGGTTTTATTCAATTCAATTCAATTTATTTATTTCTCATAACAGGACAATACAATATTAAAATGAGATACATAATTATTGCTATTGAGAGATCAGACTTAATTACCTAGTCTTTGCAACTCTGTTTATTTTTATGTACTTGGCAGTGAGATTTTGTGATTGATACAGAATTTTCGGCATGGAGGAAAAATTTAATAATACAAAAAACCTCGTAAATTAATTAAGGTAAAACTTAAAACTAAACCTAAATACTAAATTAATATACTAGCTTAAGACGAACTTGATTCTATTCGAGGTTTAACTTTTGTTAGATCGTTAGCTGTATAAATTATTTATAATTGGATTGTTTAGTAAAGAGCACGAATGTTTGAAATTAATAAGTAGCTTGTTGCATTTGACGTGTATATAATTTAACCCGGAGATCTTATGTAGGTGACTGGTTGAGTGCCATGGAGGGAGGTTAAAAATTAGTTTTAGTATTTTGTTTTGCGCAGTCTGTAGTATCTGCAGATTGGTTTTTGCTGCAGTAGCTAAAACAGGAGAAGCATACAGCAGCATTGGCTGAAAAATTATTTTATAGATAAGCAATTTATTTTCTAAGCTAAGCAGAGAATTCCTATTTATTAATGAATAGAGAGATTTTACTAAAATACTATTTTTGTGCTTTCGATCCAGAATGTGAGCTTTGAAGGTAAGCTTCTTATCAAGAATGAAACCTAGATATTTCACAGTATTGCTCCAAGTAATATTTTCACTATGTAGTCGTATTGGTCTATCGGGCAAATATTTCGGGGCTCTTCGTTTGGTAAAGAATATTGCCTGTGATTTGGTACTATTAACTTTTATTTTCCAGGTAGAATAATATTTTTCTAACTTGTTTAGACCCTGTTCTAGTTTTTCTATAATATTATTTGGGTCTATATCTGATGTGTATAAGGCAGTGTCATCGGCAAAGAGGGCAAGCTCACACATTGGTACACGGAGGATATCACTAGTGTAAATATTGTATAATGTAGGGCTTAATACAGAACCCTGGCGTACCCCTGCTGTTAAAGGATAATGCGATGATAGTTCTGCATTAATGGCTACAGTAAATTTCCTGTTGGCTAGGAAGCTTTGTATAATTTTAATGAGTGACATTGGGTACTTGTAATAGAGCATTTTGTGTAGCAGTCCGTCATGCCACACAGTGTCAAAAGCTTTTTCGATAACTAGCATTATTGCTCCAGTTGACTTTTTGTTTGTAAAACTATGGCTGACAGTTTTCGTGATCCTCTTAAGCTGTTGAGTTGTGTTATGACCAAAAAGGGCAACAGGTCGAAAGCCAAACTGGAAACAAGGGATAATATTATTTGCCAATGTGTATTGCATCAGCTCGCTATGTATCAGTTTCTCAAATATTTTGGACACGCAATTAAGCAAACTGATTGGCCTATAACTTTCTGCTATACTAGAGTCTTTGTTGGGTTTGAGTATCGGTACAACTTTGGCAACTTTCCAGGAGTTTGGAAAATAAGACAGACCCCATGCATGCATTAAATATGTGGGTCAAAAAAATTATACATTTTCGTGAGAATTTTTTAACTACTATGGGCTTTATCTATCTATACCAGCTGATTTGTTTGTTTTTAGTTTTTTAATCATATTTGAGATATCTTTGGGACGAAAAAATACTTTAGAACTCACAGAAGAACTACGTATGTTGGTCAGACTAGATTCAACTGTTTCTTCAATATCGTTTTGTTGCCTATTTGGAAGTTGGTGATACTTCGCAAATGTTTTAGCCATTAATTCTGCTTTTTCTTTCGGATGGATTAGCATATTGTCATTTTCTTTAAGTGGAGGAATTACGTGAAACCGTTTTCGTAGCGCCTTGCTTAGAATCCAAAATGGCTTTGACGATTTATCTAACGATCGAATTTTCATATTCCACGTGATGACCACTTGGTTCCATTGTTGCTTAGCTTTGTGGCGTTCTATATTTGTGGCGTTCTCTTGATTTTAAACCATCTAGTTAATCCTTTTTTAAGATTCCAGGCCTTTTGTAGGGATTCGTTCCACCAGCTCTTGAGGTTAGAATTTGATCTGTTGGTTTCGACTGTACAGCTTTCACGAATGGTCTGCATGTTGGACATCATTCCATTAATATTTGGAGGAAAAAAGAATTCCGAAATTCTGATTTTTAATTTTTTTGAATTTATGTTGGGAATCGCGGTTGGATTCATTTTGGACTTGAAAGAGAAAATAATTGGCAGAGGGCCACTGTTGCTGATGCCATTTATATGTGTTGCCCACTTAATTTTTTTAGGAATAAAGCTTGTGAATGTTAAGTCTGAAACTGAAAAACCACCCGAACCCCGATTACCCTTATGTATGTATGTACTCATTCCCTTATCTCGGCATTTTAAGCTGGTAAGTCTAACAATTTCCTTTAATATCTTTCCTTTTTTATTGTTTTTGTGATCACCCCACAATCTTGATCTAGCATTAAAATCACCGCATAACAAGAGATTAGTGTTGTTTGGGAGATCCCTTAGTCTATGCAACCATTTACTTATAATCTTGATAAAATATTATTATTATTGCTTATTTTTCCCCCAACATTTCCAGATAGCTTTTACTATTCGCTTCATCCCAGCTTGAGGGATTTGTTGGCGTATAATTCTTTTTAAGTTTCTTATTAAAGTCCCAGAACTCCTTAATATTCCCCTTTTTAGATATCTCCATCATGTTCTTCTCCCAAGCCTCGCAAATCGCTGCTCGCACCTCAATCTTCCACTTCTCACATACCTTCATCTACAACCTATAATTTTTTGGAGTTTTCCTTTTATTAAATTGTTTTTTCCTGACCATTTTTTCCGACCAAATTCTACTCAATGATTCATTTCACCAGTATACCTCCTTAAATTTACTATTTTTATTAGTCTGTGTAGTGTTATTTACCAACAAATCAAAGTCCTTCATAATTCCTTCCAAATTATCTGATATCCTTGTCTCCTTAATCTCACATCAATTTCGCTTGGTTTATTTTTATAAATTATTCTGCTACAAACTATTTCTATTGTTATTAATTTATGACCACTATAACTAAGATTATTGGACTCACACCTCCAGTTCATTCTATCCGACATGTTAGTCATAGTGATATCTGGTACCGACTTCCCTTTCATCCCATTTATGTTGTAATTATATGTAAACAGTGGGATATAAACGGTGGGATATAAACTGATCTAATCATTATGTTCCGAGTTAAAATTAGAGTGTTAATACATATAAATTATATTTCATAATCTACTACTATTTCTTTAAAATTGATGTCATCTTTTATGAACATAGCAACACCTCCTCCTAGCCTGTTCCCTTAAGCATTTCTTTGAGGTCGCTTGGAAAAAAAATACTCTTGTTGTTTTTGGCTCACTAAGAACAAACGATGCACTCATTTGGGGAAAAGCCAAATGTAGATGTAAAATAGTGTAAACACTGCCTTTTGATATTTTTATGGTGTCAGCTATCTCCTGTAACTTTTTTTTTGCGGTGTAACCACCTTATTTGGGCATCCAGAGCGTTCATTATCATAGTTGCCTGTACGGCCATGTTTGAAATCAGCAAACCAACGCTCAATGATAGGTTTTGATGGAGCTGAGTCCAGATCGTAGCTACCAAGCCAAACTTACGCTGTGACAGTATTTTTACCCATAAAAAATACTGATGAATGAAGACACAAAATTAATCTGAAACCACTGTTTTGATTGGCTAACATGAAATTGTAACATGCATCGGTTGAAGGCAAATTATGGTAGAGCAACTGTCAAAAAAGGGCAACTTAGAACAATTAAAAGGACGAAATCTTATTGAACACTTTTCAGGCAACAATTTCCAAAGAGTCTGAAGTCAGAAGTTCAACCAGTCAGTTTTTTAGTGAAAATATTCAGTTTAAACGTTACTAAATAAAAAACATTAAAAAAATATTTATCAACTGAATTAATGGCAGCGTTTGATGATTCCTCATAAAAGTTTGAGAGTAGTGAAAGTGATGGTGATAATTTCATTATTTTGGCCATGACCAGAAATAAAAGAAATTGCATCCAAAAACACTTGAAACAAGTAATTCCGAAGTACAAAGATCAAGAGTTTGTGATGTAAGGAATTGATTAAATAATAATCAAACTAATTTATATAATAGTATATTATTATAGTAAAATCGTTAAAAATAATTAGTTTTCGCTTCTCTTTGAAAAATATTGCAAAAATCCTTCCAAAACATGATTTTTTCACTCTGTTTCTTTTGTTCTCTCCTCATCTCCTCAAGAGAACTTATTGTCAATATGCACTTTTGTCTTCTTCTTTCTTTACTGCAGTTCTTTGTCAACCGTTTCCACCAGTTTTTCTAGGCTGACTCCCAGGGAAAAGGCTAAAATAGCCTGTGTCTGCTTCAAAAACGGCTGCAACCAGAGGGTTCTCAGTAGGTTTTCGCCAACGGCAGAACCTTCCAGCTGCTTTATATCCCTAAGCAACTAAGGTCTGGGCTCGCAATCACGTCCTTGACTGTTTTTAGCTCCGTCGAGCCTAGCAAAGACACCGCATCGTTGTATTTTGTCAGGGAGGGTTTATCCTTGGCAGAGCAAACTGGTCTTCTCTAGCCCATCGAATTACAAACCTGGCTCTTCCAGTTAAAACGCGGAACGTTTGATAGACGCTGCATTGATACCGAGAGTTCCGACCGATGTGATTGAAGGCTCAAGGGCTACCTCTCTGTCAAACGACATTGACACACAAAGTTTACGCGATCGAAACGGAACAAAACACTGCAGAGGGTATGGTGCCTGGAGTATTTCTTTAAAGATGTTGTCGAGGTTGTTCCCCGAGTCATTTTTATGTCTCAAAAATTGTTTTTATAATAAATCAATAATAGCACATAACCTTCTTATCGACCAAAGCCTTGGATTTAGAAGCCTTTCCTCATTGCCTGAGGCTTTCAGTTTAGCCCTTCTTCTCGTCATTGTGCTTGTTGCTTGGCTTGCTGTGGTGCAGGTTTTGGTTATTGTTGCTCCGCTTGTTGCGTTTTGCTTTTTAGTTGAGGTCATCAGTTTAGAATTTGTTAAACACAAATTTCTCTGTCAATACTTTATTCCAATTAAAAAAAAACATTTTTAACATTTCTGACTACTAGCCCAGTCATTTTAGCATAAAACCTCGGAATGAGAGATAATAAGCTGAATTTTTGTATATACCTTCATTTTGGGGTCCTCAACGTTGCCTCAAAAGTCTCATAAAATCTCGTGTCTGCGTCGAAAGTTATTCAAGGTCAAAGGTGAGAAAAAACAGTTTTTTTCGATTATCTTGGTTTCTATTGCTCCAATGATGTTAACACTTAGGATCGAAATGGTAGAACATAAAATTTGCGACACATTTTATTTGAAGCATTTTTTCCTGCGCTCAACCGTTTTTCTGATAAAGGGCGGTAAGCGCGCAGCACTCAGCCATATGTACTGTAATGCAAAGTCAACCGTGAAACCTTCAGTTTTGAGCTATTTATCAGTAAATACATTGTATTTAATAACATTTGACATATATTTAATTTATTTTAATATGTATATATATTACATATTTTCAATCTACCATTCTTTAAAAATTTAAATAACAAAAATATTACGTTTCTTTTTCTTCATCGTCATCTTCTGGACGTTCGGGAATGTCTGTATCATTGTCATCATCTTCGTTGCCTTGAATTGGTGTTTGCAGACCTTCCTGAATTTCATGGCCAAAAGCACTCTCTTGCTCACAGTCACTTTGTAATGAAATAGCATTGAGGCAAGCTTGCCCATTACAGTGGCCACAAGCTAAAGTGCATTGCAGCCCCGATTTTCTACATCGGCACCGTGCACCACATCCATTCTTACAATTGCAAAATAGAGTATTCAGTAATTCATCGGAAGCTGGTGGTAATATTGTTGGCATTGGCTCCAGGAACTCATTTTGGAGCACCCAACCCCATTCTTGGGGTTCTAAATCATGCCCTAACCATTTTTGAACCTGGTAATAGATACGGTTTATATGCTGATGGGCCGCTGCACTTGTCGGCGGAAGGTTAGATAATTGGACAGGTTTATTAAGTTTTGTTGATTTAATGAACTGAGTATATCGAAGATGATCGATATAATCCTCCGATTTTGGAGCATTGTATATTGCTAGTAAGATCCGAATGCCATTATCGTATAATTGTTGGACAGGGCAGTTTTCTTCTAGAAAAACTTGAGCTAGTTCGTCGAAATTGGCAAGTTGTTCTAGTGCTTTTATGAAAGTTTTTTTTTCCTTTTTTAAGCAGCGCAGAAGTTGTGTCACATCCACTGAATGCATGTAAAAATAAAACATGTTTTTTAGAAATGGGATATTTGTCAAAACTTGTTGAAGAGTATATTTGTGTTTTGACATTGCCTTTGCCAACTTTTTTAAAGAAAATGTCTTCTTGATGTAATTGGGTGCGTCCAATTAAAATAACTAGTAAATCTATGTCTTCTCCTATAATGATGGCTGTCCTTTCATGTTTGGATTCTTCGATAGCTGTTTCTATAATTAGAACATCAGCATCATCTCTTTCTTGCTTTGTTGTGATATTTACACTCTCAAACTTTTCAATGAGCATACCAATAAGTTTCTTATTACTACATCGATTTGACAAACATTTTTCTTGGCGAATTGGCATAATCATTGTTTAAAAATAGGTAAAATGCTATTAAATACAATGTATTTACTGATCAATAATACAAATAATTCAAAACTGAAGGTAGTATTCACAGGTATTTACGGTTGACCTTGCATTACAGTACATATGGCTGAGTGCTGCGCGCTTATCGCCCTCTATCGGAAAAACGGTTGAGCGCAGGAAAAAATGCTTCAAATAAAATGTGTCGCAAATTTTATGTTCTACAATTTCGATCCTAAGTGTTAACATCATTGGAGCAATAGAAACCAAGATAATCGCTAAAAACTGTTTTTTCTCACCTTTGACCTTGATTAACTTTCGACGCAGACACGAGATTTTATGAGACTTTTGAGGCAACTTTCAAGACCTCAAAATGAAGGTATATACGAAATTTCAGCTTATTATCTCTCATTCCGAGGTTGACCCCTTTTTTATGCTAAAATGACTGGGCCATACTGGATTTAAGAATTTTGATGCATTGAGTATAGTGTTGTGAAAACTAGTCGATTGGATGTTGAACGAAAGTGTACTTGTGTAATTGTCCACGCCTATTATTCTATCAAATATATTATTCTGATTCTTAATCTTATTAAATCTTCTAAACGAAGAGATTAAGGAACCTGACCGTTATCTAAACCAGAGAGTTAATCATTTGGATGTATATTTATAATTTTATTGTTGTTCCATAATTTTTGAATTATTATTTTTTGCCGAACAACTCATGGTAAAATTGAAAATATATTTTTTTTATGTTTCTGGCGCTGTATTTATAAAGTTTTGCCTTTGAGCACATTCTGAATTCCCTGTTGCTCGCCGTAACTGTTACATTCACTCTCCTCTTGCGTATTCCTTCGCACCTAACACCAATTCCAGCCCCACGGCAGCATGTGTTTGGATGTTGATCTTGGTGTCCGGCAGCATGTACGATTACGTACAATTATTATTAAAATTATGTTGTACATGTATATGCACACTCGCACCCTACTTACATTAATTCAATTACCTTGCACAATAAAGTATAGGCAGCAAAAATCAGCGTAGTTCACCGCGACCCAATTATTTGACCCTAATTACACGTGCGTATGCTGTCTTGTGTGAAGATAACTTGTACAACCAGTGTCTGAATTATCTACGTCGCCATTACTCCTTTGTTCCGATATTTGCCCTTGGGCTGGCAGCTTTTCGTTCGCATGGATATTCGGAACGGATGATATATGGCAGCTTGCTATCTTGTATGTAACCAAGACCATATAATTGCTTTGCTCTGTTTCCAGCTCTTGAAGTTGTGACATGCATTATGTATCGACTCCAGAGTTGAGTCTCGCCGAATCCTGCACCCTCGTATAATAAGCCAAACGAATATTATTGAAATCGGCCGGAAATTGTTGTTGAACACTTACTTTATCGTCGACTACTGGCTCTTTAGCCAGTTTCGATTCGTTGTTTTGTAACGCAAAGCTGCTTGTTGAGGGCATATTCGAAAACTAAGATGAAGATGGACACTCAGAGCTAAATGCCCTAGCATCAAAGTTATTTGTCGATGATAACTGTTTTATTGCATAAGTTTTTAGATAGCGTCTGGTTGATTGACTCAGGCGAAGTACTGCCAGTTGTAGTATCTACCGACGAAGAGAAAGGCGAAAATATGCTATGGTTGTTCGGTGCGCCAGCCCAAACTTCGTCCAGGAGCTTTGGCAATTCTAGTTCACGTCGGACAGCATCATATATCTGTTCGAAATTTGAGTTCGAGCCCTGCTTCTGCGATACTGTTGCTTACGAGCGCTCCTGCAGATCAACGAGTGATTCATTTCCTGGTGGGCATTCGTTGTTTAGTTCTTGGTTTAAAGAAGGCTCGTGGACAATCATAGGCTGAGGTTCTTCAAACTTTATCATCGTCGAGCTAGGGTCAGTCTCTTCCTCGGGTATCCTTGTAATGGAATTACTTACATCTATTGAATTGTCAGATGTTTCTATTGCTACATCTAATTACGATTCTCGTTCTTCGGGTGCATTGCGAGTGCTATCGGTTGCTAAGTTTCGTGATCGGAGGAGGCCACATTTTTTTTTAGTTGTACGTTGCGGCTTTTCTACTATTAACTTTCTATGATGACTAGTTGTAGACTTCTTGCTCGCCAGTCGAATAACACTTGTAGCCGATAAAGTCGATGCAGGCGGTGGTGGTTATTCGAAACGCCTGATCCTCACAGTTTCTCCCTGTATTTTCCTCACGATTGCCTATATCACTAGAAATCTCAGTCAATCCTGACCAAATCAACTCTCCTTGCATATCGGATTTCATATTTCAAGGGATATTTCAAGAGATTCATTTGGATCTAGTTTAATGTTGCTTATAATCGTAACATCCTTAATACTAGCTCCTTTTGAGACTGAAGCTTGGTTTTCGTCTATCACCTAATCAATGCTGCCCTCAAGAAGATATTGCGGTAGAAGGAAGATATTGCGGTGATCACGCAGCCGGAAGTTGCGACTAACTAAACTCTGTCGAGCTGTCGTCAGTGCAGCATGATATTTATTTAGAGATTTTCCTTCTCTTACCCGGCGTGCCTTTTCTCAGCCGACTAGCTCAGCCTGGCATGGGTTTGCGGACGGAAGAATCTCAACGTGCTAGGGTACGCAGACAATACAACATTTAACACACTTTACAAACCATTAAAACAGAAACAAACATGAAGTGGAATGAAAAGAAAAGGTTCCGTAAGAATCATTAATTATTAATTTATTCCCAATTCATTCTGGTTATTTTAGCTTATATGAAAAAAATATGATCAAAGAAATGAAACGTTAATTATAATAAAAACATAAAATTATAATATATAAGATTCAAAATCTAGGAAAGCTGGAATATTCCATGTAAATTAATTACCAAAACAAGTAAATTCGTGGGACAACAGTAAAAAATTAATCATAAAAAATTGTTTAATTATTTGAGTGGAAATGTTCATATACAATCCCGGCCGGAGTGGAGTTCACACCAATCATACAGTCTTTTTATTATTATTATTATTATTATTATTATTATTAGATCAACACATAAGCAAGAAAATTATAATCTAAATCACAGAATTCCACACCAAATTCATACATTGAAAGAGAAGAAAAAATATTCCAAAAAAGTTTAGAATTTGGATTGAATTCACGAAAGCAATTATTTATCATTTCAAATTAACAATTTAATTGAAATTATTATGTACCAAAGAAAAGTAAACCAACATTAGCTGAGTAGACCTGTTTGTGCTGTTAATGTATGCCACTGATGTGTCTATATTATAATATAAAAACCAAAAGTTCCCAGTACTTATCTGGAGTAGTGCATTAGTCGAAATTGAGAATAATCCAATAGCTTCAAAAGTTAACTGCCTGATTCCATATTCCAGTCACTCCTAGCAGGACTCCTTCTTCCACAAACTCATAGTTACGAGATAAATTCGACCATTCAATCTGCAGGAACTTTCGTTTAATGCTCTTGTCATCCGTTTTCTCCGTTGTATCAGATAGTGATATAGGAGTTATCTATCTTCAATTCACTTCAACTTCAGTTTCAAAACTGCTTACTACTTTTCATTTTTCCACAGAAATAATTTTTTCTTTCAAAAACTACACTTTTCTTCTTTTCAATTCCCAATTTGAATTCTTTCTTTTTTCCTTTGTTTGAAAAATGTTTTCAAATTCCTGCTTCACCCAAGTTCATCCGTGTTCCGTTTTCTGTTCCTGCATAAAATTTTTAATTTCACTTTGCTTTTAATAAATTGTCTTAACTTTCACTTTAGTCTTAATGAATTTTCAGCCGCCAAAATCCACTGAACTTTCTACTTTCCCATCCAACTCGAGAGTCCCCTTTTCTTTGTTTCAAATTTTTTCACGGAACCGCAAGAGCGGTTCCCTTCCAAATTTCTCATTTCTTCCAATTCCCCACACCATTAGTGCATCACCAAGCCTGATGGTACATTCATGAGACGCCATGTTTGATGTTATACATCAATGGGAAATTTTAAAAAGCTTTCACTGAACAGCCGGATCTGTTAGTGGATATCTCATCTGTCAGCGATGATGTTTATGGGAGGGTGTCGCATCCAAAGGGAATCTTCATCAATCAAATCCAACAACACGAAACAATCTAGTATGCGCTTAAAATCTTTATTGGCGAAAACTACTTCGCATTCGATTCAACGGTAAAAAAAAATTATTATAAATATTTTATAACCCTAAACGGCGAAGAGAAGGTAAACATTCAAAGTCAGTCCGATCAGTTCCCGATTTTGGAAAAGTTCTATGACTTCAGGTATGAATTTCCAAAATTTTTGCAACCTTTTACAATTCTGTTTCAACGAACGTTTTTTGTAGAGTTGAAATTAACGAGGAAAACTTACTGATCGTGGACAATGCACTGATGCATACAACTATTCAATTCAATATGTTTAACATAATCAATGTGGAGATTTGTGTGGAATCTGTAGTTTGCCGCTGAACTCCATGCCAGATTACAATATTTGTTTGCTTGTTTAACTAGGTATGTGAATACGCTTTAGTTAGGTTTAAAATTGTCATTGAATAATAAACTGAACAAGAGAAAAGTAAAATTATACCCATTCCTGTCGAACACAACAAAGTTCATCAAATTCATAGTTTTCATTATCGGAAGCACTACATTCCTCAATCTCGTTACTATCGCTACCGTAATCTTTATCACAATCATGGAATTGTACAACACTTGGTGGTGATTGTATCACTTTTTCAATTACCGAAAACTCTCCGCTTTCAGTTTCAACGCATTCGACAATGTGCCGCGGCTTTTCCTGAACAATAAAATCGCCATTTTCACGTTCCACATACTGCGCTGAAATCGGACTTTCGGCGTATCGCGCGACCGATGGTGAAGGCGATAGACGAGGTGATTGAGGTGAATCTCTCAAACGTTCACAGGATGTTATATTATCAGCGGAGGAGGCCGATGACGAGGAATCAGGCCAATGTGGAGAATTCTGGTGATGATGCGATGAATATTGTGGGCTAGTGGGTTGAGCTTGCAAGCCGACATGGTTTTGGTATTGTTAAGATCGGAGTTGATTGATTGTGTTTTTCCGAACACCCCATGGTGAAATTGCATATTGCATTTTGAAAACTGCATTTTGAAATCGCGGGCAATAACAAAAACAAAGATCGTTGCTACGTAGCGTGTCAATTATACGGGATGTATGCAGCTCAGGAAAATAAATTATACTTGACGTTCCTTACGAACACAGCGCGTCTCGCTTATAATGCAGCAGTCAAAGCGCCAAAAGCGTGCGCAAGCTGACAGTTATTTGAGAGCAGGGCGAGAAAAGGGCCGTTTTACAATAGATATAAGTGCTTTATAATTCACATAAGTAGAGATTATGAAATATTTTGGTGTGTTAAACAGTTTGCAGATTTGCGGTCAAGTGCAAGACTATTTCATGAAAATTTCAGATTAGATGTGAAAACATTTGATGAGCTTCGGGAGTTGGTTGAACCGTTTTTATTGCCGAAACGCAACACACATCCACATAATTATATATCACCAGAAGAAAAGTTAGCAGCTGTATTGGAGTAAGTAAATATAATGAAAACCCTTATGATAATTTTATTAGTTACATTGGTACATTACATTTGCAGATATCGCGGTAGTGGCACATTGCAAAGGCATGTAGCATCTGTTTACAGAATAAGTAATCAACATTTCAGAAGCATTTTAAATGATGTTTGTCAAGCTATAATTGAAGCACTTTGTGACCAATTTCCCAATCAGACTAAACAACAGTTCACAGATACGGCAAATCAATTCCACACAAAGTGGCAATTTCCACATTGTATCGGTACAGTGGATGGAAAACACGTGAGCATCAAATGCACGAGTAACGCAGGAAGCTTATTCTACAATTACACTGAAAAAAATCCACATGGCGCCCAGAGCCATGTAACATAGCGCATTATTTATGGGGCCTACGCTATGTTTATAGTACTCTGAGCTATGCAGTATGGTTCCCAGCGCCATAATGTCAGAATCTACACAGCGCGTAGTCCTATGTAACATGGCGCAGCATTTATGGTACCACACGCTATGTACATAGTGCCCTGAGCTATGCAGTATGGCTCCCAGCGCCATAATTATATGGCGCAGAAATTACAGCCCCACACGCTATATTACTAAGTGCCATGAGCCATGTAATATGGCTTCAGTTGAAGAAGATAGCTCCAATTATAACCCGCAGCCATACTGTGTGAGGGGACGTATAAAAGTGAGTATCAACGATAGAAGCACTGAGGCCAGATTTGGCTAATACCCGCCAATTATGCTATCTAAAATTTAAATTGGCGGGGGGAAGATTTTTGATTTCGCGGGTTGGTGGATTTAGGGTTATATAATGTATTTGAAAAACTTGAGTTGGGCTATATATTGTTTATGAAAAACTATATTTGGGGTGTATATTGTTTTGAAAAACTATACTTGGGCTGTATACAGTCGTGGACACAATTATTTACACAACGCTAATCATGAAAAAAAATTTGAATGAAATCAAAATAATATTACAACAAAATGATATTTTATTCAGTCATTCATTGTCAAATTCATAGTTACTTGACAAAAGCAAAATTGAAATAAAACATTACAGAACAAAAATAAAAATAAAAACTAAGTGGCCAAAATTACTTGCACACCCGTCATTACGGCCAAAATTATTTGCAATGTATGGTTTCCGCCTCGTTTTTCTGAAAAATCTGGGAACAAGGTAAACTAATTGTTAGCCTTAATAAAAAACGGGTAATTTGTGACCATTACCTAATACTTGGTGTTGCCTCCCTTGGCACGAATAACCGCTTCGAGTCTTGCTGGCGTTGAATCAACTAAATTCTGTATAGTTTCGATGGATAGGACCTGCCATGCATTTATGATGTCTTCCGAAGCTTCAGCTGCCGATTTTCCAATCTTTTGAGGAATTGTTGATTTCATCAAAGGCCAGACATGCTCAATGACATTCAAATCAGGGCTTTGTGGAGGCCATTTCATGACTTTTTGCCCAACGTCCGATAAAAACTGTTGAATCCGTTTTGAAGTATGGATTGGTGCATTGTCCTGTTGTAGTATAAAATCAGGACCAATCAAATAATCGCCGGCAACAAATGCAACTTCGTTAAATATTTGGAGGTAGTCAGACGAACGCATCTTTGTTGGACAATCAACAATTGGACCAACCCCATTGTAACACATACAACCCCATACCATTATTTTACCACCATGTGAATGGCGCGTAGGGATACTGACGGCTTGATTTTTCTTTTGCTGTGCAATGGAATAGTAGAAATGTCTACCGTACGTAGTGCTGCCAGGTCGAGTGTGTTAAATTTCGGGACGGAAGGTAAAAATAATCGGGACTGTGAGTGTCAAATCGGGACAGATTTTTGTGAATTATCTTTTATTTCACCATTGCTTGGTACAAGAAACGAAACAAATGAACCTTAAACTAGATAAACTTCTTTAGGATATATTTAACAAAACTCAAACATAACTGTTTTGACTTATAAAATCGAAACGTAACCATCTTACCTAATTTATAATTTTTGGAAACATGTGCAAGCATTTTTTTAAGTTATGTTTTAATCGTATTGTACTTAGCGTTAGATTTCACTCCTTTCAATAGTTTGTTTTTTATTGCATAATCATAAAATTCACTACACAAAAACTTCAAGTTGGTCTTTATTTGTATTTCTGCTTTGACATGCTCGAGAGATAATCTGTTTCTTCTCTCGGACCAAATTATAGGTGCGTTTTTTTGCACACCCGAGCAAAACAAAATTGTTTTTGTATACTTAATAAAATTTAATCTGCTCGTACCTTATATTAGTTAGGGAAAATATTCTTTCTGTCGCAGCATTCGTGACTGGTATCCATGTCATGAAAACAAATATTTTTAGCACATAAGGAACATTTCGCGTTTCAAATAATTTGTGCCATATCTGTAATGTCGTTAAGTTTTTCTTCTGTACTGCAGCTCTGACTGCATTTTTGACTTCATAAATATCGCCCATTTAAAAAATGTAGTGATATTAAGTTTTTCAATCAAATTAATAAAATTATATTTCACGTATGGGAGTATGAAGAGATGCCAGAAAACTGGCGCAAAGGTATAATATGCCCCGTACATAAGAAAGGAGATGTAACTATGTGCAGCAACTATAAGGGTACAACATTGTTGAGCACCTCCTATAAGATACTCTCCTTTATCCTGCAAAAACGGATAGCTCCATATATCAATGTGGCTTCATCCTAGGCTATTCAACAATTGATCAGATATTTACTCTCAAGCAGGCGATGGAAAAATGTCTTGAATTCAACATTCCATTGTACCATATATTTATCGACTTTAAGGCAGCCTTTGATAGCATAGGCAGGGTAGAACTGCATAAAGCCATGAGAGAATTCGGCATTATAGACAAACTGACACGATTGTGCTGGTTGACCATGACCAATGTAACACGTCAAGTTAAAATAGCCGGATTGCTGTCTAGACCTTTCAACATCTTCAATGAGCTTCGACAAGGGGATGGTCCGGCCACCCTCCTCTTCAACCTGGCGTTGGAAAAAGCAATCCGAGACTCTGGCACGTGTACGAGAGGGACTATCGTAACCAAGATACTGGCTTATACAGATGATTAGACATAATTGGAAGATCAGAACTAGCTGTGCGAGAATCTTTCATCCAGATCGAACGAGCGGCACAAAAACTGGGATGCACATAAATGAAGAAAAGACAAAGTATATGGTGACAGCATCTGCAAGAAGAACACCTATAGCTGGTCAAACCTTCAGGGTAGCTGAGCATGAATTTGAAGTATTGTCATCCTTGAACTACCTTGGGTCAATTGTAGCAGCCGATAACAACATGGAGGAAGCAATGCGCGGGCGGCTGCTACCACAGTCTGTCAAGGCTCTTCAAATCCCAAACACCAAAGCTCCTGCTGTACAAGACCATGGTCCTGACAGTACTCACGTATGAATCTAAGACTTGGGTGTTCAGTAAAGGGCACTCTGGCCGATAATGATGATGATGGAAGCATGTTTTACACTTTTGTGCAAAATATCATATTAGCAAGGCATCCCACGGGAATAGTATTGTTATTATCATTGTATAGTAATTGGAACACTGAATTCCGAATTTTACATTTCCATTCTCTGCACAATAACTGGTGAGATGTTTAGTATTAATACTATGCTCCCTAAATCATGTTACTAAATTGTTATACATGGCAAATGCAGTTTCATTTGAGTCTTCATAAAAAATCAAGTACGCATGTCTTAAGGTTAATAGCAGGGCTGTAAAATCTCATCAACAGTGGAAATATTTTTATGGCACCGTGAGTAGCAGCATCTGTAGTAACACTATAAAGGTCATCAATCGTCTCTTGAGTAGACGCCGGACCTAAAACCAGGGCTGTGGAGTCGGAGTCGTGCCCCTGTATATTTAAAGCAGAGTCGCAGTCGAACGCGACTCCGACTCCGCTTTAAATGTACAGAGCCACGACTCTGACTCCACAGCTCTGCCTGAAACACTGGCTTTACTTCTTTCAAGTGTAAGATGTTGAGCATTTTTTGAATTGTAAAACAAAAGACTGCCAAGTTTAGCTTCACAATCGAGAGAATTAAATGGCAAACTGTACTTGATGGAATAGTGTTGGCAGGTGTCGAAAGAAGAACGAGACTGCATCAATGAATGATATCTGTATCTCGCCAATTCAATATGCGTGAAGCTTCAAACTTTTATGCTGCCTATTTAGTTCGTTTGGTGAGAAAATATGGAAATAGTAAAGCGAAAATATTTTTATGTGGTAGCAGCTAACAGGTGAATTCGTTTTTCCTGTAAAAATTATCGATCAAGGAGGCTAGTAGGAAATCGAGACATTTGGCGTCCCGATCGAGGGTAAATCGGGACGTGTCACCAGACCCCTGAAAATCGGGACGTCCCGCGCAAATCGGGACACCTGGCAACGCTAACCGTACGTTCCGTCCAATGAAATAGCACTTTCATCTGTCCACAAAATTTGTCTCCAAAATTCGACTGGCTTATTTCTGTGCTCAAATGCAAACTACAAGCGAACTTCTCGATTCTTTGGAGAGATGTAAGGCTGTTTTCGGATGATGTATGCTTTTATTCCTGCCTCTGAAAGTCTTCTCCGAACTGTTGTTCTACTGATTTTGTCATTTCTGTTCTCGGTAATACTATTTATTATGTTATTGATCTTTTCGCGACAATTTCGCTACATACACCGACGTATTACAGTATCTTCCCTTTCACTTCTTGTCCTCTTTCGACCCCTTCCTGCTGCATTTTTAACACTGCCAGTTAAATGTTGTTTTTTTACCTGGTAATAAACGTTCCACCTGTGACATTTAAATTTTTTGGCAATTTCGTTAGCGGAAATACCGCTATTAAATTCAGCAACGATTGCTGCCCGCTTTTCGATTGAGAGTTCAACGTTTCCAGGCATTTTCACTGTCACTAACAAGTTTATTAAAATAAAATCTAATGTCAACTGATGTCCAACATTTGTTCCAGCTTCATCACTGATCGAAATAAAATCGAAGAATTACCGTTAATTTTCTGGAAAATTTTTCTTAGTGTGTGCAAATAATTTCGGCCATAATGACGGGTGTGCAAATAATTTTGGCCAGTTAGTTTTTATTTTTTTTTTGTTCTGTAATGTTTTATTTCAATTTTGCTTTTGTCAAGTAACTATGAATTTGGCTATGAATAACTGAATAAAATTTCATTTTGTTGTAATAAAAATTGAAGGAGTTATTTTGATTTCATTCAAATTGTTCTTCATGATTAGCGTTGTGTAAATAATTGTGGCCATGACTGCATTGTTTTGGAAAACTATAGTTGGACTATATATTGTTGTTGACCTTTAATCGGGACACATCGAACCACTTGAATAATCGAACTACCTGAATAATCGAACTACCTGAATAATCGAACTATAAAAATACCATGCATACAATTTCTTGAAGAAAATTGACTCTGCACTGAAAAAACACATAGTGCCAGACGCCATGTATTATAGTCCTCTACGCCATGTACCATAGTCGTTCACGCTATCTACTATAGTCCTCCACGCCATGTACTATGGTCCTCCACGCAATGCACTATAGTCCTCCACGCCATGCACTATAGTCCTCCACGCCATGTACTTTAGTCCTCCACGCCATGCACTATAGCCTTCCACGCCATCTGCATGGCGTGGAGGACTATAGTGGATGGCGTGGAGGACTATAGTACATGGCGTGGAGGGCTTTAAACATAGCCCCTGCTCCTATGTACTTTTCACCATGCACTATGGCGTGTGGCGCTATATTTTATCACAATCCCATAATCGACTATGTACATGGTGCCAGAAGTCTATAAATTATGGCGTCTGGCGCTATGTGTTTTTCAGTGTAAACCACAACTATAATTACTATTCCACACTTTATAGAGATATCATAGCATTGTACTGTTTGCTGTAACAGATGCCAACTACCGTTTCACATATCTCGATGTGGGTGCATATGCAAGTGAAAGTGATGGCTCCATCTTTGCCCACAATGTATTGGGCAAAGCAATTATTGGTGACGAGTGGGAATTTCCTGAAGATGCCATTGTTGGTTTAGAGAAGCTTCCCTTATTCTTCGTAGCCGATGATGTATTCCCATTGCACAAGCGCATCATGAAGCCTTTTGTTCCGAAGAAACACCATTATCTTCCAAACGAAGAACGAATATTCAACTACCGTCTTAGCAGAGCGAGACGTTGCGTAGAGAATGCTTTTGGAATTCTATGTTCGCGTTTGTACTGCCTTGCGCGCATTATGCACTGGAGTCCAAGCAAAACAAGTAAAATTTTAACGGTTTGCTGTTACTTACACAACTTCCTCACCGGAAAAAACCAAACTGCATACTGCCCACCGCAATATGCAGATTATATTGATGAAAACGGCAATTTGGTAGAAGGAGAATGGCGACGCAACATTCCCGAAAACTCCGTGTATTATGCAGATGTTACCTTTACTCAAGGCAGACACAGCAATACTGCAAAAAATATAAGACAACGACTACAGTCATTGGTTATTTCCCCTCAAGGTTCTGTGCCATGGCAGATTGGAGTTTGAAGCTTCAGCCATTATGTTAATTTTTTTCTCTTGTTCTTTTGATAGCATTTATGGTATCATTAATAAATTTCATGTTGAGCTCCATTACTTCATCTTCCGGGAGCTTCTGCAACAAATCATCCAGGTTTGCCCCATATATTTAAGAGGCGCCGTATTCGTTTGAGCTACATCACTCATTATGGATAATAACTGAGTCGTTTGCTCTGACAAACAATCATTTTTATTTTTTTTGTGCAGAGGTACTTCCGTGCAATAAAAGTTAATAGGTGCGATTCTGTGCACAGCTGAGCATATAAAATTTTGATAAGCATCTTGAATACAACAAAAAAATTGTTCGTATTCAAACATATTAATAATTTACATAACAAAATTTGATATGCTTATGTGTGCAAAATAAACCCGCATAATAAAAGGATTATTGAAAAAAAATCATTCATGACAACTTACGTAAGAATATACGCTCTCATCAGGTTCCACATTTGAGAATGTTCTGAAATAAAACCAGAAGTCAGTGATGCATATGTATTTAAAGCTACGCTTACTTACGATCGCTTTGATGCAGTTGGTGTTAAAAAAGAGAAGTCTTCCGCCAGACCGAAACTAATATCTTCTGTATGCTGCGTGGGGTCCCACGCATCTAAATATTCGACCTCCATGCCACTACCGGACGGTTGCTGTTGCCGCTTACTTTTAAAATACCTTTAGCTGTCTTTCATAGATCTCCACCCCGATTTGCAATCCTCATCTGGAAAATATCACGAATTTAATTTACCCGAATGATCATATATATGAAACTTACTCGATTTTCCCATTTTTTCCGAAATAGTATTCCAATTACTGGCAACTACAACGCTATTCCGCAGATCCCAAATCGCGGGCAGCTCCTTTATTAGTGACGCAAATTTTTTTTTTTAGAGAAAAATTGTTTCGCTTTCTTTTACGATCCATTTTTCAACAAATAATAGGTCTGTTCCCGTACTACACAATTAATAAATTGTTAACTGTCAAATTTTTCGCATCAATTCAAGGTACCTGGGTCATTAAATGGCCGCAAAACTTAACTTATACATTGTGCAGCGCAATCTCAGAGCGAGTTACTGCGTTTTCTTCGAAGACTGTTATACGTCTTCGAACACATTACTGACGAGCAAAACCAAACGAAACGAAATTCCGCGACAGGCACATTTTGTATTGGATTTGACACTTCGTTTCGTTTCGCGTCGAATACATTTCAGGGCTTAAAATATGATATCACAGAGATTGCCGTGCAATTCGAAAAAAGCTTTTGTACTGATATCGATTTGACGGTAAAAGAGTGGAATCTACTTCACGGAGCTCAAGTCAGAGATTGCAGCAACACGGAAAAATTTTGGACGGAATGAACGATATCAAAGACGCAGGAGAAAGTAAATGATTCGGAAACATTTCCAGGCTTGTGTTGGGTTTGTTAAGTCTACCGATTTCTAACGCTGCTGTTGAACGCGCATTTTCAATAGTCAACATAGTAAAAGATTTTTTTTTTCCTTGTTGATCCAGTCTTTCGAGGAATCTGGGTTGGCCTTATCCTATCGGCAACTGGCCATCGGGCTCGACTTGTATGTTTTATTCTTTATTTTACCCTCATTGTTAGGGTATCTCTACTGACTGGGATATCGGTAGGGGATTTAGGGTATGTTTGAAGGGATAGGTTAAGGGAACAAAGGTTATGTGTTGATATCTTATAATTCTAATTCAAAATAAGCTTATGTTAAATAATGATATTTGTTCATGTGTGGATTTAAATTCATAATATTGCCAATGTTAAGGAAAAACTTATGTTAACATATATATGCTATAAACGTTAACCCATCTAGGGTTTGCTTTAAATGTATTTTATCAAACAACTCTAAACTAATTAGAAAGTTAAAACCGATTAACAGTGCCCAGTAACAACTATAGACACCTAGTACTTCATGATCTCCCTGTGCGCGAAAATTCTCAAATATACATCTAGATCAAAAATGGTGTTGTAATTCTTTTAAACTTTCAGTTAAAAACTACCGAAGCTTAGAATTTATTGAAATATAATATTAATGAATATACCGCGGTGTAGGACTCACTCCAATCCAATGCTCTTATGACAATCTATTGGCTTAACAAACTACAAGACTATTATTTGTAATTATTAACCTAACCTATCTTACATGACTACTAGTTATAACTATTATACCTAAATGTCAATGTTCCCTTTATACAGCAAATATCCCAGCTCAATTAAATATTCAGCTTTATGCTCCATTAGGAGTTGATATATGTTTCTGTATCTATGAGTAAAGCTTAATTCTTCCCTTATAAGTCTGAAAGATACACATTTAAAAATTTTATGATCTATGGTGTCCACCTCGCCACATAGCTCACAATTAGGGCTATTATGTATTTTGATTTTGAAAAGTCTTTGTCTATTGTAAGCTTTGTTGGTATAGAGTCTATTGATTGATTTAATGCTATTACTATTTAAGTTGCTGTTCTTGAACCAGGTGTTCTTTCTGAAAGCTAAATCCGTTGCCAGCCATGGGCACCTTTCAAGTCCAAGGGTTTTTTCATTGCATTGGGTTTGCCATGAAATTTTGATATCTTCTAGAACAGAGCTCATGATGTCCTCTTGTGTGAGTGGGACAATGGTGATCCATGAGTTATCGCTTCTTTTGCTGCCTTATCCACTTTGTTCATAATAGGGATATTTATATGCCCCGGCACCCAAAAGATTTTAATTCGAGAATTTGAATGCTGCTCTAACAAAGACCAAATTTTCAAGACAAGTTTACTATTTGAATGAGTGTTATCAAGCACCGCACAGGCAAGATTGCTATCCGTTATTATAGCTGATTTAGACCAACCCAAATTGAATCCTGTGCTTAAGGCACTGTAAATTGCAGCAAATTCCGCACTTATGACGGAGGTTGAGTTTATAATGACGAATTGGTATGATCTATTATTGATATCAGTTATCAGAGCGCATCCAGCTCCAATATCCGATTTTGCCCCATCTGCAGCTATTATGTTGAAACCATCTCTCCTGACTGTTGATTTTAATTCTGTAAATTTCTCTAAGTAGTAACTGTCTGGGTGGTTTTTAACGAGGGAACTGAATATTCCGTTATGTTTGCATATTATTTCAATATTGGGTGGTGCTTGTTGTTCAGCTTTGGATACTAGTTGGGAAGTTAAATTAGGAAATCTATTGAGTATAATGCCATAATTGGATCTGGGGGAATTATAGGCCAGTTGAAAAACAGTATGATTATGGCTATGTATTTTAACTATTTCTTTAGCTGTTGCCCAAAGAGCTCTAAAAAAAGAAGGTAATTCATTAGCAAGTGCGAACGTGACAGTATTAGGGGTCTGTTTTGATACACCTAGGTTAGGTTAGGTTAAAGTGGCTGCCGGTCTACAGAGGTCTGTCATCCGACACACGTAGGCACAAAAGAGGCCCGTTGTGATGCCACACTAATTAGTGACTCTCTCCTACTCACTAAAATCGGGAAACCATCTGCTTCCCTTGACAAATCGCGTTATCTCTTTTAAATCAATCAGGGATAACTCGGTCAGGTTTGAGAGAAAGGGAGCGCCAATTGCCGCCAACCTTCTCCTTGCCAACGCCGGGCACTGACACAAGAGGTGGAGGACGGACTCCTCCTCATCCTCAGAGCCGCAACTCCGACAGAAATCGTTAAACTGCACTCCCAATCGTTGTGCGTGCCGTCCTATGAGGCAATGGCCCGTAAGAACTCCCACTGTGCAGCGTAGAGCGCTTCGAGTTAAACCTAAAAGCTGCCTGGTGCGATGCGCATCCATGGATACCCAGGACTGCCTTGCTATTGCACAAGATGATTCATCTGCCCAGGACGTCTTAGCATCCTCGAGATATTTTTGCCTAATGGCCAGTTTGGCCGATGACATCGGTATACCTATTGAGAGGGAGCAGGAGACCTCCGGTAACAAGGTTCCAAGCCTTGCTAGCTCATCGGCCTCACAGTTGCCCTGAAATCCCCTATGTCCAGGTACCCAAATCAATTGAACCACTGAATGTCTCGACATCTCCCTGAGAGATGCACGGCATTCAGCAACAATCATGGAAACTGTACAAGGACCAGCAAGGGATTTAATAGCCGCCTGGCTATCTGTGAAAATGCCAATATTAGCCCCGAATATTCGATTACACAGAAGCCAGTCGATTGCCTGTAAAATAGCCGCAACCTCCGCCTGAAAGACACTACAATGGTCTGGTAGACGGAAGGACAGCTTGAGATTCAGCTCATCTGAGTATACACCACTTCCGACTCTATTGTTTAGCCTTGAGCCGTCAGTGTACACATGGATGAGCCCACTTTCGAGGGTGACACCATCACGCCATTCATCCCTACCAGGAATGCGAGTTGCGAACTCCAAATCTAGTAGGCACTGCGGAGCGATGTAGTCAACACCCGCTGGAGCGGGAACTCCCTCGACCAAAATCCTCGCATGGCCGAAATCCGTTCTATTCCAAGCCGCGATACAATTTAGTCTCACAGCGGCACGATTAGCTTGCTGTAAGATAAGTAGATTGGTTGGCAGCCAATGAAGTAACACGAAGAGTGCCTTAGTAGGGGTGGAGCGGAGCGCACCAGTTACAAGTAGTGCAGCCATTCTCCGTACTTTTTCAATCTGCTGTTTGCAGGTAGCCTTAATAGCACCCTGCCACCAGAACACCACCCCAAACAATAGAATTGGCTCAACCACAGCAGTGTAAAGCCAAGCAACAGTACGAGGTTGTAATCCCCAACTCGCTCCTATGGCCCTTTTACAGCAGTAAAATGCATTGAAGTGCATTG
Source organism: Nemotelus nigrinus (assembly GCA_947369275.1). Classification (NCBI taxonomy): domain Eukaryota; kingdom Metazoa; phylum Arthropoda; class Insecta; order Diptera; family Stratiomyidae; genus Nemotelus; species Nemotelus nigrinus. The sequence continues at coordinate 81,897,974 of OX376372.1, forward strand.
AAAGCCTTCCGAGCTCTTTTTGCTACATTGTAGGTCCATAGTAACTTCGAGTCAAGGATCAGCCCTAAGTAGCTGACCCTCTGGCTCAAGTTAATGGAGACCCCATTCAACTTGGGTAACTCAAAAGACGGAACTTTGTACTTCCTTGTAAACAGCATTAGTTCCGTTTTGTTAGGATTCACATTCAAGCCGCATTCACGACTCCAACGTGAAAGTATGTCAAGAGAGTGATTTAGCCTCTCCGATAGCGTAGATAAATACGTTCCCGACACTGCCACAGCTATGTCGTCTGCATAAGCAATCACTTTGCAGCCAGCGTGGTCCAATCTCATTAGAAGAGTATTCACCGTGATGTTCCACAGCAGGGGAGAGAGGACTCCACCCTGAGGTGTGCCCGTACTGACTCCTCGTCTTACGCTGGCATCCCCCAGGGAAGATATACCCACTCTACTTTTGAGAAGCTGCACAATAAAAGCAATCAGCCGCTCGTCCACATGAAGCACCGAGAGAGCCTCAACAATAGCGTTAGAATTTACGTTGTTGAAGGCCCCCTCGATGTCCAAGAAGACAGCAAGCGTATATTCCTTAAGCACAAGAGATTTTTCCACTTGCTCAATAAGGACGTGAAGAGCAGTCTCAACAGATTTACCTTTGGTATAAGCGTGTTGTGACTGCGAGATCAACATAGGATCAATTGATCTTTTAATATGGTAATCAATGATCCTTTCCAAAATCTTAAGCAGGACTGAGTTAAGACTTATTGGACGGTAATCCTTTGGCCTAACATGAGAAACTTTTCCTGCTTTGGGGATAAACACAACTCTAGTTTCTCGCCAGCTGGTGGGAACATACGAGAAGCGTAGGCAAGCGTTATAAATCTCTCTGAGCCATGGTCGCGATACTTCCATGGACTGCTGAACGTCAGCCGCAAGCACGCCATCAGGGCCCGGGGATTTAAACGGCTCGAAGGAGTTAATGGCCCACCTCAGCTGAGAGTCTGATATTCTGAACGGCGGGGCTCTACCGTAATTTAGTTCCGTTTGGTGCACTGTCCCTATAGGGCAATAATTGCCCGAGAAATGTGCGTCCATGAGAACGTTTAGAGTATCTGCGCTCGAACTAGTCCAAATGCCCTCAGGGTTCATGATGCACCCCATAGCCTTTGGTGTCGTGCTTAATACCTTGCGAAGGCGATTCGCCTCGCTGAGACTCTCTACGTTTCCACAGAAAGATCTCCATGAGGACCTCTTAGCCTTGCGTATGGCATACTTAAACGCCTTCAGCTTCGTTTTATACGCCGACCAGTCATTAGATCTTTTCGAGCTATTAAACTCCTTCCTACATTCTCTACGCAGGATGCTGATTTCCATACTCCACCAGGGAGGCTTAGGATTGCCCCTGGCCGAGAGTGGCTTACATGCTTCCCTAGACGCGGAATTGAGAGAATTAGTAAGGGTGTCAACCGCCCGATCCAATTCATGGTAGCAGTCAATGCTCCTAGGAGCAGTTTCCAGTGAGGATCGTACCAGAGAATGAAATAGTTTCCAGTCTGTCCTCTTTCTGTTGATAAAGGCTACCTGCACAGCAGAGCTGCGGCCAGCCACGATATACGATATGTACCTATGATCAGAGATTGAGCACTCTTGTAGAACCCTCCAGTCACGGAGTAGATGCGAGTGCCGCCCACTAATCAAGGTAACATCAAGCACCTCCCTGCGGTTTGAGGTAAGGAAGGTTGGATCGCTACCAGTGTTGGCGATGAAAAGGTCGTGGGCCAAGATGAAGTCAAAAAGTTCCTCACCTCGGCCATTAGTGTTGGAGCTAGCCCATACTTCATTATGAGCGTTGGAGTCAGCCCCTAGAATAAGAGGCACCCCAATCTTTGTGGCTTCAGCCACAACACCCTTGACAATGTCGCAAGGTGGGCTGTCGCCATGATCGTGTGCCATGTAGCAAGAAACAAACCAGTATGATCTCTGGTCAATTTCCTCTGCAATAGCCATGTTATCCCTGTCACTGAAGTTGTGTAGTACAAGGACGTTTATGGTTTTCTTGACAAGAATGCAGACACGTGGCTCATGTAAGCCGTCGGGTACCACTAGTCTGTATCCATCGGTGCGTAACCCGCAAACCCGGTTTTTGGCAACTCATGGTTCTTGGATTAGAATCAGCTCCTCCTCTGTCCTAGACAGTCGGAAGAGCAGGGTAGCTGATGCTACTTTGGAATGGTGAAGGTTGATCTGCAATACCTTCACCATCATTTGTTTTCGACGATAGTTAGATCCAGGTCCTCCCCGTCTGATATAGATGTCTGCCCAGCCTCTTCCTCTGTTTCCAGAGTCATGAGGTCCAGGCAGCCACCCAACTCGGAGGTAGTCCCGACACTAACCCCGTCTGCATAAAGGGATTCCACCTCGGATTCATCCTCAGATGTCACCCTCGAAGATGTGTCCAACCCCTTTTTAGGTGGGTCCTCCGTTCTGTGAGTCACCTGTTTAGGGTGAGGTTTCTCAGGTGTTGGATCTCCCGCAGCAGAGCTCTTTGGCCTGTCGCTTCGGTAGATCCGTAGGGCTAGTTTTTCGACCCCATACCTGATAATGCCCTTTCGGGCATCTAAGATCGAGAGTGCCTCCTCATTTATGATGAAGAGAGCCTCCCGCCGATTGTCTACCGGCTCTCCAATCTTCGCAACCCTCCAATTTTCCGTTGGAAGATCCGGATTGAAAAGCCGGACTATTTCCAGGACTTCCACTGGATCCGAGTGGAAACTTGGAATCTAAGTCCTGCATCTAGGCCGGCTGGGAATCTCATCCTTGTGCACCACCTTAATCTTGGCGCCTGGCCAGAGTTCTCCCAGCTCGGAGATTGCCTGCTTATAGAAATCGGCTGATCGTTGGTCTCCACACGCAGCCAGCCGAATTCCTTTGTGCCAGCCCGCATCGTTCACCGTAGGTGGTGGACCCGAGCTGGCCTTCTGCAGCATACAGCAGATTCCAAACAAAGCCTGCCTTATCTTAAGCCAGTTTTCGGAGGAGATGGTTCCATCTCCCTTGCTGGCATCAATGACGGCCCAAACCAGGCACTCTTTGGCCATTTCGCTAAATGGCCGAGTTATCCCTGTAGGAGCCGTCACTATTTTCTGCTTTTTGCAGTCTTGCCTGTCTTGATTCATCTGCTCAGCCGACCTTTGTCGTTTCTGAGCTGAAGCTCCAGGGTGTAGAGGGAGCGGATTAGGGTGCTCCCCAATGAATGACTTTGCCCCCTGAAGGGACTTTTTGTCCTTGTCGGACATAGTGTCGCGGGGGACCTTTTCAAACTTCCTCAGAACTTTGAAGGCTGCCCTTCTAGTTCCATAAGCCCGAGATTTTTTGGCGGAGGAGCTTTGTGTGCCCGAAGAGGAGGAAGCGGCACTGGAAGTAGCGCTTGTTGCTGGTCGGGCTGGCTCATTCACCGAAACCTTCCCATCACACTGGCCACAAACGGACTTCATGGCATTCGCAGGGCCAGGCTTGGTGACATCAGCCCCGGAACCGCCTGAGACAGGGGTTGAGGAAGATATTGAAGGCACTGGAGCTGACCCACTCGTCATATTTCCACTACCTTTCTTAGGCGCTGTGCCAGGCACTGGAGCTGGCCCACTCGTCATGTCTCCAGAACCCTGCTTAGCCGCTGTGCCAGTAGTCAGTGGAGCTGACTCAATCGCCATGTCTCCACGAACCCCTGCAGCCTTAACCTCAGTCCGCAGAGCTGGCTTATTCACCATGTCTCCACTTCCTGAGGCTTCAGCTGCAGCCGACGGTGCAGCTTTTTTAGTCCCCCCCCCCCCTCTACATTAGAGGGTGAGTTTGATTTGTTGCCAGGCTTTTGCCTGACGAGTTTGTTCTTATTATTATTTTTCTTCATGCTATATGTGTTCCCACTTAGAGCCGCTATCTCAAGTCCGAATGTGTAGTCACCTTAATGATCCCATGGTTATCTTATGCAAAGCAGGGAGGCCATGCGAGGGTTGCCACAAGCCCTTATGGGGACAAGTAGTCAGAGCCGGATCGGTGTTAATCAGGAGTCCACCTCAACTGAACCTACACCACCAACTTAATGGCGACGAGACTGAGAACGTACTCTGAGGCCTGCCAGGGTTTTAACGGGACGGAGATGATCGTATTAACCCGGAGCCGTTCACGAAGCGGATTTCACTCCGTCGCTAGCGCGCCTGAAGACGACTAGGTCCGGAATGCTACGATCACCAGCCCATGTGCAACAAACGTATTGTATATCGAGAGAGGTCCGAGGACGAAAGCAGTCGTAAAGAGAGTCTAAATCATTTAGCGTTACCCAGGATGCACCGCGAGGAGGCGATCTAGTTACATCCCAAAGACATCTTTTAATTATGGAAGCCTCAACCTAGACATCTTTTAATTATGGAAGCCTTAATAGAATCTATTTTGTTGAAAAAATATTTAGGGGCATTTAGGTTAGCAGTTAAGTGGTTTTCCAATTTTGGTCTGATTAGTGAACTGTATACAAGTAAGCTTTTTTGGGGTGTCATACCACTTTTTCGTCCTGTCAACATAGTAAGAATGTTTTTTGTTTTTGTAATTTTTTCTAATGAATCTTCTAGGTCAGCTCTCAAGGTATATCTATTTGTAATTTTTTTCCAAGATATTTGATTTCTGATGACCATGGAATGACCATTGATCTGAATGTTATGTTCGGTAAATTAGTGACTTTATTATTTAAAAACATCAATTTACATTTAGCCGGGTTTACTTTAAGTCTTAAGGTAGAGCATTCATTTTGGAAAATATTCAGAGAGCTTTGGAGGTTTAGTGAGCAGCTATTTAAATTATTGTTGGTGGTTATTATTAAAAAATCATCAGCATATTGTAATAAGGTGGATGAAGGCATGTTTAAATTATGGAACGACGTGGTATAGATATTGAATAGAAGTGGACTTAGAACATCCCCCTGTGGTAGTCCGTTATTTATTGCAACTGAATCCTCCCCCAACCAAATTGATCTTCTGAGCAGGAAATTTACAATCCAGATCCGGAAATTGTCCGACATTATCGGAGACAGAATATTGCTAAGGATTTCCACATCTATTCCTTCATATGCATTTTCCAGATCAAGAATGGCTATCATTATTGAATTCTTGTTGTTTTTAGCAATTTGTATCAAGACATCTAAGTGATTTAGGCAGCTATTTACTGATCTACCTGTCATATAAGCATAGGTAATATGGACATGAAGTTTGGATCTAAAGTCAATCTGTTCTTGATCATATTGTTGATAATCTTAATAAATACATTAATGAGTGAAATGGGCCTGAAGTTGTTAATTTGTGACGGATCTTTGTTGGGTTTGAGAATAGGTACTATTTTTATTTTTAAAAAATTTTCTAGGTGTCCTCTGTGGTTGAAAAGATCATTTAGAGCCTTGACACAGTTTGCTTTACTGGACTCGTTCATTGAACTAACATCCTCGTAAGAAATTCTATCAACGCCAGGCGCTGATTTTTTCCTGTGCGACTTCAAAACAACTTTCAGCTCCTAACATGAAAAGATAATTGGAGGTGATTCAGAATTTAGAGTTTGATAAGACCAGTTACAAGCCGGACTTTTGTTTTGAATAAGGGTGAGAAATTGAATATTGTTCATAGAATTCCATTGTGTTTTGAATCCCCCAGGGCTATTTCAATTATTCAGGTTTTTGATAAGTTTCCAAAAATCATTTTCCTTCCCACTCATGGCTGTTTTAACTAACTTATCATTCCAGGATTTGTTCTTTTCTTCTCTGACTACTTGAATCCATTGTTGTTTGGCTTTACATAAATCATTGAAAACTTGTGGTGTTCTCTTGACTAGAAACCATCTTGTCAAGCCTTTTTTGAGATTCCATGCATTTTGAAGGGTCTCATTCCACCACTAAAGTTTAGGACTTATTCTATTGATTTCTATTGTGCAGTTTTCCCGGATGGATTTGATCTTGGAAACTATTGCATTAATGTCAGGAGTGAAAGAGTAATCCGAAATTTTGTCTTTTAATTTTTTTGAGTTTATTTTGGAAACAGAATCTGGTTTAACTTTGGACTTGAAAGAAAATATGATTGGTAGATGGCCACTATTGCTAATGTCATTTACATTGGTTGCCCATTTCATTTTTTTTTAAGATAAAGTTAGGAAATGCTAGATCTGGTACTGAATAACCTCCTGACCCCCTGTTTCCCTTATGAACATATGTGCACATTCCCTTATTCAGACATTTACGATTGCATTGACTAGTAATTTCCTTAAGTATTTTTCCTTTTCTATTGTTTTTATGATCCCCCCACATTCTAGATCTGGCATTGAAATCACCGCACAATAAGATATTCGTGTTGTATGGAAGTTCTCTTAGTAGACGCCGAATTTCTGTTTGAAAGAACTCATTGTCTAGCCCAGGCGGACAGTAAATGGCACAAACTGTTAGAGGTATGTTCATATTGCTGATCTTTATTGCTATTGCCTCAATTTTTGAAGTCAGATTAATAATAGAAAAATCAAAGTGTTTCTTAATTACAATCGCAACCGCTCCTCCCATTGCGTTCATTCTGCTTTTAACAACTGTATGGTAACCGTTGATAGCATTATTGTTGTTGGAATTGTTGTTAGTGAAGGTTTCTGCAAGGCATTCAATATCTATAAAATGATCCACAAGAACTCACATTTGTTTTTACCTAAACCTTGGATGTTTAGTTGCAGTACTTTCATCAAGGATAACAAGAGATATATACGATGCAGTCCAAATAGACAGTGCGACACTTAATAAAAAGGGAAAAAGAACAACTCTGTCCTATCATGTATTCACTTCTTCATCCTGAACTGTTTCTTTAGCAATTAAGTCTGAATCAATATTAGTGTTTGTTATAAATTTTTCAAAAATTTTACTGTAAATTTCAATTAAATCTTTATTATTTTTGAAATTTTATTAAGTAAACCCTCTTTGCAGATGGCAAACATCAATTTATCGAAGTCCGAAGTTCTGAAATATTTAGGGTTATTCAGGACAGATACATTTTCCTTAGGATTCTTCACTATGTCATTTTGTGCTACGCTCTCTCTATCAGTGAAATTTTGATTTTGATTTTTTTGGTTAGTCATAGAATTTTTAACAACCGCAGAGTATTTTAATTTGGTGAGAACCTTATTAACATCTCTGTTGTCGTTCCTAGTACTTGAATTATGTTTTTGCTTTGAAATGCTAGGAAAATCGTCACTTATGTTGAACTCTTCCAGTAGGGCAAAGCTATTGTCATGCTCACTGGGGACTAACTTCCTTGCCTCGAAGTGAGATATGTTTTTTATTGAAGCAATCTCCATCACTAGAGATTCCTTTAATCTTTTAGGGCACTCACGGTTCTCAAAGGTATGCTAGTACTGTTGCATAAAATGCACTTTATTAACATACAATCTCCTTTACACTCAACACCTCCACATTTCAGGCACCTTGGTTCCTTAGATCTGCAGAAATTTGCTGTATGGCCAAACCTGCCACAGTTATTACAGAGTCTGGGCTTGAAAATGAAATGATTGACTTGAATTCTGACATAATTTAATTTTAAAATCTCCGGTACCAGTTCACTTTGAAATATCACTTTGATGGTTTCAGAAGGGAGCAAAAGTTGGGGGTTGTTTTTATCCCTCACCATGATTCTCTTGGCAGCAATAACGCTACAATTTTTAATTCGTATTTTTTCACATGTCAAATAATATTTAAATTGGCATTGTCTTGGTTTTGATTTGTAATTCCTAAGTCTTCCCTTTTTGGGTATTCCACGCTTAACTGTAGTATTTAGAAACAAATTTCGCTTCCCGAAGTTTGCTTACTTCGAAAATTTATCAAAGATCAGTTGTCAATCAAACGAACTTATTTTATCGCCACAATTTTTCAAACAACAAGACTAATTGAATTTTTTTGGGAAAAACAATTTTGGAGTTTGCTGTTACATACTTTTCTCCGCTATTTCTTTTATGCTAATTAAGGTTTTGAGTATAATTTTTTTCATTTCTGCATCCTCTTTTTTGTGCACGACGACTTTCTGTTCCCTGTGTTGTGTTGGTTCTTTTTCTAATGACTCCATATAAGTTGTTTCTCCATCTAATTAACTCACTCTCATATGTCTTTTTCTGGCGTTAACGCTTTTTCGCATTACAGGGAATATTTCTAAAACATAATAATGTGCATTGAAATTTTATAACTAAAACAAGTATGTTTTACCTGATTCACTGTCTGATAACATCATATAAAAATAATTTTAATAATGCTTATGATGTGTACTATATTAGTATAATATAACTACAAAACTGCACTATCCTTTCTCACTTATGAAAATGTGTCAACTGATCCAAACTTTTTCTTTCTCTTCTCCACTAAGCCCCGCAATTCATTTCCTGAGTTACAGCGACTTACGCCACTTTCAAAATAAACATGTTTGTTATACCGTTAATTAGCGAAACTTCTCTCGAACAAAATTTCAATAGTTCTCTTCAATTTTTTTTTTTTTTTTGAAAAGATACCGTTAAATTGTGATTGATGTTATCATTAACTTGATTTTTTTGAAAAAGTGACTTATGCCACTTTCAAAATGAACGGCTCATATCCTACTCTACCACTACAGCACCATTTTTAAGGCAGATCGTAAGCACAGTAGTTCCTTTAACATATTGATGCAATGCAAGTATGAGCAGCCTCTGTTGGAAATATATAACCCGACCTATGACAGTGAAGTACACATCGATACATCGAAGCACGGATACCGTGGAGTCCGTCCTTCTGTAAAGATAACCAGATGGAAAATTATACCCCGTGATATATTACAGCTCACGAACGGCAGAAACTCTAGCTGTAGTAAATCGTATGAGATGTAGTAAATCGCATAAAAGATTCCATCCTTATGTTCAGGGCATTAATTTTAAGATTGTTGCAGACTTCGATTCACTGTTACTCATCATCATCATCAACGTGGCACAACAGCCCGACGTCGGGCCTTGGCCGCCTGGATCGAGCTCCTCCAATTGTCACGGTCACGTGACCGCGTCGTCCAATCTTGGAACTCCAATAGTTGTTCGGCGTCCGCATACACTGAGCTCTCCCAACGAGCTCTGGGTCTTCCTCTTGGCCTCGCTCCGTCGACTCGTCGTACGTTCATGACACGTTTTGGCATGCGGTCGTCATTCATGCGTTGCACGTGCCCCGCCCACTGTAACCGTTGTAATTTAAAACAATATTGGAGACTTCCAGCTCATCGTTTTTGGAGACTTCCAGCTCAACTCATTGTTGTACCGGATGCGCCATCCATCTCGGTCGCGGATAGCCCCGAAAATCCGCCGTAGAACTTTCCGTTCGAAGGTGTCGATCATATTTTCGGAGGCTTGGGTCAGGGTACATGTTTCGCAGCCATAGCACAGCACAGGTCTTATGATAGTTTTATAAACGCGGAGCTTAGTCTTTCTGTGCACATATTTCGATTGCATAATGGGGAGGACCGAGAAGAAGGTCTTATTTGCTAGTTGGATCCGTCGCTTGATTTCGTCAGTTTCGTTGGCGTCACTCGATAGGTTGCTACCCAGGTAAACGAAGTTGTCCACGAATTTGATGCAAAGGTCCCCTATGTTGATGGTCGTGTGCGCTGGCGTCCTTGTCCTAGATTGCATCATAACTTTCGTCTTGTCCTCGTTTATTCGTAGTCCAACTTCCTTTGCTACGGTGTCAAGTCTAAGCAGAAGTTCTTCTGCATCGGTCAGTTTTCGAGCCATGATGTTAATGTCATCCGCGTACGCTGCCAATTGTGTCGATTTAAAAAGTAGCGTGCCGCTGGTGTTCAGGTTCATTGCCCGAATAGCGAACTCAAGTGCCAGGTTGAAGAGCGTGGGCGATATTCCATCGCCCTGCTTCAGGCCACCCAGTGTTTCAAAAGGATCCATCAATCTGTTCTGGATCTGGACTTGCGAGACCGTTATAAGTCTCACTAATTTGGCCGGTATACCAAATTGCAGCATGATGCTATATAGAGCGCCTCGGTTGATGCTGTCATATGCTTGTTTAAAGTCGACAAAGATTTGGTATACGTCGACGTCGTATTCCCAGCAATTTTGCAAAATTAGCTTGACCGTGAAGAGCTGGTCGATTGTGGAGCGACCAGATCTGAAACCGCCTTGATACTCGCCAATGATTTCTTCCGCGAACGGTTTAATCCTATACTCCAGGATTTTTGACAGGATTTTGCAGGCCGTACAGACTAAGGAGATGCCTCTGTAATTCTCACACCGCAGTTTATCTCCCTTTTTATGTATGGGACAGATGATGCTTCTGCGCCAATCGTCTGGGATCACCTCAGTCTCCCATATTCGCTGCAGTAGTTGATGTAGCGCACTCAATAAATCCGCCCCACCAGAATTGAGTAGTTCAGCTGGTATCCCGTCAGCGCCCGGCGCTTTGTTCCTTTTCAGTGAACGCAAGGCGAGATCAACTTCTTCTACTGTCGGGGATTGTGTGGATGGGGGTTGACCAACGGTATCGTCATGGAGCTCAGCTTCTGCTGCTAGGATGTTTGATGGCGGATTCAGAAGCTCTTGGAAGTAGGACGCCCATCGTTTGCTAATACTTTCGGTGTCGCTGATAATACTTCCATCTTTGTCCTTACAGAGGCTAATCCTGGGTTGGTAGCCATTTTTGATCATGTTTACTAGTCTGTACGCTTGTCTGGTATTCTTACTAACTAGGTTTACATTAATGTTCAGCAACTGCTCGTCAAAGTATTTCCGTTTCTTGCGCCTAATTATTCTATTGGATATTCGCCGTAGCTCGTCATATTTTTCCTTTTTGGCTCTGGTTGCACGTTGGACCCATTGTCTATAGGCCGCGTTCTTTGCGTCAAGTGAGTTTCTGCATTCTTCGTCTAACCATTCATTTCGCGCTCGTCGGGCTTTGTATCCCACAAAGCCCACTGTCACTCACTATGCGGAAATAATATATCAACACAAGAATACCATGGTGGGTGTTATTTTTGCAAGAGAATGATTTTGAAATGGAACATCGCAAATCTGAAAGGATGCAACACGTAAAGGAAATTTACAGTGGGATCTAGTTCGTCCGCAATGCAAATTTGCACTAACTACTTTCAAAAATATTATGACGAAAGAGTTTCCAAGCGTTGCTTTATTCGGATTTGGACGGCGCGCCAATGGTTCAAACATTAACCTCTTATCAGACTTGGTCGAAACGATCAATAGACATGACCGTGATTTTATGAAAATACGGAAAAGAGTGGCTGATAATTCATATATCTAAATCTCAATCTCAAAATGAGACACGTTATAATGCGAATAAAATACAATCTCACGTCTATAAAGAAGGTGATCTTATTGCATTGAGTCAACGTTTAACTAAAGCTAGTGTAAATCAAAAACTATGACCCCGTTTGACGAGCCCATTCAAAGTGAAGAAGATTCTTCCAAATTACCATTTGTTAGTCGCTGATTGAAAAGAATGTCAGTATTCCAAAAAACCTTTTGTTGCCGTGGCTGTACTCAATCATGTCAAACCTTGGGCAAAAAAAAATTGACGTATAAGCACATACGACAAGACTGTGTTGTGAAAAAAATTTCCTTCATGGGGCCATATTTGGCTATAAAAAGAGCCCGACATTGGAGTGCAGTAGGTCGATGGCCAAAATTATGCAACAACTTTTTTTTATTAGACACAAAAAAGATTTGAAGCAATTTTGAAGTTTGTTTATCTCCATTTCACTCATACCAGACATGATTATTTCTTGGTGACAATCGCTCCCAAAGTCTTTGCAATACAAGGATTCAAAAATATAACAAAGATATGATTTCCGTTTTGGCCATAAATATAAGCTAAAAATTTTGCAGAATTGCATTTTTCTTTGACTGCAGCAATCTTGAACAAAGTGTACAATTCAAGGTATTTTTTACAATGTTTCTGACTGCGTTACATCTTGAAAGCCAACTAGTGGCACTAATTTGTACAAGCTTCGTGGGCTGAATATCTTCAGAGCTAAAAAGCTGAAATATTTCTTTATACTTCTTTATACTTCTCCTTTTTATGTTTCTCTGATTAAAAAATCGATTTCATCAGGAATATCTTCGGCGGTTTTGGACACGCACGATTGTGTATGCTATGGCCCATACAACATACTAAAACCAGCCTAGGGGATACAGTTTTAAGCTTTGTGAATAACGAATTCCTGCTACCACAAAGATTTCTCCCACCATATACACCAAGTGTTATTAATTTGTCACATTTTAAGCTCATTGTTCCCTCAAAAAATTGTAAAAGCTTCATAAATATCCGCTGCTGTGACACTAAACACTTTTACCATGCTTAAGAAATTTGTACCGATAATTGTTCCAATTTTCAAGAAAAAGATGACGCAAATGCAAAGATATATCTCAGTAGAAATATCTGTTTATTCATCATTAATTACTGAAAAATGGATTTTCCAAGAGAGGAAGGCTGCCAAATATCGGATATCTTTTGTTTAAATTTATTAACATAGTGCTGTTCAACTTTTTTTTTGCATGCCAACTATCTAATAACATTTGCTTGCTTGTTGTTAACATGACTTTACATTTCGAAATTTTTTAAAACCTGACAATTTTTTAAAATTAAAAATTAGACTCCTAATATATGACGAATTCAAGCAAAACAAAACAATAAATCCATGTTTGCTTAGGAACAAAACACATCTAAACTAGATTAATCATATTTTTATTGAAAAAGAAATCTTTATTTAAACTAAAATACAACATGTTTATAAATTTTTTTCAAAAGTCACAAATGAATCAAAAGACACATTATATATGGATAGACACATTTTTTAAGTAAAACGAACTAAGAACAAACAAAAACTTGAAAATCATGCGTTTTTTTTAGATCCTTTTGTTACAAAAGTCACAAATAAACGTCTTCCATTTATTCTTTTCGGAACCTGAATATAGTTCGTGGGCCCATCGGAGACAACTAATGCATCGCATCTATCTCCCCAAACTTACCTTCTTTGTAAGGTTGACAACAGTACACACAATCTTCGTCTGTGCTGTGAGCACCGTCAGTAGAAACATACAATACGTCTGATTCGTCATCAGACGTGCTATTTTTTGGGATAGATATTGCTTTACGTTTTTGCTCTTTTTACGCGGGCCTAAAAAATTGCCTTTTACATGTTGCCTTTAACAGGTTGCCTTTCTTTCAGCTTTAACGTTCGTTTTATGCACTGACTTGGCTATTTTCAAGCTGCTGCGTGACAGACAGGCTTGACATTTTTTTAGCCATATGTTCTGCTTTTTACTAATGTTCGAAGAACATTAGTATTAAAATCGATTCGGCCAAAAATTCATATTTCCATATATATATATATATATATATATATATATATATATATATATATATATATATATATATATATATATATATATATATCATCAAAAAATTTCAGTGAGATAATCTCGAGAACGCGCCATTCGATTGAGCTGAAACTTTCAGGATACATTGGTGTATATGCAGAATAGGTCCAGGTCTCTTTAAATGTCAGTTATTGTTAACCTTTTGGCGCCGGCGGCCATTTAAGTGATATTTTTAATATACCTATTATTTCGTGCACAAATGATTTTCGCAAAAATAAAGTTAACGAAATAAATTTCTAACGTGTTTTACATATGAATCGGATAATGCTTTGGAATTTTTTAACCCTATGTGTGCGCTGGGTGCCTAAAAAGAGGACGGGAAAATTTGAAAATTTTTAAATTTCAATAACTTTTGACAGACCTATTCAATCATTACGAAATTTTCAGGACATATTGATATTATTTAGTTGTAGATTTGTGTAGCTTTTAATGAGCGTGCTGGCAACCCTGTAGCTAGGGCAGGCACTGAAAGTAAAAACTTCCAAATCATCGTCTCTCTTGAAAAAATGCCGTTTCTTCAAAAAAAGCCACTCATATGTAAATCTTGTGCTTTGTTTACATAACCAAAAAAAAAAAAGATATGGTATAACGGGGACGCCTGGTAACCATTGCCCAATTTACCTATATTTTAAGCATCAAAAACTTCTGTTCACGGAAACTCACGATCCAATGAGCAGAATTATTTGAAATTCACAGAATGTATTGGTCTTAAATAGGACCAGGTCTGATAGAAGTGATTTTGAAATGCGGGCGATTCTGTGCCAGTGGTGCATCTTGAAAAACCACTAAAAAAAAGTAACTATTTTTTGCCCTATAAATTCTGATTGAATCGTTCGATTTTGACGAAACTCACACAATTGCTGGATCTTACTTTAAGCCACGTTTGGTAGAAATTTGGTTGAAAAAATCGGTTGGAGCTGCCAGCTATGATAATTTTGGTGTCTTCATTTTGAAAAAAAAAAAATTTGGAAGTAAAAACATTCAAACCATCGAATATGCAAAAAAATGTCCGTTTCTTACAATAAAACCAATCTCTATATAAATCTTATGTTTTATCTACACGTTCAAAATAAAACTTTGGAAATTTCATGTCGGACAAGAACGGTAACCCTCTCCCAGTTAACCTATATTTTTAGCATCAAAAACTTCTGTTCACGGAAACTCACGAACCAATAATCAGATACAGCTAAAATTTACATAATGCATTGGACTTAAGTAAGACCAGATTTGATAGAAGCGATTTTGAATTGTGGGCAACTCTGTGCCAGTGGTGCCATCTTGAAAAATTACAAAGAAAAAAAACTGCTTTTTGCCCTATGAAATATGAATAAGTTACCAGACTTTCATGAAATTGACACAGTAGCTGAACCTTACTCTAAACTCTGTTTGATGAAAATTTGGTTTAAAAATTCGATTGGTGCTGCCAGCTATGGTAATTTTTGTGTCTTTGGTTTTGAAAATTCGCTCAGGAAAATAAAACTTTTTGCCCTATAACTTCCAGTGCAGTCATGAAATCAATACGAATTTCATACAATTAATGAAACCTGTCATAAACATTATTCAGGCCAAATTTGGTTGAAAAGCCACGATAGGGTTGCCAGCTATTGTTGGTTTTGTGTTCAATTGCAATATCTTTATTAAGCGGTTTTATCGTAGAATTTTCAAATGGTAATGATATTGTAGTGACAATAAACAGCAAATATTAAGCTTTCGATCATTTGAAAAAACTCGCTGCAGGTAACCCTAAATTTCTTTATACTCCTATAACTTCGAATGTAATTAAACAACGTGAAGCAGATTTGATATATTCTTGGCTTTGATACTGGCGAAAGGTTGCCAGCACGAGTCGGTTGTGCTACTTTTGTATCAATAAATGCTTACAGTTAGTATACATACCGGAAACATTTACAATGAAAATAAATAACCGATGTTACAATTCGCAAAGTTCTGCAAATTTTTCGGATCGCAGCCCCAAACACCAACTTCAGTTACAGTGCTGCAGGCACTGAGCATTTTCTTCATTGATGTTATATGAGATGCTGCTTTCAAAATTATGTGAAATAAGCAACTGATAACGAATATAATTAACCCGTGTTTTGCTCTCATAAACGTTGAAATTCATGCCAGTGGTAATATCTGAAACCTTCCACCATATGAGTTATAATGCATTCTTAAGACGAAAGTAAAACGTGGCATTTGAAACAGTTTGGCCGTAATAAGCAGCACATGTGGTGGAATATGCACTCAAAACCTGCACGATTCTTCTACTGTTCTTCAAACATTAGTGTTTCTAGCGGTTCAGGTGCGCTGGAGTTTTAAAATTCATTTTGCTTCTTTTTTTCTTGCAATTATTTTCTTTTTCCTGAAATTTCTTTATTTGGTTTTCTAAATTGGTTTTGTGTGGCGAACTGATGATGGCTGCTACTTTTCCAGCAGAGCGATCTTTCTTGGAGTTTGATGATGACCTTTCAAGAAGTTTGGGAGGTCGGTTGAGATGAAAAGGAGAAATAAAAATTTCTGCTGGCTTGTTTCCACCCGGAGTTGTTGAGGATAAAGCTGAGGCTTGTGATACCAGCGTCTGCTTCGATGTTCCAGAGGTTGAAGCAGTATCCACACAGTGACCAGCAGATGTTGGAGTTCCACTTGGTAAGGGCTCCGTTTCAGCATCGTGCCTTCGAATGTCATGGAATCCAGAATCTTTAAATTTGTTTTTAGCAAAGAGTAGTTGAAGAGTAGTACAGTTGCAAAGGCTTTCCCCATCAACTTTTTTAGCAAAGAGTAGTTGAAGAGTAGTACAGTTGCAAAGGCTTTTCCCATCAACTCTCCAATTTGATAAGTTTCAAATTTCTGTGAATAATAAGCTTTGAATGGACTCATGAATGACACATTCATTGGTTGCAACTTATGAGATATATGGGGCGGCAGGCTGATCACTCCATTTTCCCTTAGCTTTCAGTATTACATCTATATTTCTGACGTACGATCCATGTGCGTCCAAAATCACGACAACAGGATTCTCAGGAGTAGGTTTCACGTAGTCAATGAAATGTTGAATCCAATCAGTGAAAGTGTGGGTTTGGATCCACCCAGATTTGTGACAATTTGCAACCGTTCCCGGTGAAGGATCATCCAGAAGTTCAGGTTTCATATTTTGTCTTGGAAACACGATCAGTGGAGGGAACAAATATCCCAGTTGGCCTCATGCATATTACAATAGTCACTAGAGCAGCTTTAAGTATCCTAAATGAGGATAATATCTGTTATTCTTGTTTAATGAAATTTTTATTAATATTTCAATAGGACAACATTTCCCAACCAAAATCTAACAAAACTTCTTTTCAATTCATTGACAACTCAAAAATTATATTTTAATTTTTTTTAACTTCAAAACATTTTTTATCTTAGCCTACTTTGTTTTGAAAAATGATGCTGTGTTGTTTGTGGAGAGTTGTGGAATGTATGTATCTGAAGTGTATTAATATAAGTGTATCCACAACCTCTTTCTTGCGGTGACAAGGTACCAATCTGTTTTTTCCGTTTGAAAGCTAAGACTTTAGAAGTTATGCCTATTTCGTCCTCATTGAATATTTTATTTGATTATATGTTGACTTTCTTTAGTTCAGGTTCTAATAAACTGTAATACATGTAAACATTTTCTCTTGTGAAACCCGTGGCTCTTGCCAATGCCATAGATTGTTGTCGGCGAAAAGATAGATTTGGATTTCTCTTCAGAAAATTTTTCAGTTATTCTTTGCAGGATGGCAAATATTTTTTACTGCAAGCTGAAAGGCCAACTACTTAATGTCGCGGACAGTTACACCATAAAATGTTTCCTACATTTTTGTGCAATACAGAACAAACTCCTTTTCCAACTCATCTCTTAATGTACATTTTTTCCCCATTTGAGTGTTATAAAGCGTCTCATTATCTTTATTTTTCTTGCTTTTTCTCTTTTACTGCACTAACTAAACACTTCATTGCATCAGCGTCCCATTTCTTTCTTGTTATTTACCGGATTTACCGGAATAACGAGATCATATATATTAAAACAAATTCCAATATCAGATATCTGATATTGGAAACCCGACAATATCCGATATTTCGAGCCACCATACGATTTTAATCAACACAACATAAACTAGAAGGCAATTAATGTAGCCGAACAATTGAAGTCTAGTTTCAAACTAACATCTTTCTATCATTCAGTTAATATTATAACCATTTAAATATCTTACCTTGAGCCGAATTAAATCACATATTTCCAAGACACTACAAATATTAGTAACAAGATAAACATAAAAATATTTTTTCTCCGAATTAATCAGAAATAGAATGCGCCACCAAATATAGTTGATTATGTTCGACTGCAGGCGTACAAGTTCACGTAGTTGCTGCTTGGCTGCAGCATTTCCCAGAGCTAGAACCCTGCTTTTCGATAATCGGCTAATCTCTTTTATCGCTCAGTAATTCTTTCAGAAATGGTTTTTTTCTTGTAGATATTTACCTACTAAAAAAAGTCCATCTGTCGACCACGCTAGACATTGCTCAGTAATTCTTTCAAGAATACAGGTTCTATAACTTGTTTTATGACAGCAGTGCATTTGGAACGATGTATTCGTAATATTGACCTTTCGATGGATGATGTATTTCTCTTGAAGGTGATTAAGTTGATCAAAGAAACGGTTTACTTGATTGATTGACTTGTAGGTTGATTTTTCGCATCATTGAAAATATCGCACAAATAGTCAATACTTTTTATTGCAGAATAGATTGCACATGATATTTTAGCCGAATTTCTGTTTGCTTTTTTTCATTTTTGCGTACTATCACTCCTATACATATATTTACTCTCTTTTAAATGAATTTACTTTAACTGTAACTGGACGCACTTACCACAATAACTCAATCGTTTTTGACTCGTCTGATTATTTGTAGCTTTTAGCCGATGTTATGCTGCAAATGCATGTTTTCTTAAA
Organism: Nemotelus nigrinus; assembly: GCA_947369275.1. Classification (NCBI taxonomy): domain Eukaryota; kingdom Metazoa; phylum Arthropoda; class Insecta; order Diptera; family Stratiomyidae; genus Nemotelus; species Nemotelus nigrinus. Next base: position 81,916,416 of record OX376372.1, read on the forward strand.
TAATTTTTTGAGCCCCGATTTTCACGTCATAAGCCAAGCAATGCACAAATGCCGAATCAGTTTTGCTTTGATCCAGCAAACCTTTGCAAAATACGTTTATTTAAAAGTAAACCAATATACCAGGCTACCTTTCATTTCTTCCTCGTGCTCCCAGTTTTTGTTATAATTTTTACTATATTTTGACCACTTGCTCATAGTTATGAGTTTTACAAATAGGGGAAGATCGGATACTTAAATGAATTGCAAATAAAAATACTAATAAACAAAATGTCTGTCTCTATTTTACTCTTAAAATAAAACTAGGAGCTTCTTCAATCATAATAATTAAAAATTATTTATATCAATTGTTTTTTAAGAAATATTTTAAAAATACTTTGGTTTTAGTTTTTTGGCGACAGAAAAAACGGCAGACAGCCTCAGATACAGTAATCACTGGTGGCCGAATCGTTTTTTGGCCTTACAAGCATCACAATAATACTGAACATCTGAAGAATCTATTTAAACAAAATCTTCTTAGGCCCAGTTTTTGCATCCATGAGACTGAATCTAGTCCTCTTCAAATGTTTTTCCACATATGATGCATTCGGTTTCTTTTTCTCGATCTTTTTGGGGAAGATTTTGAATATCTTTCATTGTTTCCAGAGTCTTTTTAACACCTTAACCTTTTTGATTCTTTGCTTCGTCTTTTTAGTGTTTTTTATATGCTGAAGATATTATAATATCGCTCTTTTGTGTTTTTCAAGCCCGCGTTACTAAACGTTTTTTTGTTGCATCAGAAAATTGTGACAGCAGTTTTGATAAATCTATTGAGCTTGTTGAAGGCATTTGTTCAGTTGCAACCAATGCGCGACTAGTGGACGGCACTGGCGATGAATAATGGGCTGCTGAAGGCTGGTTGGACATATTTTCTTTAGAAAAACCTTTTTGCGAAACGTCAGTTATCATTGATGGTAAAAAATCTATCTCAGTAAAGGTTTCACGAATGAAAGAATAAATTCTTGTGCGTTTGAACCCATTTTGTGCTATATCAAGCCTTGCTGCTCTGCTAAAGGCTTCGTCCGCAAGTGCAGTAATATCATAGCCAGTGATTCTAGTCGCAGGATTTCGTCGCATCCACACTGAGCTTGTAATTGAAAATGCGGCCTTGAAAGGTTTAAAAAATGTCCTGTCCAACGGCTGTAATTTATGATTTTTTAATATGTATTTCTCTTGAAGCTTGTAGTTTATTAAACCCAACAGCCCGCACAATGCTAATCGATTCGGGAGTTCTTAAATTTATATCCGGCTATTTATTTCCAAAGCTGTAAAGGAAGTGTTTTCATGCGATTTCCTTATTTTCCTGTGATTTTGAGACTTTCTGCCAGATCAAAAGCTGATTTTAAAAACTTCTTCCTACTCAATGGCATTAGACGATTGTGCAATTCTTTAACATGTTCACATAGTTAGAAAGAAAAGTTTTCAGCAAATGTGATTTCAAATCGTTCTAACTTCGGATGAAAAGCAATCTCTTTGTCACTTTTCAAAACTTTCAGACGATCGTGAAGTGAACTACATCGTACCAGCGTTGCCAGAATCCGTTTGAAAAAATACCGCAGCTTTGCAAAAATATTACCTTGTTTTAGATGCTTTATCCGTAGGCGTATTAGTAGATTTTTTTTATCTTAATTTGAAAATAACAAACCAATTTTACAGTTCAATAAATGAATTAACTATATTCCAAAACAAAATTACAAAAAATACTATTTTATTAAATCATAAAATTTCAGATAAAAAGAGATATCAGTAAAACATTTTTATGGCAACTATTCACTTGTGAAAGAAATATCTGCAAAGTTTTCTATGTAACTACATATGTCGGATTTCATTTTATCGTACATTATATCAGTTGGCTCAAACTCAACGCACCCACAAGTTTTGACGCTCTCTGGTGCTAAAAGAGAACAATTTACAGTATCCGTTTTCATTCTTTTCCTAAATTTGTTTTTAATTATATGAATCTTCGAAAAAACTCTCTCACAGTCTGCATTTGAATGTGGGAGAAACATTATATTTAAGCCAAAACGACTTAGGTTCTCAAATTCTTTGCGACCTTCATAGTCAAGAATTTTGACTAGTTTAAAATAAAAACTGTCTATGGGTAAATCGGGGTCGGTCAAGTCTCGTGGAAGTGAGAGCGTCGCTAGTCTACGTCATTCATTATCTAATTCTTGCGCTGGATTGTTCGCGTAGATCCGTGGACAGTTTTTATATACGGTGACGGATATGTGTCCCTAATTTGAAAATTTGCAGCCTTATTGGGATTAAGAATATTAATATGTTTTAAAATGGGATCGTCAAAAGCAAATCTTTTTTTTATTTCTTCGCAACTGACTCTATAAAACTGAACACATGAATTTCTGAGCTCAGAACATTGTGGTCCGAATCGATCTTTTAGAACTTTTTTAATTTCATCAAGTTCTAACATGACCGCTATTGGAGGATATATATTATCGATCGGCAAAATAATTTCTTGCAAATTCGGATTGATAGCTTCAATAGTCTGAATGTAAGAACTCATGATATTGTATAATAAAATTTCGGTATACATTGCAGATAGTTTATTATGAACTTCCGGTAAAACCACTTTTGAAAACTGAAAATATACATTAATTGCATGTCGGAAGAATCCAGTCTAGAAACAAAAAATATACCTTCGTGAATGGATTCTGAAATTTATAGAGGGTTTCTTTGGCTGATTAAATATACTGCTCAAGTCACTGATCATTGAAAAACTCGAAGGACAATCCAACGTTCAATTAATCAGCGAACGACACATCCTAAGGAGAGCCGTCTTGTTTGTGCAGGCCGCAACATTTTATGAGGCTCCAAATCAAAATATGCTTGGAAAGACACTGAAAGCGCTTGTCTATTGCTACTTTGTCTGAAATAACTGTAAATATCCCTTGCTAACATTTCACAGTCTTTGGGGAAAGCTTTACATGCAGAATTTGGTAAGAGCATTGATAATTTTTGTATCGAGCATTGTCGATATAAATGTTGACATTTTTACTTATAAATAACAAAATATATATTTAGAGATATATTAAATTAAGCAATTTAATTACCATTAATTATGAACTCGAAAAATTCTAGAGCTTCTATTTCTTCTTGGACAGCATCTATTTCTCTTCTAGAGGCGATTTTCGTTTCTTTAATAAACAACAACTTTATTGGTCGACAGTATCGACTCGATGAAGGATGTGGGTTTTCCACAGCATGATTTTCTCTCCCGATTCCTTTAAGATTGCAGTCAGCTGAAGCGGAACAGTAGAAAACATAAAAATGCTATCACTTGAATATTCTGGATTGTCTTCTTCTGTTTCCTCAGATGATGCTTCTGGATGAAATAGCTGCATGTACTCGTTTACAGCAGAAGTACCGTCACAGCCCCACAAATTCGATTCTTAATGGCACTTTGAAATTTTTCATCCTCTCTCCAAGATGTTCCCAGTAGAGATTTGAAATAATTAAGCAAAAACTGTTGATTCTCAGCGAAAGTCTTGGTCCAGAATGTAGGTGCTTCGTCCCTCAAGGCTTCATAAAAAGTTCGGTTAGTTATAAAAGGAGCAGAATCCATAATTGGAAAATATCCGCGAGAATTTGTTTCTCATCTATTGATTTAAATCCTTAACTGATCTTCGCCTTCTATTTATACTCTATCCCTAAAATACCTTAAAAGAAACATTTAATGCTAATTACTTTTTTAATTACAAATTTTTTTGTGGAATTAGGTTTACTGAAGCCTTAAGAAAAATACCCTATACCTGAAAACCTTACATTTTGACATTGATTGTTTGACTTTTGTGCAGCTAGAATCGAGATTCAGCCCACTGTGCGGCGTCTACAACACTGATCGCTTTCGAAAATTTTATTCCCGATGCGCATTAATGAATTCTCGACAGTAAGGACAAAAGCATTTTAAATAGATAGTACTTTTTTGCAGCCTGAATTATCTCCTGATCTAAAGGTTGCACTTCCGACGTTAAATTTGAAGCAAGAAACTTTATCGTGATATTAGAATTTTTTTTTTAATTATGATTTGCGATTATAACGCAATCAATCAAGATAATAATTTTCGTCTTTTAAATCACCATTTTGTCGTTCAAAGAATGCAGCCAATTTTCAGATATCAATTATGTCATCCATGCTTTCTTATTACTTGCTAATTTAACCAAAAAGTTATTTGGATGCACTTTCTGTTGACGAAACGCATTTCCAGTGACTAGCGGTTTCAATTTTTCTCCCATGGTGCTGCAGCACAATAAGATGCTTAGTCCATCTTTAGATTTCTTGCCACCTTTTTTTGATTGCCCTTTAGAAACAAAACTTTCAGCAGCGTTGAATTGGTCTTCGGGCGGAAAGTCTCTCAAAACTTCAGATAACTTCTGTTTCCAATCGATAACTGCTTGAAGATTGAAAATCTGAGCCTTCACCAGAAAGAGCTTTGAATTGTATATTATGCACTGAAATGACTCCAGCCAAACACTGAAATGACTCCAGCAAAAAAATTCTAAAATTTGGGAAAACTGGGATGGACAAAGGAGTCTCTGAGGAATGCATTGAAACACGATTGGTATATGGGGATGAAGGATTGTTGTTATAATACCAGGAAGCCACTGACAATGCGAACAACTCATTTTTTTCAGCTATATCGGCTGTTTCAGTCTTGATTAAGGGCAACTTTTTTGAAAAAATAGACTTTATCAAGATTTTTTCTTTTGAAACCCAACAATAAGGGTTATCTTGAATCGGTGCCAATTGAATTTTTAATTCCTCAGATATTACATCTGAACTAACATCTAGAAAATTTTTATTTACTACTTCGGGGCAAGAAGGACATTTTACATGGAAGTGATAAGAATAGATGTAAGTTTCGCGAGTGAGATACTGCCACATGATTGACCAAAGTGAACTAATAATGGAAAAAATTGCTTGGAAACTTATGTTTAGATCATCATTGATCACGGGATCTTGAATTCGCTCTGGTGTGAAGTGGTTGGTAAAAAAGGGTTTAAATCGGTGAGTGAAGAAAAAATGAGTCGAATTAAATCTGAAAAAGCAGAGTCCCTCTTTACTCTCCAACCTATGAGCCTTAGGTTTTTAAGAGCCCCAGTCAGTAAAGGAGGACTCACACTGACTAGATTGAACCCTTCGTAATTAACTTTTACTTGTGTTTTTGTGCCAAAATAAGGCTTAAATGGTCCCACTTTTTGCTGACTGGAGTGATATTGTAAAAATTCCATTTCATCCAAATCAGTCCGTGCTAATATATATCCCAAATGGCATTAATATGTTTTTGAGTGGTACAATCTAACCCATTTGTTTTGAACATTGTAAACAATTCCAAGGGACACGCGCTTGTGACTCCAGTTAAATCGGTCCTTCCCCAAGAAGTCCTCCTTAAATGATTGGCTTGTTTGGTTGCACACAACTCATAAGGATTGACAAAGGTTTCTCGTGCAGAACTTAAATTTATTAACATGCTACTAAGGAAATTTTCCTCAAAAATCCCATAGAGACGCTCCATAGTAGGTGGGGGTCTGTTTTCTGAATCTCTCAAAGTGTCTGAAAGAAATTGAGTCATAGTATTTTGTTCTCGATTTTGGATCATTAAATTAATCAAGACCCCTGTCTCGTTAACCTTGGATATTAATTTCATCGCTCTGCCTACAATAGTCGAATCTAAAATTGAATGTGCAACTATTGGGTTTAAAGGATACATGGAAAATAGAGCTGCAGACAATTGAGTTTGACGTCTTTTCGCCAATAACAAAAATTGGCCAAACACAGAGTTCTTGATGCGAATGCCGGATGTCAAAAAGTCAAATACCATACGTTTCAATTTCTCTGAACCTGATGAGCTTGTAGCATATTTAGTGATTTAGGGTCCTGACACAGCATCACTGGGGACACTGATTCATTCAATAAAGGATCTAAAATTTTAAGAATGGCTTGCTTGAATTCATGTTCGGATTCAGGAAGATTTTTATAGAGTTCAGAAAGTTGATTGATGGCTAATGTAAAAGGATTAGGGAATCCATGTAAAATCAAATCATTGAGTTGTAAAGTGGGGTATCCACCAAGGATGCAAGGATAGATAAATAAAATTAAATTGAAGGTTTTATCTTTTCCTTCTAATATTTGCAAGTAACGAGGGGTTACAGAAAAAGGTATCCTAAGTGATCGTCCTTGAATGGGAATTCTTAGATTTCATCTTGATCCTGCTTGAAGCATGGAACGTCCATCGAAATGATGATGAATATGAAGATCAATTGCCCCAAGGCTTTCAATTACTCCAACAATATACGAAACTAGTGAATCCAGATCAGAAGCAGCAGCAGCAGCAGATGCATTTGCGGTTATAGATGAAAGGGTTGATTCTAAGTTCTGAAAGCCCTCATAAGTCAGTCTCATCGTGCGGCAGATTTTCTTAAGACTCATCGAGAGAGACATTCCTTGGTATACCCCGTATTTGCCGTATATAAAAAACATGGATGATGACCAAGTTTCCCTGGCTAAAAAGTTTAAGAATTCGTCATTAAGTTCTCTAATTTCTGACAGAGTTTTATTATAAAAACGTAGTGTTAAAACTTGGTTATCACCTTGCCCCATAATCGCACAATTTAATCTCAAAGACTCAGCGATATATTTCAGACAAACCACGGTGAATATAGTCCAACCTTTTTGACGAAGTCCTTCTATGCCACCAAGGTGCCCGCTCCATACATAATCATCTTCAAGTAAGGATTTGCCATCCGGAGATAATTTGGGGGTATAGGTCCCATCAGCCAAATATAGTTGACAGTCTGAAAACATCGAATGAGATCTTTGGAAACAGTCGGTCAGTCCGAATAAATGATCCAAATCTTTGAAAATGTCAATAGTTTCTCCCTCACGCATGTGGGAATTCCATTTTTCAAAATCCGAATTATGGATAGTGACAAATTCTGGAATAATGTCTTTTTCAGTTCAATTTTTTGTGCCCAGGTTTTTCGTGTTGTTATGGATCCGAGTCATAAGAGTAGCGGCATCGAAGGTCATAGTTATTTCTGGGAAATAGGGGAGGATAAATTCTGCAAGAAGAGCTTCGGTGATAACGACGTATAATCTTTTAAAGAGGGTTAACATGCCAAATAGTCTACCCCATAACTTCAACTCTCTCTCCTTCGGATGAAATCCGAATTCATTAATAAATTTAAGAAAATTTTCAGGATCATTTATATCAGCATCCAATCACTTTATAATCACAGAACGGGTGTAGGAGGGTCCAATGGTTCCCTTCAATAAAAACTGCTTTATTTCTTTCAAGTTATGGGAGGTGGCTTTGACCGCTATCATCTCTGACAGCTCAAACTTCTCAGGGATTGAAAAAGTTTGCTTAAAGGTAATCTTGGCCCAGTGGTCCAATTTGTAATCAGGATGATCTTTCTTCACGTTCATTCCCTTTCTGAGATTATCTAACAAATAACTTTCTATTGATGTGTCTTCTATAATAATTTCTGTGCATTTCTTATTTTTTAAATAATATGATAAACAAAAGAATTCCCTCCACTTTAAAAATACTAACTTGATGACTGCCGAACTAAGTGGTTTGACCTTACAAGCAATAGATTTTAATTTTATTATCCCCTCTTTAGCATCTATAATTAGATGTCCTCAGATTCTGTCAAGACCGAATAACTGCATTAAAACATGTGAATTAACTTGATTGTCCAATAAGTCTACAAGATATTCATAAGAATTTCATAAGTTGTACATTTTGATTGCCTTGAAATTTTAAAAAGGATTTTAACATAAATTGCTTGTATTTGTCTGTTTTTGATGCCGGATCAGGTTTTAAACTTAATATCCTTGCAGTAACCAGAGCTTCCCATTTGGAAAGTGAATCGTAAGCTTGATTTCCAAATTGATAGAGCAATGATACGGAGGAAAATTATTTTTATCCAGTGTCTCCGAAAATATAGATGATAGCAGGCAAATAAATCTTTATGATATTATATCACTCAGCATGAGCAAATGATCTCTTGGGGCGACATAAGGTTTGTTGTTGGTTAAAGATATAACAACACAATCACGATTGATCCACAATCTTAAATGTGCCGAAAATGCTCCGTAGATAATTCCACTATTAAAGTCAAGTATTCTCTACATGTCCCATTCTTTAGCAGAATCTTGACCTAAATTAGATTTAGGTTTTGCTGTTAAACAAACTCCCTGCTCAAAAAACTCCCTGAGTAGCTGGAGAGGTTCTAGATAATTCAATCTAGAATCCTTGAAAGTCTCTGAAAGCACTTGTTCCATAAAGGAGGCATCTTTGAACTTTCCTCCCAACGCTTTCAGTGAATAAGGTATTAATCGAGCGGCTGATTTTATTAATCCATTTGTTAGTTGAAGAGGAAGAGTGAATAATTCTGATAATAGCTCTTGTGGATTGTAATTGTAAGTTCCAACAGGAGAGCATGAATGAGACAAAATTGATTCCAACGAGGCGTTTAGGTATAGAACTTAAATATTTTTGATTAAATCTTCACATTCAAATAGAAATGAGTTTGACAGTGGAGAGTCTAAATGTGTAGTTCGCTAAGTCCTTTGCCCTCGCTTGAAGTATGGGCCCATTAACTGGAATGTTCTTTGATCGGCATTTCTGGTGAGACGATAGAACACCATTGTTAATATCTACAGAGGATATTTTTTCAATTTTCTACAGCAATCTACAGCTACATTTGCCTCGATGGCAGCCATTATTTCTTTCCGTTGTGCTTTTATATTCCCAATCGTACTTTTACATACGCCATATTTTTCAGCTAATTGCCTTTGGGGTTTTCCTTCTTTTATGTCTTAAATTATAGCCATTTTCCTTTCATAACGCAAAGAATAGCTTTTTTGGTGTCATTATCCTAAATCTGTAACATCTTAAATTTCATCGAACAAATACCGCCCATACGAACCATCAACAAAAAGCAACAACTTCTTAGAAATCACCATAAGTCAATGCACACGAATTCCTAATGAAATTTTCAAGCAAATAAACTGGAGCTCAGTAGCTGTCCGTTGGAAAATTTCAACTGGAAAGCGAATCGCATCATCAAATATGCACATACGTATATGTACAGAAAAATCATTGGCCGACTTGTACAGGGCTCTTTATGTGAACCGCACCAAATGTTGGGTGCTCAAACGGCCAAATTATAAGTTAGACAGAAGCCAAAATATACAAGTGTTTTAGGTAAACTTTCTATGGAATTTAAATTGTGACGCAGAATATAGACCAGTGGCGGCCCAAGGCAATCACAATAAGTGGGCCTAGCCACACTTTAAAATCTGTTAACGCGCTGATACGGTACCCTCTCACTCCACCCAAAGGGTACCGTATCAGAGCGTTAACCGATTTCAAAGTGTAAGGTTTCCCAAAAATAGTTTTTTTAATTCAACACCGAAAATTCGAAAAAAAATACTAATAGTAAAACTAAAATCAACTTCGTTTATATGAAAAATGCGTAGCAGATAAACTTTTTTTTTGGCCTATTCCAACAATCAAGTTATTTTTTATAAATATATACATAAATACATAAACATTTTCAAAAATTAAACTGTCTTCATTCAAATAATTTAATAGCCGGGTTACTTCTCTAATTGTAATAGGGTCCCAAGATTTGCATTGAGTCAACTCAAAACAATGAATTAGTTGTTTTTGGCTTTCACAAGCAGATTGTACGACACGAGACTGAATATTTCAGCGAACTTCCATAGATCTTGGAAGTGAATTTCCATCGATCTCTTTTTTGTCTCCAAGTTAATTATCAAATCGTTTGAAAATTTGTTCTAAGTGAACAAGATGCTCCTCTTCGGAAGTCGAAGCTACCAAAATGTCGTCGAGGTAAACAGAATTTCAGTCCGTGTAGGACTTCATGAAATAAACTGTTGGAACGATTGTGCCGCATTGCAAAGTCCAAAAGTCATTCGGGTGAACTCAAAGAGTCCGAAATCGTTTGGCTCGACTGGAATTTGATGGTAGGCCTTAGTCAGGTCTATGGTGGAAAAAATAGTTTTCCCATGTAGTTCATGCCAGAAGTCTTGGATGTTGGGGATCGGATATCTATCTGGGACAGTTATGGCCTTAAGGCGTCTGTAGTCGCCGCAAGGACGCCATTGCTTTTTCACCTCAGGTAAAAACCAGTTTCTTTCACTAAACGCCATTAGGCTCTTTTTCAATTTTTTTTAATAAACAATAATGAACGGAGCACTGAAATATTTTTCTGCGCTCACAGCATTTGTCACTGTATCAAATAGCTCATCAAGCACTCGTTGTTGCTGAAAACAGGTGCAGTTTCTTCCGTAGAAGAATTGCTGGAGAAACTAATGAGAGCTGTAGTGGAAACAATCGGATTTTTTTTTCAAATCAAAGCACGACGCATCAAATCAAACGTTCAGTTCCATCGAGAAGGGACGTATTTTTTTGGTTTTAAGTGTCCAAGCCCCCTCTCATCTTGTCCAGTCTTAAGTTGATTGTATCCACTACTACTTTTATGCAAATATTTGCTGATTGCTTTCAGTTTGACTACAACCGAGCTGATTTCTTTAAGACCCACATGGGTTGCTGAATTTTAAAATGAGCAAAGCAATTCCAATTTCTCCATCCACACAAACGCACGGCTTTTTAAATTCTGGATCTTGTACAACGCTGAATGAATTGTGTAATTTCGTGATTATTAATATTATTTGCCGATCAATTTCCTTCTGTATTTTGAACGTTAGAGGTTTATTGAAATATCCTGTAATATCACCACAGGTTAATGTCGCTAGCTGTTAAGCAAATTGCTGAACATTTTGGTTTGTGCTTCTTGAAGTAAAAATTGTTGATAATGTACTTGGAGCTACTTCTTGACTAGCAGAAGCAGTTTGTCTGGTCATTTGTTGTCCTAAATGCTTTCTTTTTAAATGGCGTATCAAACAACAAGTAGATTTAATGATAACAGAAAGTTGTTGCCCGCATTAGTTACACTTAACTTTGCAGTCGTCGCTGATTTCGGGAAAATGCATCCAATCTTGACTCTTTTGTTTGATAAACATTTTCTAAACACAAAATAATCACAACTTTTCAATGACAGAAAATTTAAGTACCTTTGTTGATGTGAATAAAATCGTCGAACAAATCAAAAAAATAATTTCCTTCCTCAACTACAGTACACAATTTTCTTAATAATTCGACGAGCCTATTTAATTTGCCTTCAAAAAGCTAACACTTTGCCTTCAAAAAGCTAAAGTGAAACTGAAATGCATTCAGATGAGATGATAATCTTAAATTTAATTTAAATAAAAATGTGGTTTGTTGCGCAAAACACGTCTTATTTTATCGACAGCTACTGGAAGAGAGAGTGACAATTAATTATAAATATTTTAAATGACATGATATTTCATATAACGTAGTAGTATGACTACTGAGTTTACAATTTCAACACCCCAACTCATCATTCTAAAGCAAAAGAAAGAACATAAGCAAAATGGACGTCGCTTATAAAAAAAAAACACAAAGCATATTACGTTATTTTTAAAACGACCATCCACAGAGATCAATTAGCTCTACGTTACTTCAAAAAAAAATTTTTTTTTTACTAATTTTCGAAGAAAAGTATAATAGTATTAAACTCGTTTGGTTTTAATGATGCCCATTTGATGGTCATTTGAAGTCATTGCTGGTCCCACCAGCGACTTAGTTAGGCAATCAGCGGCATTTCGCTTCGAGTGTAATTGCCCCAGATTTAATCACATCGCGCCCATGATGGTATTTCATGTCAAAGACGTGTTTGCTGCGAGCCCGAAACATGTCGATACTAGCAATTGCCATTGCACTCTGATTGTCGCAGAATATCGTGGTTGGCCCATCGAACTTCTTCAATGGCTGGCTAAGCATCCTCAACCAGATCGCCTCGCACGTTGCCGCAGAAATAGCCATGTACTCTGCTTCTGTCGAGAACAGGGCTACTGTTGGTTGACGCCTGCTTGCCCAAGCGATAGCACCATCACTCATTTTAAACACATAGCCAGTGCAAGAGGAGTGCAAGACCGTCGCTTGTCGATATCGACCGCCCAGTCCGAATCCGAGTATCCAATCCATTCACCACCGCCATACCGATACAAGATTTTATAATCGAGTGTCCCGCTGAGACAGCGAGACAGCAACAGAAACAACAAACATCCAACCGCCTGTTGGTATGGGATGTTCTTCAATGCGCCGGATCCCTCTTTAACCATCTTGATCGAAAGTTTCTGACTTGAATCGCTCGGTGTCACTGCAGGTTTTGCATTCTCCATGCCGAATCGCTTCAACACCGTTTCCATGTACCGCTTCAATGTACCGCTTCTGATGAATCGCAATTCCCTCCTTTGTGTACTCAATGCTGATTCCAACAATATTCACTGCCCGTCCAAGATCCTTCATCTTGAACTTCGTGCTCAAGGCCAACTTGAGAGCACGCAATTGATTCTCGTTTTTCGAGAGAATCATCACATCGTCGACATAAACAGTCAGAATCACATTCATCTCAATTGAATAATACACACATGGATCTTCCTTTGACCTGGTCAGCCCGATGTCTTCAAGAGCAGCGTGCAACTTTTTGTTCCACTGGCGGACATTGCATGATTGAGTCGCCATACTCGTCCCATGTTATCGTCGAAACCTTCGGGCTGATCAGCGTATATTTCTTCATCGAGATCTCCTTGTAAAAACGCCGTGATGGCGTCCATCTGGTCCACTTTAAACCCATTCTTCGCCGCTAGTGCCAGTAGAAAACGAATCGATTCGTACTTTACAACCGGTGAGAACGTTTCTTCGTAGTCCAGTCCGAACCGCTGCGAACAGCCTTTTTTGACGAGTCTCACCTTGTAGCGTGTGATCTCTCCTGAAGGTCCACGTTTCGGCTTATAGATGGTTAAAAAACCTTTCCCAAGTGTAGTTAGTTGATATTTTAGATAATTTAGGCCCAATGTGCTTATGTTTGTAGATATCATGGGGATTGGGGGGGATAGCATGAGGAGTAGTTGAAAATGTTTTAATGAAAGATTTTTCTCTCCAGATATTAAGAAGATTAGAGTTCTTTGCTAGGCGGTCTATTGTAATACTAGCATGGCCCAATATGTGTTGGGGGTATTTTTCTATTCTGTCCGGTCGTCTTTGATGTATGACAGAGACTATGCTGCTTCTTATGGATCCAATCAAAATCCCTTTCAAATAATTTGGAGGGTCAACTTTCTTACGCAGTGTTAAAGGAAATAGTGCTGGGTCATCTGATAATCTTTGCAGACCCCAGGTAACGTCTCCAAAAATAAATCATTGAATAAGTCCAATATGGTAGGACTTCTGTTGGGGACTCAAGAGATCCCAATTTCCTCTTCTGATCGATACTGAGTGAGTTGTGATAGACCATGTTACATTCTCTGGTTTCCAGTGTGATACAACATCAGATACCTGAGGATGGGTGTAATAATAATCACAATTTAAAGTTATTTCATCAATTTTTCTCAGACAGGACATTTTATATGTTGGTGGTATAAGCCCTGACCAACATTATGAGGGTATATTTCTCCTACCGAGTACAAAGCATTGATCAGGCAACTCTGGAACATAAAGTCATAGTTGATGTCTCCTAAATCAGCTAAACTATTTGTGGTCGAAATCATGCGGGTTAGTTTCGATGGGTTCTGTGCGGTGTAGCCCCCGCTACTCTGACGTGAATAGCTAAACCTTTGAAAGGCTGAACCTTTTCTTTCGAATCCCTTAATTGATCCTGACCAATCTTCACCTGTGAGCGCCTCTAGATTACTTAGGATGCTTATGGCTAGATTAGAGCCAGATTCCACAAACCACCCTATTGAAAATCTCAATGAAGCTGCCCTTCTTAGCATTGGGATCTTTGTTTCTTTCTCCCATGATTGAAGAATGCTTGAAGATTCTCATGTTGGAGATCCTAAGTAAGCAGCACATGTTCCTCTCTCTGTTTTTAGATTCTCTAATCCTTTCGGAATGAGTATTGAAATGTACATTGAACGAGGATACTCTAAATCACGGTTGTTGCACTGTCTTTTTGATGGGATCGGTAGTCGGAATAGCTCCGCTGGGTGAGAAACAGTTGCTCCGTAAACCTTTGCACTCCATGATTGAAATCGAAGAGCATCAGCCTGAGATGCAGAACGATTCCATATTTTCTCAGTGACTCTTGTAGTGTTTATTATTTCTAATAACATTTTCAAAGAATATATTTCAGAAGCTATTACTATTTTTTCATAAGAAGACTCTAAGTACTCTTTAAACTGATTACGAATTGTACGAGAATTTTGAAATAATCCAATTGTAGAATCAATAATTCCGAAAAATGTACTTGACTTGTATTCACTTAGAAATCTTTGGAAGAGCGGCTCAATAGATTTAAGGTGTAACATAAATTGCTGCTCATTGTCCAATTGATGTCTAACAGCCTGACTTACAATCAATGTTGGGTAAAGATCTTTGAAGTGATTTTTTAATTTCATCTTTAATCATGGTTATCGCATCTATGCCTCTTGGGACATTCAAGGATAAGGGGTCTTCAATTAATTTGGACAGATCGGGATCTCTAGTTTGACGGACTTTAGGATTTCCGAGAGAAATTCACAATGTTTTTAGATGATCATAATTTGTATTATTGTATAAAATTTTCAAGGAAGTTAAGCTTTCAGTGATGGGGTCCGGGAACACTCGATTCAAGAATCTTGTCAATGGCATTCCACAAGATCCACCGATTGAAGGATCTAAGTATAAAGACTTGAAAAGATAGCTATAGTCAGTTAGTAAGCTTTTATCAATCTTCAATATTTTATGTACAGGTCCACGCAACGGGGGCTTGTGTATTTCACAGAGGATCCTGACAAAAAGACCAAAGAAGTTGTATAGCAACATTGCAACCACAGGGGAGTCAGAAAAATGTGCAACTCCCAGTGCGTTACTTGAGGTTGTTGACAGCACATTTGCCATCGTTGGTAATTGGCCATTTGTCACGCAATTAACCCTTGATCACTTCTTTGTTTCCAAATTTCTGATATTGCCTCGAAAAACACAATTTTTTCCATAATTGAGAAATTCCGTTTCGTCAAGATTTATGATCAATCCTAGTTTTCCGGTACCAATATCAATGTTATTAAACAACTTTCTATTATTTTCACAAATGTCTTTTATATTGTCTAGTAGTTGTGCTTGATTTCTAGATGGCCTGAGTCTATATTGTGAACAGATGACTTGGTTGTCACCTTGGGCCAAGACTTTGATGTTCGTGTTTACAGCTTGTCCCTCTCGCTGGAGCACCAATAAATTGACAATGCTCCACCCTTATTGATGCAGTCCTTTTAATCCACCGAGCTGCCCGTTCCAGCATACACGCTTTTCCGTTTTGTTAACAAGACTTCCTGAACCATCTATCCTCATTGAATCACCTTGTGGCGCATAATATATCCATGATTTTTCAAATATCTCATGGGTCCGGGTTATGAGTTGTGGATATCCCACAAATTTGCCCATCACTTCGAAAAAAGGACTATTTGCCTCACCCCTTTGGTGGTTGTTCCACTTCTCAGAATCTATGTGGTCTGCTATCGTGATGCTCTGATAGTCGACCTCTCCTTGACCTTCTGAGTTCAATAGCATCTTTCCTATCACTGTGGTTAGGTCATCAGCCATAGTCAATCCATAGAAAAGTTGAACAAAGTGGGTTTTAATGAGATATTCCGTCATCACGAAGTAGTCCCTAATCTCCCAACTCATTAGAGAGAACATCCGGCCGTCTGGTTTCAATTCCCTTTCCTTTGCCTTGAGGCCAATGAGAAGTTGGTCCAATGATATCCCATTATCATTTATCTTTTAAGAAAGCCTGGCCAGTTGGCTGCCGGATTTTTTAGAAGGGATGATAAAACCTTATGTAAAGGGATGGGACGGTTTGGATGTTCCCGACATCAGGGATATCAAAACATTTTGCCAACGGGAATTTATGAATTCACGACGCTCTGCTACCATGATGTGATTGATTCTGGGGCATGGAGTTTCGAGACTCGCCTTGTAGCGTGTTATCCTGAAGGTCCACGTTTCAGTTTATAGACCCACTTAGTTTTAATGGTCTTTCGTCCAGCCGGCAAAATGACCAAATTCCATGTCCCATTTTCATAATGAGACTGCAATTCATCCTTCATAGCGGCGATCCAGTGCTGTTTGTCACCTGCCTCAATTGCTTCACAAAACGTCACGATTCTTCGCAAACCGCTGATCCAGCCGACAGTGTCAGGGGCTGTTTCACCTTTTGTAAGCGATTCAAGCGTCGAACTTCCCCAACTGGCGGTGATGTTGTCTCATTTGGCACATAATCGTTATCCGAGTCATTTGCTTTGAAGAAAATGGAATTGTCCAGCTTGCTTTCGCTGGATTGTTCTGACACAATTTCTGGCTTCATGATTGTTGGTGCTACCGTTGGTGTAGCAGGTGCTTCCATCATCTCATCTATGGTGGTAACAACAGACAAATCAATTAACGAACTGTCATTTACCTTGGCATCCGGCATGTCGAGGAACATGACATCACGACTGACCATCACCGTACGGCTTTCCTGGTCGAAACAACGGAAACCATTTTGCGTTTCTGAATATCCGATGAAGACCATTTGCTTGGACTTCGCGTCCAACTTCTTCCGCTTTTCCTTCGGGATGTGAACCATGACCGGCATCCCAAACATCTGAATCGTTGACAAATTGATTGGCAAATTCGTCCAAAAATTCTCTAGAACCTTGTTTTTTAGAGATCGATTCGGCGATCGGTTGATCACGTAAGCAGCTCGGTAGGTTGCTTCGGCACAAGGTTGCTTGTCTAACGCCGCGTCGAACAGCATGCATCTCGCTCGTTGGACTAGCGTCCTGTTCATCCTCTCCGCAACACCATTTTGTTGTGGAGTGTATGCATAGCTAGTTTGTTGAATAATACCACTTCGCTTGCACTCATCTGCCAAATCACCCATGTACTCTCGACTGTTGTCCGATCACAAAACTTTCACCTTGAGTCCAGTTTGATTCTCCACCATCGATTTGAAATCGTCAAAAACCCGCTGCACGTCACTTTTGAGTTTGACGAAATACACAAATACCTTCCTCGAATAATTATCGATGAACGTCACAAAGTATTTGGCACCCCCAACTGAATTTGTCTCCATTGGTCCGCAAACGTCCGAGTGAAACAACTGGAGAATTTGATTTGTCTTAATTTCGACTTCTTCTTGTCGAAAAGGTTGCCGACTCTGTTTGCCGAGCAAGCATGGTACACATTTTTCCACAACATTGCGATTACCTTTAATCGCGACACCATTTACCAATCCATTTAATTTCATCAATCCGTCGTAGCCGAGATGGCCCATGCGGCGATGCCACTTCATCAATTCACTTCCTTCGTCAGTATCAGCCATCATACCGCATGGATTTGTATTTTCGATTCTCGATGAGTTGTTGCGCGCTGCCACGTCGACAACGACGTCACCTTCTTTGTCACGCACAACAATGCGATCATTCGCGAACAAAACACTGTTGCCGGTCTTCTGAATATCGTAAACTGACAGCAAATTCGATGAAGCGCCTTCCACTAATAGTACATTCTTCACTGGAACTTTTCTTCCATTTGTGTTCAAGTCAATTGAACCACTGCCCGTGACCTTCAATCTTTAGTTTCCACCTGTCACGATATCTGGAAACTTCCAATTTTCTCGATAGCTCTTCAAATGTTGTCGATTGCCAGTCAAATGATGTGCAGAGCCAGAATCAATAACCCACAAGATAGATGACGAGCCGCTATTCATCGCCATAGTATGATGCGCATGAGGCGCAAACGCCTCTGCTTGCCAAGCATTCCCATTTATTTTTTTGTCATCGGCGGGCTTCCCCTTTCGACACTGGAAGCTCTTGTGCCCCTTTTTATGGCAAGTGAAACATTCGATACCAATAGCCTTCACTTGATATATAATGTTTCCATGAGAGTTTTTCTCGAACTTAGAATCAATAATAATCCAGCTCATACTTTCTTTTCTGATCAGTCAACTCAAGCCGCTTGAATTTTACAGGCTACATGTCGAACTTCAAGCAAAAACCATTAAGTAAATATTTTGAAAAACGAATGCGATTTGGCTTTGTTGGATTTGAGCAGCCGCCCGCGTATTTCTTCCTCCATGTTGTTATTGGCTACTACACTTGACCCAAGGTAGTTGAATCATGAATTGAATATTGACCAACTGAATCTGAATATTTGACCAACTTTAGGTGTTCTTCCTGCAGATGCTGCCACCATGTACTTAGTATTTCCTTCATTTATGTGCAGCCCCAGTTTTTGTGCCGCTCGCTCGATCTGGATGAAGCATTCTCGTAGAGCTAGTTCCGATCTTCCAATTATGTCTATATCATCTGCATAAGCCAGTATTGGCAGGACTTGGTGACGATAGTCCCTCTCATTGACGTGCCAGAGTCTCGAGTTGCTTTCTCCAACGCCAGGTTGAAGAGAAGGCAGGCAAGATCATCTCCTTGTCGGAGCCCATTGAAGATGTTGAACGGTCTGGATAGCAGTCCAGCTATTTTAACTTGGCTTTTGTTACATTGGTCATGGTCAGTTTACTTGGGATGCCGAATGGCAATCGTGTCAGTTTACTTGGGATGTCGAATGGCTTTATACAGTTCTACCCTGGCTATGCTATCATAGGCGGCCTTAAAGGCTATAAATATATGGTACTGTGGAATGTTGAATTCCAGACATTTTCCATCACCTGCCTGAGAGTAAAGATCGGATCAATTGTTGATTTGCCTGGGATGAAGCCACATTGATATTGTCCGATGATGGCTTTAGCGTATGTGGCTATCCGTTCTTGTAGGATAGAGGAGAGTATCTTATAGGAGGTACTCAACAATGGTATACCCCTATAGTTGCTGGACATTGTTACATCTCTTTACTTATGTATGGGACATATTATGCCTTTGCGCTAGTCTTCTGGCATCTTTTCATGCTCCCATACGTACAATATAATTTCATGAATTGCTTGTTGTAATGTGGGCCCTCCATATTTAATCAGCTCAACTGTTATGCTGTCGGCTCTGGGGGCTTTGTCAAATTTTAGCCGACTTATGGGTCTTTGTACCTCTGCTATGCTTGGTGGCGGCTGCATAAGGTCGTCTTCTTGCATTGGTGGAGCCTCGAATTCTTCGTTGAGCTGACCGTTTAGCAATTCACAAAAGTGCACTTCCCATTGCTCCAGAATGCCTTTAGGATCGGTGATCAGATTACCCTCTTTGTCCTCATAGTAAGTGCAGCGTGGTGTGTACTGCGTCATGTTTCGACCTATTTGGTAGAACTTCCGTGCCTGGTGCGGACCTCGCTCTCTAGCTCTTTCTATTTCACAGATCATGTCTTTTTCTCAGGCTGCTTTCTTCCGTTTGTGAAGTCTCTTCTCTGTTCCTCTGAGCTCTTTATATTCCTCTTCACGTGCCCGCGTTCTATGAGATTGCTGCATTACCCCCGGTATGCAACATTTTTACGTTCAGTCGCTTGTTTGCATTCATCATCAAACCAGTCGCTCTGATGTTTGCGACCACTGTCTAAGATGGCGTCAGCAGTACTAATGACAGTAGTCTTAAGGCGTGTCCACTTCTCATCTACGCTCGGCATCCCCTCCGTCGAGCTCTTCGAGGGCGAGTCCTAGACCAAAGGTGTTACCGGTATTTTCATTGCGTAAGGCAGCCGTGTTGATTAGTGCCTGGTTCGCAGATGCAGTGCTTCAAGCAATTTGCGCTCGGAGAACCATACTAACAAGATAGTGGTCCGAATCTAAGTTGGCAACCTCGATACGGTCATACGTCATCAGGCTCGAGTAGTGGAAGTGATCTATCAGCACGTGGTCTATCTAGTTACTAGTGGCTCCAGCAGGTGATATCTAGGCGGCCTTATGGAAATATTTACGCGGGAGCCTGATACTCGCAACGATTCCTTATATTATTTATACTGGTTTTCCAGCCAATTTGATTAGATATATTAGTACGAGTTATATCAGGGACAGACTTCCCAATTGTAGACCTTTCATCACTAAAAAATGTATATGATCCATTATTAAAAATCTTAAGATCTAAGGCTTTTTATGATAACTAGCAATCTTCTCCCTCTCGTATTATTAACATGGTCTCCCCAAACAATATTTCTAGCATTTAAATATCTCCCAAATATAATGGGATTTTTAGAAGATAGATCATTTAGAATCTTTTTTAGTTGTAAAGTAAAAACCGAACTATTAAGATGTGCTGAGATATAACAAGAAACCAAAACTAAATTTTCCTTAAGATTCAAAGTTTTCATTGCTATAAGTTCAAGCGATGATTCAATCGTCAATTGCGTAAACTTGATACTATTTTTAGAAAGAAGAGTAACTCCACCACCATGGCCTCCGTGTCTATTTTTGAACCCTCATTGACAACTACTAATAAAGCTTGTTTTATGAAAATCTTTAGGAAGTAGAGTTTCAGATAAAAGAACCTTGTCAACATTCTCCTGTGTTAGAAAAATTTCCATATCATCTTGGTTTTTTCTAAAACCTTATATATTTAATTGGAGTATTTTCATAATGGTTGAAAAATTTTACTTTTTTGATTTAAAAACTTATGTGTATACTAATTATTTTCCGAAATGTTAGGATTTATATTATTTGACCTTTCTTTTTCTGTTAAAAAATAAAAAAAAATTTCTTGTCATTTGACTTGAATTTTTTTCATTAATTATATTCTTAGCGCTATTTACGTTCTTATCATTTTCAATTTCATACTTCTTGTTTAGTGATAATCGTTTAAGATTCACCAGTTTTTCTATTTCCAATGATATGAGTTTTTTCGCAAATTCACACACATTTTGTAACGGGACAGACTGACTCATTTTGCTATAGTTATTTATTCCATCACTCGCATTTCCATTTACCACAAAGCTATATTTAATTTTAGTGATGAATCTATTAGCATCTTTAGCCGAATTTCTGATGTTTACCGTTTCAGATTTTGGTAGAGACAGAAAAGCTGAAGAGTTTTAAGTCAATCTCCTCTAAACTGCCAAAGCTATTTTTCAAAAATCATCTTTCTCGCTTCCTTAGCCGTAATGTTTAAACGACATGTTATTTATTTCTAATGTTTCTTTTTCTCTGGTCCATCTTGGACATGTTCTCTCCGTAGAAACATGATCCAAGAACTCACAGCGCAAATATTTTATACTTGTGCAACTTCCTTTGTAGTCTGCTTCAGCACACTTCAGATATCTAAACAAAACTACTCTTACAAAAATTACTAATAAAGCCAAGTCTTCCACATTTTTTTCCACTAAAAATGACTTTTACTGACGTAGTTGGAGCAAAGTTATTTGGGTCATCTCTATCCCTACTATTAAATAATTCTATAAATTGCCACTATTTTAATATTTTTACTATATTCACCATGATTATTACAAGGAATTCCTTCCTTGAGTAATAACTGCTCATCAAAATCAAGCATAATCCCGCTGAATACCCCACATCTATAGCGGAAGGCATTTGGAATATTAGCCTTTAGTCCCATGTTAGAATTTAGCGTCGAGGACCCCTTGGATTTTACGTTTTGTCACTTCCTGATAGAAAGTAATGGGATCCATCATTATTTTATTTCTGTGTCGACGATAGAATTCTTGGTGTTGATGGTGTCGATTTCTCGAAAATAAGTCTGGCCGAAGCTCTCAGTGTTCTATTCAATAGTGGACCTGTGCTAATCATCATTATTTCTCGAATGTAAAATCAGTATCTTCTTATTCTTCGAAATTTAAAAAGAGATTACATTATTTTTTATTTATCTTTTTTCGTACTTTGAAGTATTTTTGTTGTTATACAATCGAGTTTCTATTGTTCCGTCAGGTTTCCTTTGTCGTGTCTGGTTGGGTACTTTTTTAACTTTGAACCACAGTGGAATATCTTTAGGAATTGTGAACTGTTTCACTGTAGGATTACGATGCGGCCCGAATAACCATGGCATTGGCCTTTGGTGTCCCCCACCAGTCTGTGGTGCTTCTATTGCATTTACTGCTCCCAAAACCTTAGGTATTGGCTTCATAGGAAGATAATCGGCTTCGTTTATGCTTTTCGCTGCACTTTGCTGCGGACTTTCTTGATCACAGGAATATTTTCCAAAAATATTTTCTATAGCGTCTTGTATGTTGAGATTTGCATAGTTTTCAGGTTGAATATCATCAGTCTTGGCAATATAGTTCCTTAGATTACAGGTATTGTCTTCTCGTACGCCGCCGTCGTCAATTAGTGATGTGATGAGCTTATTTGATGTGTTTTCGCCGTTATTGTTTATTATAGGGCCTGTTGAGTAGTTCTCATCGAAGATGATGGTGGTCGCGGAAGCAGCTTCTCACCGGGGTTGTTCCTGACATTCTCTGAGATTTCCGCGAGTTGATTTTGCAGCCGAACTGCTTCGTAAGCAAGTAAATCTTGCTGCGACTTTTTTGTATAAGCTTTAGCCACATGGTATGGCGCAGGTGCATCTGGACGGCGTTGTTGTTGCTGCTTAAGATCAGCTAGCGCTACATATATGGCAGTCGTATAGTAGATCGATTGCGGTGGTCGATGCTGTGGCGAAAGCTGCTGTTGTTGATAATAATGCGGGTAGACAGGGTCAGTTTTCTCCTCAACACCAACAATGGACGGGCATGTAGTAGGTGTGCGTCTACGGTTGCGACTGACGCTCGACGGTGGCTTTATGATGTTTTTTTCGTGATCCAGTACTACGTACGCGTCGTAATAGTATTCATTCTCATGGAACATTCGAGATTTTCGTAAGAATTGCTAGCAACTTCAAGCGACTGTTGCATCTGCGGCACTAACGATTCTTGACCATTGATTTCATCATTTGATGCCCTTTTAAAGCGGTAAACACCATCACCGAGACTGCTGCAGAACGCGTCCACCGACAACGGCCTTGATCTTGGCGCTTTTGGTTTTCCATTCGTATTACGGCAATGGACCGATGGAGAATCGGCTTGTGGATTTTCGAATTTATTTTTGCGAAGAAAGCTGAATTCGCAAAAACAAAATCGTGTTCCTTAAAACACTTACAGTAAAAATCTAGCAGAGAAGGCACTCAACTTATAACCAAGGTACTTGGGCTGAGAAATATGAATTTTTTTCACAGGAATTATGTGCAAGTTTGTGTTTTTGGCACAGCAGTTCAGCGTTGGCTGGGCTGCATGTCCTTCCGTCCTGTTCCCAACCAGGACTTTCTCCCAGTGGGTGTAGTTCAAATGCACTTGATCCGGTGGCTTGTCGCCTTTATGAATGGGGAGTCAACTGGCATCACTGCACTTTTGAAATCGAGGCGTTGTCTACGTTTTTATGTTACAGCGTATTTCGTCTATATTTTGATTTGTTACAGCGTATTCCGACACAATCACAGGGAACTCTTTTTTATACATTATCCCATATCTATTGCTTATCTTGTTAGGTAACAAAGAAGAAAACATACCTGTACTAGAATGTACTGGTATCTCAGAAATACCACTTTTAACGGAACTTTTATTTCGCGATAATCTGCTAGTCACTATCATTTATCTTTTCCTCTTTAAACCATCATTAACTACTTTATCGGGAGGTACCTTCTTGATGGGGGTATCACCCCCATATCAGAAAAACTACCAACAAACTGGACTTTAAAAAACGCTCCGAAGTTTAAATCGACCAAAAAAATATCAGAGAAAACGTGTCGACACACGTTTTTTCCCCAACTAAAAAAACAAAACCTGCACTCAGTCACACCAAGAGAAAAAAAAGCCTCATAAAGCAAATCCTTTGTTGTATCCAAAATACAACAAAGGAATAAAACACAATTCCATAATTTAATAGATACTTAACTTTGTTACTGCAGCAGCAAAATTTGGACAAACAAAGCGGTCAAACAAATAGGTACATTACAGTCCTCAATGCAGCTTGAAACAACACACTAATCAAGAACTTAAAACGCGCACGCAAAAGCGAAAAACACAACCGAACCCTTCAAGGGTTGGAAATGGAGTTTCGTGAAAATATATGATTACCAAGCACAACTTATAACGTTTCATTGATAAAAATGTTACAACTGAACCAGATATGAATTTGCCTAATTTTCGTTTCTCTGCCTTAGTTTTCGTTGTATCTGAAATCGATAAGATTTTACCGATACTATGAAAATTCACGAATATCCTGACAAATTGTTCGGGGCGTAGATGAATGACTTGTTTTGGGTGTGGGGACTTGGCGCGAAAATTTGAAAATATATAACTGTGCGTAAATCTGATATGAATATTCATGCTTCAATATTCTTTTGCCGAAACTAAATAGTTGATATATGAAGTGAAACGTGGAATAAAGAATAAACTAATATATATATATATATATATATATATATATATATATATATATATATATATATATATATATATATATATATATATATATATATATATATATATATATATATATATATATATATATATATATATATATATATATATATATATATATATATATATATATATATATATATATATATATATATATATATATATATATATATATATATATACATATATACAGTCATACAAAAAAGTATTCGTACAGCGGATTTCTTTCTATAATTTTATATTCATTTCAAAATAAAAGGAACAATTATCAAAATAAAAACTTTCACAATTTGAAAATATCATATAAAATATAATACAGTCTTAATTATAATTTTAAAAATTTGGAATTCGTTGGTTATAGTTGGATGATAAGCAAAATACCGAGAGTCGTCTGGAAAATGGATACAAAAAACTATTCGTACACCTGGCATATCGATATTTTTATTTGGTAAACTTTTTATAAAATATCTGTATAATTACCGCAATTAGTACTTCGTCGGATTGCCTTTAGATTGTATAATTGCATTAAAGCATCTTGGCATGGATTCACCTAAATTCCTTGTCACATCTGCTGTGATTGAACGCCAAGCCTTCACAATCTCTTCTTTTAAAGTGGTTCGGTTAGTTATTTTGCTAACTTTATTTTTTTCTCGACCACATCCCACAAATGCCCGATGGCATTCACATCAGGCGACTGAGGTGGAGTTTTAAGCCGTTTTGGCGTATTATATAGCAGCCAAAGTCTCGTTTTTAGAGCTGAATCCTTCGGGTCGTTATCATGGACAAATATAAAATCATTTCTGATTCCCATTTTTTCAGCACTTGTATGGAGATGTTGCTTGAGAATGTCTATATACACATCCTGGTTCATAATACCGTCGATAATGTGTATTTCAAAAGCGCTCATACAAGCCCATACTAATATGGACCCACCTCCATGTTTAACAGTGGGAGACAAATTTTGTACATCGAGTTCGGTATTTGGCTTCCGCCACACTCTACAAAAGCCATCTGATTGAAAAATGTTAAATTTACTTTCATCAGCAAATATAACTTTTTCCCAGAAGTCTATTCCATGAATTCGCATCGTTTTAGCGAATTCTAATCGATCCTTCCTATTTTTTTCGCTTATGTAATATTTTCTTCTAGCTATTCGTGAGTTGTAACCAGCACGACGGAGCACATTTCTGATTGTTTCTGCAGAGACATCTATTTAATTTTTTTCCTCTACCTCTGCCGCAATCGCTGAAGCTGTAATTTTCGGATTTTGTCTCACTTTTTTACATATACTGCGTTCAGCTTTGGCCGTTAATAATGTTGGTCGTCCTGATCTTGGTTGATTCGTAAGACTTTTCGTGACACAATATCTATTAATGATGCTTTGAACGGTTGAGCGTGGTCTTCCAACGATAACGCTGATTTCACGCAATGACTTGCATTGATTGTGCAAGGAAAGGATAATTCTCCTTTCTTCTTCTGTCGTTTCTTTACCTTTTCATCCCATAATAAAGAATTTAATGAAAATCCACTACAAATTTGCTTAACAACAATAGAAAACACTTGATAAATACTTGACAGCTATCACAAGACTGATCCCAATACGAATGATCGCTATCGTCGACGGAATAACGGCATTATTCTTTCAGCATTGCTGCTGTGCGAATACTTTTTTGATTCAATTCGCGGGAATTGCATAACTGTTTCTCAATTTTCTGTTGATACGATCAGAAAAGAGTATTTTGTTTTAGAAAATATAAGAGAAGAGTGTTGCTAAAAGAGTTAGAGACATTTTTTGTTAAAAAAATATAGCTCTTTTAACTGTTGCAGGACAGTAAAGCACGATACGATGTGTGTACGAATACTTTTTTGTATGACTGTATATTTACATATACATCTAAAAAATTAGTGATTTTCGTCTGAATTTTCATTCTTGAGATTAATTGGATATTATTTGAGAGTAAAATTTTACTTTGATAAGGAACATGTAATGATGCAATTGGAGTTAATGATAATTGGAATATATTAAGTTCAAAATGTTAAATTTATGGATGTAAAATATAGATATTCCAGAGCAAGCGCCTCCCTCTTCCTTTCGAACCGACTGGGACCGACTTTGGCGGAATTAAGACGCTGGCAGGGATTATGTTCACTTTCCATTTACTTTTATTATTAATGTTAACTTTATCTACATTACATATATACATATACTAGTTTATTTAAGTGGTGCCTTAGAGAAAGTGCATAGTTTCAGTCATATGCGCCATTTGCTCATGAAAGAGGTTCTTCCCGATGCATTCACTTTGGACTTTATTGAAGATTGAACTAAAAGATTCTTTACTCAAAAGGCGACCATTTCCACAGCGCTCCACTCGCTTAATTTCCTGCTCAGTAATCTTACATATAAATACTACACTTTTAGAGGGTACTTTAAGAGGTGCTCTATTTTTATAATAAATTAAAGAGCTTCGACTAATTTCTCCCTGGATAGCTTGAATGCAGGTGCTACATTTAAGTGATTGGAATAGTTTAAATACGATAAAACTCACTATGTATTCAACTGTGTATTATGTATACTCCGACAACCTTGTCGGATCTGCCGTGTAACTATGTTCCTCAAAGAACTGTTGATCTAGTATTGAAAATTCTTGGTCTCTGGGGCTGTCTTCTATCATGGTAGAGCGTTCGTTGCTATTGTTAATTTCTTCGACCGGGCTTAGTCGGCTGACATTTAATATGGGAATATGCTCAAGTGGTAAACAGTTACCCGTTCCTCCCTCCCTTAATTGAATCCTGTACAGAAGCGCGCATGTAATTGTCTCGGCGATGGATTATTGCTCTATCCCAGACCTGACCTCACTGATCCGAAACATAATTCTAAATGGTCCTGGCTCAGTTTATGTAACGGAATAAATTCTAAAATTTTAGATTCAATAAATTTTCCATATATTATATCCAAATTTCGAAGACAAGCTATTAGACCGATGAATTCTACATTTCGTTTTGAAAGAATTATTAGTATGCCTGATGGATGCTTTAGCCCTTTAATATATTTGATTGCGTCCTAGGGAAAGCTAAATGTTCGAATGAACTTGGCACCCGCTTCAATTCCAGCAAATTGCTTAAACTTCAAAACTTCGCATCAAAAATCTATGGCATCCACCACTGATTTGCTCAGGGTTTGCACTGCTAATTTAACCTTCATTTTTTGCTTTTGGAAATAAACATACGCTTTTCTCAATTTATTTCCTAAGTGCAGACCTTTACTGCCTTGAAGTTGCTGGAGAATTGTAATGTATTCCCATTTGATGAGATTGCCTTCCGAATCTTTTATTACTTTCAAATCCCCTAAAGCGTTTCGGCAAAGCTTGAACATGTGGCAGCTGCCAGGATGTAGAATATATTAAGCCGAGCTCCCATTAAAATTTACACAGCCTTGGGATCTTATATTTCGCATATCTAAACCTAACACCTTTGACATCGACAGATTTGTAGCTAATCCATCGAACTTATCTCCGGCCACTTGAACAGCAGAATCGAGAAGGTGCTCGATGCAAAGAAAGACTGTGTTAACTTTGTGCTCTGCAGTCATACACGCAATGGGAAAATGAGCGATTGGAATTTTCCATGGTCAGTTGATAAATAAAACCAAAAAAGCCAGCACTTGCGTTGCAATGGCTTCGCTGGAAACACCGTCGCTTACGTCTACATATCCGTACGAACGTTTTCCGTCCCATTCAACATGCTGCCTGATATTCATTTCATCGAAAACCAGATTTACTACAACGTGCTCCTCCTTTTCTGTGGACTGGAACCGAAACCAACACCCTCATACCAGTTTCTCAGTTCCAAGCATACCATATAGCGAAGGTATTGCCAAAAACAAATGTAGGCAACCCTTTTTTTTCACTTCTAGTGAACATAGTGCGGATTGAAAACATTTTTCGCCTATATTCACTTTAAGCAAACCTGAAGTGAGGGCTTGGTAATATGGTAGCAAGCTTTTATGTGCGCTTGTCTTCAATTGAGATTCACTTAAAGTGAATATGACAGCATTCGCTTTTGGCTTTCACATGCTGGACGGTTCCCTTTCGTTTACCTAAAGTAAAGTGATTCTTGGAACCGATATTATTCGCTTTTTTTGAGCTATGTACATTGACTCTGTGTGGCATTCACCGGGAGTAACTACAACGAGTTAGACCTTGTTTGAAGAGTTCAAGAGTGAAAAACTTAAAAAAAACCTACTTAATGAAAAATGTACTATGCGTATATTGTAATGCGAACAACCAACTCTTAGTTTTATCAAATCAGTATTATTTGGGATTATATTTTTATTTAGCTGGCAAATTCTTTTTTGCTCGTAATAACTGGCAACAAGTCGTATATCAAATGCCACTAGAGTCACCAATATTCACCAAAGGCGAATGTTTATAACCCTGAGCTTATTCGTTTTTGGTGAAGCTCATTGATTCGCCAGAGTTTCGAAAAAGGTGATTCGTCACGAATGAAAATTTGGGCGGCCTGGTTAATCATTAGCAAACCGTAGATGAATTCGTTCGCGAATGAAATATTCGCTAAAGTTACTCGCTAATGACTCGTTAGTGAATCGCTTGGTATGTTGGGTTGTGAGGTAAACCATATATTTTTAATTTTTCGCACGAATTCGTAAGCTTTTGGAGATATAAAATTTAAATTAAGTGCAAATGCTCTTATTTCTTGATGCTTTTATTTGAGCTTGATCTAAAGAGCTGTCTTTCCAATACTCTCTTGCATAGACCACTTAATTTTTCAAGTGCTTCCCGCAAACTTACGCCTATTAAATTTTTCCCTTTTAGCCATTCTAATAACTGCTGAGTATTGGAATTTTTGTTTTTGCTTCGTTGATTTTGCTTTCGCAATCTGAGAATTATTTTAGTTTTGCAGTCTAATTTTTTCTTCATTGTATTTATTTTCGCTTGCAATTTCGCTATTATCTTTGTTTTCTCTGCACATGCTACCCTACTGCATGTATTGCTTCAAATACTTGTATCCTAAATCAAATTAAACTTATAAGTATATCGGCTCCAGTTGTGCCATTTCCACCCGCAACATAAAAGCGTAAATATACTTTTTAATCGTTTAAATAGTTTTACACTACTTGACATAAATGCTAGATAATAGGGAAAAAATATAGAACACAACACTGTAACATACAAGCAGCACTAAAGATTCTAAAGAACACTGTAGCATAGCTACAACACTTAAGGCTATTAAACAATACTAAGATATATAGCTATCACATACAAGTCTAAGGTTCTAAACATTGACATTAACAAAAGTACCAACGCCATAACATAAAAATATCAATGACTTAGATGACTTTAATTCATCAACCTATCTGAAGATAATGCAATGAAAGTCAAATATATATATATATATATATATATATATATATATATATATATATATATATATATATATATATATATATATATATATATATATATATATATATATATATATATATATATATATATATATATATATATATATATATATATATATATATATATATATATATATATATATATATATATATATATATATATATATATATATATATATATATATATATATATATATATATATATATATATATATATATATATATATATATATATATATATATATATATATATATATATATATATATATATATATATATATATATATATATATATATATATATATATATATATATATATATATATATATATATATATATAGGGTGTTTGCTACTCGGTGGACACTTTTGTAAGGAGGCATTCCTTGATATATTTTGAGCAAAAAATTGTTCTACAGGATGGTCCGGTTTTCAAAATCTACGGAGTTACAGGGTGGCCAATAAAAGTGTTTGGGACCTGTACCCTGACTCACTTAAGTCATTATATCTTGAAAACTAATAATCATAACGCATAGTTTTATGGCTTTTTTATGGAATCAAATTACCTTTAATTTGATGTAACATCCTAAATTGTAACTGTACCTGATTTTGAGATATTTACTTGAAAACACAAAATTTTGGCACTTCTACCCCCCAAATTCTGTGTTCAATGTCGTTCTACGACAGTTAAAATACTGCTTAGGCCTTTGTATAAAATAATCAACATTTATCTTTTAAAAATCTTATTAAATATCATCAGGTAATATGTTCCCTTCAAAATTTACTTTTATTGTCGTCGTCGGTATCAGGATCTCTTTCATATTCTTATTTCTGCTTTTAATTCTATATGCGTCTACAATCTAATTTTTTCCCAATAGCTTTCCATTTTTATTGCATGGGTGTCCTTTCATGATTTCCTTTTCATCAAAACTAAAGGGAATTTTTTTAATTATACCAAATCTGTATGGATAATTATTTGATATAAAGAATCTATGGCTCTTTAATTCATTCTCTCCTTTCTCGACAAAAAGTTTCTTCTACAGCTTTACTAAATATGACTTTAACGTTGTTATATCCCACATTTTTGGTATTTTTTTATTTCATTGATAGAAAAATCCTTCCTTATTTTATAAATTAGAACTGGATCTAATCTTGCTCTTTTTCGCTCAACATTGTTCGCAATTACCAGTACCGGGTAATTTTTCTTTGATCGTTTTTGATGTCTATTTGAGTTTTTATTAACTTCATTAGTTATTCTATTAACTTGACTCGGGGTTATATTATAATCCTCCTTGTTATTTAAATCATTAATGCTCTCCTCCGTCTCTGCTAGAGGAATTTCTTTCCTTGCACATTTAGAAACTAATACACAACTTTCTATATTTGAACACAGCACTTTTATTAAGTCTTTGGTCTCTTATTTTTCTCTATAAGGAAATCAAGAACTCCAAATTATTTATTCTTTTTTAATAATCACAAATATTTTAGCATACTTTTTCAGAAAAAAAGTAGGTATTTCGGCACAGCAAATATATTAAAAGCTATATTCGATTTCCAATAGTTTGGTTCAGTAGTTTTTCTACTCACTATGATCACCATCAATCTCATCAATGTTTAAATGGTGGTCCTAATGGATTTTTTTTAAATAAAAAGTGAAATTAGTCGTCATGACCACCAAAACTCTATAAAGTACCTTTTTCTCTTAATTATTCTAAGTGCAAAATATCACCGTAGTAGATTTTCTGTGTCGAAATCGCATCAATTTAACCTTTGGCATAAAACGTGAAATAATTCCTCACCCAAACAAGGTCGGGTTTGATTTACCCCCTAAGACATTGTATCTATTCAGTGTGTATATTAAATTGAAAGTGCTCAAATATATATGTTTTAATTCTATGTGTTAACAAGCTTATAATGAAAAGAAAAATTAAGCATTTGTTAAATGAAAAATAAAACTTTCGTGCCTCTTCCACAAAATTAGGTTAATGTCTTAAGTTTTGGGATTAAAATAATCTCACGATTCATGTTGAACGTTAATACTCTTGGTCTATGCACTTGAAAAAAACAATGTATCTTTCTTTAATCATTCGAATACTAACTTACGCACTGCAAGCACAAACAAGAAAACAGACAAATCGAAAGAATTTCCATCTACACTTAACATTAATCTCTAGAGCTCAGTAATAAATCCATTACAGAAACGAAACATACAAATAACATCCTATGTTAAACAATGAATCCATTGCAGAATTTGTACATACAAATAACATCCTAGTCGTCGCATCCCAGTCGCCCAAAAAAAAACAGCTAGAAGCTCTGTAGCAAAACGGAAACCGAAGAGAAAACGCTGCAAATCGTGCTGCGTCCATGCTTGAATATTTCTGGGCCATTTAGCGGGTGGATAAGCAACTACAACTTGGCGTGCGAACCAGTGCATTTGTTGTTGTTAAAGGGCAGGTGTTTACTTGCTAACAACAACAAATCAACTGGTTCGCAAGCCAAGTTGTAGAACATGTTCGATCGTGTATACAGCCTCTGAGATGAGTAGTGTTTTGTATATTTTTTTATTAATGTTGAACGAGCGGCCCTTACTGTATCAGTAAAATTTGACCCTGTTACTAAAGCCCATAAAATGAAACCTTTTTAGCTCAGGAAAATGGGGCTGTTTTTTATTATAGCTTGCCTCCTAAAGATATACAGAAACTAGATTTGTAAACATTAGTGCCACTAAGAGTGAAAGTTTTGAATTTTTCGATTGAGTCCCGACATTAAGTTTTTCACACGTATGCTTTTTGCATTTTTTTAAAAATCAGTTCATTTTTGCTTACTCATTGCTTTTTTTCAACACTCGTTTCATTTAAGTCCAGTAACGTTCTATATGTGTAAGTTCAGAACAGTGTGGTGAGTTTGGCCACCTTAGGACAAAAGTGCCTTCATGCCTATTTATAAAAAACAACAATCGGTTCTGTAGGCATTCCTCAATGTAAACTTGGCTATTAATTGTGCCCTTCGCTACAAAAACAGCCTTCTTTATACCAGATCGACAATTTGTTTGCCACATCATGTACTGTTTAGGAAATTCACTGGTTTTCTTCAACTTAAATACTTCTTTTACTGAACCCTTCGCTATAGTAGTGTGAATCTGCCGGGAAGTCCGCTTTGACATAAAACTCGTCATCTAAAATGACACAATGGAATTTTGTCTCATATTGATGGTATAATTTTCGTGCCCTCGTTTTCGCTGTTTACTCCGTTTCGTCGGATCGATCTTGAAGTTTATGCACCTTATATGTTATCTGGTTTTAACGTTTCTTCATTCGATCGACCGTTCACTTCGACTTGTAACTACTGCCGTATCTCGAACGGAAATATAGGGTTTGGTTTCGAGCTTCCTGGTAATTTTCTTCGCTAAGTCCTTATATAATCTATACTTACAGGTTTTCAACCTGATCCTCTTTTTCTTGTAACAGCTAGTCCCTTCTTATAATTTGCTATTATTCGTTTGGCCGTTGAAAGTGACTTTTAAGCTCCTTAGAGTTTTAAGCTCCATTTGGAGCATGTATATACACGGAAATATTCACAAAGATAAAAGTGTCAAACTTTACTTATATTCCTTATTTCCAAAGGATCTAATGTTTTATTACAACAGGAGAAACAAACACTATTTATCTTTAGTTAAATTTAAATATAATTTTATGACAACTTAAATCGTTTGAACACAACTATTTGTTAATATTGATTGCTTTATTAATATAAATAAAAAGTAATATTAGGCGCGTTTTTTTGCACACCCGAGCAGATCAAATTTTGCCAAGTATATTGAATACAACAACAAAATTATTTTTGTATTCAATGTATCATATTTCGTGCAAAAAAACGCACCTATTATATTTTTTATTCAAATGGAGAGAATTCACGAATTTTGTTTGATAATTTTTTAGACTTCTTCAATGTGGTTCGATTTTCAAAAGACTAATTTTTTTTATATTGATCAAAATTCTGGCAAATCTTTTACTAGATTAAGATTTTTCTATGCATTGTTTGCTAGATTTTGATTATGCCTTAAGTAAGTCACAATCAAGTTGATAATTGACTCGCGTTCCATATACATATCTATGCTGTTCATCATTACTATTCCAGGATTAGTTTTTTTTGTCCTTGAGAAAATGTTCAGTCTGGTTATTTTTTTTCCTGCACTTTGCAGAAAAAGTCTTGGCTTCCTGACCAGCAGGCATCAGCCAACGTTTACACGATTAGACATAACTTCTTTTCCATTTAGTATTAATTAAACTTTAACTTATTTAAATACATATTATTTTGTTACATATACTTAGACGGGAGTTTGGGAGTGAAAGGGAAAAACAAGAAGTCTGGTTGCATTTAATTCTATGCTTTGTTACATCATAATTCAAATTTCATATATTAATATCGCATTTTTGGAGGAATTCACTAAGTTGCTTCAGATGATTTCTGTTGTGTTTTGTGATAATCTCATTTACATTTCTGTTTGCTTTAAACAATTCAAAATCTAATCTGTCCCTTGCATATTCGATGCATTTAAAAATTTTATGATCCATATCATCGACTTCTCCACATATCTCACAGTTGATATCTTCGTAAATTCTTAACCTGACTCTATTCTTATTATTTAGTGCGTTATTCACCATTAACCTATTTATTTTTAACTGCCTTAATTCCTAATCCTAGTTCTTTGAACCACACTTTATTTCTGAAAATTAAATCAGTATTTACCCATGTACATGGTTTTAAGTTTCTTACTTTAACTAAAAATTCACTTTTCCATTCGTCCAAAATATTCTTATTTATGTTATCCAAAATTTCATCAGCCTCATATTCATAAATTATTTCATTATCCTCAAGAAATGCACATTTTGCTAATTCATCAATCTCTAATGTCTTCGTGTGTCCTGGGTGCCCAGGTATCCACATAACTTTTACTTTTAGGTCCTGATTCTCCTTAATATATTTATATATCTTACTTATAATATTCTTTTTACTCAAATTACTGTCTAACTCCAAACAGGCTATATTAGAATCCGTTAGAACTATTAAATCTTGAAACCTAACTTAATTCCTAACTTAATTGCCTCCAAAATGCTTATAATTTCACAATTTATTATAGACGCATTATTTCTTAGCTTAAACTGAATTCTTGAACTCATATTCCAGGTACAGGCAGCTCCTCCAACTCCTAAAATATTCTTAGCGCCATCACACAGTAATACTTCTAATAATAATGTTTTCTAACTCAATATTTACAGCTTCATGACTATTTACATTTATATTTACAAAGCTACCACCATTTTTACATATAGACTTCAAATTCTCAGGCTTATTTTCTGGGCTAAAGTTGCTTAATAGATCAAAATTCTCCTTAAATTTATTATGTACTATACTGTAATTTGATTTAGATATATTATTGATTATATATACATATCTATTTACATTCGTTGTTCTAAGCTTTAATAATTCTTTTGCTGCGAATTTCAATGCTCTGAAATAACTTGGTAATTCATTAGCAAAAGTTATAATATTTGCCGTGTTCTGAGGCACTCCCAAACATCTCTTCAAAACTTTACACTTCATTCCTTCCATTTTCTTAAAAACAATACTTAGGTGCTCCACAATAACTCGTGATCTGCGCTTCTAACTTCGACCTATAAAAAGCCTTATATCCTAACAAACTTTTCTCTACATCGAACCCTCTATTTAGACCTGTTAGGATTTTAAATGGTTTTGCAAAACTCTCATTCCTCTCTACTTTGTTGGCTAGCCCATCTAAAACTGTTAAATTTTTATTATACATATATCCTAGGACTTTAATTTTGTTAACCTATTGTATTATAATACTATTAATTCTAATATTTTGTCGTAAATTACTATTCCTACCAAAGTATATTGCATTACATTTGCTTTCATTAATGAACAGATTTCTATTATTACACCTATTTATAAATTCATTCATGGCCCTTTGCAAGTTCTCAAAACAACTCAAGTAATGTCTATTATGTGAAACAATGAAAAAGTCATCCGCTTACTGGAAAAAACTTATATTAAGTCTATCTTTAACATGTAAATCCGCCGTATAAATATTAAATAGTAGAGGACTTAGAACGTCCCCTTGAGGCAATCCATTTCTCACCTTATAATTATTATTTCCTAAAACTAGTGTTCTATTATTAAGAAAAAATATTATCCAATTTATGTAATCCCCATGTATTTCTAACACAACTAAAATATCCTTCAGAATTTGAGCATCCACTCTCTCATAGACATTTGCTATATCTACACTCACCGCCATAACTTTTTTATTCTTTATTAGTTTTTCTCTTATAACGTGTTCTATATGATTATTACAGGTCTGCGTAGACCTTCCTCCCAACTACGCATGACTATCTTCTGGTATATAACTGTATAGGGACTTATTTTTAAGGAGTTTATCTTTAATTAAATTTTTAAGAATCTTAATATACACATTTATTAGCGCAATCGGTCTGTAACTATCTAAATTATTTGGATCCTTTCCAGGTTTTAATATCGGAGAAATTCTAATATTTAGCAGTCTTTTATCCGGGTATTTTCCTTTAATCACTTCGTTAAATGCACACGTAAAGTTTTCCAAATTCTCATCATTCAGTGATTTGACAATTTCGTATGTAATGTTATCCACTCCCGGAGCAGATTTTCTGTTGTGTTTAGCTAGAACACTTTTTAGTTGCCTTATACTAAAACTTTCCACTCTACTGGTACCTTCTAACCTAGATAGTATGATATTATTATTACTAATTTTACTCCCTAATAAATTCAAATAACTATTACTATTGTCCTCATCCCAACTTGAGGGGTTTGTAGCCACATAGCTCTTTTTAATTCTTTTGTTGAAATCCCAGAACTCCTTGATATTTCCTTTCTTCATAATCTCCATCATTTTCTTTTCTCAAGCTACACTTTTCGCCTCTCTCACTTCCGTCTTCCACATTTCACATTACCTTTTCCACATCATATAATTATTTGGAGTACTTCTTTTACTAAACTGCTTCTTCTTGGCCAACTTCTCCTTCCACCTATTGCTCAACGCTTTATTCCACCAATATACTTCCTTAAAATTCTTGCTCTTCCTAACCTGAATATTTCTATTAATAATTATTTCAAATTCTTTCATAATCTCATCTAAATCATTTGATATCCTAGTTTCTTTAATTTCATTTATCAATTTATTTTTATTCATATTTCTTGTGGAACTAACCCTACTGCACAATATTTCTATAGTAATTATTTTATGACCACTACTACCAAGACAATTTCCCTCACACTTCTAGTTTATTTTCTCTACCATGTTTGTAATCGTGATATCAGGAACCGATTTTCCCTTCCTCCAATTAATATTACAGTTACATGTGAACATTCCATTGTTTAATAATCTTAAATCACGATCATTTATAATGTTCATTAACTTTCTTCCTCTCGCATTCTGGGTATGGTCTCCCCATTTTTACTCCT
The DNA here is from genome assembly GCA_947369275.1 of Nemotelus nigrinus. Lineage (NCBI taxonomy): Eukaryota > Metazoa > Arthropoda > Insecta > Diptera > Stratiomyidae > Nemotelus > Nemotelus nigrinus. The sequence continues at coordinate 81,953,876 of OX376372.1, forward strand.
CGCGTTACAGTCCCCACCAATAATAAATTCGTCATTTCCCCCAAGTTTACTTAGAAATTGTCTTAAATTGTTTTCAAAGATTTCATTGCTAAAATTTGGTGGGATGTAAACAGATCCAATTATTATATTTCTCGTTAAGTTTAAGGTTTTGACACATATAAACTCTATTTCCCCCTCAACCACTATTTCTTTAAACTTAATATCATTTTTAATAAACATTGCTACTCCCCCTCCTAATCTATTATATCGATTTTTGAATATTCCGTTATATCCATTTATTAAATTCACTTTATTATACTCAAATGGTAGTAACGATTCCGCAATTAGTGCAATATCAATTTTATTTGTATTAAGAAACATTATTAAACTATCAAGGTTCTTTTTTAATCCCTGAATGTGAAATTCCATAATTTTCATTTATTAATTTTAAATATATATTTACAATTTCCTTATTATATCTCACTAGTTAGATTATTTCCTAATGCATAAAGATCAAACTCACTATTATGTATTGCACTATCCTGACTTATTACTTTACAATTATTATTTACAATTTCCTCATTTACAATACTCTTAGCACCACTTTGTTCCTTCTTTAAAGTTACTATTAAGTTCTTTATTAATCTTTCGATTTCCGTAACTTTAAGTTTCATTGCTGATTTGTAAACAGTTTCTAATGGTTTTCCACCAATTGATTCGCCTATAATTAATTTATTAGGTTTTATCACCTTCTCCACCAATACATTTCTGTAGCTTTTTTTAATAGACGTCCTGAAAGCATCCATCTGCTGGTTTCTATTGTTAGAATATTTCGTTCTGTTCAGCATCGGGAAAACCCCCTTATCACCAATGTCCACTTCCCTGAGACTCTCAAAGCTATTATTATACTGCATTTTTCTCACTTCCTGCATTGATACATTAAATTTAGATGCCATTTCCAAATTCAATTTTTCTTTGACCCATATTGGGCAGTTTCTATCTTTGACATTGTGATCTTCCGCTTTGCATAATAAGCATTTTATTTCCCCACAGATTCCATCACACTCCTCTGAAGCGCAGTTAAAACATTTTTTATTCGAGCTTTTGCACTGTGCCGCAAAGTGCCCCAATCTACCACATTGAAAACACTGCTTCGGTCTCTGTATAAAGTAATCAACCTTCAAGTTTAGAAAATCTAGCCCAGGGGGCTCCAACCTATTTTTTGGAAGAGCCAAATTAGTGGCTCCGAATTCTTAAAAGGAGCCACTTCAGTTTTTTGAAAAAAAAACATAGTTTTTATAGTAATAACTTACGTTTATAGGGTTTCTTCTGTATTTTATTTTATTCAATGTTTTCATGAGATGGTTGACATTCTTTGGATTTAGCCATTTTTGAAAAATCTGGTTCAGTCTTGTACAATTCACAACGCATTTCTGATTCCAAGCTCTTCTGAGATATAATTGTGCGATATTTTGACTTACGGCGTACAAGACTTCAAAATGTACATTCACATACATATTTAGAACTAAACATTCATACATATTTTGGCACAATATCATTTAAAACTAAAAATGAATTTTCTGAAATTAGTCGTTTCCACATTTCAATGTACATTAAATTTTTCAAATGACTTTCTTGTGTAATTAACCCAATGTCAAATTCAAAGTGTGCATTTTTTACAAACACTGCTACAAACAATTCCGATAATTCTGTAACTTTTGCTGAATTGAAATCGAATAGTTTTTTGAAAAATTTGAAAGCAAGGATCATGGTTTTTGAAATCAGAAAAACGCGTTTCAAATTCATGAATCAAAATATCAAGATATTTAACGAAACGAATTTTATCGTTGTTTGGCTTCGATAAAACAAATATTAAAATTTATATTCAAAACAGGAAAATGCATAAAATCGTCCACATTAATTTCAGTTTTGAATAAAGTCAACTTAAGCTTAAATTCATTAACACTTTTAGTGAGATCCCATACGAATCGTTCTCTGCCGTATGACTTCAAATTCAATACGGTGAGATGATTGACCAAATCTCATAAAAAAACAATTCATGCCGCCATGCAGATGTTTTGATGATTTCAAATTGTTTCTCCCTATTTTGCTCTTTGATAAACACCATTATTTCTTAAAGTAGATCTTTGAATCGAACCAATACTTTGCTGCATCTGAGCCACCGGATATTGATAAGTACATAATTTCCATGTATTTGGCATCTAATTCATCCAACAACAACTTGAAACGGCTTTGTGTGTTTGTCACCATGCTGCAATGTAAAATGCCTTTCGATGTTGTGTTTTCTGTTGTAAGCAAATTTCAATCGGCACACCTACCAAATTGTTTTTGCTTTATGTTCAGTTACGAAATAGTCAGTTTCCCATTGCAAATTAAATTTTCGAACGACAGATTTACGTGGTGGCTGCTCATTTTTTTGCGAATTTATCATCCGAATTAGGATTTGGTGGAACGGCTTTCTTTGTTACTTTCACGAACTTGTCCATTGTAGATGCTTTTATACTTTTACAGCAACGAAAACGATATGGAGCAAGTTTGTGGGAACTGCAGTGATCGGTTTCGCGAGATGTGACACATGATTTGTGTTTTTGCTGTCATCACCATTTTCTGCTTGTGCATGTTTTAAGCATGAATATTGCTCCCGTTAGGACGAAAGCCAATGAGAAGCAAAATGTATACATACATCACACAAAAAAATAGCTTGCGTTTATCTGCCGGATAAAGAATCAAATGTTGCCTTCAACGAATCGATACAAACAAAAATCACAGTATAATAAGTAAACAAAGAAAAAATAATAGATTGGAATCTTCGGTTATTTATATGTTTGTATGAAGCATGAATTTTTCGATAATTTTCAACACCAATTCTTAATTGACGAACAGTCACTCGACGATTTCAAGTTCAACTTTTTCGCGTTTATCTATTCATATTTTATTTTTTGAAGAGTTAAATTCGGAAAAGAATCAACGGTGAATCGTTCAAAGAGCCACTCGAAATCGTTCAAAGAACCACATGTGGCTCTGTGACCCCCGGGTTGGAGACCCCTGATCTAGCCTAATCCCGTCTGGCAATTCATCACCCTCAAATGTCACCTTCACCGTTGTTGTACTAGCTTTTCCTTATCTTCATTATCTTTTCTCATGATTCGGTAAATATTTGTTATCTTACTATTTACTAACCTATTACCCTGCTTATTACATGCATATCCATCAAGTAATTCATTCTCATTGAAGCACAAGGGGATCTGTCTCACAATTCCAAATCTGTACATAAAGTTATTCGGTATAAATATAATATAATCTTTCAATACATTCTTTCCTTTTTCTACCAAATCATTTGCCTCTTCGGCTCTATCAAAAATCACCTTAACCTTATTATATCCAACACTTTTAACTTCAATTATTCCTTTAATTACAAATTCTTTCTTTCTTTCACTTCTACTGTTTCTCCCTATTTTACCAGGAGTAATATCAAAATCTTCCCTATCTACTTCCTTATTGCTAATTTCATCATCTTTAGGCATTTCTTTTCTTGCTCGTTTTGAAACCATATTAAACCCTTCTACGTTTGCTTCTTTCTTTCTTTTCATCGCACTTCTTTCCAAACTACGATCTACAACGTTTATATTAGGGGGCTCCGACCCCATCTTATTTCGTTTTTGCCTAAATCCTTTGTTCTATTCTCAGTGCAACCCACGTGCAAGAGTGTCTTTTCTATACAAAAATGCCACCGAACACCCAAGGGTACAGATATATACTCCTATTTGCGGAGTTTATTTAAACTTCAAATCAAAACTTTTATAATATCACTTACAAAATTCCAAAAAGGATTCCTAAGACCACAAAAGAATCACCTCACAACTTACAATTTCACAAAAGCCAAAATGGCGTCACAACCGATTCCGAAAATTCACACTTCACCAGACAGCTTTTCAAGGAGCGTCCACACGCTAGGGCAGTCAGATAGGGAATGAATCTGGTTATTGCAAGTTTTTGTTGACCTGCCCCTTAAATATGTGTGACTGCCCTCCGGAATATAGGATTAACTTATATTTAAGACAAACTTATATTTTAATCCATTGTTTTTGATTGTTTAAAACTTTAATAAAAATGTTTATTGTAGCGATCGGTCTGCAGCTCTCTAAAGTATTTGCATCTCTACTCGGTTTCAGTATAGGCGAAATTCTTATTTTGTACAATTTTATGTCAGAGAAATTTCCTTATATGACTTTTATAAAGGCAGTTGTTATGTTATCCATATTTTCTTCTTTGAGTACATTCACTCCTTATTTTTAAAGCCTTTAATAAGTCACTTGATATCAACCGTTATGAGCACACCTTGACAATGATTTATATGTTCGAAATAGATTATGTATACTTCCTATGAAGTTAAACCTGCCTACGACCTGAATAAATACAATTCAAAAGAGGAGTCTTAAGAAAGTAAGTTAAGCGCATTTATTTAAAATAAAATAACACTCTAGTTAGATTTATAAGTGGATGTTGGCATTATCTACAATATTATACAATATCATACGTTATTTATATTATTATATATTATGAAATGAAAAAATAAAAATCATGCATCAAAATAAATGTCTTGTCATGAATTGGAAACGAGAATCAAATTCAAATTCGTCAGTAAAAATTATAAAGAAGGGAAAAGTGATAAGGAAAAAATCGTACAAATCGTACTGCAAACTATTGCTTCTTGCTTAGACATATTCTCCACAAGTAAGTGCAAATAAATTGTGTGCTTATTTTAGTGACTCATCTAAATTTATTATAATTTCTGTTTACGGCATGGTCATCTTACGGAATATTTTTCAAATGACAAAGTTTTTTCCAATTTCATATTTCACCGCTGGTAATGACATATACCTACCACATCCTACCACATCCTACCACATCTGGCAATGCAAAACGAACCGGTGCAAATGTCAATGTCAAACTGCCAATAAAGCATTTTGAGGTTGTGTTGCGTCTCATAATCGTTTTTAATTGGATTTTCAGGCAAAAATGCCTTCGGCTGATATTATAGGTCCTCAGGATGAAAAGGCAAACGCAGAGCAACAATCTGCAACACTTTCGGGACCTATAATAGGAATTATTTACCCTCCTCCGGAAGTTAGAAGTATCCTTTCCAAAACTAAGCTGATTAGTGCATACCGTGAATCAAAATATAACAAAATAGTTTCCTTAAAAATATTTAACCAGATATCGTTGATAAGACTGCCAGTTTCGTTGCCAGGAATGGTCCAGAATTCGAAGCTAGGATTCGTCAAAATGAACTGGGAAATCCGAAGTTTAATTTCTTAAATGCAGGAGATCCATATCACGCTTACTACCAACACAAAGTTATTGAAATCCGTGACGGAAAAGGTATCTGTATTAAAATTAAAACTATTCAATTATTAAATCTGATTGTCAATGCTCGAAATAGCTTCAGATGGATCAAGCTTACTGTCAGGCATTAAACAGCTTTCGGTGACCTCTGCGGCACAACAAAAACAGCAAGAACTTCTGAAACAAGTTGCCGAACAGCAATTCGTTCCCAAGGAGCCTCCACCCGAATTTGAATTTGTAGCAGATCCGCCGTCGATTTCAGCTCTGGATTTGTATGTGTTGCTCTTTTGGAAAATTTTAATTACACATTGTATCTTACAGAGATATTGTTAAGCTGACAGCGCAGTTTGTTGCCAGAAACGGAAGACAGTTTTTAACAAATCTAATGAATCGGGAGCAACGAAACTATCAGTTCGATTTCTTGCGACCACAACATTCGCTTTTCCAGTATTTCACCAAACTGCTGGAACAATATACGAAAATTCTTATTCCCCCAAAAGATCTTATGACGAAGCTAAAAATTGAAAGTGCTCCGGGTCGAACAAGTTTGAATTTGGTTTTGGATCACGTAAAGTACCGTTCAAACTGGCAAAAACATCAAGAAGCACAACGCCGAAGGGAAGAGGAAAAAATCGAGCGAGAACGAGGTGAACGATAGTACTAACATTTTACAGGCTTCCTTCAACTTCTCTTGAAAAAATACATTTCTGAAGGCTGTAGGACTTTTAGTGGAAACTAAGATCGCCAAGAAATTGTACTCTTAGCGGCAAATAGCTTGTACTTTGTGAACACCGATGATGAGTCCACTAGCGCCTAAACGAACTGTTATAAGAAGCATTTGCAGTAATAATCTTAATTCTCATTTTCTTTTCCTTACAATAGTCGCTTACGCACAGATCGACTGGCATGACTTTGTCGTTGTCGAAACGGTAGATTATCAACCATATGAGACTGGTAATTTTCCCCCGCCAACTACTCCAGAAGAAGTCGGTGCCCGTGTGCTCATGGAAGAACGATTAATGGAAGATGATGGAGACATTGAAATGCAAATCGAGTCTGACGACGAGGAACCAGATGGTCGTAGTATCATTAAGATGTCAACTATGGAGAATAGGGTTGGAATTCCGAATCCAGCCCCTGCATTGCACGGCTATCACTCGAAAAAAGACAATACACAAGTCCAAGATATGGATGAGGCGTCGAGCGATGAAGAAGTGCAACAACCCACACCCACTTCTGCACCGCCAGTAGCTCAGTTGCAACCTCCAACACATGATAAAGTTATTGTTAAGAAGTACGATCCCAAGCAAACTCAAAAAGTAATTAAACCAGCCCCGACAACGGATGAGTATCTGATTTCCCCGATTACGGGTGAGAAAATTCCTGCGTCAAAAATTGCAGAGCATATGCGTATTGGGCTACTGGATCCTCGTTGGGTGGAGCAGCGCGATAAACACACCGTCGACAAATTAAACCAAGATAATGTAAGTCGGAACTTTTTGCTTCTTGCTGTGTCAAGCTCGACCTAGATCTAATTATGTATAAATTTTAGGTATACGCAGCTGGCACTGCAATCGAGGCCAGTCTGAAACAACTAGCTGAACGACGTACTGACATTTTTGGCGTTGGTGATGAAGAAACTGTTATCGGTAATACAAGTCCATTTATTACAAATATTACAGAAGTAATAGATTATTTTTACTAGGTAAGAAATTGGGCGAAGAGGAGACGAAAAAAGATGATCGCGTAACTTGGGATGGACACACTTCGAGCGTGGAGGCAGCCACTCGCGCAGCTCGAGCCAACATAACACTCGAAGAACAGATACATCAGATTCATAAGGTGAGAATTAATAACCCTAATCACTCTTAGGCCAAGTTCATTTCGCTTCTAAAGAAATTAAGCAATATGTAGTTTCGGTTTTAGCTATGTTTGTTTATGGGTTAAAATCTGTATATGTAACATTTCAATAGGTCAAAGGTCTTCTCCCAGATGAAGAAAAGGAAAAAATCGGCCCAAAGCCAGCTGCTTCAGGAAAATCTACTCTATCTGCTCCTCCTCAACCGGCTACACATTCTCAAGTTTCGATCCCGACGTCAAAGCCGATGGCACAGCAATCTTCAATAGGCCATGCACCACCAGTTCCCGTCATGATGATGCCAATGCGTCCGCCACCAATGATGCGTCAGTAATCCTGGCTTATTACATTGATCCTGATTACCGAACCTCACTCTCTTACAGCTCCTCCTTTCCAAGTTGGTTATATTCCAGCTATGCAGCCAGGAGCACCAATAGCCCCAGCACCACCTGTAATGGAGCAAATGATGATGACTCAGGATGATGAGCCGCCCAACAAAAAGTCACGAACCGAAGACAACTTGATTCCCGAGTCACAATTCGTTGCTATGCACAAGGTGAATAACCGATAACTCACTATCTACTTTGAATTAAGACAAATAATTTTATTTCCAGAGTCCCGTTACTATTCAAGTACAAGTTCCAAATATATCTGACAAATCCGAATGGCGACTTAATGGACAAACTATCCCTGTTGTGTTAGATTTGACCGATTCGATTTCAGTTCTTAAGGCAAAAGTTCAAGATGAAACAGGAATGCCTCCAGCTAAACAGAAAATCTCCTATGAGGTATTTTTTGAGCAGTTTGACACTCTTAACAGTTTTTTTTAATAAAAATCTTTGATTTCAGGGTATGTTTTTCAAAGACAGCAATTCTGTCGCATATTACAATCTTTTGAGTGGTACCACAGTACACTTGCAAGTAAAAGAGAGAGGTGGAAGGAAAAAATAAGTTGATCAAAATGGAGAATGACCTAAGAAAGCATAGTTCGTAAATCACAACAAAATGTATGATAAGAGAAAATTGAAGGGATTAAATTCCGTCCAATTTTCTCCAAATTCGCCGAAGGTATACACTTCGAAGGTAATTTTATCAGAAGCTTTCAGGCTATATATGTGATTATTTAACAGTTTAATCAGCCAAGATCTTCGGTATTATACATTGAATATACTGTGGAAGAGCATAAAACAATTATATGTGAAAATAAATACCTTTCACAAATAATAAAAATTTTTAAGCTAATTTATTTACTTGAGCTCTTCTCCTGAGTCCCATATTTGTGCTCAACAAAAAATTTCGCTCCTTTTTATAACGTGTTATGATCAAGATCAAATCATACATTACTGACTTTACCACCTTGTACAAGCCGCATAAAAGTAAGTGGACCGAAATGAAAACCATTTTTAAAACTATCTCGAAAAGTTGTTAAATGTATTTTATTGTTTCCGATAGTAGTACAATATTACTTGCCGACTTTTACTTCAAAATTAGGTTAATAAGGAGTATTCACAGATAGCTGGTAAGTTAACCAAATCGACCACGCGCTTATTTATAAAAGATGCGCTCTAAGCATTATCGTCACGCTTTAGTAAATAATTTCGTTTATTTCTTATATAGTAGTTTCAATTCAATATTCATATGCAGAATAACCATACAATAAATTGTATTCTAAATTTAATATTCTTCAAAAATGACCCGTATTGTATTTTAAAATGAAATACAGCCATGTTTCAAAATAGGGCTCGAATAGCTATCAATGTTGCATGCACATTTTACATATTTTGGCTTTTAGAGCATATTTCAGCTTAAAATGAAGGTTCGCGCATATTTTCATCATTTTTCTTCCATAAAAACTTGATCCAATCGTACTAGTTTTTTCTATTTATTATTTTTTTACATTTATGTATACAAATCCCTAAACAATAACACTGAATATGAAAAAATGAATGTCTCGTATATATAGTACACAGGAGTGGAATGCGTGCGCCATTCATTCGTGGTCTTGCATAACAAAGCTGCAACATTTAGTTTGTTTACTTCATTCGTCGGCTGCTATTCGATCGAACATTTAATGACATACAAAATCGAAAGTTTCACGGTACACCAAAGGTCGGAAGTTCGAAAAGAAACGGAAAGTGGATTTATTTTGTGAATATCACAAACATTCCCCAAAGTACTAAGTCAATTATATACAGTTTGTTTTCTGGTTTTTTGGTTTCAACTAAAAAAAAAACTATTCCAACCTATACTGTTTAATCAGCATAATACCAAGCTGCCGAAGAAAGGAAAAGCCGAAATTCTGAGTGGAGATTCAACCAAAAACGACCAAATCTTTCAGAACGTTATGTGGACTTATATCGAACTCTTCTTGAAACCAACATACAAAGTGACTCATACAGGCATGGTATGGTTTAAACACACCTTACATCCAGCTTCAAATGACAATACTTTTCGTCTCAATTATATGCCTCTTTTATATGAAATATGACAAGCAAAATTCGTTCTAAGACTGCTAAAACAAATATGGCTAAGGCAATCCTTTTAAAAAAATTTAAGCCACAGACGCTGAGCAAAGAATGGTAGCGAACTTTGTTTTCGGAATATGGGGCGAGAAAGAAAGTGAACGCAATAAATCATATTAACTGATCGTTACGGAATTGGAATTCTTCAACGAATTTTTATGGCCTACAGGCTTGTGTTTCCATTTGAAGCAACTTACAGTACATATATTTGGTTTTTAATTGTATTTCTTTTTTCAATAGCAAAGATATTAAATTCAAACAAAGCCATTCAAATTGCTGCATACATGATCTCTGCAACGAAGTCATTACGAGTGCTCTTTCTATTTCATCGTTTAGCGGAATTCATTCGGTCTTCGTTCCCTGAAATTAGCAAGTTAATATTAAAAGTGAAGACCACCTTCCTAAAAGTATTAAGTTGTATTCTCATACGATTAGAGAAAAATGTTTCAACATTTCTAATTTACAGCCAGACACTCGTCGAAAACTATTTAAAAATGCGAACTCAGTTATATCGTTGCTCCAGAACACACAACCACTAGATGGAGTTCTTGGCTGAATGCTTGTGTATACTATACCGACTATGTTGACGCTGTGAATTGCGTAGTGAAAAGAATGAATGAAGAGGATGGAGAAAGGATTCGAAAAAATTGTTCACTGTGGCTAGTATTCGCCAGCGACTAGCGTTCATCAAAGCCAAGTTTATCTGCATCGTCAAAGGCATTAAAGTATTAAAATGAAAAGGCCTTGAAATTCAACAATACACCCACGTGATTCAAAATATTCGATCGGCTTTGGACTCAATGGATCAAAAAGAATTTTTGTAGAAGTTCGAACGAGTTTTAATTCGCAATGTAGGCTTCGATTCGTCGATGCGAATTAAAGACAATTAATGCGGAAGTACGCAAAATAGTATTCAAAACGAATAAGCAGCAACAGCATATAAATCAGTTTTGACTGAGAAACGACCAGCATTCACGTTTTAGAATTTCAAGCAACATCTCATTATTGCTTGCAACATAGAATATTTGTAAATAATTTGTGCCAAATTAACATAAAAAACTGACGAACATATATATATATATATATATATATATATATATATATATATATATATATATACATTTCTTTTCGTTGCATATCTTGACAATTTTAGAAATATTTTTGCATTTTTTGTTGATTAAAACATGTTCCTGAGATTTTTCCTGGATATTTTCATACATATTTTGTCCTTTTTTCGTGCAAAACTATTCAGCCTCCATTCGTAACATCCACTGTTTGTATGCTAACGAGCATACATTTTCCCCCATCATTAAATTATATTTGCTTTGAAGTCTTAGACTGTGGTCCATATATCTTGCCTGACGAGTATTTCCGCTAAATTTTCAAAAGATTTCCGATCTGGAATCAATCTTGGTCACTAAAGTTTCAACGCGCAGCAGCTGCAGAAACTTACAGGCGCACTTCTTATATTGTTGCGAAATCACTTTTTCATCTCCCATTAGTGTTATGAATGGAAAAAACATGTCTGAATTGAATTTGTTTGGAATTATTTGTTTATTTACAAACTAGCATACTGAATAACTCACATCACACTTTCAATCTAGCTTCTATACTATTTTGACATGCAGGCTCTTATGTTTTGATTAATTTTCCTTTTTTTTTTTTTAGAAATTCCATTGCATTTAATCTTTCTCAAAAATGCTATGGCTCAGCTTGTACAATAGCTGGAATGTTCTAGGCAATATTTTATCTTACAACTATTTGAAGCAATGATTAAATCTAACTCATATTTTTAAAATATGTTGCCATAACTGCTGGTATCTATTTTTAAAAAGCGATAATAATATTAGCTTTGATAATAATCGCAAGAATTGAGTTTAAATGAATTATATTTATTCATTAAAAAAAAGGTTTAATATATAATATATTGTTCAGGCATAATACACCGGGAGTTTTTGATTAAGTGTATCCTAATCATCAAATTTTTGACTAGTCTTTCCAGTATTTTGGGGACATTATATAAAATTCTCTACATATTGGCTTCTGCAAATATATTGAGGATTTATCAGGACGCATTAAATACTTTACATAGACCCAAAAAAAGTAATCAAGAGGCACAAAAACTACTGGAAATTATGTAATTTAGTAAAATAAAAGAACCTACTGCCCAAATACGCAGAATTCAACAGGCGGTGATATGCTACTTTTAAGACGGAAAATTTCTGGGGGAAATTATCAACTTAAGTTTAGTACTGTCACGTGAAATTTTCATACAAAATTTCGGCGAAAATTTAGCTCGAAAATAAGCAGGAGTTGTACTCAGTTATGTTGCAATAATTCAGAACATAATAACAATATCCATAAAATATGAATGCCATATTAAAGAAAAATGTTTGTTGTTTATTTAACAAGTTTATATTTGTTACAAAGTTCCTGTTTTACATCTTAAAAAAAAACAAAAAACCAAAAGTAATAACAAATTTAATATCACAGCTTATTTGATACAGTTCGATTAAACATTAAAATTTTTGTGAATTATAAGGATTCCAGTTAATTTTAATACTTCTTATGATAGCCCTTAGCCTTAAGCAGAGCCTGGAGCCTATTCGGCATTGAGTCAACGAGTTTTTTGTGATGTCAGGAGTAATTCTTTGCCATTCCTTCAGGTCATGTTTATTAAAAATCTTGTGTTTTCTAATGTTTTATTATCCAACAAAGTCCACAGATTCTTATGCATGATGACGTTCATATCTGGTGACTGTGCCGGTAGAGACATCAAATGAGGGCAATTCCAAATTAGCCAGGACTGCACAATTCCCGACTTGTGCTTTGGATCATTGTCTTGGTACAACCGCAAGTGGTTCCGAATACCCAGTTTTTCAGCACTTTGCAGCAAATTGTTTTTGAGTACATCGATGTACTTTGTTTTGCCCATTGTTTCCTCAAAAAACTTTAAATCTCCGACTCCGGCTGCGGACATGCAGGCCCAAACCATCACATTGCCACCACCATGCTTCACAGAAGCTTTGAGGTTCTCTTTGTTTAGCTCAGTGTTTGCCTTGCGCCAGACATATGACATTCCGTCGGAGCCAAAAACGTTAAACTTGGACTCGTCCGCAATAATAACCGTATTCCAGAACGCGGATAGCTTTCCCACATGATCTTTGGCAAAGGCAAATCGGCTTATTGTATTTTTTTTGGAAATGAATGGCTTCCTACGAGCTACTCGCCTGTTGAAATCATGGTCGAGAAGCACTCGGCGGATGGTTTCAGCACTACATGACTCCCTTATTTCACGATGAACCTCAGTAACCAATTTCGGAGGGAAAATTTCCGGTTTGCTTTCACTTTCCTTACGAAGTATCGTACGTCGGATAGGGTGAACATTTTGTGTGGCGCATTTCTGCACTTATTTTCTATCCGATTTTCGTGTATGAAGCGCTCAATTATGTGGTGCACTGTAATTCATACTTTCAGCAATTTTTCGAACACTTTGTCCTTTTATAAAGTGGTTTAATACCAATTCGCACTGTTCAATTGTGGTGCGACGACCCATTTTACAACAACTACTCAATTTTGGCACTTCAGTTGGCAAGATCTTGCTAAAAATTACCCAAACCAATGTCTTAACACAATCAAAAATTCAAGAAACGAAAACAACACAGATTAACGGCTCGACAGATAGAAGTTTATTCGCATTGAAGTGTCTGTATCAAATAAGCTGTGAGCTGCAATTTTTCTGCGCCAGTGGTAATTTCCTTTTGCGTGACGCCGAGGAATATTCCTGCTAAATTTTTTGTTTGCATTGTATTCATTGTACATGCATCTAGTCAAATACGTTTAAATTTTTTGGAAAAGGTTCCTTATTTCAAAGTTACAGTGATTTGAATTTTAAAATAGTCACTGTATCAAATAAGCTGTGAGCCACTGTAGATGGCATTGACACATGTCTCCAATAATTTAACGCCAATTTAGTTTGTGCAGTTCATTCTTTCGAGCTAAAAAGATACATTTGGTGTTTGAATTTGAAAATGGAATAGTGGAAATGTCTTTCCAATAAGAAAATCGATCGAAAAATGAAATTCTTGACATTTTATCCGTCAGGAATGAGCAGAGTATCTGCTTTTCTCCATTGCCAAAATTTTCGCTCGCAAGAATGACCATTTTCATGACATTTTTCTTCCAGGCATGTAGATAGGACGTTTTTGCTAATAGTAGGGGAGCCCGGGAAGCTAAATTAGCAGTTACTAAAGCGTCATTGGGACCTATTGGATTGTGAAGATTAGGTTCTAAAATGAAAAAAGCTTATGTCAAGTTTTCCATTTTAGTGAGGGGGAGAGCGTGTAAAAATTTTCAAAAACGTAAAAAAACAGTCACATGGAAATACTCGAGCGCGTCAGACATTCATAGTGTATACGCGCTTTGTCTTTCTTATAACAGATAGATATTAATCTGAAGATTAGCTAGTGGGGAATGGCCGTAAAAAGGGGTAAAAAAAACAAAAACAAAAAAAGTTATTCGAGCGTGTCAGATATTCAGAGGGAATGTTAAGTGAACTCAAAAAAGTGTACTATTTAAATGACTGACGATTTGGACGTGACCCAAAGTCATGACTGATTTTTGAAAATGTAAAAAAAACATGTTACCTTGAAATACTCGAGCGCGTCAGATTTTTATACAGAGGGTTCAACTTGATGTCTTAGTTGTCCTTAATGATAATCTGACAATTATATGGAGGGATATTGTTAATCTGACAACTTCAAAAAAAAATTTCGTGTCTTCTTTTTATTACTGGATGAAATAAAAACATATTTACATATATATGTATATATATATATATATATATATATATATATATATATATATATATATATATATATATATATATATATATATATATATATATGTCTATATATATATATATATATATATATATATATATATATATATATATATATATATATGTCTATATATATATATATATATATATATATATATATATATATATATATATATATATATATATATATATATATATATATGTATATATATATGTCTATATATATATATATATATATATATATATATATATATATATATATATATATAGTCTATGTATATATATATATATATATATATATATATGTATATATATATATATATATATATATATATATATATATATATATATATATATATATATATATATATATATATATATATATATATATATATATATATATATATATATATATATATATATAACAATACGCTTGTGCACATTTCTCCACAAGCATGCGATGTATTTTGTTCGCTATAAATGTTGCTGTAGCTCTGATCGGCAAGGTGGCAAATTACAAGCGTCCTAATTACGCACATTTAATGAGAAGGGCTGAGATGTATCAAATACTTTGTATGTTTTATTAAATATTTTCATACTAGCACTGTAGGCATTAGCAATTTTTTAATTCTGACAAATGGCAGATGAAAGATTCCATGATGAGAGATAATTCTTCAATATCAAAAGCTTCAGACCCGAAGTTTGCAAATGCTTTTTGAAAAGTTTCAGATTCCATTAAAATCTGTAAAGACATTTTTGCCTCGCCTGTAAAAAGCTGAACAAACCAAAGCGTCGTACATCTACAAAAACGAACAAGTCATTGTGATCAGGTGAGATATCATCATGATAGAGAAAAAGTGAGAAGGAAGAGAGGCGCGGAGTGGGGAATACACAGTTCTCAGCATCTATACGCTTCATCATTTATTGATGGTTTTAGCTACATCGCCCCAAGAAAAACGTCAGATTATATGTTTTTCGTAATCCTGATCGGATTTCCTTCAAATTAAAAAAAAATTCAATCGCGCTCGAGTATTTCGAGGTGAGGTTTTTTTTTTTTACAACTTTGTGACTCGCCCATTTCCTTATGTCACGCTCAAATTGTCAGATTATTGAAATATATCATTTTCTAGATGTACTTAACTTACCTTGTCTTAATCTGACGCGCTCGAGTTTTTCTGAGGATCAATTTTTTTTTACTAATCTGACGGGCTGCCTTCAACGCACCCCACTATATTAAGAGCTCATATATGGTAGGGTTCATTTCAGGATGCAAGGCTTCTCCCCATATGATTTTCTGACGCGCTCGAGTAACGCGCTAAATCCCCGCTTGGGCTCCCCTACTATAAGTATGGTTACGTGTATTGTAGATAGGTCATTTTTCACTATTGATTTTAACACACTTGCACAAAAGATCGATTTTTCATATTTGGTAGAATGGTGTAATAGACTATGAAGTTTTTAAATCCGGTGTTAACTCAAAAATGAAAAAAATGTCAGATATGGCTTTTATGCTACCTAGGCGTTTTATGCTACCTAGGCGTTTTATGCTACCTAGGCGTTTTATGCTACCTAGGCGTTTTATGCTACCTAGGCGTTTTATGCTACCTAGGCGTTTTATGCTACCTAGGCGTTTTATGCTATGCATTTCTGACTTGTCATTTTTTAAGAAACATATCTTGGATATCTTATGTTCTAATCGAACCAATTTCAAATTTATGAACGGATTTTATCCGTAAAATTTGTCTTTAGTTACAGAAATATCATAATTTGGACATGTTTTTTAGTGTTTTTTTTTTCAAATATTTATTTAATATCAAGTTTGAGTCAAAACACCACTGTCCGAAGACGTAACACACCAACAGCCCACTAATGAAATATCTGAACATTCATACGAACTTATAATAAAGCATTTCATCGATATATTACATATGCACATTTTACTTTGTATGTGTTACTTAAACTAAGCTACTTTAATTTCAAAATATTTTATCCGATTTCAATTCACTATAAAAAAAAAGAACTTATAGTGAATTGAAGATATAGCACTGCAATCTAATTGTGTAAACTTTTCCTTCTCTTGCATTTTCTTGCATGTGATATTAACGTAAGTAACGTGGAGAGCACATAAGCAGGTCATTAATGTTCCAAATATGGTGAAAATTATTTAATTATTTGTATTCAACAAGAGTGCCTCTTTCAGCTTGGCAACTTATTGATTTTCAGTCTGTCAATAAAAAGGAACTCATTAACTATTTCAATTATTTATCTACGTAAAAAAAATGAAATGCAGTTATTTATATATGTAAAAAAAATATGTGGAATTAAATCGCTGATATCGCTTTGGATCTAAACCAACTCTTACATCTCTCACAATTGTATTGAATCAGTCGGATTGTGTCCCATACGAGATCCACAAAATAATGTCTCTTTCTTCTTTCAATTACCTTTTGCCTTCGACTATCAGCATCTTGCTGTACGCTTGACTTCGCATATTCGTTTAAGTTGTTGATTTATATTAAAACGAAATATGTAAGCACAATGATAAGTTTACTAAACTCAAAATCGAAATATAAGACATGTTGCCTCCTTTGTTCAGATAACATATCTAGATTGAGTTCTTGGCGATCTCGTCACACAAGCAACAATGTATAGCATTGTGTAGATTTCTACTTATCTGCCTCAAGGTTGCTGCTTATACACTTTATCGCGTTGCATTACTCTTCCACAGCAGCTTTGGTAATAAAGCATAAATTTTTCTTTGTTGGAAAAAGTAAGACTGCATCTAGCTGAACTGCATTAAAAATTTAACAAATCAGGGATATAAAATATGACAGCTGAAAATTATGTCCATATTTAATACTTATACGCTCTGTTTAGAAAAAAAGTCATAGTTACGTTTCTTTTCCGGTAACTTAAGGGGTTACATGGGTTTCAGAGAAAAAAAAACGCAATTTTTAAATGTTTCAAAAATTAAAAATAATGTATTAAATTATTCGAAATTATTGTTAACAACTAAAGTAACTCTTGAACTATATGTAAAAAAATTTTTACACAAAAATATTGATAATGCGCCCTCTGGCAGCTATTTTACGAAAAGGCTCGAAAAAAATGCGGTGCCAATGATAACTCAAAAACTAATGCACCAATCTTAACCAAATTTCGCACACTTCTTTTAAATAGTATTTTCTTGTACTTGAACGAAGGAAATTGTGTTTCGTTCATTAGAATTTAATTCACATGGAATTATTTATTGAATTTTTGGGTCAAAAATTAAATTTTTTACTCACAACGTTGCCAAAAGTTCAGATTTCAATATTTTTACAAATCCTTCGTTCAAGTACAAGTCAAACTTATATTCTAACAGAAACAATTTGATTTTTTTGTTTCGGATGAATCCAGCTCAAGATATCGTTGGCACCGCATTTTTCGAGCCTTCTCGTAAAATAGCTGCCAGAGGGCGTATTATCAATATTTTTGTCTAAAAATTTTTTTACATATAGTTCAAGAGTTACTTTAGTTGTTAAGAATAATTTATAATAATTTAATACATTATTTTTTATTTTTGAAACATTTAAAAATGGCGTTTTTTTTTTCTCTGAAACCCATGTAACCCCTTAATATCCAAAATATTCTGGCATTGATAATGCGGAATTTATTGTAGGCCAGGAAAATTAGACTTTCTCTGCCAAATAAAACCAAGTGGAGATTTTTCGACGGAAATGTGTTTATTGTGAGATGACAAACATAATGTGGAAAGTTCATTACCAAGTTGTGTGCGCAACAAAAGGAATTGAAGGTCAAAGGTCACAAAATATCTTGTTAAGGATTGATTTTACGTAAATTTATGTGCATCAAATTTACTAGCTTAGCTAGTAAATTTAGCTTTTGAAATATGAACCTGAGAAATGTTTGAGGCGAGCTCATAATCCCTTATAGTTTGCATACAGTGGTGTATACAGACTCTACGATGCAATTAAGCGTAGAAACTCCGTGTAATGCTCCCAAATCCACAATTTTTTCTTCCTAAGGTGTAGTTGAAGTGGGGCTTTCAACTTAATAACGTATTCCCTAGTAATTCCATAGTATTAAGGCATTCCATAGTAATCTTCTGGGTTCATGTGTACCTACAAATATTTGACAATACATCTTGTTCCTTTTAAGGTAAGATAAACTATTAAGAAATTAGTTATATTAAGATAAGTACGTATCAACCTCATATAGATAAGAATAGAGGCACAATAATGTTATTACTACTACCGTCCGTAGCATTCAAACCTAGTACAAAACAGATAAGATGCTTTGTTACCTGGTACAAGACATGGAAATATAGGATAAGGATGTATAATATTAAGTCAGTTGAAATTTGTGCACAACGTATAGTTCTTCAGAATTCTCCAAGGTAACAAATTCCAAATTAAAATAAAAGAAAGATATTCCAAAGTATTCCTAGGAATGAAAAACAAAATGTAATGATATACGAAGGTGGGTCATTAATTTCGCGGAATGAGTAGGTAGGTCATTAATAAGGTTGGTTTAATGAAAATAAATGAGTTCAAAGACTCATTGGACGTATAAATAGCAAGTTTTATTGCAATCGGGTCATTAGTTTTTAAACTATCGTCGACCAAGCAACTCAATGTATGTAAAACTGTATGAAATTGTAAAATATTGAGAAAATCGAGTAACGCGCTGTTATAAAGCTTGATATATATATGAGCACAAGAAAAGTTATATGAGCACAAGAAAAGTTGGTTCAAACCATAATGAAAGAGACGACATCGACTTACGGCGGCTCTGGTTCAGGTCAAACCATGATTTACAAATTACACAGTCTTTTTAAACAAGCAAGCGACTGACTTGAAGACAACCCACGACTAGAACAGCGAAGTGACCACTCCAGACATTGTACAAAAATTCGAATAAGTGATATAGGAAGATGCTGGAGTAAAGAAGAAGCGGCACGCAGAAATGGTTCGAGTACCAGATACAACCATTTTAAATATCTTTCTTGGCATGACTAAAGTCAGCGCAAAGTGTGTGCCAAGAATGCTCACGCTGTCTCAATGAAGTGCTGAAGTGCTGCTACGTGTTTTTGGACCCCTGTAGTGAAGATGAAGATAAAGTTTGACTCGAATCGTTACTGGAGACAACTTTGTAATGGACTTTCCACATTATGTTTGTCATCTGACAATAAACACATTTCCATCGAAAAATTTTTACTTGAATTTATTTGGTAGTTTGGCCAAAGTTTTCTTGTTTACCTGTCATACTAATAACACTCGTGAATTTGACCTTCAGGTTCGTTCTGTGCCATTCAATAATAGTTTTTAACAACAGTCTTGTCGGGGAAGATATTTCAGTGAAAATTAGTATAGATATCTTCCTATTACGATTTAGTGCATCGTGAAAACGAAAAAAATTAATAAGATAGTTCCTTTCACTAAATAGGTGGGTCATGCCTCTAGAGTATAAGGTTTATTATCATAGGAATCATTTAAAAAACGTATATTAAGAGCCAAAAGTTTTAAATATTATAAACTCTAAATAAAAACTTTGAATTTTCGAATATTTCTCATACAATAAGCTATGCTCATAAATAACAGACAAAAAATTCGAAACCGTAAAAAATAGATTTACAAAAACTGCTCTAAAGTAAACTTTCAGGTCTACTACTTTGTAACAATTTTTTTTTAGACGGAACTGTTTCTTCTTCGTTTGTATCCATTTTGAATGTATACCTTGGTTACACGCACCATTATCAGGTTGTAAATTATTGAAACAATGGATCATTTTTTTAAATTCGCCACAACTTTATTGTCATTATCCGTAGATCAACTTATAATGCGAAATTAGCTAGTCACAGCTATCCGAACGCACAAAGTTGTGTGCACTCCATGTGGAATGCTTAAGTAAATTGAAACTTTTATGTCGGCAAATTTACTCTTTTCTTAGCTTCATTATGCTTATCATGTCGCGAAAACGTTTGAGCATCGGTAAGTAGATTTCGTCACTGCCAACCGAGGGATCGCAAACTCGATGTAAATTGTGCGGTAAGTATTTTCCGATGTATCCGTAATATTCCTCGAACGGGTTAGCTCCAGGTGAATTCACATACAAAGTAAATTTTGCGCGGTATGCGGCACCGAGAAGTGCAGCTTCAATTGTTTTCTAAAATTAAGCATTGATTTGATTAGTCAAATAAAATGATGCAAAATATGTACTTGTAATCATTTACTTGTATATAAACAGGTGCATTGAAGACGTCAGCGATAACTTGCAAAATAGATTTGTTAGCTGAAGCTCCACCTGTTGCGACGATTTTCGTATTTTCCCCTGGAATAAAAATTTCTCATAAAAAATACATAATTTTTATGTGAATATTAACAATACTCAAATACAAACAAAGAATACAACATTACATGTAGGTGAGTGAGCATATTCTTTAAATAGTTCTTTAAATAGTCTCATACGTCATAGCCATTATCGGACAGTATCAATGTTGCTTCATCACAAGCAAATCAACAATTGTAGAGCAACATCAACATCTTGAGCCAATGTCATCCAGTCAGGCACCCCTAGATTCTGAGCGTAATAGTCAATACTATCCCTCAAGGGCAGACAAGGCTTCCACCGCTGTCGGCTGCATTCACATCTGCCCCAAACCGAGCAGGCTCCTTTTTATTCATATGAGCACCGGGTCTACCAAGCTTCGTCTTTGTAATTATATCTGTTTCTAGGTAGATCGCGTCGCATACAACTTCTGGTTGCAGCGTTTCTCGAATCGCCCTTCCTCACATATGGACTAACTATTCTGCGTAAGACTTTTGGACGCGTCTAAGCAATCAGAATGGCTTTTGCTGAGCATCCGTATCTAAGATCCATACATGAGTACTGCCAATACCAAGGTTTTGTATAGCAGTAGCTTCGAGATTTTGGTTGAATATCGCGATTTTAAGAACTTTAAGGTAGGTTTTTGTGAAATTGAGCAGGCGTTCGTGTATTTCTTCTTCAACATTGCTATCAGCTGCTGCTATTGGCTCTATGGGCTTTTCCGAATTCACGTTTTCGTTTTCATTTCGTCTTGTTATGACAAATTGTGACGTCAGCAGAATAGCTGAGCTATTCTCACAGTTTGAAGCAGACGAAAATGAGGTGTCGGAAATCGTTGGCAGCTTCGTAACATTGCCTCAAAGCACCAACAAGCCAACGAAAAGTCAAATCAGAACTTGACTTCATCAACTGTTATGCAAGAGAGCAATGCCAAGACGTAAATAATTGGATTCGGACAAGCTCGACTTGGTCTGACGTCACATTCTGTTTTAGCAAGTTGAAGACGAAGGCGAAGACGTCAATTCGGAAAGGCCCTTAGTAGTTCAAGAGCTGCACTACTTCAAATTTATGCTCCGCTACCTTGATTACTTGACCAACTCGATGTGTTCTTCTCGCAGACGATGCCCCGATACATTTCGTCTTTCCTTCATTGATGTACGGCGCCAGGTTTTGTGCCGTCCACTTCTCGCACAGCTAGCTCAGATCTTCCGATGATGTCTATATCAACTGCGTAAGCCAGTATCTGGCTGGAATTGGTGAAGATAGTATTTCTTGTTGACATATCTGAGCTCCCAGTTGCTTACTTCAACGCCAGTTTAAAGAGAAAGGAAGCCACAACACTTCACACTTCGGAACACTTCAGGTGTTGATTGGTCTGAAATTCAATCCAGCTATTTTTACTTGGTTCTGTTAATATCTTGATATGGAAATTTGTTTAAGATGCCGAATTCTCTCATAGTTTTATAAAGTTTTACTCTGGCTAGGCTGCAGTATGCTATCACAAAATGAATAAATAGATAGTATAGCGAAATATTAAATTGCAGCGTCGTGTGGACTACTTCCGTCCTTTAAGATTGCTGAATTGCTCGATATGCGACATTGTTTCGTTTAGTCGCCAGTTTGCATTCATCATAAAACCAGTCGCTCCGATCTGCACGCAGTACTACCAATAGCAGCGTTCTTAAGATGGTGAGTCCGTTTCTCATCTATTCCTGGTATCTCGGCCCCAATGATTTCATTCCCTCCATTGAACTCGTCAAGGACGAGTATTAAAGAGATACCAAAAGTGTTATTGATTCCAACCTGATCCGAGGATGCAATAGGCCTATGTTAATCCTATGATAATCCGCGTTTAACAACATGAAACCATGCCAAAAAGTTGGGGATCTGAACCATGTTGTACGCGAATAATAATGATAAAAATGATAAAAATTATGGATATAACTTTCTACTCGAAACGATCAAGTTTTCGATGCGGCTAGCTCTATAACTCGAAGTCTATTGTCATTAGCGTTCACATACGAACTATGGACCCCTGCGTATTGCCTGAGCACCGGCTCTCGACCTATTTTGGCGTTCATATTTCCAAGAATGCTTTTACATTATACCTTGGGCTTGACTTGCTCGTATTACACCTCTTTTTCGCTGTCAGCAGATACGTCTGAAGGTCCATGACCATTTATGGGGCTGATATTTTCAAATTTGCCTTGCACGTGAAGGTTTTTCATTGATAACGCTACCGCCGATGATGGTAAACTTTATTTTTAGGCTGACCAAGGAGCTTGGTATTTTAGATGACAGCTGTGACATAGCTTAAGAACTGTATATAGCTCGGAAAGTACGTGAATTGCGATACAATTTCCGATATTTAGTAGATAGCAATATCCAAGTTCAAGTTGAAAAAAGACAGAAAGTACCCCGTCAAGATAAAACACGCCTCTTATATACGATCAGATACGCTTCTCATTCCCTCTAGGCAATATACATGTGCTTTGCCAAAAAGACTATTTTAACGAATGGAGATTTATGCAATATTGATTTTCTTAAATGTACTGAATATTAAAATAGTGAGCGATAAGATAGTTAACGCCGAATACTATTTCCGATACCATTTGGCGAGTAAATGGAATATCTCCGATACTTATAAGCAATCCACTACAGAGAATTTTGTTTGTTGCCAGCGAATGTTCGCTGCGCTTACTGTTTCTTGATGCGATTATACGCAGCCAACACACTCTCACCTATCAGCTAACACGGATATATACATTCTCACCTGCCGTTTGAGAGTGTGCTTTTATCATCTTTGCATATGATAAAGTGAACTTATTTTGATTTTGGTTCTTCTTAGGTGCCAGCTGATGGTAAATCCTTCACTCTCTGCCATTCTCTCCAATCAGGCAAATATCGCACAATACCATTCTTTCCATGCTATTTATTAGTTCTTATGCTATGGCTGTGATATATGTCATATTATTTTGTAAAACACAATTCTCTGTCCATCTGATCACTTCTATTACTGTTATACCATCCTTACACTGGGTGTCGGCTAGTATATGAGAAAATCCTCAAAACGTTTGACTGTTTTTGTATGCATGCTCGACATTGTGGTATTAGCCTACCCGAATCATGGCAGTCAATTCGGAAAGCTTTTACAGAAGAGGATACCAGTTTTCTGCCAAACATATTTGCGAGGGACTAGCTTAATTATATTAGCCAACATCTCTATCAGGAGAGACTATTCCTAAAAGCCAGCACGAGGAGGTTAAGATCACACTTATACTAGTCCGAATAGTACGTCACGTGCATATTCTCATAGACTACGTTTCTTCAGAATAACTGGTGATGTCGCCACCGTACTACTTAAGCACTTCTAAATGGTATACAACCATTTTTTACCAGAAGTTTTCAGTGTAATAAGGAAAACGAACAGCCGGAGATGAATTATGTTTCATCACGATCATGCGAGCTCTCACACATCGACTCACACGAGAGAATTTTTGGGCGCCGAAAACATCGAATTGATCGGTCATCCGCCGTACAGTCCTGATTTAGTGCCCAATGATATCTTCTTGTTCCCGAACATAATAAATAAACTTCGTGGGCAGCATTTTTCGGCCCCGAAAAAGCAATCGATGCATTCAAAATGCAAGCCTTGGTTCAATTGGTGGAAGCGCATGCATAGTTGTATTGATCATGGAAACTATTTCGAAAAACAATAAAGCCGGTTCCGACCATAAAATACTGTTTTTTCATTGTAAGGCGCAACATATAAATAGCGGCCTATATAGTTGGTTTATATATAATTAATTGATCTTACCAAAAGTGAAACCCATATCCGCTGCAATAGCTTTTCTGTGAAGCATCTGCCCTTCCACAAGCCCTCGAATTTCAATACTGGCAGAGTTAAACCTATGGAATAATTTTCAATTTAAATCCATCAAAGCAATGTATTAACAAGCAACTTTACAAAACAGAATTCTATTTAAATTGAGAGTGCCAAACTATTTTCAAACGAAAATCTATATCAAATCGGTCCTCATTGTATTCGTATGTTATTCACGTATTTACAGCAAATAATGCATGAGAGTGCAACAAAAATTAACCATATTACTCACTTATCCAATCCAGTTGAAGAATCAGGGCTGCTGATTGAGTGTTTCGGTCCCCATCTTAAAGTACCCTCAACACTTGGAATGATTTCACGGGAATGAAAATGTAAAGCCATGTTTCCGTTATTTCCACGAGTTGTTGAATCTAAAATCTCACTGAAACAATCCCAATTGTCATTTGCATCAGCTCTTTTGAAAACGTCACGCACCAGAGACCCGTTTCTAAAGCTGTGAGAAGAAATGATCAAATGAGACTGGAGACAATTTGAAAATTCGAATTACCATAACAAACCCATAAAAATATCCTCGACGGGATGCCTTAAAATATGGCCTTGTTGAAGTAATGTGGGTTCCGGTAATGTCATCATAATTGTGTCGCTTGTACCCAATGACACAGCAAGCAGTTCTTTATGAATCAACATACCACATAAAGCCGACGGATTATCACCGGTGAAAGCAGTGACCTTACAGTTACTCTTGAACCCATATCGTTGAACAAAAAATGAGCAAACGTTTCCAATAATGGAGCAAGTATTAACTGGTTCACCCAAACGGGATTCCAAATCAGGAGCACAAGCTGCAAGGCAAGATTGCGACCATGTTTTCTTGTGAATATCTAGTAAATTCATTCCCGATCCGTCCGCCATGTCTATCGGTGCCACGTCGCCAATAAACAATGAAGCTAGAAAACTGCTTACCAGTGAGATTCGCACTGCTTTTTTATATGATTCTTCTTGAGTTTCGTAAACTTTTCGGATTTGAGGTCCGGTAAATCGTGGATAGCATTTGGATCCTGTTATCTCGACCATCTTCGCGCGTCCACCAACCGCCTCTTCCATTGCAGCACACTGCTTCTCTGTAGACCCGTCCATCCAAATGGGTGCACGTTTAAGTGAAAATGCTGTTTTATCGATTTGAATATGAAGGAATTTATCAGCATCGAGATTTTTTAGCGTGTCCACACCTTGCTGCGACCAAAATACTGATCCATGTTGCTACGAAGATTTAAACTCAAAATCAAGCGTTAATTCATGTGAAAAGCGCAATACCTGTGCTGATCCACTAAGTCCGACTACTGTGCTGAGATTTGCTCCTTGAACAACCAGCCGATCAAGCACCATATCCAACGCTTTCACCCACATTACCGGAAGAACGTAATATCTGAATTAAAAGAAATTGAAAAACTTGTAGAAGGTTATTTTAAATTGTCGAAAATAGAAACTCTATTTTGGCGGGCTTCTTTAAGGACTTACTCGTGTATTTCATTACCAGTATGTACTCCTCCAGTTGTTTGAAATTCGGGCAAATCTTTGTCAAACTTTACTTCAGCTTGCACTATTACACTTAAGTTTTTGCTAAGCTGCACGGCTTTTAACTGGAGAATATATTAAGATTTACACAAGATTTAGTAAATGATATTAATTTGTTAGAAATCATCACTTTATTGTAATTTTAGAAAATTAATGAAGAATACAATTGTCGCGTTTGTGCCGCTGTCAAGAGCTGGTTAGGTTTGTAACATTGAAACAACAACAACTAGGACAGGATTGCTGTTTTTTTTCAATGCAACTATTCTAGCCAGCTCTATAGAGGCGCAAAAAACGCAATTAATGTCGTCTTGTACGAACTATAATTTGTCTAAGTTATATGTATCAATTTTAATAATAACTGAACTAAATGGTAAACCCAAAGCTACTTGTAAAAGCAGCTAGTTGAACTGACAAATATCGTTTAATTTATGAGAAGTTCAAATGCACTTTAGTATCGCAAAAGCAAAGAAGCAGACCTGAATAGAGAAAGGTGGTAGAACCTCCCGAGGCCTTCTCCTTTACCTCTGACGGCAGATTTCAGAGGACGTCTCCCGAAGGATGGAACCTCTCGACATGTCTTCGGAGAAGTTATCGAAGCAGACTCAAATGCCGAAGTACATGAGCGGGAGAAGCTAAAAAGCTAACTTATTACTCTCAAAGGTCCTAGAACTACAAAACCAACAATACTCACTGTTTGGTTACAAAGAAACTTGTTTATTACAAAACTTTCGCAAAAACTATACGATCGAAATACACAACTAAATCGAATGTAATAACAACATAATTTAAATGTAAACAACAAGATCAGGACATTCCGCCAGAAAGAGAGTACAACCATCTAGTAGTTTCGCGTATGAGTAGTACGAGTAGCAGAGTAACCCCAATGAATGGACCATTTGAACAGTGGAAGTTGTGTTTGGCTGCCACTGCTGAAACATTATGGCAATAGTCGTGTAACGCGTTGATTAGTACAGTGAAAGTCGGAAATATTGAGAGCGATATTGTTGAATAAAGTATATTCTGAGGATAAAGTTTTCACTTTCGTGACATTAAATTAGAGAACACGAACCCGTTAAGCGTGTCAATACAAAGTTCTGCGGTGTATTCCCGAAGCTGCGGAGAACAAAGCTAATAGCGGTCACTAAAAGGGGACGTTCGTAGGGAGAAGAGTTGTTAAAATAACTTTATTCAACGAAAAAAACTTATTTTTTTATATAAAAGAGTTAATTCGATTTCCTCTAGTTGGCGAACATTATTCGTGCGCGTATTTTCATTAAAATGAGTTGATATGTCTTTGCATTGTTTTTGCAACCTAAAGCCAACTTAAAATTCCGCAAATCTAATGTGCATCTTTTCCATTTGAGCGTCAAAATTTATTAAAAATCTATAAAATAGTTAGATAAAACTTGACCATGCGTAAATCCTGCGCTAAGCATCTTTTGTCAGGGTCCATTTGAAAATTTGTAGTTTTGGCTGATAGTTGATTTGACCGATGACATCGGTATTCCTATAGAGAAAGTGCATGCGTTCATCGGCCTCACAGTAGCTCCGAAAACCCGTATGTTCTGGTACCAAAACCAATTGCATTGCCGAATGCCTCGACTTTGTGGTCCCGACAGCATACCTAATATCTTAGCAAAGTCAACGTCTTCATTAGTGTGTGTTCCTTTATCTGTTTTCTTTAAACTTATTAACACGTTCTGTACGTTTGTTTCTTCCTGGAAATCTGCAAATACTTTCCCCATCCTTAAACCCGGAGATTCGTCCTGCGTCTCCAATTATCGCCCCATATACATATCTCTTCCATCTTGCTTCAGTAAGTTCTCGAAAGGGTTGTTTACAACAGAGTGTATCCGATAATTGAACCTCTTTTTGCTTCTGAGCACCTTGGTTTCATCAAAGCCAAGGCAACAGTTTCTAACTTACTTTCGTTCACTAATAATGTTGCGTCCGCCGTTGATCAGCAAAAGCAGGTACACTCTGACTTAGTAAACTGTTCACTCTGTAAGCCACGACATCCTCCTCTCAAAAGCTCGATGGGCTTAATATTTCGGGTCAATCCCTTTTGCGATTCTCCTCATATCTTCGTTATCGTGCTTGTTTCGTATCGATTGACTTTTGTTCTTCTTCCCCTTCTATCCTACTTCTGGTGTTCCACAAGGCTCGATTCTTGGTCCTCTGCTTCCCGTTCTGTTTATAAATGATCTTCCCTTTTTTAATACCCCGTGTCTTTTGTATTCTGACGATCTGAAAATATTCAGGTTGATCGAGTTAGTGGATGACTGCTCCCAGCTGCAGGGTGACTTGTCTGCACTGGGCAACTGGTGCTCTGTCAATTGTATTAATCTTAATGTTGTTAAATGGTTTCATATGTCTTTTACATCTAAATTACTCTGCATCAAGTTACCCTATTCTATCTTTGGTTCTTTCCTCCGTCCTGTTGACAATTTCAAGGACATTGATGTTGTGGTTGATGCTAAACTAAAGTTTCACGTTCAGATCTTGTGTGTCACATCCAAGGCCTCGCATTTGCTTCATTTTTAGAGCCTCCAGACCTTTTGCTGATATTTCCTCGTGTGTACGCTTGTATATCTCCTTTGCGCGTAGTGTCCTTGAGTATTGTTGTCCGATTTGGTGCCCTCATTATCGATTCCTAATTTATGCTTTTGAGTCTGTACATTGCAGATTTACTAGCTTATTATTCCTTAAATACTGAATTCTCTACTGTGAGTACCAGGGCTGATCAATAAGTAATGATAATAAATATAAACCAAGGTTATTAAACTTAAAAGATATATTTATTTTTCAACATAGTCTCCTAACAAGTTAATACATTTAGTCCATCTTTTTTCCAAACCCAGGATACTCTTAGAAAAAAATTATTTATCTCGACTCTCCTAAAATGCCTTAACAGCGGCCATCATTTTGCTATCATCTTCAAATTTCTTACCCCGAATCTGTTGTTTGAGCCGAGGAAAGAAGTAGAAGTCACTGGGAGCTAGATCTGGCGAATAGGGCGGGTTTTCAAGCAGTTCGAATCCTGTTTCTTTAATTGCATCCACAACAGAACCCCCGCTCGCAGTTTGCTGCGTCTCTTTTCCTTCATTGCCTCTCGCAATTTTCTTATTTGGCGTTCGTAGTAAGAGCCTGATATAGTGGCTCCCTTTTTTAAATATTCTACCATAATAATTCCTTCAGCGCCCCAAAAAACTGATGTCATAAGCTTTCCTGCCGACCTCGACACTTTGAATTTCTTCGGCGTCGGTGAAGAGGGTCGCTTCCAGGTCATCGATTGCATTTTGGTTTCTCGATCAAAATGGTGGATCAAAGTCTGGTCTATGGTCAAGAAAAGTGACAAAAAATTCTCCTTATCTGCCCGGAACGTTTCAAGATTAATCCTTGAAATGTCGACTCGTTTCTTCTTATGCTCGTCCGTTAACATTCTTGGTAGCCATCGCGCAGAGACTTTCTTCATATGTAATTTGTTGGCAAAGATTTTTCGAACACTGCCATATGAGATCCCTGTGACTTCAGCTACATGCCTGATGGTCTCTCTTCGATCTGCCAACACGACATCTTCGACTTTTCACGTTGTCTTCAGTGAGGGACGTGGATGAACGTCCTTCGCGGTGTTCATCTTCGGTGGATGTTCTTCCCAGCTTAAACTCCTTAGCCCAGCGTGCAACAGTAGAATATGGAGGAGCAGAGTCCCCTTATGTTTCCACCATGTTGCCGCATATGTCTCTGGTAGACAATTTTTTCAAACAGAGGTACTTAATGACAGCTCTAATTTCGTTTTTCTCCATTTTGATGTTTTCTCTTCGACTGTTCGTATTCAAATGAATGTACCTCCCTGGAACCCTGGCCTATTTATGTTTTTTTTTATGCTGAATTAGTGAGTATATGTGGTAGTAAAAAATTGTTTCTTTGGAATTTTATGCGAACTGCAAATAACCGATTATCATTACTTATTGATCAACCCTAGTATAGTATGCATCTTTCCATCCTTGAAATCCCTACCCCCTCTTACGCAGCGTGCATTTGGACGAATGTTTCATTTACAAAAATATTATTGGTTCCGCCACTTATATTTCCAGTGTGCAGTTTGCTGTTCGTGACCCAGAACGTTTTACCAGGTCTTCATTTACCCTCAACGTACCATTTTTTGGTACTCATATATATTTTTACTATCCCCTTTTACGCTTGCTTAGACAACATAATTGTTTGAATATTGGTCCCTTCCGCTTTCGTTACGTTCTTTAAAAAAAATTAATAAAAGTTAAAGGCAAGTGTTTTATCTTACGAACTAAATTAAATTGCTGAATTTCTAATTTCATCTTTGTATTAAAAAACGAATCTAATTCATTTACCGATTTTTGTATACTTTGATTAACTGAATTTTTTCTTTCTATTCTTCTGTTTTTGAAGTTTTGTACATTATTTAATTTATTTTCTTTTACGTTTTGTAAGTATATTCCTTATCTAGTCTTTCATTGGATTCGTATCCGTTAATTTAGACAATAATCTTCCTAAGGGATGCATAGCATCCAGCGATAATCGCGGACAATGCACAAGGATCAGTAAGGAAAATAATGACCGCTTGGCTATCTCTGAAAATATGACTCCGAACACTCAATTATACAGAAGCCTGAAAAATAACCAAAATCTCCACCTAAAATACGCTACTGCTCTGGAAGACGAAGGGATATTTTTAGATTTAGCTTATCCGAGTATCGATGCGCACATGAATAATCCCATTCTCAGAGTGACACCATCATACCTTCATCTCTACCAGGAATGCGACTTGTGAGCTCTTAACTACTGGATTAAGAGCTCACAAGCAAAATAGCAATATAGACAACGTCAGTCGAAGCGAAAACGATAAGATTTGTGCTGGACTAGACCCTGTCCTATTTCGCGCAGAAATGCAATGCAGTCTCACAGCAGTAAGATTAGCTTACTGTAAGATTAGTATATTGATTCGACACCAATGAAGAAAAATGAATATCCCTTAGTAGCGTGGCGTAGTTCCTAATTAATCAAGCGTTGATAAGCAACCTTAAGTGCAGCTTTTCAGCAGTAAGCCACCGCATAGAGTAGTATAGGCTTAACTAATGGGGTATAACGCCATGCAACGGTGCGGAGCTGCAAACACCAATTTGCTCCTAGGATTCTTGCAGCAGTATAATAGAGTGAAAGCCTTCCGCGTGCTTTTTGCTCTCTTGTGGTTCCAAAGTAACTTTGGGTCGAGGATCAGCCCCAAATAATTGACCCTCTGGCTCAGGTTAGAAGAGACCCCGTTCAATTTGGATAGGTGAAATCGAAGAACTTTGTACTTCCTTGTAAACAGTGCTGGAACCGTTTTTCTTTGATTCACATTCAAGCCACACTCTCGGCTTCAACTTGAAAATATATCAAGAGAGTGATTTAACCTCTCCGACAGCATTTCCTGGCATTTCTATGGCTGTCTTCTGCAAAAGCAACCGCTTTACAACCGCCACAAGCTAGACACTGTCGTGGCTGCAAAGTTGAGAGCACTAGTAAGGGTGTCAACCGCCTGATCCAATTCAAAGTAGCAATCTCCAGTGGTGAGGATCGGGTCAAGAATTTGAAGAGCTTCAAGTCTGTCCTCTTTCTGTTAATATAGTATATCTGCTTAGTTGAACCACTCCAGCGATTTTGAAAGATAAGTACCTGTGATCAAAGAACGAACACTCCTGTAAAACCGAGCCATAGAGAAAATGTGAATATCGTCCACTGGCGAGGGTGGCGTCAAGAACCTCCCTACGGTTTAAGACCAGGAAGGTTGGTTCGTTGCCAATATTAGCGACAAGTAGTTTATAGGCCAAGATGAAATAAAAAAATGCCTTACCTCGCCTATTCGTGTTGGAGTTTCCCACATTTCGTGATGAGCGTTAAAGTTAACCGAAAGTATAAGAGGCACATCAATTTTTGTGGTTGCAACCACTACATCCTTACAACCTTCGCAGAGAGGACTAGTGCCATGATCCTGTGCCATGTATCAAGAAACAAACCAGCACGACCTTTGATCGATTTCCGCTACAATAGCCATGTTATCCTTGTCAAAGAAATTATGAGCCAAAAAGCCATGAAATCCCCAAAATAATATGATTTTCATCTCTGCTTTATGCATTTTTAATTACTGATATCATTAATAATGTGATTCATTCGTTCTCGTTATGCTATTTCAATGCTAAACCAAGCCAAACAATGTTTGAAATAAATTCCAAGATAACCCCAGGTTATCAACATATAAACAACATATTGTTATCTACTCAAACACGGTCTGAATAAATGTTCAACGCTTTGTAGAAAGTGTGGGATGCATAAACCATAAAAAGATTAAGATTTAGTGTATCAAACAATGTTTGTCTTATGACCCAGTATACAATCTGAATCAAATTTATAAAAAACGAATTCTATGCAGCAGGAACTACAAGCGAACTATAATCTAAACCTTATTGTTCTAAGTTCGAAAGTGGGAATTTTTTCTTGAATTGAAATTGCATAATGAGCAATGAATTCCATTAACCCAAGGCGTTAAATTGACCTTCATAGTGAAAACTGTATAATCTTGAAACTAGTTTGCAAACTTATGTAATCTTGGAAAGAATAAATAGATATTGCAAAAAATGCACTCTTAAATTTCGATTGCAGCAGCAATTTGTATTGGTATGACTCAATTAATTTTGCTTGTTATTATCTCATTTGCAGCACAAAAAGTTTCACTGTCTCAAGAGATGCTGGTTGCGGCTCGTTATACACATTTAATCAGTGCTGTTGCAGAAAGATTTTACGAATATATTATAGAAGCAAATAATTTAACGTTTTCTGTTGTAAAATTTAATCAAAATATAATTTCAATTTATTGTATCTTATTAACTTTTTCTCTTTCACATGCACTAAAATACTTTCACGGAATTGAATATTATATTACTTCTGAAACCACTACTGCGAACAATAAATCTATACGACTAATAATATGCCGGTGATTATTTGTAAATATAGTCGTCATTTTGCACTACACTACCTTCTGGGTACTCAGATCGAAACCGAGGTAAGTTTCTTCTTCCTTTGACATGGTGGCAAACGGAAATCTACTTTTAGGATCCAACAAGTTCTAACAGCGCGAACAACCTCGCTTCCACACATATATGAGCCAACTGAACCCATTGAGCGGTTTGGAGCTTGCACTAAGTCGAGTTGAAATCCATCGGCAAACAAATTTACGACCACCCATTGTATGTTATCAGTTTTGACACCCGATTATTTACATCGAGCAGTGGTAAACACGATAAACACGACAGACGACAGACCCGACCTATCAAATCCACTGTACACGAAACGTCAACCCAATTCGGAATCAAATTTTGATGGTGGTGCCAAAAGTAGATTGTACAATAAGACTTCCGGTTGGAAATCCAATCCGTTATATGTTTAGAATTGACAATATAGACGTGCATTAAATTTGTAATTAAATGCTAAAGGAACATTTGAAAAATATATAGCTGCAACAAATAGTGTTAATTTATTACTATAACCCCCCTCGGGATTTCCTTAAGTAATGGATTTTATTCAAATGTTTTTTTCATATCGTATATTGAAATAGATTTTTTAAACAGTTTTTTTTTATTCTAGTAATTGCTTGGAATACAGATTAAAAAAATGCAATTGGTTAGTTAGACCAAGATTGTTTGGCTAAATTAATTAGCGATTGTTTCACGATTCTGCAGATAAAGTCAACAATGACTAAATGCAAAGAACTATCTAATTACTAAAATTACTATCAATCAATCTCATTGGCAGCTTCCCCATCGTCATATTATATATGACCGTCGAAATTCAAATGTAATCTTTATCTCATGGAAGTAAGCTAAACGAAGCAGGAGACTTTAAAGCTTTAAATGTACAGGACCACGACTCAGACTCCACAGCCCTGCTTTAAAGCTATTCATCAGATTGGAATTGTTTTTGCGGGATAATTAAAATTGAAAAAAAATTTATTTACATTGAAAATTTTATTTTGACAACGTGGTTTCGAAAGTATGCACTGATTCTCATCAGACACCAGCACACAGTGCATACTTGACTGATGTGACCAGTGATGCCAATTTAGCTACATTGTAGCTAGATTTAGCTACAAAAAGAACCTGTTTAGCTACAACATTTTCTACAATTTTAGCTACTAATTTATAGATTGTAAATCATTTAAACTTTTCCTTTGATTCCATTAATTTTCACTAGTTTATTAATATTTAAAACACTCAGTACTTGAAAATAATTTCCTCAAATTCTAAGGTAATCGCTAATGTTTTGGGTAGTCAATAGTACTACTACTATGAACTATGTATCTCTGGACATAGAACAATAATAATCTTCTGCGAACAGTTTTATTTCTTTTGTTCGGTGGAGGTAAAACCGAGAGTTTTAATTCATTAGGAATAGTCCAAAATAGGTAATACAACGAAGTATGTTTAATATTGAATACACATTATCTACCTAAATTTGAAAACAATCACCGAAAAATTCAGACGTAGACATAAAGTAGCAATAAAACGCAGATAAAGTGTTCGCACAAAATCCTAGAAGAAATTAAGAATCGTGCTCAGTAGTAAAGCCTAACGTTAGAATTGTGCTAGCTATGTTTTTTTCATTTTGTAGAGTTTTTCAACACTGCGAGAAATAAAGACTATATTTTCTCCGTTGGGAGCAGCACCTGAAAAACAACATTGGCAACAAATCAAAGCTACAATGGGTATTTTCGTTATGAACCGTTGTGCATCAATATCAATTGACCACTTGAGTGAGATGTGTAAGAAACTGGCAGTTGAGTTCAAAAGTTGGAGTAAGTGTCGGATTCATCGATTAAAAGCAGCGCCATAGTAAAAAACGTTATGTTTCCATACTTTAAATCGGATTTAAAGACTACGGACATTTTAGTGATATTCAGGAAATTTATTACAAATTACTTGGCTTAGATTCAGCTGGAAAGTGGAACCGCTAAAAGTATTGCTACTGTCATAAACACGTGCTTAGAAAACTACAACCTAATATTACAAATATGACAGACAACGCAAGTGTCATGGTCGTAGTCAATAACGGTGTATTTCAAAAATTAACTCGCCAAAATCCTTTTTTAATATTAATAAGTGTGCTTGTCTTTGTAATGTGCTTGTCATTCCATTCAGCTTTGAGTTTCTGCAGCTGCAGGACCATTTCTTCCCCAAACGTTAGAGTCTTTACTTCCAGAAATTTATAATTGGTTCTCTGAATTCCTTTGAAGATGATACGGAGTTCATAAACGAGGTGGTTGTCAATAAAGGGATCAGTATCAAAGATCATTAGCCAACATTTAGGGCTAAAAACCCACTTCAGTATAGTCCAAACATCAGAAGAATGTTATTTAGCAAGAATGAT
Organism: Nemotelus nigrinus; assembly: GCA_947369275.1. Taxonomy (NCBI): domain Eukaryota; kingdom Metazoa; phylum Arthropoda; class Insecta; order Diptera; family Stratiomyidae; genus Nemotelus; species Nemotelus nigrinus. Next base: position 81,989,629 of record OX376372.1, read on the forward strand.
TAACAAGGAGCATAACAATTACATAACCTTTTATATCTCCTATTTCTTCAACCCATTTGAAAGGATGCTTCTCTCATGAATAACTCTCTCAAAAAAATGACTCTCATGAAAAAAGTTGGCAACACTGGATGTAACTGGATGTGATGTAGCTGGAAATCATTAATTTTATTCACGCTAGTTGTGACAAATTTTAACATCTCCGACTTATATCCATCGATATAATTTACTTGTAAAGGTTATTGAATTGTGATCATGGTTCCTTTCTTGTCTATAAATCAGCATAGGCAACGTATGTCGTCTCTAAAGCTTATAGGTCTGTTCGCGTACCTGAATCTATTATAATATATTAAAATAGATTCGCAGAAAGTCGTTTTTACACTCTTGCTGCAAGTCAAATTTTGCAGCAAAAAGAAGCCAGCTGCCAAATTCTGTTACTGCTGCAGTTTGCTGAAGTACGCGAGCAGACCTTATGAAAGCAGAGAATATTGATACGGGAAACTCGATCGTTTTGCGAAATAAGCCTCCGAAGCCGAATCAAATTGAAATTGTTTTTGCGAGATGATTAAAATTGAAAAAAAAATTATTTTTCATTGAACATTTTATTTTGACTACGTGGTTTCGAAAGTATGCACTGATTCTCATCAGACACCAGCACACAGTGCATACTTGACTGATGTGATCACTTGCAGCTGGAAATCATTAATTTTATTTACGCTACTGGTTGCACGTCACGTACTGCAGATCTATGGCACGTGAGGTCAGCTGATGTGATGGCAAGTGAGCTCACTTGTAGCATGGCCTTCATATAAAAGGCCTATCGCAAAAGCAATTAACCTACAAGATGGCGGACCTAAGCTACTTTTCCCAACCAGTCCACACAGTGATGTTTTTTTATGGTTATAAAGAAATTCACGAGATCCACCTAGAGGAGATATGAGGAAACTCATATGTCATGTCAATCAATGTTGTTTTGGGATCTTTCACAAGCAATTTACATATAAAAAGTCTTTAGCATCAGACCTCAATTCATCGGGACACTTATCCGAAATATCATTTGTGTAGAAGAATTTGCAGATTATCAAAATTTGATGATTTTTAAAGTGGAATAAATCCTACCAACCACAAACGGCAATTGTTTACAATTCACATTGCCGAGAGTAGGTGGCAGGTATTCCAAATTGCAAAGTTCTCGCGTATACAGCACAATAAACACATCACTTTCACGACACTTATCCGAAATATCTTTTACGCGACAAAAACTTCGAAACCAGTCTCCGGATGATAGGAAAATAGACTCTATTCGCGGATTCAACCGAGCAGCACCATTCACATTGCTAATATTTACTAATTGTCAGAGAAATGTCAAACAATTGTCATTGTGTAATTCCCAATAAATCTTAATAGCGAGAGGACTACACCATTTTAAAAAGTAGCTTAGTACCTGTCAGATTGCAAGTCGCGATAGGCCTTTTATATGAAGGCCATGCTTGTAGGCAGTTTTCAAATGTAAATCCATCCATCCATGTGAAAATAAAGGGAGAAAATAACAAGTATAAACTACCACAGTCGATAGAAAATATAAAATCAACTAACAGAAAATTACCTCTTATAACTTTCTACATATTATGAGGTCCTTTTCTAATTTCCTAACTACCAAAGCATTCAACATAACCTTGAAAAAATCAAAGCCACCTATTGACCACTAAATAGCCACCTCACGGCAAAAAAGGCATAACCACTCGGGGACAAGAGCGCGAATAGTTGGAAGTAGCCTGAAGTACTTGCATACAAGTACTAAATAGTAATAATGGAACACGGGCTATGTTTCCGAATATTATTTTCCAAAATTGCCCATAAATTTTCAATTACATTCATATCTGGGCTCTGTGCCGGCGGGGATATAACATGCAGGGAGTTCCAAATTCAGCCTATACCACACTTGTGCTTAGGGTCGTTGGCTTGGTACTAGCGGAATATGTTTGGAATTTCAAGGTTTGCAGTACTCTGGAGCAATTTTTTCAAAATGTTGAGGTACAGTGGCTCACAGCTTATTTCATACAGTGACAATTTAAAAATGCAAATCACTGTAACTTTGAAATTAAGAACCCTATCCAAAAAATTTAAACGTATTTGACTAGATGCATTTTCAACGAATACAATGCAAACAAAAAATGTTCCAGCAATATTCCTCGGCGTCCGGTAAAAGAGAAATACCACTGGCGCAGAAAAATTGCAGCTCACAGCTTATTTGATACAGACACTTCAATACGAATAAACTTCTATTTGTCGCGCCGTTAATCTGTCTTGTTTTTGTTTCTTGAATTTTTGATTGTGTTAGACATTGGCTTAAGTAATTTTAGCAAGATCTTGTAAGCTGAAGTGCCAAAATAAGCCAAAATTGTAAAATGGGTCATCGCACCACAATTGAGCAGCGCGAATTGGTATTAAATCACTTTAAAAAAGAACAAAGTGTTGGAAAAATTGCTGAAAGTGTGAATTTGAGTTTCTTCACAGTACAGCACATAATTGAGCGCTTCGTACACGAAAATCGGGTGGAAAATAAGAGGAGAAATGCGCCAAACAATATTTTCACCGTATCCGACGAACGATACACTGTGAGGAAAGTGAAAGCAAACACAAAGATTTCCGCTCCAAAATTGGTTACTGAGGTTCATCGTGAGTTAAGGAAGTCATGTAGTGCTGAAACCGTCCGACGAGTGCTTCGCGACCATAATTTCAACGGGTGAGTAGCTCGTAGGAAGCCATTCATTTAAAAAAAAAATACAATAAGCCGATTTGCCTTTGCCAAAGAGCATGTGGGAAAGCCATCCGCGTTCTGGAATACGGTTATTTTCGCGGACGAGTCCAAGTTTAACATTTTTGGCTCCGACGGAATGTCATATGTCTGGCGCAAGGCAAACACTGAGCTAAACAAGGAGAACCTCAAAGCTACTGTGAAGCATGGTGGTGGTAATGTGATAGTTTGGGCCTGCATGTCCGCAGCCGGAGTCAGAAATTTAAAGTTTATTGAGGAAACAATGAATCAAACAAAGTACCTTGATGTACCCAAAAACAATTTGCTGCAAAGTGCTAAAAAACTGGGTGTTCGCAACCAATTTCGGTTGTACCAAGACAACGATCCAAACCACAAGTCGGGAATTGTGCAGACCTGGCCAATTTGGGATTGCCCTCATTTGATATCTCCGCCGGCACAGTCACCAGATATGAACGTCATTGAGAATCTGTGGACTTTGTTGGATAACAACGTTAGAAAACACAAGATTTCTAATAAACAAGACCTGAAGAAAGCACTGCTAGAGGTATGGCAAAAAATTATTCCTGACATCACAAAAAAACTCGTTGATTCAATGCCGAATAGGCTTCAGGCTCTGCTTAAGTCTAAGGGCTATCATAAAAAGTATTGAAATCAACTGGAAACCTCATAATTCACAACAATTTTAATGTTTAATCAAACTGTATCAAATAAGCTGTGACATGAAATTTGTTATTACTTTTATTTTTTTTTGTTTTTTAAGATGTAAAACAGCAACTTTGTAGCAAATATAAACTTGTTTAATAAACAACAAACAATTGCCTTCAAAATGGTGTTCAAATTTTTGTGATATTGTTATTATGTTTTGAGTTATTGCAACTTAATTTTTTAAAGAAGCACTGTATCAAATAAGCTGTGAGCCACTGTATATGGTTTTGTCCATGTTACCTTCAATGAATTCCAAATTTCCAATCCCAGCTTACGACGTATAGACCTAAACCATTTCGCGTCCGCCGCCATGTAGCTTCTAAATTTTCTTTTTGCAGCTCAGTATTAAGTTTCCTCCATATGTATGCCATGCCATCAGAGCCAAAGATATTAAATTTAGTCTCGTCTAAGGATATGACAATGTTCTTGAAATTCAGTTTTTTGTTGGCGTGCTCTCTAGCAAAGGCAAGGTGACTCAGAAGGTTTTTTTTGCTGGTGAATGGCTTTTCTCTAGCTACGCGACCATTGAAGTTGTCTCGGAGCACGCAGTGTACAGTTTCTGAGCCGCATGACTTACCTAAGTCCTTTCTGTATCTGCGCGACTAGTTTGGAGCCGTTAGCTTTGGGTTCGCCTTGATTTTATGTACAATATGTCATTCGTCAGACGAGTTGAAAATTTTATTTGGCGCGTTTCTGCCCTTATCTTGAATACGATCTTCATGAAGGAAGTGTTCAATAGGTCTGTTCGCGTACTACGATTAATTGCAATTAATTGCAATGAAGCCGTTTTTGTACTCCGTTTTACTGAATACTGAAATTTTCCCCTCTTTCAGTAAATTTCAGTAGGGTCTGAGCTACTAGGTCTGTTCGCGTACTTTCAGTCACTGAAATTTACTGAATTTTCCTGAATCATGTGGTGGGGTAAATTCAGGAAAAGTACGAAAACGCTCTCATTGCATTTCCTGAAAATCGACAAACAAAAGTGTCAGTTGTCGGTTTTTGGGAGAACTATTGTGATTATAAAGTCATCCTAAGCGGCGATAACCTATCGCCATAAAAATTTTCGTCCTTCATAATAACATTACGCCAAAAACCGTTTGACAGTTTTCAGTATTTTTCAGTAGCTCAGACCCTACTGAAATTTACTGAAAGAGGGGAAATTTTCAGTATTCAGTAAAACGGAGTACAAAAACGGCTTCATTGCAATTAATTGCAATTAATCGTAGTACGCGAACAGACCTACTGAAAAATACTGAAAACTGTCAAACGATTTTTGGCGTAATGTTATTATGAAAGACGAATATTTTTGTGGCGATAGTTTATCGCCGCTTAGGATGACTTTGTAAACACATTTGTTCTCCCAAAAGCCGACAACTGACACTTTTATTTGAAAATTTTCAGGAAATGCAATTAGAGCGTTTTCGTACTTTTCCTGAATTTCCCCTACCACATGATTCAGGAAAATTCAGTAAAATTCAGTGACTGAAAGTACGCGAACAGACCTAATGTTAAGGTTCAACCAGTCATGAGTCTGGTTATAGTTTGGCCCATAGTTTGGCCCATATATGCCCCGAGGCAAACCACACAAAGCATATAGCCCTAACCAGACATAAGTCTGCGAAGATAAGTAAATGTCAAAACCAACCGGTTTTAGAGCAAAAAAGACACTTTTGACATACGCAAACCCGAGTGAACATAAGTGCCCATACAGCGCATAAGCGAACGTATGTCAAGTCGTATCTCATCACCACTTTACGTACGGACAGCTCATAGCAACAATTGAGCAAAAGGTTGCTTAATGAGCATGCCACTTTTCTGGCTGTTCGGAAAGTTATGTTTGGGTGCAACATATGCTTTGCGTGATTTACCTCGGTGCATATACGTACGTACGTACGCAGACTCATCACTGGTTGGACCTTATGTTGCACCAATGCCTCCTAGAAGTACGGGCCGTCAGGCTACGTAATCGTTTTAGCTATGACGTCAATTTAGCCGTGAATTTTGACATTTCCACGAGGCAGTGCCGACAGACACGGAGATTTCACTTGCGGTTTTTAAGCTAAAATATGAATAAAACGTTAGTTTTTTGTGCGTGGACGCGTTGTAGAAATAAAATTTAGTCTTAACTTGCATTTTGTGTCAATCAATTGTATCGACAGTGAATCGACACAAAACGTCACATAACCTAACACCAGCCGATAAACATTTCGTAGCGAATTTTCCCAATAATACCGCACGCACCGCATTAATTTGTGTTTTAGCTGTTCACTAGCACTGTTCCGCGGACCTCACTTTGTTTTCACTTCACTCACTTCAACACAACCTGTACAATTTACGATTTCCCGCGGACGTCCCATAAGACTATGTGTGTTTTTCGCGACACTTTGACAGTATAGTGTGACGTCATTATTCTGCATTACGGCCCGTACTTCTAGGAGGCATTGGTTGCACCAATGCCTCCTAGAAGTACGGGCCGTAATGCAGAATAATGACGTCACACTATACTGTCAAAGTGTCGCGAAAAACACACGTAGTCTTATGGGACATTCGTGTGTTGTCTCTTGCGGTGATAGGTTGTAGCCGGAGAACTGCAGTGTCTGTTTTTCTCCGAAGGACGGTCTTTCTCTGGAATTGACAAGACATGAATCATCGTGTCTTCAACTGCGTGTTCGCGTCGTCGCGTTGTTTCGAGATGCCTTTGTGTTCTATGTTTGTTTGTTATATATGAAAAAGTGCGCGTTCTTAATACGCAATTTGTGTTTGTACTAAATCGAATAAATCGATAATTGAAGAAAGTTTACTAATCGTGTACACGTTGGCTGATGCCTGCTGGTCAGGAAGCCAAGACCTTTTCTGCAAAAGTGCAGAAAAACCGGAGGGAAAAAAAAAAAAAGTCTTATGGGACGTCCGCGGGAAATCGTAAATTGTACAGGTTGTGTTGAAGTGAGTGAAGTGAAAACAAAGTGAGGTCCGCGGAACAGTGCTAGTGAACAGCTAAAACACAAATTAATGCGGTGCGTGCGGTATTATTGGGAAAATTCGCTACGAAATGTTTATCGGCTGGTGTTAGGTTATGTAACGTTTTGTGTCGATTCACTGTCGATACAATTGATTGACACAAAATGCAAGTTAAGACTAAATTTTATTTCTACAACGCGTCCACGCACAAAAAACTAACGTTTTATTCATATTTTAGTTTAAAAACCGCAAGTGAAATCTCCGTGTCTGTCGGCACTGCCTCGTGGAAATGTCAAAATTCACGGCTAAATTGACGTCATAGCTAAAACGATTACGTAGCCTGACGGCCCGTACTTCTAGGAGGCATTGGTTGCACCCAAACATAACTTTCCGAACTGCCAAAAGTGGTGTGCACATTGGGCAACTTTTTGCTCAATTGTTGCTATGAGCGGTCTGTATGTGAAGTGAGGATGAGATACGACTTGGCATATGTTCGCTCATGCACTGTATAGCCACTAATGTTCAAATGTGTTTGCGGATGTAAAAAAGTGCCTGTTTTGTTCATGAAACGGTCAGTTTTGATATTTGCTTATGTTCGCAGGCTCATGTTTGGTTATGGCTATACTCTGCACTGTGGCGGGACTCAAATTAACAAATTGAGCAAATTTCCTTCCGGATTAGCCGTTCTTGAAATAACATCACTAAATCTCGCTGCTCAATTGTCGTGCCACGACCTAAAAAAGTCCCGTTATACTGTGCGACACTATCGGACAGAACTGGAGACAAGTATCTGCATGAAATAAGCTGTGGTCTGCGTTTCTGCTGCACAATCGGTATTCTCTATTCACAATCGGTTGCTGCACAATCGGTATTCTCTATTCATTCTTAAAAAAAAAGTCCCGTTATACTGTGCGACACTATCGGACAGAACTGGAGACAAGTATCTGCATGAAATAAGCTGTGGTCTGCGTTTCTGCTGCACAATCGGTATTTTCAGCCTTAAGATTGTCAGAATTTATTTTTGTAAACTTTGTTTTTAATTTATTGTAATCAGTTAAAAATTAACTCACCCATTGAGGAATGTGTATACTTCGTCTTCAGCGTCATTTCCCCCGACGGCGTAGCACTAAAGCCGTTCTCGGTCCTTGGCTTCTTGAAGAACACGCCTCCAATTGTCTCGGTCCAACAACCGCAGCCTCCATTTACGAAGTCCAAGCAGCAATCTGCAGTCTTTGGCAACACATTCGAACCAGCATTTCCTAGGTTTTCCCACAGGCCTTCAACTCACACCTTTTCCGTCGAATGCCTTTTTACCTCGTCCATTTGCTGCACGTAACAAAATCATTGCATCTTCCGCAGTTTACCCTTTGGATAATCAAATATTTTGTACAGCTCGTGGTTGTACTTTTTTTACCATTGGCCGCTCTTCCATTTTCTCCCACTATTAAGGAACAATACTTCACACCTACCTAATATCGTTTGTATTCGGGCTATTAATACTCGCCCGTAAAATCAATCAACGACATAGTTCGATTATCTTGGAAGTGCTAGAGTTGTTCACTTTGCTTGCAGCAATTTTTTAAAATATTCCTTGCGGTAATGTTGCGATTTAGCTCATGTCTTCAAAGATTTGTATTCATTGTAAATTCAATTACAGATCAACGCCAATAACTTATAATAAAACGGTTAAATATTTTTGGGTGCGCAATGACTCAATGAAATGTTCCCAAAAAACGTTGAATCTACTTAGCCACACTGGAGATTTCAAGGTCACTGACTTGATGAGGCAAAATATGTCGGGTTTAATTGTGTTTAAAATTTTATAAAAATCAGTTCAATTTCAGTCGGATGAAATTAATAGTCTCATTTTTAATAAATTCAATACAATAGTGAAAGCAGGATAAAGGGATAAATATATTCATCCAGTAGCATCGAAAAGATTAACACACTATTCTCAGATTAATACCTCAGTAACTGTACTAAGTAATTAATAGGTTAGTAAAGAGGGCTGCCGGAAACGCGGCTTGCATTAGGCCACCAGTTTGGGCCCATTTGCCACCCTCCGCTGGCTTTTTTAGAGCTGCCAAGTGACCTCTTCGCCAAACTGGATCAGCTGACTCAGCGTGACGATACTGGGCACCTCTCCTAACCCTTGAAAGTGGTAAGAACCAAAGATCTTGAGGCTTTTATTATTTAGGGCCGGACAATCACAGAGAGTATGCTCGATGGTGTCCTCTTCCATATCGCACCTCTTGCATAAATTGCTGGATGTCAGTCCCATTCTGTTCGCATGAGATGCGGTAAGGCAGTGCCCTGTGAGTAAGCCGACCGTAGCTCTCAAGCAGTTTCTGCTGAGCTTGAGCAGTTTCCTGCTTTTGCTTAGATCAGGTGATGGCCATAATGTCCTGGCCATCCTGCAGTCCATCCTGTTTTCCCATTCGGACTTTAGTTTGGCCCATATGGTGGCATCAAGTTTGCTTGTGGCGTCAGCGATTGACCGTGGTACTGTGATGCAGGGGCTATTGCTAGCTCCTGAACCTTTCCTCGCCAATTCATCAACTTTTTCGTTGCCTATGACCCCACTATGCCCTGGCACCCACATAATCCGGTTAGGAATATGCCTTGCATTTTCATTGAGAGTCACTCTGCAAGCGTTAACCGTTTTTGAAGAACATCTGTAAGACGCAAGAGCGAGAATGACTGCTCTACTGTCGACGCAAATCGTCATTGATCTGGTTGATATTCCGCTAATGGACTCAACTGCCATGCATATAGCATGGAATTCAGACTGAAAGACTGTAGCATGGTCCGACAGTCTACACGACAGGTTAAGGCTCAGATCCGTAGAAAACGCGCCCGAGCCAGCTCATGTGGCCGTCTTTGACCCGTCCGTGTAAATCCACACGCCCCCATCGGTGGTAGCTTCCTTTTTCTTCCAGTCTGTTCTTGTGGGTATCTTGACCTGGAAATTCCTGCCAAGATGTATTATTTTGCTCATGTGGTCCGTGTCTTCTGCAATGAGCCCAAATCTTTTGCGGCATTCTGTAAGAATACCGCTGTGGCCCCACTGATCTGAATCGTTCCACATGCCGGAACTTTTAGCGCGTATTGCCGCTAAGCTAGCGCTTCTAAAGATGAATCGATCTAGGTGCATGAGTCCCAAAATCATTTCCAACCCAGCCGTTGGGGCGGTTCTTAAAGCGCCCGTAATACATATGCAAACTAATCTTTGCAGTGTTGTTAGCTCCTTGATATTAATTTTACTCTCCGCTGCCTTCCACCACACTATCGCTCCATACACCAAAATCGGCCTCACTACACATGTGAATATGTAATAGGCCGCCCTAGGTTTAAGACCCCAGGTATTGGAGTAGGCGGACCGGCACGCAACAAGTGCTGCTCGAGCCCAGGTCGCGAGAGTTTTATCCACTCCATATCGAACCAAGGCATCGATGATACTCGCGACAGTAACATTATTGAAGGCCCCCTCAATGTCTAAGAAGGCTGCCAATGTTAATTTTTTGTAATGCCGTATCTACTGATCTGCCCACTAGATACGCTTGTTGATCAACACAGAGACTTGCGACGTCAATTGAGCTTTTGATGTGCAAATCAACAAGCCTCTCTAGTGTTTTGAGCAGAAACGATGTTAAACTGATTGGTATAAAGTCCTTCACGTAATGATGGTTCAACCTACCAGGTTTCGGAATGAAGACCACCCTAGCTTTTGTCCATTGCTCGGGTACTACCCCAAGGCGGAGGCATGCGGTAAAAATACGCTGCAGAATGGGATTGATGGTTTTATCTGCTTTTTGAAGCATGATGGGTGATATCTCATCAATCCCTGTAGCTTTGTAAGGTCGGAATGTGCCAATAGCCCATTCAATCTTGACCTCGTCTACTACTTCCTTGATCAGCCGCTCAGACGCCCGGTGGGTTCCTTGAAGTACGTCACCACGTGGTGCTGCGCAAGCTGATTCTGGAAAGTGAGTTTCCAGTAGCATGTCCAGGCACTCTTTCGGGTCCTCCATCCAATCCCCGTTTTCCCTTCACAAAAGCGTAGGTACGCCGGGGGTTACGCTTAGGACCTTCCTGATTCTGGCAGTCTCTGTACATCCTTCAATGTTCTCACAGAATTCTCTCCATGAGTCGCACTTGGCTCGTCTTATCTTCTTTTTGAAAAGCGACAGCTCTCGCTTGTAACGATCCCAGTCATCCACGTTTCCGGAACACCTTGCGTTGTTAAACGCCCTTCGTGTGCGACCTCTAGCCTCTGTGAGTTCGCCATTCTACCATAAGGTAGTGTTCACCTTACGGGCTTTTCCGGACACATCTTCTTTGAAATCGGACACTAAGATTTCCGTTAATCGGTTCACCTGCTCGTTAAGTCGTCTTGGACTCGTCAGATCCAGATCGTCTAGTGCCCTGAGGTGTCTATTTGTTTTCCTTGAGTAAACTTCCCATTGTCCTGTTCTCGGGTTCCGTACTTTTTTAGGTGAGATAACAGAACAACCGATATTCCAGCATAGCCACTGGTGGTCCGAGAGCGATGGCAGGTTAGAAACCTGCCAGCTATGGACACTTTCCATTATGCTTGGAGTTGCCAGGGTAATATCTATGTTGAGGATGTCGAGGTTGGTTGACGTTCGAAATTCTAGCAAACTCCTGCCTCTCTCGTTCATGTTGGTGCTTCCCCATATTTCGTGGTAAGCATTTGCGTCACAGCCGATAACAGCATCAGTTGTCATAGCCGCTTCTGCCAATCTTCTCAGTCCGGGTGTTATGGGATCCACGTCGTATGGTAGATAGACCACCAACAGCAGGCACCGCTGCGTGCCGCTACCAGCGATCCTCCTCTCCTAACACACTGTGGTTGTATCCCCATCAAAAAGCTGTGGAATCAAGATTGCTTTCACCTCTTTTTTGGCGACAATACAAGCCCTTGTCTTGTCCCTTCCTTTTAGCTGGAACACACTGAGGCTGGTGCCGAATCCATAAATCACATTCTTGTACAGAAGCGGCTCTTGTATAAGCGCGATGTCAGCGTGCCCCCGACTAAGATGCCGAAGCAGATTGGCCGTCGCCCCTCTACTCTGGTGCAGATTTGCTTGGACTACCCACACTTCGGCTTCCCTCAGCCACCTTCTCCGCTCCAACTTTCAAGGTGATCCTCTTCAGATCAAAGTGATCCGCGATCAATTCCCAGCACAAGCACCAACTTTGTTGCACCAGTTAAATCAGGCTCCGCCGATTGATTAGCTAGTCTAACCGCCTGGAATAATCTCCAGCCTGAGATTTTCAGATCGGGGCTCTATCTTTTTACCAGAGAAAGAGCCTCCGAAGTGTTCGAGTGGGGCACCGCCACCTTCGCTGTAATTATTTTAGGCACGGATGTCTTCTCCACCACCTCCAAACCTGGATGGTCAACATAAATCTTCAGGATAGTAGACCGAAACCATTCCGTTGAGACGACGTCACTACAGGTCACCGCAATGTGGCCGTGAACAATATTGCAGCCTTCAAAGCGAGGTGACCCTTCTTCCGTCAACATGGCAAACTTGAGGAGTTCTTCGGTGATCCGTTTAAGAATCACCTTGGCCACGTCACCCTCGAGTCTCCAATCCAGAGGTTCCTGCTTGTCAACGACGGCCAGCTTAAGGTGACTAGCCGCTACGTCCCCAAAGGAACGAACTACCGTCTCCTGTCGTGGCCTGTTCGTCGATTTACCTCTCGGCGAGGCTATCTCCTCTGAGCGTTGGCGTTTACTCGTAGCCGCTGCAGTAGGTTTCACTTGGGCATCATCGGGTTTTCCATTGGATTCCAGCGTCACCGTACTCCTGGCCGCTGGTTTGCCTCTCTCCTTCTGAAGCATTGGGCGTTCCGCTTCCTCCCTTTGGTGGGATCAGCTGCCGCTACCTTCACAGTGGACTGCAGATCCTTGGAGGCACCACCTCCAGTCCTAGTTACAGCTCTGCCGAGTGGCTTAGCAGCCACTTCCTTCCCGGTGACCTGCGAGCCTTTCGCCTTGCCGCCTCCGTTCTTGGTCACAGCTCTGCTAGAAGCCGACTCAACCACCGCTTCCGTTGGACTGGCCAGTGATTCTTCAGACCCGCCGCCAGACTGCTGAGTAACTGCTCTGCTGAGGGTTACCGCTACATCCATCGGACTCACAGTAGATCCAGGAGCGAGTTCCCTATCTAGCTTCAGGGCCCGCAATCTCTCGATCGCCTGATCCTGAGCCGTTTCGCCTCCCGATTTTGGTGCTCGTGTCACTTTCGAACTCCTTTTGAAGGAGTCATTTTCTGGTGGCTTCCCTCCAGTAGTACTGGCGGTAAGTATGATTTTGTTTAGGTCTTTATTATTTTCCATATGTGTATTTTAGATGGTTTCAGGTTTGGGTTTCGCGTTCTCGGACTACAGCCGAGGCAATCATCAGCATTTTGCTTCCCGCTATACACAGCCCCCATAGGAACAACGTATTGCTCCGAGCGTCCTCCCCCTCTTCAGATCGCGAGGCAGACTCCTCCACGATCATCCGAGGGTTCCGTAGGCTTTAACAGTACGCTGAACCTGCGAACCTTGCTGCCGAGGCAACCAAGGTGTCTCTTCTAGTCTAACAGTTCTATAGACCGCGGTTCGCAAGGTTCCAGAGCCGGGCAAAGTGAAGTGTTGGATCCAGAACCCCGCAGGTGGACTTTCACCTCAGCCACCAGCCCAGACATGTCCCCAGGCCTCCGTGTCACCCCTGCGGAGAGAAACAAGGGCGCCTCTCTGCCGGTTACGGGCGAGGTCTCCGTTTACACAGCCCATACAGCTGGCTGCTGTACGGGTGTGCAGCAGAACCAACTTTTTAACGGGAGAGGAACCTCTCAACAACCTTACTTAGAAGAAACTAGCCTGATCCAATTAGCTAATCCTCCCTTCCAGGGGAATTGGTACCAGCGGCCACGCGAGGAGGTTATGGATCACACTTTCACCAGTCCGAACAGTTGCGGCACGTGTATATTTGCGTTTACTACATGTTCTTCCCCCTCCCCTCTAAGTAATTAGTAAGTAACTGCACTAAAATCAATAGACCCTGAAGAATAGGGTAGATTACCCTCGAAATATCGATATATTAAGGCAAAATCGGTCAGGTAAAATTAAACTTTCAAATAAACTATTTTAATTAAAATAGTTCATGAGTTCAAAACATCTGACAATTTTGAAAACTTTATTGCAGTAAGAAAGATTCTCGCCGCAAACAATAAAAAAAATTTCGGGTGAGTATTTTTTTTCCAATCACAATCAAAACTGAGACATAATCATTTTGTGTATATATTATTTAATTGCATGGATAATAGGTTAACGTAGTTCCAAACTTAGCGATAGTTTTTTTACTCGAATAAAATGTCACCGATTCCCATTAACGCGACGTATGTAGAATATTAATTCGATCGTTGAATCTGTAGGCGAAAAGTTAACATAGCTCTTAGGTAAAGAAGAAATAAAAAGCAATACATCCATCGAAACGGCAATATATTAACCTTTCTTTTCAATTTCGTATTCCCGGTTAGTTTAACAGTTTGTGCATTTCCAAAAAAATCCATCTAAAGATTTCCACCACCGGATTCAGAAGCAGCATTGATGCTACGACGTTGCCCGTCATGGTGAGTTTTATATGGCAGCCTTTTGGTGAAAAACGGTTTGCGGCCATGATTTCAACATATGTGAATGTGTGACAAGTCATGACATTTTCATGTGAAATAAACAAAATTATTCGATGGAAGACTCGTTTTTTGGATTTGATGCATCAGCACCGGTAAATATAATTAGGCAGTAATTGTTTTACCCAATTGTGATAGTATATTCTTTTGCAATTGCGCGGGAATCGTCAACACTTTCTGCACATTACTTTGACAGCTTTCCCCGAAAAATTTCTTCCAATACAACATTTATTTCACGTTTTTACCAGGTTTTTGTATCTTTTGCGTCTACGAAAGTAGTAACTGTTGATAACAGTTATTGTAGATATTTTCGTTCCGAATGTAAGATTACGAGACTGACAATGTGCAAGTTTCAACATTCCCCATGTTGCGGCTCCCATTAGCAAGGACGTCAGATGTTATTTGGAAGTGGTCTGTGAATTTCAATCCGTTCAGTGTGGATTGTAATCTTTGAAGACAGTTGGCGGTGGATGCGTATGAGGCAATTTAATCCGCATCACTAATAGGTAGAACTGACTTTGCGAATTATTCTTTAAAACTGATCGGCATTATTGTGATCGTGGCGGGTGGAATACTTGCACATTCGAATCAGGGCTTCATAATTATATATCAAATATTTAGTATATTTTATCTGAAGTGCCCGTAATTTGATACTATATGTTTATTTATTATTTCTTGTTGCCTACAATTCAGTCCGTTGTTTTGTTTTCAACAAATTGTTTCTCGTCATATTTGAATATCAACAATGGATGGTGTTTTGGTTCCATCGAAGAAATATGTGTTTATTCTTCAACTAACAACGAAAAAAGTGCGATTTAAAATACTGGTTGCGACGATTTATCGCGTTGCCATATTATGTAATAGGCATAATAGTTGCGTCGATTTGAATCGGTTCGTATTCTTTAACGTTGCGTTGAATTGTTAGGCTAGTATTTTCGTTAGAGTACTTCTTATAGAGAAGAGTATTCGTCATTATAGTATCAAACAATATTTTTTGTTATTCGACATAGTGCCACTTGATCAGTGTTTTGTGATAGTTTTTGTTATGTGTTTACGAACTTAAATATGTTCATTTATATATTACACCCAACAATTATTTCATGATTTAAAGAAGTGTACATTCCCTTTGACAATTAATTAAAATACATATAACTAAAATGAAAGTAACCAAATGGTTATAAATGCTCATCCGTAGATTCAGTTACACTGGAGATAATTTACTGGATGAATGTAGTGCGAACCATTCGAATCAAATCGCGCTTTAGAAAATCGAACTACCATCTCGTATGTTTGATTACCCAAATGATGAATGTAATAATTTTCTAATCAATTTGCCAGAGAATTATTTATAGATTCGATTTTTATGAAAATTACATTCGCAAGAAAGATAAAAGGAAATTATATAATAAACCAAAAAAAAAATGTATTTAGGCCTATAAAAATATTCTATAAACTAGTATGTCTTTTGAAGATGTCTGAGGTAAAAATCATCATTAGATTGGTGTTACTGTAACTACCTCAGCAAGAATTTGCTAAATATCCGTACTATTTACTAACTTCCCCTAAAATGCACAAGAATCCAGCTAATAAGTGGCCTACAAAATGAAATGATATCGATTGATTGCCTTCGAATATGGCTATATTTATTAAAGTTTAATGTAAAACCATTTGAAATTTACAGCTATGCCCTCAAATGCGGGAAAAGATTATCTTAATAGTATTACAAATTCACTGTTATTTATTTAATTTGTTAATTGGTTAATAATTTGATAGAGAATAAATATCCACAAGACACTCAGTGACAGTAAAAACTCATCTACATTGTAGTCCGCTGATATCCAACATATGAGAAAAACTGTACTTATTTTTATGCGATTTGGTTTGTCATAAACTGCCAATCCGAAAATACATTTAAATGTACCACTTTCGTAATTTTGAGTTCATCTAACAAAAGTAAACATGAAAAAAACGTTTAGTATCGATACCACGTCAGTTAGCATTACCATATACAGTCGTCGTCGTCATCGTATCACTAAAGTCCCATACACGAAATCCGAGCAGCGATGCGTATTTTTCAACGACAGATTCGGACCAGTGTTTCCTGAGTTTTCTCACTGGGCCTCCGACACTCGACTTTACCTTGGAATACTTTTTTGCTCGATGCTCATCTATTCGTTGCACAAAATCAGCCCGTTGCAGTTTCTGCAGTTTGATGACTGTGGCTATCTTTGGATAGACACATTTTTCATACAGCTTGTGGTTGTACCTTTTTCACCATTGGCCGCTCTTCCGTTTTGCTTTAATTATTAGTCGAAAGGGCCCGTTTTTGAAATCGTTTAACATGCTTGCGGATGCTTCACAACATAGGCATAGCATAAGAACTAATAAATAGCTTGGAAAGAACGGTATTGTGCGATATTTGCCCGATGGAAGAGATTGGCAGAGTGAAAGATTTACCATCAGCTGGCACCTAAGAAGAACCAAAACCAAAATAAGTTCACTTTATCATATGCAAACGACTCAAGAGAATGTATATATCCGTGTTAGCTGATAGGTGAGAGTCTGTTGGCGTGCGTATAATCCCATCAAGAAACAGTAAGCGCAGCGAACATTCGCTGGCAACAAACAAAATTCTCTGTGTTGGATTGCATAAAAGTGCCGGAGATATTCCTTTTATTCGCCAAATGGTATCGAAAGTAGTATTCCGCGTTAACTATCTTATCATTTACCATTTTTATACTCATAATAGGTTTTCAGAAAATCAATATTGCATAAATCAATATTGCATAAAATAGTATCTTTGGCAAATCACATGTATATTGCCTAGTGGGAATGAGAAACGTATCTGATCGTATAAAGGGGGCGTGTCTTATCTTGACAGGGTACTTTTTGTCTTTTTTCAACTTGGACTTCGATATTGCTATCTACTTCTCGCAATCAGTGGGGAAACCTCGCAAATTGTATCGCAATTTACGTACTTTCCGAGCTATATATAGTTCTTAAGCTATGACATAGGTCTTATTGATTTATAGTCTTGGAGTTCTGTTTCCTGCATATGCAGCTGGTCTTCAGTATACTCAGGACGGAGTAGAAAGATTTTTCTAGCGAACTGTGTTCTTCGTTGTATTTTGTCAGTTTCATTGTATTTTCTTGTCAATTTTGCAGTTAAGTATGTAGGTTAGGTTAGTGAAGTGGGCTGCCATTTGCCACCCTCATAGACAATCACACGCATTCACACTTACAGCCATGGCACTGGCGGGATTCGAATCCACAGGCCCCGTAGCATGCCGCTTTTCGGCCTGACGCCTTAGCGAGCAGAGCTACCGGGCCCCCTAGTTAAGTATATAAATTCGTCCACATTTTCTAAATGGTATTCGTCAAGAAATAATCTTTGCCTATTGGAGGTCCGGATTCTTTTCTGCGTCATGATTTTCGTTTTCTACATTTGGATTTTCAGCCCTACTTGTACTTGCTGATCAAGTTTGGTATATGTGAAAGAACGTGGCAAGGTATATGTTGTCCGTGTGGGCACTACTTGGTTGCGTTTATATAAATGCGTACCCCTTGTGGCATCAGGCAGATTCGTTATCACGTACTCAAATGTTAATTTAAGCTGCAGGGGGACATCGCCCAGCTTTACATCGACATTTGTATGAAAGTCTTCACTCAGATAGTTAATTCTTTTTTGGTCCGACTAGTTTTGCTTTTTATGGGATGCCGAAGAGCATCATTATTTAACATAGTACGCTTTGATCAATACTGTCATATACTTGTTTAAAGTCAACGAAAATCTGGCAATGTAGAGTGAAAAGTTGATCGATCGCCCAAACCTAATGCCTCCTTGGTGCTCTGCAATGACAATTTTGCCGATGACACTTTATTATTCTTCTGGCTTTTATGGCAGAGTCGGCTTCTTTCGGCGTCAAAGGGAATATTGGTGCTTCTGCCGGCTCTGATATTATTGAATCATGCACAGTTTTAAAGAGTTCCTTAAAATACCGACCCCGCTTCTCCTTAATCGGACTATCTTCGGCGGTAATATTGCCAATTGCGTCTTTACAGAGTGTCGTTTTGGGCTGATATCCGTTTTTTAAACTTTTCACGATGTTGTAAGCATTTCAAGTTTTATTACTTGCTAAGTTTTCGTCAATGCCTTTCATTTTCTCGTCATAATATTTCAGTTTCTTAAATCTAAATATCTAAATATCTTATTCGCTCCTCGTAGAAAGAGACAATATTGCTTTCTTTTCAGCCTGGTGTTCCTTTTTAAGAACTCTCTGTACGCCTGTTTTTATTTCCTAGCGCACTCTTGCAATCGTCATGAAACCAGCCGTTTCTTTTAAGCTGAAATTCATACCCAATCATTTGTTCTGCAACGGTTTTCATTGTTGTCCTCATTTTTTTTCAGATCACATCAATCGGCGCACTGTGCTATTTTTGTGTATTGAGATTAACTTCGCTTCAAGACTGGCCCGATATTTGAATTTTCCCAATATGTAATAACCTGTAATAGGACCCTATACTGAGTCACCTCACGTGAGATTTCTCATCACTTTAAAAGTCATGCCACCTAAATAGGAACCGATATTCGGAGTAATGGAAAGTAGCTCTGGGCTACGAATTTGTGTTTGAATAAGAACGCCTGAAAATTAAAAGTTGAGATTTAATCAAAGCTCAAAAGGAAATCGTTGAAAATTTGGGAATTTAAAGGAAAATCGAATCCAAACGGGGGATTCCCATAGCGTTGAAATGCCTTACAGCTAGGGATAAGTGAAATAAAAAAAGGCATTTACAAGTGAAACATGTATACTAAAATTTGTTACACAAGATTGAAAATGTTCGTATTGCAAGAGTGAAATCCTGAATATTCAAAGTGGTTTTTATGTATTCGTTGCCCTGCTTTGGGTTTTATTAAGAGTAGGCTCATTAAAGACCAAGTGCGGCTTTCTATAGTGTATGAGCGAGTTGAAATCGGTGAAATAGGTTTCAATAACTGATACGCCGTCTTTTGTTGCGCTAATTTGATGCTCTCGCAGACCAAATATTTTCGCTGTAACTCGGCATTACTTTATTTAGAGACAATAAATTTGTTGTTGATTTGTCCAATGCGGAAAACCTTATAACGGCATGTAATTTTTTATGTCAGTTTAGAATACACCCCCATATCTGAATAAAGTATTCTGACTGCCAGTTTGTTAGTTACTTTTAACCTAATTTTTCAAATCAAAATTTAAATTATAAGTATTATAGACCTCATGATTCTCACCTAAACATCACTTGAGTAAGTCGACTTATCATAGTAAGCAACGCTGAATCGATCATATGATTTTCTGGTTATAATATCTAGCATTATTAAAATAAAAATATACAATTATCTTTAAAATACGAGGGGCATTCAAATGTAAACGAGCCTTTTACTGTTGAGGACTTAAAAAGCGTGTCGAAGATAGGCGAAGCGTCGGAAGGGTAAGGGGGAACCCGTCTAGACGACTCAAGGCCGATTGCACGGCCGATTTGTTAATTTATTCTTTTAATGAGCGAAAGAGAGGTTCGTCCTTCAGTTGCACAACGCATTATAATAAAGTTTTTAACGAACGAAGGCGTTAAACCAGCCGAAATTCGGGATAAAGTGCGTGCACAGTTCAGGCAGAATGCACTTTCACAGCGACGAGTGAAAGCCTGGTGTGCCGAGTTCAAAGAAGAGCGTGAAAAAGTAGAAAATGTGAGTCATCCCGCTCCAGTATTACGCCTGGGCGATGTCGCAGCTGTTCGTGAGCTCATTGAAAGAGATCGTCGCTCCAATGTAGCAGCAATCAGTAAGGAAACGGGAATCAATGTTGGAAGTGTAAGTGACCCTCAAGGATTTTTACTCGTTGATTTCCTTTTGGATCGTCGCACAATAAACGCTGCTTACTAGTGTGAACTTCTTGACCAAGTTCGAGCTACATATCGGTCAAAAAGGCGCCGTCAACCCATTCGAGACGTCATGCTCTTGCACGACAATGCAAGACCCCACACAGCAACTCTAACAACTCAAAAATGAGATGAAATGCATTAGACTATACTTGATCATCCTCCATATAGCCTTGACCTATCACCTTACGATTTCCATATGTTTGCACTTGGAGGAGAGCGTTTCGCGAACGATCAACAGGTTAAACAGTTTGTGCGCAGTTGGTTGGATACCGAACCCAAATCATTCTTCGAAAATCAATATAAACCAAGGTGATCAAACTTAAAACAAATATTTATTTGTCGATATATTCTTCTAAAAAGTTAATTCATTTAGTCCATCTTTTTCCCAAATCCAAGACACCCTTAGAAAAAAATTATTTGTCTCTACTCTCTCAAAACGTCTCAACAGCGCCCATCACTTCGCTATCATCTTCAATTTTCTTGCCCCGAGGGTGTTCCTTGAGCCGAGGAAAGAGGTAGAAGTAACTGGGAGCTAGAATTGGCGAATAGGGCGGATGTTCAAGCAGTTCGAATCATGTTTCTTTAATTGCAGCCATCGCAACTGCAGCCTTGTGAACCAGGGCATTGTCTTGATGAAACAGCACTCCGGCTCAGTTTGCCGTGTGTTTTTTTCCTCAATCGCTTCCCGCCATCTTCTTATTTGGTCTGCGTAGTTAGAGCCTGATATAGTGACTTCCTTTTCCAAATATTCCGCTATAATAATTCCTTCAGCGTCCTAAATAACTGATGCATAACCTTTCTTGCCGAGCTCGACACCTTGAATTTCTTCGGCATCGATGAAGAGGGTCGCTCCCAGGTCACCATCTACCACACTCCAGGATAGGTGGAAAAGTGTGCTCCGAAAAGTTCCCACCACCCCCGCCCTCCATTGCCATAAAACTTGGAGGGACATCTGCTCGCTATTCTCTTCTCGGATATAAACTGTATTGCTGCATCATGTATGTCAAGAATAGGAAATCAACAGGATAATCTAGTGATGTTATCTTGTTTAACCGTAGGAACGAGCTCATTCCTGAAGATTGGGGATGGAAGTGCAGTGGTACCATGTTATAGCAAAGGGGAGGGGAAACTTTTAGGAGCACACTTTTCCACCTATCCTGGAGTGTGGTAGATAAGTTTGTTCAAATGTTTTTTTTTATGGGCCTCTTTAACATAGAAAAACAAACTCACAAATATTTCAAGTCGTAATCAAAATCGGATAATATAAACATGCCTTTGAGAAAGAGGATACTGTTAGTTGCAAATGTTTGGATCAATATAATTCGAAAACGTTTATGGTTACAAGAAAAAGTTACCATCTTATTTTTAGGAAATTTTCTAAGCTACAAATTCGTGATACATTGTTTTTCTGAAGACGTGACCGTTACTGAGATATTTAGGAAAGTTCACTTTTGGTGACCTTTGACCCCGTATAAAAAGTAACGCAGCACTCAGATCAATGGGGACTTTTGACATTTTTTTCAGCAAGCCAGTATCAAGGTTCACACCAAAATCCAGCTTTCCTCTAATTTTTCCGAAGCACCATGTCAAATTTACCCGGACTATACTGCTTTGAAGCCCAGTAGCCATTGTGGTTTGAACTCCCTATCCGCAATGGATGCCACTCCGAATTAATGTCTTCCTGCAGGCTAAAATATTTTCCGATCTCATGTCTTATACTTCGCTGCCAATCCGTTTCGTAATACTCGACTACGTGGCCCCCATAGCCGTTAGACAATTTTACTGATTGACAATTTTACTGGTATTTTTGTTTGTTTTTGTGGCTATTTATTTTTTTGTTTGTTTATCTTCAGTGTGTTATCTTCTCATGTATTTTTTGTACGTTTTTATTATTTATTCCTCAATTTTTCATCCCTGCTCATGCTCTGGTGGTAGCAGGGGCAAAAACTTGAATAAGAATACACAATAACATCCAGAAATTAGACGAGAAGACAACACGATGATGTGAAAACAAGCAAAAAACAAAAACAAAATAAATATTCTCAAAAACAAACACACAAACATAAAAACACAAACACATCAGTCGAACTTCAATCGGTAAAATTGTCGAACACCTATGAAGGGCAAATAGTCGAGTTTAGCTCTGATCAACCCCACTGAAGGCAGTTTTGTTTGTCAAGAGCAGTATGTACCTGTCGCCATATTTTAACTTTTCCATCCCAAATATTAAATTTGCACTCATCCGCAAGAATCACTTTATTCCAGAAAGCCATTGTCTTATTTATATGCTTTTCGGAAATGGTTTCCTCTTGATTCTATTAATTTTATTTATAAATGGTTTTTATACGAGTTACTTTGCTATAAAACGCAAATCGTTTGATAGCTCTACGCACTGTTTCGGTATGCACGGAGCTAATTCCCCATAGTTTCATACAACATTTTCTCTAACGAAGCAGCACTCATTTTTTAATTCATCCTTTTGATTTCTCTAAACAAGAAACGTTCTTCTCTGCCAATTTATTTTTCCGTTTTACATTTCTAGGACTACTTCCTAATGTTTTTTCTCTCCCGCAACGGCTTACTACCCTCACCCACATCAGTTATTAATTTTCGTATATCGCTTGAACTTTCACATCCTTTTCTTCTCATATTGTTAACTGTCGACAGTAAAACCAATATATCGATAACTAAGCACGCGTAACATTTCATTTGTCGTAAAGTGAGTTTATATAGGGAACAATTTTGATTTTTTGTATATTAATGTTCCAAATGAATTGAAAACGTTACGGCAAACAGAATATACAACAGTTAAGTGATAAAATTTATGGGTTTTCACAGTTTTTGATAAATTTTTCTAAGAACTACCTTTGCACGAATTCGAGCGTGGCATACACAAATAATATAGCACACCAGATAGCTCTCGCTGCGCATTCTGCCGTAATCTTAACGAGTCCTTGGAAAACCGCAGCAGAAATTACTTCCGGACAATGTGGGCTTTAATCATCAAATGTTTATTAGAACTTTTTCTAGGATATTTCGTTCCCGAACTTTAGGTATGGATATTACGTTTATGTTAACGACATTTCCATCATTTTCCTAGTAATTAAAACGGTCTTTAAATTCCGGATAAATCAACATTAATATGCTTTCTACTTCAATGCTTTCGCAAAATAAGAATGTCGCTAGATCACTATACCTTCAAGATAGGCTTCAAGCATTTTGGAACTGTACGTGCTTTGAAGAACATCGCATGTCATTAAACCAGATGGAATTTTGCCAATGGTCGGCGCCCTATTAATCTTCTGGCTTCTTATTGCAGACTCCATGTCTTTCAGCGTTAGGGGAAGCGGGACTACTGACGCTGCATCAACCACTTCTGTCGGCTCTGATAAGATTGACTCTGTTCGTTTGAGCTCAGGGAAGCACAAATATTTTTGCAAAACAATTTGATTTAGTCTACTCACTATGATCACCATCAATCTCTTAAATGTTTAAATTGTGCAAAATATTTCAAAGTAGAAAAAGTGTTTAATTCTTTAAAAAAACAAATTGAAATTAATTAAATACGGATGGTTCAAAGATATATTGTGGAGAAAGAGCAGGGGTGGTAGAACCTAAGTGTAAAATGTATTTCCCTCTCCCAAATGACGCCACCATTTATCAAGCAGAACTATCTGACATACTTCGAGACTACATGAAATAGGGGTACAGAACAGCCCCGAGTTGATATGGATCCCCGGCCTTGAGGGGCACTAAGGAAACGATGAAGCTGATACAAAAGCCAAAGAAGAAGTAAGAATGCCCTTTGCAAAGGCAGATAAGGACAAAGAAATTTCAACATAAACCAAGAAAAAGATCGAAAGCTACTGGCTTAATTTTCAGGGTTTAAAACAAACAAAAAAATACCTTGCCTTTGTAGAATAAAAGCTCTATGCGGAGCATTGACAGGCCACCTTCCTTGCAAAAGTATATCCACCGAATAGGTAAGAAGCGAGGCGACTGCTGCAAATACTGTGGAGAAACGACAGAGTGTGTAGAACATCTTCTCACACTGTCCAGTAATAGCGAGACGAAGATTAGAGCTCTTTGGTTCTTCTCCTGCCTCCACCAGCGGACATAACAAATGTCCCATCAAGGAACATATCCAAGTTTCTTAAAAAGCTTGGGCATACTATCGGACATAACGCAGAGGATGCACGCAGGATGCACGCAGTGCTAGGGGCCTACTGAACCCACTCTAGGCTATCAATCAATCGATCAGGTGTTGGAAAAGAAAACGCTGAAAATACTGCTGCGTTAATGCAAAAAGATTTTTTGGCCGTTTAACGGGTGGACAAGCTAGTGATTTCTTTTTTAATTCTCTACTCAAGAAAACGCGGTGAGCTGAGCAGCATCCGGGGTGCTATTTGGAAACATTCATTGTGAGCTTTGTAATGTATTAGATGTATGCACACATCATATTAAAACGTATTGAGGCAAGATCACTTCAGTGTTCTGTGTAGCATATTCGTATTCGTTTTATTTTAAGATTTAACTTAACATTTTTATTTGATTTGAATATTTACCGCATGATATCAGACAATTTGTTATCAATTTCAATATATTGTTAAATTATATTTTCGTTGTGTTAGTAATCTAGCAAGCAAGGAAAGCACTAGTTCCCTTGCGTCAAACAATGAGCCGCCCCTGATCGAGACATGGTCAGGATTAAGAGGCTCTTGAAAATAGCGAGCCCACTTCTCTTTACTCTGGCTGTCTTCGGCGATGATATTGCCGAATCAATCTTTGCTGAGTATCGTTTTGGGCTGATATCCGCGTCTTAAACTTTTCACTAAGTACTTTGTAAGATTGTCTAGTGTTGTTACCCGATAAGTTTTCATCAATACTTTTCAATTGTTCGTCATAATATTTCCGTTTCTTACATCCAATCGTCTTATGCGCTACTCGTCCTAGGTGCTCATATTGTTATTTTTTCGTTCAGTTGCTCCTTTCGAGAAACTGTCTATGTGCTTGATTTTTCTTTTCTAGTGCATCCTAGCATTCGTCATCAAGCCAGTCATTTCTTTTGCACCGGGCTTCATACCCACCAGCTTGTTCTGCAACGGCTTTGATTTTTGTTTCCAATTCCATCCAGAGTTCGTCAACCGCCCTCACTGTATTGTTTTGTAGAATGGAGGTTAGCTTCGCCTCAAGAACGTTTGTGACTGACAACGTTCGGAGCTTTTCGATGTCGAACTTTCGAAGGTCTTGCTTTAGCATACGACACCGATAATTGGACTTTACCAAATAGTAGCCCAAGTCACAATTTGTTTCTCGAAATGTACGGATTTCAATCACGCTAGAAGCCCATCTTCGTTGAACAAGAACATGGTCAATTTGGTTGAAGGTATTGTCATCTGGTAATTCCCATATTCATTTGTGTACGCGTCTATATGGGAAGCATGTCGAACTTCTGAATATATCTCTACTATAAGCAAAGTCGATTGATGTTAATGTGAGCCAAATTTGACAGAGCTTTGGCTGCAAAATTAGGTGATGGTTACCAGCTACAATGATTTTGATCAGTGTTGTACTTATATAATTTTCCAAGTTTTAATTGCATCCCAATGAGCATAAGTTAGGTTTCGCTGGCTGACAAAAGATCACGCATAGATCTATCTATTGGTCCGTAGCGATACCACGTAAGAAAACCTGGAGCTTAAAGGCTCACTTCAGGTGGCCATCAAAGGCCTCGTACATTTTTGCGAATTGAAGCAGCGCTATCTTGTTTTCTCAGCGCCAGACAGAAGCAGGAGATGATGAATTGTCTCTGTGACTCCTAACTCCTGACACTTTTTACAAGTGCCAATGGTTAGGAGACGCAGTTTTGCAACGTGAGCTGCTGCAAGACAGTGGCCATTAATCATGTCAACCAACACTTTGCAGTCAGTCTGGGTTAGTTCAAGTAGGTATTTAGTAGCTGCGAGGTTAATCTTGGCTATCCTCCAGATCTGAGTTTCTCGCTACCTGCGCAGCGCAATCTACATCATATTGGAACATCATTGCCAAATTGAAGGGTTTTCGCTCAAAATCGGGGATTGGAAGTGATCCCGGGGATCTTTCGGGGAGACAAATATTGAAAACAATTTATTGGGGGGAAAATCCCCGAAAAAATTTATTACCAGATTGAATCATAATACTTGGATGAAAAATAAATAATATGCAACACAAAATGTTATATATAATCTAGTTTTTTCGATGATGAATGGCACTTACTTAATGGCATATAGATGATGGATTCTGGATGCCAGTTAGAACACCATACCAATCCAACATTCTCGACTAGGATATAGCACCGGCTCTATTTTCTATTACTATGAACTGCATATTGCCATAAACACTTGTACATAAATAGAAGAATACATATTCAATCTAAGCCGCTTCTGCGACAGTTACCGTTGTGCTTTACGTCTTTTTTACTCTTTATTATTATTTTTGAGTCGGCGTGGGGTTTTTTTTTTTAAATCGGGATCTGGCAACACTGTATTGGAGTCGATCAAGCATTTGACCAATTAGATGTGATTTGGGATCTGTGTCGATCCAACTAAGGCTAGACTGGCTCCATACTTAGCGCATTCGCTTTCTTCACACTCCAACATTTTGTAAAAATTGATGTTTTTGCAAGCTTCAGCACTAAAACTAAACTCAATTGTTATTTCGTCTGTCCTCTCGATTTTTTCGTAGTTCCGATTGCGATTGTGTCAATTGTTAAAATATCTCGCTACGCCCATCACTACTTTGTATAGAAAATTATCCCGCTTTCCCTGTGTCTCACCATTGTGATAGCTTCACAATAGCATGCGCCTTAAATCTTTGGCATAGTTGAATGCAGAGTTTCGCCATTCTCGGAATTCGATCGTCATTAAATTATACATAAATAATTGTTGCTGATGTTTTATTTTCCACTTTTTTCTCTTCAAACTGTGGTTGGGTTAACGTCAAATTGCTGATTTTGCAGCGACGCAACAAATTTTTATTAATCTACGAATATTCGAGTATCGTCCTGAGATGAAACAAAACATCAATATCATTTACTCTTATGTTCAACTAACGCATCTATAATTTATTTCGATTATGCTGTGTAACAACTGTTAAAGGAGGTTTATAAAATCTATTGCAGGTGGAGAATGACAGAAGAGGTAGAAGAAGACGTGATGATGAGGAAGAGGAAGAGTACGACGCCTTAAATGATGAAACCTTCGGGTCTGCAATAAATGGGGATTGGGAAAATATTCATGAAAAATTAGTAAAGCTAGATGGTCTGAATGGTTCAGATAGTAAGGAAGATGACGCGGGATCTGATTTAGAAATAAACCTATCCGGAGTAAAGCTTGACGATTGTGATTTAGGATCTGACGATAATGAAAGCAGAGTACAATTAGACCCAAGTGTATGGGCTACGCCAATAAAACCAGACGTACAACCAAATATTTCCAACAATGGCTACTCAAATCCTCAAGCTTTTCTGCGGCAACATTTTCCTAATCCATTCGAAAACATGCACCAGCAGCAGCAACAACAACATCGACAGCAGCAACAACATGCACAGCAAAATCGTTTATTTAGTATGCCCCCAACGTCCACGATTCCCTCAAAAATATGTACTGTTGAAGACATCGAACGAAATATTCGGAACCAGCAAATGCGAGCGGCAACCCCTAAGCCAACAACGCCATTACCGAACATTCAGCCTCCAATTTCAGCGCCCAGTTCAAGTGCTTATTCGCGCACATCTGCCCCGCCCGGTTTCAATTCCCCGCGAATGAATTTTAATATGCCTCCACAGCACCCTCATAATATGCCTCCACAGCACCCTCATAATATGCATCAAGGAAACCAGCCTGGCCATCGCATGCCACCTGGATTTCAACCTATGGGAATGATGGGACCTCACAATTTGCCAGGTCCACCACATCATCCAAATTTCCCAAGAAACTTGTCACACAATTTACCGATCGCTTTGAACAATTTTGCGGTTAGTCGCTAAACAATACTTTCGTTTTCGTTAGCAACTCAATTAATATTTTTGTAATAGATGCATCCTACTTTCAATGCCATGAGACCAGTAGGACCTCCTATGATGCCTCCTAGGTTACCTATTCAACCTAATATGATGCAAGGAAATCCAACGGTAAATGCGGTAAATCAGTTTAATCAGCGCTTGGTACAAGAAATTCAGCAAAACCACCCTATGCTGGCGAATAATCGCGGAATGAATCATGGATACAACAATACAGCTCATCTACATAATCCGCATAACTATGCCGCTTACCAACACGTGCAAAAAATTCATGGAAAAATGAATATGCGGTCCAATGGAAATGTAAGCTATCACTGTGAAATATGATTTATTAGTTTTCATTATTCTGCGTAAATTTTTAAAACGCATATAACTAAAATCCGTCTTACAGGTCGAAGAATTCGATGAGTATTCAAACTTGATGAGTGCCCGAGATAAGCATTGGCTAATTAGCATACAACTGTCACAATTGAATACGGAAACACCTTATATCGATGATTACTACTACACCGTGCGTAAGGAGAGAAAAGCAAAACTGAGTGGTGAAAGTCAGAGCAAGGCCCATAAAGATAATCAAATGAACCATCCTTTAACACAACCGAAAGGACATGCCCAACTTGTGCTTATTTCGATGGGGAAAAATGGCGTGAATTCACGTAATGGCCAGAACAGAGAACGGAAAAATTCGGAATCGAAAATAGACAAGGAACCAGTTATTCGAACTCATACGCCATTGCAATTTGAAAATTCACTGGGTAAACTTCAATACGGGAGTGTGACAGCGCCACGCAAAATCATCGATATGGACGTGATGGGTAGTGAAGGTAGCTCGCCATTTAGCACCTCAATTGAATTATCAGCACAACGAAAGTCTCGACAGCTGCTGCTCCATATTGAAACACTTTATAGGATCATACTGAAACTTGAAGATCTAGAGAATCCGGCAGCGATTGCAACATTTGCCGTTGTAAGGGTGAGTGCGGAGAAAAAACGTTAACAACTAAAAACCTGACGAACAATTATTATTTTAAATTTCTTATATTTGTTGATAGGAGCGAAAGGAAAAGGAGAAGCAACTAGCCTTAGAACAAGCTATGCTAGAGTCTGCAAGTAAATTGGATACCAGTCAAGAGAAACCCGACTCTGTGGGAAACTCACAAAACTCCTCGGTTAGTGATAAATGTTTCTATGAAATTGAGTCACGTGAGAAACTGATAAGGAAGCTATTGCCACTACTCACAATAGAGAAAGTAGCCGCTATGATGACTGTCCGCAAGGGAAAGGTAAA
Organism: Nemotelus nigrinus; assembly: GCA_947369275.1. Lineage (NCBI taxonomy): Eukaryota > Metazoa > Arthropoda > Insecta > Diptera > Stratiomyidae > Nemotelus > Nemotelus nigrinus. The sequence goes on from OX376372.1 coordinate 82,019,037, forward strand.
AATTGAATTAACTTTTTTTGTTCATATATATTTATATTTATTACTTTTTCATTGCTTCATAGGCTTTAGTTCGACGCATCTTGCCTTTCATTGAAGACAACCCTGTTCGATGGAAAGTCTGGTTTGGAGTATTTATGTCGTTATATGCTGTGTTGAAGAAAGACAAAGATGATGCAGACGGGTCATTGTTTGCACTGTACCCGTACTTCAAAAAGCAAATTTCACAAGCCGAACTAAGCGATATAATTAAAATCGCGAGCTCAATACCTCTGACCGATAAGAGGGCCACCTCACTGTTCGCCTCTAAAGTGAGTAGACACATATATTATTTTTTTGGTGAAAGTATATCGTAGATGTTGAATTTCCGTGTTGAAGAATATTTTAATGTTGCTAAAGGGGATTTTTCGCTGAAAGAACTGTTTCGCAATGGAACAGTTAGAAAAAGCTCAACTACTTGCTTGCTCCAAGTTGACCCCGAAATGATGCACATGTTATATAATTCTAAAAAGTGAAATATCAAACTTAGTGCCGTTTGTTTTAAGGTAGATAATAATTCAAGTTTAGTAAGTGATAGGCGTTTAAACTAAATGATTAAATGCTTTCCGCAACTAGGATCCACTTCCATATTTTGACTAAATCTAACTACCTGCATTATTAGCGTGAAACGCGAAAACTGTTAGTCACTCAGCGTAAATACACTTTCTTTGCAATCTCATTGCAATAGTAGACTGTTACTTTCTGTGATGTTTTGCCTTATGTGGGGCGAATATGGCGATAACGACTGAAAACTGGGATATTCTGAGTTCTATCATCACTATGGTTCAATTGATTATCAATATCCAATCTTCTAACAAGTTCTTCTATTTGTGCACACTATCCTCACTCAATTGCACATTGGTGTCATTTACGACGTCATCATTTTTGGTAGCATCACTTGCTATCTCGAAGCTTGAGTAGCCTAGTGGGTAGACCTTCTTTTGTGTGGGCTCGTTGGTTCGAATCAAGGTTTGGGCGAAGGACCACGGACCGAGCTTAGAGTTCACCTTGCTGTCAATAGGTACCTCAGAGAATCACTAGAGTAAAGTGAGTAGTGAAACTAGTATATTTTCGTGGTTTGATTAATTCAGCCGGAATTTCGTCATATCCGCACTCTATTATTTTTCTGGCTTCTTATGACCAATTCGAGGGGGCCCGGTAGCTCTGCTCGCTAAGGCGTCAGGCCAAAAAGCGGCGTGCTACGGGGCCTGCGGGTTCGAATCCCGCCAGTGCCATGGCTGTAAGTGTGAATGCGTGTGATTGTCTATGAGGGTGGCAAATGGGCCCAAACTGGTGGCCTAATGCTGGCCGCGTTCCCGGCAGCTCTCTTCACTAACCTAACTTAACCTATGACAAATTCGACTTCTCCCAGCGTTGGTAAACTTCCGAAGAGGACTGATCTTCGTCACATACGCCTTTGGCATACGACACGAATAATTCCGTTGATCGTGAAAAATCGATTTAAGCCGAAAAATATTGGTCTCGGTCTGCCAAATTTATTCCCACAATTAGCTTAACTATTGAATATTATTTTTACCGACTAGTGGCTTCAGTCACAATTTAAGTCACCGAATATTATCTTGCTGTCATTTGAGGGCAATGAGTCGATTAATCTTTCCAGCCGTTTTTTTCTTTTGTCGCGGTGTGGACGTTTACCAGCCATATTTCAAAGAATTTGGCATTGATGTGAATCGCACAAAATTGTTCGGTTGATTTGAATTCTTACTTTTGAATGTTGTGTGATTTCATGTCTTGCTGCCAATCCATTTCGTTTCCTGAAATGCCAGCACGTTTAGTTTGTACTCACAGGCCTGTTGTAACAATTCTTTAACAATGTCAGGATTATTGGGCGATCTACCATTCCAGGATACAAATGCGTAGTTCATATTTCGTTTGCAGGGTGATTTCCGTTGGTTCAATCATATCCGAGGTCTTTTCTGAAGTACCGGAACGGTTTACTATTTTGCAAAGGACGGATTTTCGGTCCATCGCTCCAACCTCCAAGCCTTGAGGACCAGACTCTCTACCACTCAGTTTCTTTCTCCTTCCCCTTCCGTCAACCTTCGCACGTCCATTTGTAGTTAACATAACTAAGCACAAAACTATTGCTGTATTTTCACATTTGGCTAACAGAAAGTCCTATTCTTCCTCCAATCATTCGTGTAGTAAGTTTCGCAAACGCAATGCTAGCGTTTGGCCTCGGTTAAAAACACATATTATAGCCTCGAAAAATCCTAGAACTACTTATCACCAGCACTTTCTCGCCGGAAAGGAAATACTTTGCAATTGGAGTTTTGTCACGAATTTATTTCACCATATTATATCATTTGAATGTAAATTACTATAGCTCTATAAATGGTCTCCAGTACTATCAGAACTTAACATTAATATGACTATTTACAACGGTCTTTTATTGCTCTTCAGTTGTTTTTTTTTTATTCCCCTCTAATCTAAAAGTGCGCCATAGCTACCATCGGATCTTTATCATCTTAAAAATTTGAAATCTAAAGTGCCGAAGAGATAGTGTACAGCTTGTTCACAATCAGATTTTATGGTCTATGCATAGCTTGGGTACGTTTAACAGTCTAAATTTGATAACTTAGAAATTCATGAGATACCTTAGAAATTCTCTCGAAAGTAGGCATGAAAATTCTGAAATTTCTTTAGTTCTAGGAGGTACTATGATGTGCACCCGGTCCCTTTTATTTCTAACGGCATAGCTATTACTGACTCACTAACTATAGGTAATGATTTTGCTAATCACTTAAGCATACAATACAAATGCCTTTACTTACTAGGTGTGCCGGTTAATATATAAACTTTTCCTTACATAAAACAATTTTAATTTGTGAAAAAGGTAAAAAATGCTTTATTTAAAGTACGCGTCAGCGATAGCTATACATTTTGATGCGATTCAGTTATGAATCCATTTTACGATCTTCGTAATTGTTGAAGATTTTCTTTGAAAGTGTGAGAGACATCGATGAAACTAGTGGTAATCGAAAGCAGCCAAGTCTGATGAGTAAGGTGGATGGGACAGTAGTTCCTACTAGAGATGTGCTTAACTGCTCTTTTTACTGAGCAGTGATCGCAGAGAGCAGTTTGAGCAAAGAGCAGTTTAGAGTAGCAGCTATTCAATCGCAATTGTGATTGCAGTTTCGTGCGTACGAAAAACCGCTCGCTACTTTTGATTGCTCATTGCCAGTGTTTGCTCGTTACTTTCTCATCGCCTTCGATTTGTGCTTGATACAGCAATTTCTTGCCTCAGATTGCAATCGCATTGTATGCTTACAATGTGAGTATTTTTCCGTGGCGATGGATGCTCATGTTTAGAACAGATGTAGTATGTTTGGGAATACGTTGCCTGCATTAATTCGGCACTTGCTAGCAGAAGAATGTATTGCCAAGTGCTTGGTAAATCGTATAGTAGTTCTGTGGTTTTCAAAATGTCATACATTGGATGCAAGCAACGTAGTGAAATGTTATTATGCATGTGCAGTATTATGCAGTATGTAATTTAATTTCGAAGATTTATTTTTCCTGGCTAATCTAAAACAATCGGTTTTCCACTTCCATAGCTCTTTTGCTGAGCAGAAAGTTTTGAGGCGAGCAGTGAGCAATTTGATTGTTTTCTGCTCATGCTGTTCGACTGCTCATTGCTCTTTTTTAGAAAAAAAAAAGTTTTTAGGGCAAAAGGACCTGAAATCAGACGTGATTTGGGACATAACGGGCCAAGACCTATTGCTGTGATACAAAAATTTCGGTTTTGTAGGGGAGTAAGGGGTTTTTTGGCCATAGTTTGGCAAAAACTGCTTTGATGGCGCTTTCGATGATTGGAAGAGGTCGGGGAGTACAATAATGATATTTGAAGGGCAAAAAAAAATTTTATAGGGGAATTTGGGCAAAAACGTCATTTTTTCCAACATTTTTTTTTTGGTCTTGCATGAATTCGGGGACCATTCTGAGTTGTTTCGGGCGAAATGTCCATACAAATTTGGGAAAAAGCGGCCTAGTTTCGAAGATACGGTAATATGAAATCCACCGGAAAAACTAAAAGTAGCACTAAAAGTGCCAAGGAGGAAAAGATTGAGATCCTATTTGAATCACTAGTTGGCGTCTCTGGGTGTGCTGACGCCCTCCTCGTGACTGGAGGTCGCCAAGAGTGTGTCTCCAACCCTACCGGGGTTGTAAAATTAACGGAACCGCGGGAGGTAAGGTAAATGTATTATGAAATGATTTGGAACTCTTGTTTATTGTAGTAACAGTTGGTTTGATTTCTTTCATATGGCATACGACCATGTGTGTTGATTCTTTACGACTACGTACAGTGATTGATGTATGATTTTACGGTTGATCAAGTAGATAATGTAATGGAAAATAGGTACGTTACAAGTATCAATTCAGTTTGGAAGCAGCAATGAATGTTTACGTTGGTGACAGGAAGATATAATACATAAAATATGTATTAGAAACACCTAATACGTAAAAATCCATTGCACTGAACTAATTGAAGATTATTCAAACTATGAACGATGTTTCTTATTTGAACTACATTTCAAATGTATATATATATTGTCGTACAGCATAAAATTTGTTCCTTTTCGTTAATTCAAACTGTTTTTTTCAAACAGTTTAAAAAAACAGTTGTTTACAAAAAAAAAAAAAAAAAACAGTTCGTTTTCGTTTTTTGAAAACAACAGAAACGCCCATCACTAATACATACGCATATACTGAAAAATTGCATATCGAGCATCCGCGTCAGTTCGTTTTGGCTGTGAATGGGGGTGCTTGTCTCTCATGTAACTTAAAAGAGCGCATACATCTAAGCATGACAGCAAACGCGCCAAACCGAAGCTGGACGTAGACCTCGTATGACTCTGAGATATAGAAGAAGAACTGTCAAAAGTGGATTTCCGCAAGGCATCAGTTCATAATAGTGTATGTGAATTTAAATTTGTAATAAATCTGAGATCTAGAAAAAGCAATAAAGTAAATTTAACTTTGTTAATTAGCAAGTGTAGGTTAAATGAATTAAGAACATAACATACTGCACATAAAGAAAAATCTTCCGAAAATTTTGAGCAGTTCAAGATGAATGGAAAAGATATATGTTAAGTACAGTATTAGCATGCGTTTCTGTTATTGACAGGCAGAGGAATTGAATGAATAGCATAATAAGACAATGCTCTGAAAATATTTCATTACATTGTGACGCGAGCTATGTTGGCTTCTAAAGCGCTGATCGTCGCTGGTTTGTCAGCGTGGACTAACGACTTCACGTATCCCCACAAGAATTAATCCAACGAAGTCAAATCGCACGATCTCGGTGGTCCATATCTCGAAATAGTGCGATTTCTGAATTTCGCCTTGATTGCGGTCGCTTTGTGGCACGTAGCGACGTCTTGTTGAAACCACATCTTCCTCACATCCGTGCGACACAAATTCGGGAACAAAAACTGGTTTATCATAGCTCTATACCGGTTATCTTTGAAGAAGTATGGCCCTGTGATGCCACCAGCATTCAGCATAATTTTCCTCGCTTCAGATGCGGCAATTTTACTTTCTGATGTAACTAACCATCGAGCCAGAAATGAGCATCGTCGCTGAACAAAATTAGGGGGTCAACTACCAGTTGATTTTCGACGCATAAGATGGTTATACGGTTTTAATTCTTGCACCAATCGGATCTTGTAAGCCTTTAAGCCGATATCCTTGCTCAAATTTTTCCACGAAGTGGACGAACAAATCTCAACTTCTTGTGCATGCTGCGAAAAGACAAATGTGGGTTGTCAGTAACACTGTCTTCTACGGCTGCGGTATTCTCTTCGCAGCGCACTGTTCTCAATCTTGTCGTTGGCCCACGGCTCAGCAACGTGTAGTCGTTGCGAAAATTTGCAATCATATGGCGAATAGTATGTGCTGATGGACGATTATGCGGTCAATAAAACTCACGAAGCGATCTTTGAGTTTACACAACTGAACGGTGTAAATCTGTCTGCGGCGATTGGTCAGACCTTACTGACTAAAAATTACATTGATATTGACAGCTGTGTCATCAGCTCATTGGACAGTGGCAAGTTTCAAAACTCAGCACCTGTAAAAAAACACCCTATTTACTGTGGTAAGAAAAAAAATTTCAAAAATGAGCATAGAGCGTGAAAGATGTTTAATACTGAAATTAGAAATTCCATAATGACTTCTTTCTTTTTATACTGCGCAGCAGTTGGACCAAGTATCCACTATTCATTTTGGTCATCTGCATTTTGCGAATCATCCGAAGGATTTTCGGATGTAAATGTGGTCAGTGGCTCGTAGTGTATATTTCATCGTAGTGTATTTTCCTATTACCATTGGGTTGTTAGTAGAAGAACTGTCGGTCGAAACAGTATTCAGCTGTGTAGATGTAATGAATTCCAAGCAGAATGGAGATTTAATGAATTTTATTGAATCTTCAGGGTTGAACCTAAGATTTTGAAATGGGGTAAGCCACGATGTCTCCAGCTACATAGTGCTTCCGCAAGAACACTAAAACAATGGGCAGCATCGGGACATTAATTTGCATAATTATTATTTAAAGAAAAAATATGAATAGCCGCGAAATAATTTTATAGATGCTAAGAAGCTCACAAACAAAATTTTGTTTAGTTTTTTGTTTTTAGTCGATGTCCTTTTAATATTAGCAAATTTGAAAAAATATTCAAATCAAAGAATATACTAAAAAAAACTTTGTGATACCGGGATATATACCCACAAAAGATACGTTTTTAAATTATTATATAGAAATTTTACGTGACAGGCTGAAATATTCGTTGGAGTTAAATTTGCACAATACTATGGCAAAGTAAATATGTAAACTAATTTTCAACAACAAGTTGTGTTGAATATAAAACATGTTTGCTGGCTTTTTATGTAGAGCTATAAGTTCAAAATTCCCGTTATTTCAGTTTTAATGCCATAAGGCAAAAGTGTGTAATTTAAACATTACCCAACGATTCATCCTGTGGGCTAGGCGGCCTTATAGTCTATAAATAGGTGGTACAATGGAATATTGAATTCCAGACATTTTTCAATCGCCTGCCGAAGAGTAAAAATCTGATCAATTGTTGATTTGCTTGTGATGAAAACACATTGATATTGCAGAATAAAGGAAAGTACTTCATAGGAAGTACTCAACAATGTTATACTGTTATAATTGTTGGACATTGTTACATCTCCTTTCGTATTTGTGAGGCATATTATATACTTCCGTCAGTCTGCTGGCATCTCTTCATGCTTCCACACCTGCAATTTAATTTCATTAATTACATGGGCTCTCCACATTTAATCAGCTCAGCTGATATACCGTCGGCTGCAGGGGCTCTGTTAAATTTCAGCGGACTTATGGCTCTTAGTATCCCTTGTATGTTGTGATATTTGGGATGCTCTTCTATGCTATGATCTCTGCGACTACTGCCTAAGATAGCGTTAGCAGTACTAAAGACAGTCAGTGGTTTACCGTAGGGAAGCAATTAGTTCATATCGATAATTGACTTTGGCTATACTTTCTTCAAATTTGTTACCTATTTATAGAATCCCTCTCGTTAGCTACTTTTAACATTGCTAATATAAAAGCACCCAGAAATTACTAACATGGACGTGAGAGTATTATCAGTATCATTATACCAGTATTTAAACTCCCATGCTATCAAGAAATAATTATTTTCTCTTTAAATAAATAGTTACAAAAATTATATATTGGCAAATATATAAATTAGCAAAGCTGCAACAGAAAGCTATGTAAATAAAGCATTTTCAAATAAAGCTACGGCATCGATAACAACAACACTGATTATGCAAAATAAATGTTTATAGTTCTTCACGCATAAATAAAATATCAATATTCTAGTACATATAAAAAATAACAGTAAAATAACAACATTCCTATAACGAAGAACATATATTTCTATATTTTTAAAATAATAGTTAGTAAATATAAAATAAATGAAGTGCTATTTAAAAAAAAACTATTATAAATCGAAATTGATGAGAAAATTCATTATAATTTAATGCAACTTGTCTTTCTTTCTTTTTTTTGCGAATTCATCTATGACGTCTTGATAAAAACTTTGCTCGCTCAAACATGATTTTAAGAAAACCTTTTCAATTTACATAATTGCCAAGTGACTTAGTCACCTGTACTATTTCTGAGATAAGTTTTAATCCTTTTTAAGCAAGAAAAACTGCGCTCTGATAATTACCAAATTCGGTTTCGGTCGACCCTCTTCGATAATGTCTTTTTTGTCCGCAAAGGATCGAGACCCAAAGGGAAATCGAAAAAGGTCACTAATTATGCAATTTTGATACATGCTTTTTGCAGGAAAAATAAATACTATCACTATTTCACTCTCACTATTTTAAGGGGTTATTCTACTGTTAAACGGGTAAAAAGCAGTATCATTTTAAAAGTGTTGTAAAAAAAAACTATTAGAGATATCAATTTGTAATTTTGCATGCATCTTTATTAACAAAAAAAAGTTATAAAATCGCATAGTTGAATTTTCAAAAAAAAAAACAAAATGGCGGCTTCTGTATGCAGTTGATGGAGCGCGTGCTGACGGCCAGAGTCAATTGCGCGGCACATTGCCCAGGTCATCCAGGTGATCTGCAATCAATTTAACGATGAAATTCTATTAGTTTAGCTAAAAACACACAAAGTGAACCTAAATTGAGCCATAAATATAAAATTTTCGCGATTTGACAAGTGTTGGAAAATAGCATGCTCGATTTTGGACGTTTTTTTCGATGAACAAAGTGCTCCCAAATAACCAAATTTCAATTCGTCAAATCAGCAGTCTCTGGCAGCCCTTGCCACATCTCGTAATTCAAATTCATTCAAAAATTCATATAGTGATTGAGAATGTTTGAAAGTATACAAACATTCTCAAAAAAAAAAAAAATACGTACAAGCAAAGTACAATGGTAGCGTATACAGCGTGCGCTTAGTCCGCGGACTATACACCAAATTCCACCTAAATTTTTTAGTGCATGCGGTGTAAACACTCAGTACCCGACCTAAATTTAGGTCGGTCCACGATATCCAGCGACCTGACCTAAAATAGGTCGTGGACTATATACCGCTGTAAACACACTTGAGCTAAACATTGATTTTTTTCGCGACTATTAATAATGTATGAATGTAGAATATAAGCTCATAACATTCCCCTTTGACACAAAATCATTAAAATAAACATGTTTGAGAGACAAATGAAACGATAAATACAGTGCATGAACGAAAACTAAACTAGATGACAGCTGTCATGTACGAACGAGGACTAAATTCGACCTGAGCAAATTTTAAGACAGGTCGATATAAACACCTTAGGACTAAGTTCACTTAGTCTGCGCTTTAGGTCAGGTCACATTTGGTCCGACCGCTGTATACCCCACCAATGATTGCAATGATACGCGTATGGGGAACGTGGCAATAAGTTCCACAGCAATCATACGTACGCGGTTTCTCGCTCAGTTTCTCTCTTGAGACGAGAATTTCCCCTAACAATTTCTTCATTGCTTCCAAATAGCTAGTCCAAGCACATTTTTTGGAATAACGTCACAATGCAGTCTACATGGAGTGAAATTAACGCTCGTAGATGCAATTTTTTCGTTGCTTCCATGCGTCTTCTTCTCTCATTATTTTTATTCGGTGTTGTTACCACCTTAGCTGCGTGAGATGTTCGCTATTCGTTTTTGGGAAAATTTATTTAGAAAATTCTTATGCACGATTTTTTTCGCGATTTTTAAATAAATGAATTTGAAATATATATCAAATGTAAGGGGTAAGGGAAGCAATGCTTCCCTTGCTTCCATGAACGCCACGCCACTGATGACAGTATTCTTAACGCGTGTCCACTTCTCATGTACTCCCGGCATCCTGCATTCACTCTCTCTCTCCAGCGATTTCTTCGAGGGCGAGCCCTAATGCAAAAACAAAAGTGTTACTGGTATTTTCAATGTATAAGGCTGCCGTGTTGATTCGAGCCTGGTTGGCGGATGAAATGCTTCTGTGCAAAGCAATTCGGGCTTGGATAATGCATTCCTCGATGCCTTCGTATCTTCGTTAGGCACGAGTAGTGGCAGCGATGCATCAACATGCGGTGTATCTGATTAAGAGTGGTTCCCTCCGGTGATATATCGTTACGTGGGAGACTTGTACTCGCTACGAAAAAGTTTTTCGATGCTGCTAGTTATATGACTCGTCGTCTATTCGCATTAATGTTCTCATTCAAACTAGGGGTGGCTGTGTAGTGCCCGAATACCGACTCCGAACCTATTTTAGGGTTAGAATCTCCAAAGATGATTTTTACATCATACCTTGGGGATCATACATTGACGATCCCCTAGACCTGTTCATAATATGCCTGATCATAATATCCTTTTCATCATCAGCAAATTGCTTCATAGGACCGTCAACGTTCATCAAGCTGATGTTTGCAAATTTGCCTCGCACGAGGAGGTGCATAGCCTTTCATGGCAGCATTGAAGCCGATGATGGCAGACTTCATTGATTTGGATGACAGCTGTAGTGTAAATCATATACTTTCTTTTACAAAACATTGTCCGTCTGATTTCTTGTATTGCTGTTATATCAGCCTTATATGTAGACAGGGCCTCGGCTAGCTGCTGAGCAGTTCGAGCTCTGTAGAGCGTACTGTTAAAAAAAAAATGCTCAAATCGTTTAGCCGCTTTCATTTGTGTGGACGTGGTGGTGATATCAATCCGGTTCCGAGGCTTGTTGATGGGTTCGGGGTAAATGCATCGGAAAGCTTTTTATGAGGGAGGTTGTCGGTACTTGGAAGGGACGTACTTGGAATGGACTAGTCCGATCATATTAGCCAATCTTTCCTGAAGATTACCCGCAGCCACCTCCTGGAAGTTCAGATCAGATTTCCGTCAGCCGAAATAGTTACCGCACGTGCATATATTCATATAGTACATGTTATTCCCCGTTCCCGACTGATGGCTTTGGCACACATTACTATACAACTTAAAAAATAATGAAAAGAATATTTAAAAAATTTAAAAAAATACAAAACAACAAGGAAATAAAAAAAGAGAGAAATAAATTACATATACATTGCTTACAAAAATTCGATTATAAACATAACAATCAATAACCAAGCTTGTACACATCTGTTAAAAATGTCAAAAGTAGTAGTGAAACGTGGTAAAAATATCAGAAATATATCATCCACGTTTGATTAGCCAAGTAATTAAATCGATTAGAGGAAAATTTTTTATTATGCAGTTGCCACCGTAAGTTTAGTAGTAAATTATTCCATAATCGAGTGATAGGGACGCAATAAATTATTTTTCAGAAACCATGCTGTACTAGCGATATTGAGCGTGATGAGTTTAAGATAATTATGTTTTCAGTTAGGTGGGCTGAAGCAACGAAAATCGAAATAATTATATAAATCACAATGAAGGATGCTTCTGCTTAGAGCTGATGCATCACTGTATCGATTTAGGTCATAAACATACCGAACTAGGTTGTGAAAGGTAACTATTAGTTTCCGTTTGGTTTCAAAAAGATTATGATACCGAAACACTTCGCATCCGTACATAATGATAGGCATTATGATAGATATAATTAGGTTTAGTTTGACAGATTGAGGAAAGGCATGCTTTGATAATGATATATTCCTGAAACAACCATCAATTTTCCCACGTACAGTGTATAGGTGGTCATTCCAGCTTAATGTTCTATTGAACAAAATTCCCAGATTTTTCTCAGCGTGTTACGACTTTGTTTAAATATGGTTTGGAGTCATTAACTACTGTGGGGGTGACGAACTACAAGTTCTCTGCTTTCATAAACCACGTGACATGAAAGGCCAAGTAGGTTGAAGTGGCTGCCGATCGACAGAGGCCTGCCTACAGACACATCTAAGCAAAAGAGAGGCCCGTTGTGGTCACAGTTTCTTTTATTGATTTGACCGAAATTGATTGAGTATTTTTTATATTAAAATTCTCAAATAGTCTTTGTGAAAAAATATCAAATTAAATGATATCACCACAACGCATCCAGCAAACTGTTTTTTTTTGCGAGAAGAGTTTGTTGATAATTATGTTTACAGTCATCATCGACCATCTAAGAAACCTATTTAAAGGATCTATCGCAGTGCGCCATGTATTTGCGCTGCAGCGTATGTGTTGAAGGCGGCAAAATCATTATACGCACTAGGTTCCAAATACTTTATGGCCGGCCATGTAAAAATCATAGCATATAAAAGCTGACGCATTAATTACATACAACTGTGTAATTTTATCTATAATTGAATAATTTTATCAACTTTTATCAACTTCGATAAGCACAAAATTAAATCATAAAATAACGTTTTCATCTCTTTTTAGTTCTGTATATCGTCTTTTGTGGCACTTTTACTGCGAATGGAAGAAATCTACTCATCAAATGTGGATGCGGTTTTCAATAAAGAGTGGCCTCAATTTTTATTGAATCTGTCAATAGCCCTTAGCATGAGTGTGCAGCACCAAGCCATAAGTGCCGCAATCGAAAGTGATGCAATCCAACCAATAATTCGCCATTTTTCACGTTTCGAAGAGCTGAAATTAGACTCACTTGTAGCACTCTTTTCACAAGCCAAACAACAACAAGCAAAGTAAAGTGTTGGGAATTTTAAATTTTTTCATGATCCCTTAACATCTTTATAACTATTACTAATTGAATCAGATGCCCTATTACTTCTTTTAAACAAATTTTAACGAAGGGTTTTTATGTTTTTAAGTGTCAAAAAGTATGTTATGTCTTGTGAAAAGTAAAACCGATATTCAAACAACTAAATATTGATATAAGCAATATCAAAGCTGATTATAATCGCAAACTTTGTATTTATTTAAATACATATGCATACATGTTTAATGTATCGAATATAAGATATTTTCTCAAATTTATATGACTGATATAAAATATCATATTTGACAGACGGTTAAGACAGTGAGAATTTCTCGCACTTGTCTCCGAAACCAGATTCTGGAAGTTAATTTTTCCAAATGTTTTTTTTGTTTTTAAATCGAAAAGTTTATCTTTAATTCAAAAGTAAAAAAAAATATCAAAAAGGTAATTTTTTGATCAAAAGCATTAAGACTACCTTGTAATTGCATTCTCTTAATAATTTTTCTTCTTCATCATCACTAAAACGTGAATTTTTGGTCAGAAAATGAAAAAAAAACCATTAGCGACATAAATAGTAAGATTACTTTTGCTTCAAGTGTTTAATTTTTTGCTATCACAATTTTAATCAAAAGTAAACTTATTTGATTTTTATTGCAGATACGTCTGCATAATTTCTTTAAAATTTTACTGTAACGATAGGGCGATTTAATCAACATACTTTTACCAAAAGAATAATCAGCTTTGGTGAATCAAGTGCTTCATAACATTACATTTGTCATCACTTCATTTCACTTGGAATCGATTCTGCTTGTTATTGATGTGTATATGTATATATGCAAATAAGTTGAATCTAAAATCAAAAATGTCAGCGCAATTATGCAGAAAAGATTTATTATGTAACACCATCTTCACAGAATTATTGATCCTGTGTTATAAATTGTGATTTTCTCAAATGAATATGAAGGTAATAAGTATGGTTATTTAATTTTAGACGAAAATGAGGACTAAAACATCTGAAGTAACGACTGAGTACGTTTACTTATTATTTCAATGTTAATTCAATCATTTCACGTTTATTCGTAGCTAGCATTTTGATTTTTCAAACTAACGAAACAATTGTAATACCTAGTAGTAATAAATTTGACATTATCTCTTATCAAAAGTATTTGCTAATTAATTGAATTCAAAACAAAACACGCTGCTTTAGGCGCCTGAAACTGGCTTGTATATTGGAAAACTAATGGTGAAGTTAAAACAAAAGCAATTACTAAAAAAGTAAAAAAAAAATGTAGGTCGAATCGCATGGCATATGCGTAATTGCGTTATTCGTTAAATGCAGTTTGAAAAGATACCTTAAAATTTGATTTCTTCCGTGATTTAGTTTGTGTATATTAAATAAGATCGTAGTTAAAAGTGCACGTTATATATTTGTTTCAATAGTGCTCTTTTATTATAATACATAATTTAAATGTGTTAGCTTTTAAAACAAAATGTCTGTAAAGCGATCAGTCATTATATCTTATCGCAACACATTTCCTTTATTCTCTATCATATATTTAAAAATATAAATAATATACATCTCTGATTTAATGATTTTTAGAAAATGGACTCAATCTAGTGATCATGGTTTTAGGTAAAATCCAGGTTGAGTCACACAGCTTGTGCATTATCAAATATAATCGTTCTAGTATGTATTTTGGTTTTTGTGCGTATTTCTGTAAAAAGATACATCTAAACGTATAAATAGTTAAAAATAGATTAGATTGTATTTGCTACTACATACGAACATGATTAAATAATAAATGAAATCTAATTTACTTGCTTCGAAGCATTAAAGATATCGTATATTTGTTTCAATGATATCTATAAAAACTAATATAAACTTTTAAAATTCATTTGTTAATTCTTAATTAGGGTACAGATTGTCTTAAATTTTTTATACAAATAACTTGAAAATTTAGTTGGTTCAAATATGCAATTAAATGATGAAATCCTTGAAATAGTTAATCTATAAGATTAAATGCAACAATTTAATAATGGTAAACAAAAATAAAATTTTGAGTAGGGAAAAACAAAGATAGGACTAGTATGAATCTTGTGAAAAACCCTTTTGTACAATTTTTATTTTCTGTGGTAAAATGCCGTAAAAGAAAAAATATTTATTAAAATATATTTTCTTTTATACACATTCAAAGTGTTTTAAACATTTGTGAAGAACATTTTGCTTTGCAGGAGGAAAGCCAACGAAGAAAAAAATGATATCCGAGCAAATTTGGATGCTGCTGATATCGAATTTGGATGTGCTCGTTACTGCTATTCTTGGCTTAATGAATTCAAGCGTATCCATAAATATAACTTTGATTAGAGACAATCTTGCAGTTCGCCATACATGGTCACTCGAGGAACCATGAATAAAGTCCACTATATTATTATAGGTACGTTTTCTTGCATTTCAGATCAGAGTTAACCGGTTCGCCAAAAAGCAATTCACAGCAGGTAGGCTGCTGCATTCACTTAAATTGCTAATTTCACAGTAATGTTTTTACTAGTTAATGTTATAAAAACATTATCATGACGTTTAACGCCAATTCAGCCTAACGCTGTGATGTAAATTATTTTAAATTTATGTTTAAATTTCAAAACCTGTAGAAGGAAGGTACACCAACAACTTTAAACAATTTTGCATTGAGGCAGGATTTTGTTGTTTTCAATGCTACCTACCAGTACTGCCACTTCGGATACCTTCGTATCATTTTGGACACGAATCAAGTTTGAAAAATCTGGATGAATATATACGTTGGTGGGGTCAGACGTGTCAGAATTTGCTCCTAAAATGAAGTGCGATTTGTACAAAAATAAAGTCGAAAGACTAGACAACAAAGTGCAGTGTTCGATCTGTTTAAACTATCTGCATGCAAAGTGTGCAAAAATCGGTCCCAAAGAGATCGAGTATTTAGAAAAGTGCAAACAGAAATATAAGTGTAGTTGCTGTGTGAACCGTCGTAGAGATTCAATGCTTCATGATAGTGCAGTGAGTCCGCTAGCTGCCTCGGCATCCGTTGTTTGCTCGACCAACATCGCTTCCAGACCAGTTCCACTCGTCAGCAGTGTGGCGTCGACATCGAATACATCTGTTAGCAGTATGCCGTTGACATCGAATACATCTGTTAGCAGTATGCCGTCGAAATCGAATACCTATGTTCAAGCTGAAGTGGCGATGGAAATTTTATTCAAAGAAATTTTGAAACTACAGCAAATAAATTCGGATACTCTTGCTAAAATTAGCCGTTTAGAGAAGAAAATCAACCGAGATGAAACCATCCCGGCCTGGTGTCTTCAATGGGTCAAACAAATGGGCTTATCCCATGTGTGTGCTAGAGATAATAGGAAACAACCTTACACTCTCATTTGACTTTTGCAGCAGCGCGGAAGATGTCTCCTCACAACCATGAAAGTGAGTGTCCATCAAAACTATAAGCATCTCGTAGCTGCGTCTAACTTTCATCATACCCTAGAATGCAGCCCAGACCCGCAGAAATAAAACTTCATTCCTACCTTCAATATTTTCACGTAAAGATTTCCATAACGTTATTTTAGCCTTATGCAATGCATTTTCGAAAAGCGTTAATTTGAGTTTGTATTTTGACTAATCATTGGAGGTTGGAAATACCTTTTTACATTACTCAAATTTTATTTCTTAACTTTTAAATTAGGTCAAACAAATTCAAACCTATGATCCTATTGTTTGAGAGCCGACGCTCTGCCCACTAAGCTACATGAGTTTAACTAGGAAGCTACCGCTATTTAGCGCTATTTACCGCTTTAATGATATAAGTAGATATTATTTTCGCTACATTCATGTTAAATAGGAGCTGAGACTATTAGGCCTATCATGATTCTCATATCGAGTAAGAAAGCTGATTCATACATTCAGTCGAGTAAAGTAGATTTGCGTATAGTTCGAAATCTTACATTTTTACTAATGTTCGAAGAACATTATTATTAAAATCGATTCGGCCAAGAATTCATATTTCCATATATATATATATATATATATGTATATATATATATATATATATATATATATATATATATATATATATATATATATATATATATATATATATATATATATATATATATATATATATATATATATATATATATATGCAGAATAGGTCCAGGTCTCACTAAATGTCAATTATCTTTAACCCTTTGGCGCCGGCGGTCATTTTAGTGATATTTTTAATATACCTATTATTCCGTACACAAATAATTTTTGCAAAAATAAAGTTTGATAAAATAAATTTCGAACGTGTTTTACATGTGAATCGGTTGATGTTTCGGAATTTTTTAACCACATGTGTGCACTGGGTGCCTAAAAAGAGAACGGAAAAATTTAAAAAATTTTAAATTGCGATAACATTTGACAGCTATTCAATTATTACGAAATTTTCAGGACATATTGGTATTATTTAGTTGTAGATTTGCGTAGCTTAATATGAGCGTGCTGGCAATCCTGTAGCTGGGGCAGGCACTGAAAGTGAAAACCTCCAAATCATCGTCTCTCTTGAAAAAATGCCGCTTCTTCCAAAAAAAGACACTCATATGTAAATCTTGTGCTTTGTTTACATAAACAATAAAAAAAAATTGATATGGTATAACGGGCACGCCTGGTAACCCTTGCCCAATTTACCTATATTTTTAGCATCAAAAACTTCTGTTCACGGAAACTCACGATCCAATGAGCAGAATTAATTATAATTTACAGAATGTATTGGTCTTAAATAGGACCAGGTCTCATAGAAGTGATTTTGAAATGTGGATGATTCTGTGCCAGTGGTGCCATCTTGAAAAATCACTAAAAAAGATAACTGCTTTTAGCCCTATAAATTCTGATTGAATCGTTCGATTTAAACGAAATTCACACAGTAGCTGAACCTTACTTCAAACCACCTTTGGTAGAAATTTGGTTAGAACTGCCAGCTATGATAATTTTGGTGTCTTAAATTTGAAAAAATAAAAATTTGGAAGTGAAAACATTCAATTATCGAATATCCTAAAAAATGTCCGTTTGTTACAATAAAACCAATCTGTATACAAATCTTATGCTTTATCCACACGTTCAAAGTAAAACTTTGGAAATTTCATGTCGGACAAGAACGGTAACCCTTTCCCAGCTAACCTATATTTTTAGCATTAAAAACTTATGTTCACGGGAACTCACGAACCAATAATCAGATACAACTGAAATTTACAGAATGCATTGGACTTAAGTAGGACCAGGTCTGATAAAATTTTGAATTGTGAGCAACTCTGTGCCAGTGGTGCCATCTTGAAAAATTACAAAGAAAAAAACTGCTTTTTGCCCTATGAAATGTGAATTAGTTACCAGATTTTCATGAAATTGACACAGTAGCTGAACCTATTTCTAATCTCTGTTTGGTGGAAATTTGGTTGAAAAATTTGATTGGTGCTGCCAGCTATGGTAATTTTTGTGTCTTTGGTTTTGAAAATTCCCTCAGGAAAATAAAACTTTTTGCCCTATAGCTTCCAGTGCAGTCATGAAATCAATACGAATTTATTACAATTAATGAAACCTATTATAAACATTATTCAGGCCAAATTTGGTTGAAAAGCCACGATAGGGTTGCCAGCTATTGTTGGTTTTGTGTTTGTTTGCAATATCTTTATTAAGCGGTTTTATCGTAGAATTTTCAATTGGTAATGATATTGTAGTGACAATAAACAGCAAATATTAAGATTTCGATTATTTGAAAAAACTCGCTGCAGGTAACTTTAAATTACTTTTACTCCTATAACTTCGAATGTAATATAACAAGGTGAAGCAGATGTGATATATTCTTGGCTTTGATACTGGCGAAAGGCTGCCAGCACAAGTTGGTTGTGCTACTTTTATATCAATAAATGCTTACAGTTATTATTCATACCGGAAACATTTACAATGAAAATAAACAACCGATGTTTCAATTCCCAAAGTTCTGCAAATTTTTCGGATCGCAGCCAACACCAACACCAACTTCAGTTACAGTGCTGCAGGCACTGAGCATTTTCTTCATTGATGTTATTACGAGATACTGCTTTCAAAATTTTGTGAAATAAGCAACTGATAACGAATATAATTAACCCGTGTTTTGCTCTCGTAAACGTTGAAATTCATGCCAGTGGTAATATCTGAAACCTTCCACCATATGAGTTATAATGCATTCTTGAGACCAAAGTAAAACGTGGCGTTTGAAACAGTTTGGCCGTAATAAGCAGCTCATGTGGTGGAATATGCACTCAAAACCTGCACGATTCTTCTACTGTTCTTCGAACATTAGTGTTTCTAGCAGTTCAGGTGCGCTAGAGTTTTTTTTTTGTTAAGGTTATTGATCAATTAAAGCTACATGGTATTTTATGGAATAATTAAACGTACTTTCCATTTTCGCAACTAAATACGACATTTTTCCGTTAGTTTATCTTTAAAAATGTTAAGATCTCACATTTCAACTTATAAATCTTATTTAATTTATATCTACTATCTTAACTGTTTTTTTTCAATGCGCCGAAGTACTTTGACCACATTGTCTTACACATTTGATTGCCGCTCTAACAGTATCAGCCTTCTATTTCGTCGTGGCTGTGCATGGTGCCATAAAGTTGCAGTATCCAAATTACAGCTGACATTGTTAGATAAAGTTGATGGCAAAGGATTTTCGACGGCATATGTGAAGCAGTCTTTTGGCGTTTCGCCGAAACCTATCCCAACGGGATTAACTGAGTCTCCAGAGCCAAGTATCGCGTCATCCACTTGTTCCAGTGGACTGAAGCTGGTCAAATCGTACACTCAGAAAAATTACACCACTTAAAATTTAATAGAATCAAATTTAAGTCAAAAGTTGAAACGAATCTTATTTGAATTGAATAAGCCCCCACATTCAATAAAAATGATTCCACTTTATTATACAAATGCTATTTTCATGTCATAAATTTCATCATTGAATGTAAAACAAAACATTTTGAGCTAAACAAGACCAGTTTGATACAGTGTCATTGAAATGAAGGCAGATTATTTGAATTAAAAAGAAACGTATATTACGCCAAATCATATTTGAAAATATTTGATTCATATAATTTTTTTTTATTTATACTATTTTTTTTTTTCAATTTTTAACGTGCTTACTCCACACGCCCATTTTTAAAACTAACCAAACCTAGAGATACATAGTTCAATGATAACGGAAAAACTTTAAAATTTTACCTTTTGTCACTCTTTCTGTGACCTTTGTGGAGGCGCCAAGGAGTTTAACGTTGACTCTAACTGCTCCCAAAATAAACGGCTATCCGCTTTTGTTTTCCTGAATTTTCTCCACCCACGATCTCGAAACTCTTCTCCATCTCCTGCACTAAATGCTCAAATTGCAGCACGTTGGACCATTTTATTCTTAAAAAAATAAAATAAATCATAAATATTTTTAATTACAGCAAATATTATTATTATTATTGTCGTAGTATGGTATTTTATTTGTTTACATTTTGACGATAAACCAAAAAAGGTCAATACGACTACGCCGACAAACCTAGCGTCCAAAAAAGCCACTTTCGCGTAAATTTCACACTGAACAAGGGGCTCGAGTAAATTTGATATTTTCGTCGAGCAATCTATCACTCAGTCGACTCTCATAATAGACACTTGTTCCTCACTCACATAAATTTCGAAACAGTCGACTAGCAGCTCATATAGTCGAGTTTCATGATACGAAAATGTGAGTATTTCGCTCGAATTCGAGTCGAGTCGAGTTTCATGATAGGCCTGTATGTTGCATAGCACAAAACCCCATAATGTATGGGAATTTGGTTCAGCTATATTTTATAGCGCAGGGTAACACTGCGTTATCTCACATAAGACTATAATATTTTTTTCGCACTATGAGATGTTTTTCAGTGCACTTCAAACTCGTCAGGGTACCAATGCTATGGTGTCATGTATATCGACAAAGAGTTGCTATTCTTATCTAATATGGACTCGTACTATTAAAAGGCTACCAACTCACTCGTTTTCCGAACAAGTAAGTTTTTAACAAACAAGTAACTTACCTCTGTATAATTTGGGAACCTTATTCAAAAACCTATTATCCTGAGCACCTGGCACCTAAGCTAAATTTATCATCGTTTATTCAATGGTATCATTTGTTACCTGCCTAAAATCAACTAAATGTGTAGTTGACAAACTTTTCAAAGAGTTTTCTTTAATGGGCTCGAAATTTGAGGATGTCTGTGGTGAAACTAATTCACTCTTGTCAATTGCTAGGATCGAGCAACCTTCAGGCTGTCAATTTGCATTTGCACTTGCCGATGATTAGCATCATGAGGAAGATTGCCCGGTTGTTCAACGACAACAGCTATCTTCGAACAATTAACTGCTGTCTCCGCTATCTTCTCCAGTTGCTTCATCTCACCAACAACAACAATAACCACAAGAACAATCACAGCAACAACAATAACAATCGCTGAAAAACCAACAACAACAAAATCAACACCAAAACCTACTACAACAGCACGCTCTCGCGACCGTGAGCAAATCTATGGCGAATTTGGTTTTTGGCAGAATGAGCCTTTCGACTCCTGCTGCATCATCTCCTGTGGTAGGGTGGCCCCTAGACGGTCAATATTATTGTGACAATATATTGCACATTATTATTGCTGGGTGCCCCAGACGATCAATATTTTTGGGCAATATTTATTTGTCGTTCGATTTTTCAGACCTAACATGAGTGAACGGCCACGAACGACGATATATAACTGAGCCAATATTGCGCAATACTCACCACAGACGTTGCAATATATTCCATATTGCACACTAAAAATCAAAACCTTTTTGATTCACTCAATATATTGCACCATCCTTCAATATGATCCATAGACGATCAATATTATTGTGCAATACTACATATTGTGCAATAATATTGACCGTCTAGAGGCCGCATTTTGATTGTGTACTGAGTCAGCCTGGGCCGTCTAGAGTACTTTCTGAGTCCCGTACCTCACTGCCTTGCTTGGAAGTAAAGTATTCGAATCACGGTTCTCATATAGAACCATTGCCGACGAAGTCTTAGCTTGCATTAAAGCTAAGCTAGGACGTACTCCCTCGTTGCTAATGTGTAGGAAACTTACTCATGACAACCTTAACCATCAGCAGTTTTCCTCATTCTACATCACTGTAACTTCTGGAGCCCCAGATTTACTGAAGAAACATTTCTGGCCCACTGGTGTTTTTATCAAAGAGTTTGTAAAAACAACCTCTGGAAATTTTCAACGAACGTCGGTGAAGAGAAATCGTACCTAGAACGTAGAAACTATCTTAAGGTTTATTACCAAAACGGTCGAGGGTTGAGGACCAAAACCCCATGAACTTAAAATTTCCTCAACTATCGCGTCTGACAACATAATATGCTTAACCGAAACCTGGTTGACTAGCGGTACATTCAATAATGAAATTTTACCCCTCTTTACTATCTTGCGCAAAGATCGTGATCGCTTAGCTAGTGGTTTAGTTACTGTTCACAATACGTTTAGCGTGACCTCCTGTAGCGGCTTCATGCCTTTGCCGTCTGTTGAATGTATTCTTGTTCGTATATATGTTACTTCATCTACTGCATTACTTATATTCTCGATTTATATCCCATGTAATGGTCCTATTATAAATTATGTAGTTTTTTTTTACGGAGATTTCTTCTTTTCTTAACACCTACTACCCTCGTCTTTTGTTCTTTTATGTAATGATTTTAATATTTCCAGCTTAGCCTGGGATATAAGCATCCCTGAAATCTTATCAAAGAGCAATATTTCCTCAGCAACATCCTCTTTTTTCTCTATTTGCTCTTTTTCTCAGTTGCAAAATGCTCATCTTAAATACTTGATTTTGTTCTTGCTAACTCTCCTTAGTCGTCTGTTCGTTTATGTGCTGTTCTGCCACTTTATGTTAAGTCCTGATCCTCTCCATCCACCTCTTTGCTAAAGAACTTTCCTTTACCTCATTTCCTAAGAATAAAAATGCATCTGTGCTGCGTTATAGCTTCGCTAAAGCGAACTTCACTTCCATGTCTTGTGAAATTAATGCTGTTATCTGGTTTACCTTTTTCGGAGGCCTAAATGTAGATGCCGGCCTTCATGTAGTCTTGTTTCCTGTCATACTCCCACTTTTCGTGTTAGAAGAGGCGTTGATCCTCCTTGGCTAACTGTTGACGTGGTACGTGCTCTTGAAACCAAAGACGTGGTGGGTCGTAGATTTTGAAGCTCTGGCTTAGAGGTAGATCTTCTAAGATACAAAAATTTAAGCTCGTGTGTTAAAAAGATGGTTAAAGATGCAACAAATGCTTATCATGGTCACATTGAAGCCTCCACATCATCCTGTCAACAGAAACCCTTCTGATCCTATATTCGTTCCCCTAAAAAAAACTCCCTCCTGATGCACTTAAGTGATTTGTCTGCTTCCTCGCCTCAAGAAATCTGTGAGCTATATGCTTATTTCTTTTTTTCTGCTATCTCTCAACTTAGTTCATCTTTCTCTGCCAATATTGACTCTTCAGATGTTAATAGTTTTTGTTTGTTTTTAACGAGCCCGTTGGAGGTCGGAGACTTGCTTGCTAGCCTAGACAATAGCGCCAGCTGCGTAACCGACGGCTTACCTAATATCTTTGCAAAGTCACTGTAATCATCCTTGTATGTTCCTTTATCTGTCCTCTTTAGCCCTAGTATTTCGTCCTGTACGTTTCCTTCCTCCTGAAAATCCGCAAATATTTTTCCCATCCTCAAAGTCGGAGATTCGTTCTGCGTCTCCAATTATTGCCTCATATCCCTTCTGTTTTGCTTCTGTAAGCTTCTCGAGTGAGTTGTTTACAATAGAGTATATCCTACAATTGAAACTCTTCTCGCTTCTGAGCAACATGGTTTCGTCAAAGGTAAGTCAACCGTTTCCAACTTTCTTTGGTTCACCAATACTGTTGCCTCAGCCATCTACCAGTAAAGGCAGGTGGACGTATTACATTTAGATTTTGCCATGACTTTTGACTCTGTGAACCATGAAATCCTCCTCTCGAAGCTCGCTGATTTCAATATTTCGGGTCTGCTTTGTTGCTGGTTTTCCTCATACTTTCGTGATCGTGCTTGTTTTGTAACGGTTCACTCTTATTCTTTTTCCTCCTTCTATCTTACATGTGGTATTCCACAAGACTCGATTCTTGGTCCTCTCATTTTCCTCCTGTTTATAAATTATCTTATCTCCCTCTTCAACTCCTCGTGTATTTTGTACGTTGACGATTTGAAAATATTCAGGTTAATTGAATCAGTGGATGACTACTCCCAGCTGCAGGATGACTTTTCTGCTCTGGGCAACTGGTGCCCTGTCAATTGTATTAAAAAATGCTAAATGCTTCCAGATGTCTTTTATATATAAATTATCTCACATCACGTTTTCCTATTTCATCCTTGGTTCTCTCCTCAGTCCTACTGATAATTTTATGGACCTTGGTGTTTTGTTTGAAATTAAACTAAAATTTGATGCCCATATCTTGCGTGTCAGGAATGACCTCATTATCAATTGTAAAGTAAATGATTGGTAAAGGTTTCCCGAGGCAATTTGTTGAAAATTTACTTCCATTGGTTCCTGCTGTGTTTGCATGGAATGATCTATTTGCATCGATTCTTGTCGGTTATTTTGATTATAAGATTTATTATACCGGTCGTTATTTGTCTGATAATTATTTTCGTAGTAACGATTATTACGATAGTTACGATTGTTGTTTCGGTAGTTAGAATTATTTTGATAATTTCGAGACTTACAATTACGTTCGTGTCTATTACTATTATTATTATTTCTATTATTGTTGTAATTATTTTTATCATCTCTATTTGAGTTATCGTTGTTTTGAATTTTGTCGTGGTGATTATTATTTTGTCGTGTATTATTCTGCTTATATTTATGATTATATTTATTTTTCTTGCGTGAGCTATTATCATAATTTTGACCATTATCATTACTTTGCTGAATTTCTTTTAAGAGCTTATATGCTTGATCTAAAGTTTGACAATTTTAAATTTAAATTTTAAATTTATTTAAAGCTAAACTCTCATTACGACTAGGGTTAAATTCAATGTGTAAATTTTGTTGTGAGTCTTGTAAGTATTTAACATTTAATTTATTTAAGTAATGATTTAGTTTATTGTAAATGTAATCTATGTTACCTACGCTTACTTGCTTAAAATTGGGCATCAAGCTAAATAGCTGACTGTATTCAGGAACCCTTCCAAGCATAAAAGATCTCAAACCATGCGCAATAAGGTCAAAAAGTTACTGTCTTGTTCGGAGCTTCTAGAATCACTCCTAGTTCTACATTGCGCTCCCTTGGAGTAAATTTACTTGAATTCTTGAGATTTAACCACTATGTTCGACATAGAATTTCAGCGCATCACAAACAATGGGCATGAGGACAAAGGCTGAATCCATTTGCTATAAAACACTCATTCGGCCGATCCTGACATACTCAACCCCATCAAGAATTACCTACCTAAATCTACCATGGCAGAAGCGGAGATGTTCGACCGGAAAATTCTGCGCTTCTGTACTGGCAGGTTTTACAGCCCGGTAGGTTAGGTTAGGTTAGGTTGACGTGGCTGCCGATCTACAGAGGCCTGACGACCAGCACAAATAGGCACCAGAGAGGCCCGTTGTGATGCCACAATATTTAGTGACTCTTTTCTACTCCCTAAAGTCAGGAAACCATTTGCTTCCTTTGACAAACCGGACTATCCCCTTTAGATTTACCAGGGACAGTTTGGTCAGGTTTGAGATAAAGGGTGCACCAAGTGCCGCCAGTCTTCTCCTTGCCAAAGCCGGACACTGGCACATGAGGTGAAGGACGGATTCCTCCTCATCTTCAGAGCCACAGCTCTGACAGAAGTCATTAAACTCTACGCCCAAACGTTGTGCATGCCGCCCTATAAGACAGTGGCCCGTTAAAAAACCTACAGTTAAGCCTAAAAGCTGCCTGGTACGATGCGCATCCATGGATACCCAGAACTGCCTTGTTATCACACAGGAAGATTCATCTGCCCAGGACTTCTTAGCGTCCTCAAGATATTTTTGCCTTATGGTCAGTTTGACCGATGTCATCAGTATACCTATTGAAAAGGAGCATGAGACCTCAGGTAACAAAGTTCCAAGCCTTGCTAGCTCATCGGCCTCACAGTTGCCCTGAAAACCCCTATGTCCAGGTACCCAAATAAATTGAACATCCGAATATCTCGACATCTCCCTAAGAGATGCACGGCATTCAGCAACAATCGTGGACACTGTACAAGGACCAGCAAGGGACTTAATAGCCACTTGGATATCTGTGAAAATACCAATATTGACCCCGAATATTCGATTGCACAGAAGCCAGTCGACTGCCTGATAAATAGCCGCTACCTCCGCCTGAAAGACACTACAGTGGTCTGGCAGACGGAGGGACAGCTTGATATTCAGCTCACTTGAGTATACACTACGCCCGACTCTATCGTTTAGCTTTGAGCCGTCAGTGTACACATGGATAAGCCCATTATCAAGGGTGATACTATCACACCATTCCTCCCTGCCAGGGATGCGAGTTGTAAACTCCAAATCCAGTATGCATTGCGGAGCGATGTAGTCAACAACCGCTGGTGCGGGTACTCCCTCGGCCAAGATCCTCGCATGACCGAACTCTGTTCTATTCCATGCTGAGATACAATTTAATCTCACCGCAGCAAGATTAGCTTGCTGCAAGATCAGTAAATTGGTTGGCAGCCAATGTAGCAGCACAAAAAGTGCCTTAGTAGGGGTGGAGTGGAGCGCTCCAGTTACCAGTAGTACAGCCATTCCCCGCACTTCGTTTGCAGGTAGCCTTAAGAGCAGCCTGCCACCA
Organism: Nemotelus nigrinus; assembly: GCA_947369275.1. Classification (NCBI taxonomy): domain Eukaryota; kingdom Metazoa; phylum Arthropoda; class Insecta; order Diptera; family Stratiomyidae; genus Nemotelus; species Nemotelus nigrinus. The sequence goes on from OX376372.1 coordinate 82,045,692, forward strand.
GAATGCCACCCCAAACAAGAGGGTTGGTTCCACCACAGCAGCGTAAAGCCAAGCAATAGTACGAGGCTGGAATCCTCAACTCGCCCCTATGGCCCTTTTACAGCAGTAAAGTGCGTTGAAAACCTTCCGAGCTCTTTCTGCTACATTGTAGGTCCATAGTAACTTCAAATCAAGGATCAGCCCTAAGTATTTGACCTTCTGGCTCAAGTTAATGGAGACCCCATTCAATTTTGGTTACAGCCCGGTAACTGAGACAGGACTTAGTCACTTTTGGACCGGGTTGTGGAATTGACGACAAAGTTTTACGCACAGTCAGACGGACATGAAAACGGACTGATCCGGGGTATCGGACGTACGAGTGGCTCTAATGAGCCACTTATGCGTCCAGCTGAGAAAGCAGGACAACGGCGGCTCATGGACATGCTGTTCAGTTATATTGGCCTTCCGACGAATCGGAGATGATAATTAAGATCTAGGTTAAGTTTAGGTCTATGTAAGCTAAGCTAATTGTAGTTATTTTGTTTAGTAGATTAAGTTAGTATTTAAGTATTATATAGCTAAGTCAACCGTTGGGATTGTACTACCTGGGTAATATTTCATAATTGTAAACCGAAAAATAAATGAATGATCAAAATAATCAAAATGATCAAAATAATCAAAATCCAAAATTGAATAACCGCTAAATATAAGTTCTTCTATGTAAAATACCCCTTAAGCTAAGCAATCTATGTGTTATTTATCTATCTATGTATTATTAAAGAAGAGGATGTACGAGTCAAATGTATAGAGTTTTTGTAACCAAAAAAGTACTGAAACTCTTTAGCTCCGTAGCTTAATGCAGCCAAGTCGTTTACTTACTTCTGAAATCATTTTACAATTTTGTATATTTAAGCGGAACTTTCCATCTAAAATGACGCCGAGGTCTAAGATTTTGTCTAACCTACTCAGTGTAGTATTTCTCAGGAGGTACGTATGATTTACGAATGCATTTTTTCGAGAGAAGCTAATCACATGGCATTTTGCGATATTGAAAGAAAGGTTGTTCATGGAGTACCAACGTTTCAGCTAGTTTAGTGCATACTCAAAAAAATGAAAAGTCTGAAGCAGGCAATTGATGTACACTCTTGCCTTGGGCTATCTTTAGCTCTGACACATGTAAATATTGAAAGGATACGGATCCGCAACAAAAATAATGTTATGTTTAAAAAATCTTCCGAATTCAGAGAAGAACTTCATCTTAGCATACTGTCGATACTTACTCATTTATTTAATATTACAGATTTGACCAGCTCTCGCAAATCTATCACAAATATTATTCTACACGAGTACTCGAAACGAAAAGAATGTTTTCAGTCGACAGTGTCGTGCGATGCGTGTGATGGTCAATTACCTTCTTAAGGTTTGGGGCGAAGAAACGCCAGGAACTACTGGCTAAAGCAAATTCGAATACTGTTGCCATCTTGTTGGTACTCTCGGTAGCAGGGGCGCTTGTAAAATGAGTGCATCTTTTGATTGTCGCTGCCACACCGAGTATCAGTCTCGACTCGACCCAATTATATGATATTTTGAACGCAAAATGGAAAATGAAAATTGAAATGGAAAATAATGTTTCACGCCGAATTGATTATTACTGTGACTGCAACAACAAACGTTCATGTCGCGAGTATGTTTGCTATAGTTGTCGCTGATGTTCATTCTTTCTAGACAAACTGGGAGCCCTCTGGCCTCTGCAGACAATATTCCGGGCGACGTGAACGGTCGACGTCGTGTCGAAACGTCGGGCGCCAACATAAAGTCACGTGTGCCAAGGCAACGGCGAAAAGGACGACAACGATAGCGACAGCGAAACCTTATGTCCCTTTGTTGCGATTCCGATTGCGAGTAAATTGCAAACGAGTCAAAGGAATAAAGTCTGGGGCTGAGGCGTCCAATTTTCGCAAAATAAAGGAATTACTATTATCTCTATGCCCGCCCTTTCCGAATAGAAGCCGACTGTTGAAATTGAGATGGAAACACTCTGGCATCGCTACTAAGCCATCTATTGAGTGCGTATCCTGTGACGGTTTCGGCCGTTGCGAATGGTGAGAGCATGAAAGCTTTCCTGTTGCATTTGTTATGTAAAAACGAAAGCCTCCTTCTCGGTAGAAATGTGTACGGAAGCATCAATTGTTGATAATAGTTTTATCGTTATGATAGTATCGACTTATAATTTGAGCATTCAATTTTCGGTGAGTCAGAATAAGTAGTTTAGGGTCGAATTCAATTTGTAATGCTTGCTGAGAAGAGGGTTTAAATGTAAAATGTCTTACTTACTTATAGTAATATTTTCTTTCAATAAAGGATGCATGAAATAAATTGTTTGGGTCGAAAGTTTAATATTTTGCTTCAGAATATTATTATTGCTGTTATATTTGCCATTCATTTTTAGAATTCTATTGAATAAAGTAAGCATACATATACAGACTGTTATTAAGAAATATGATATAATGCTATCAAGCAGATATTTGGGTAATTAATTTACTGAAGATTTAATTTATACATGTTTCGGATTTGGAGATAAAATAACTAAATAAAAAAAGTTTTTGAGGTCTAGTGTTCCCCACATCATTGTCACCTTCTCTCTCAATAAATCCTCAGAGCGTCTAAAAATACATCGAAAATCTTAAATCTGTAATCGCCTTAATGACTAAGTGGAAGCAGTGGAATTATATTGCAAAAATTATTTTGTCTCTGCGATTATCAAAGTGAATTTACGTTCCGAAATCTTTTCAACGCTGGAATCGTATAGAATAACAGTTCTTCCTCACGAGGGTTTGCTGCCAGAACAGGCCTATATCACATTTCATAAAGTACGATGTTTTGATATCGAAGTGATGGTGCTCACTAATTGATGGTTTACTAATAGATACATGGTGTTCACTAATTTTTTGCCTCTGTCTTCGATTATCATCCTCAAATTTACGTAATTTATGCAGACTTTTCGACGGCTTTTGACGCTGTGAACCATAACCTGCTGCTAAATAAACTTTTTGGTTCCCTTCTCTCCTGGTTTTCTTCTTATCTTCATATTCGTCTCTGCTAAGTCACTTTAAAAGGCTCCAATTCTACTGACACATTTCCCACATCTGCAATTCCTGAGTGATCTATCCTAGATACCTTACTTTTTATCCTGTTTGTCAATGACCTTCTACATGTGTTCTCTTATTCCTTGCCTGGTATTTCCCTGCCAGTTGTCCAACATTTTAAAGACCTAGGTGTGGTTGATGTTCATGTCAGGAATATCCAACCAGTGCCTCCAGGATTGCTGGCTTTGTCTTGCGCTCTTCGTTTGTGTTTACCACCTTTTTTAGCTCTATTCAGTTGTATCTTTAGCACGCATTACTCTGGACTACGCGTTCCACATTGGTACCGCGCTTTCAGTATTTATCTGACGGCATTGAATCAACTCAGTGCCATCCTTCATACATCCTCAACGTCTTTCCATCCTTCATATGCCCTCATTGGAATAACATAGATTGTTCCTCGATGAGTGTTTTCTTTTCCAACTTTGCCAAGGCTCTTTTTGGTCAGATCTTGGGTCCAAATCGATCATCAGAGGTTTTTTCTATTCCTCTTGCATGTACGCAAGTCTATTTTCATTCGTCTTCGCTGTGTCTTCCTAGAATGCAAAATATTTTGCATTTTTGCTTGATCCTCTTCTCCCGCAATCTTTTTTAGAATTCAAAAATGTATTGAAAATGTTATCTTGAATTCCAATTAACCTCAGTTTCAATTTTTCTTGTTAGTTTTAAATTACTCAAATTGTTCTTTTTTAATTTTTTTCACTATCAGTCATTTCCATTCGTGCTGCTGTAGTTGGACTATATCGGTAGCGCAATGAATAATAAATAAATAAATAGGAGAGATGATATTTTCGCAAGTTTTATAGTGCAAGTAGTGTCATTTTGAAATTCAAAATATTTTGTGCATCAAATTTTCATTCCAAATCTTATTCATAACTACTACTGTCACAATTCCCGTACACCGTGCCAGAATTATATAGCAGACTAATTAATTTTTCCAATTAATTTTTTTTTTCTTACCTTCTTTAATTTTGAATATGTACTTTTTCATCTCGATTTTGTTTATTATTTGCTTTTCCTTTTTTTTATCAATATTATTTCATTATTATTTTGCGCTTTATATATTACATTCTTTCACTAGTAGATTCTTTGTATATTATACACTATACACTATACTATATTCGGTAATTGGATCAGCGGCGGCTCTACGTATGGGACTAAGGGGGCTTAGCCCCACCATCTTTTTTCATTCCAAAATAAAAAAAAACCTATTTGTATGTCGATTATTGCAAACAACTATCAAATTTGATTTTAGCGAATCAAATTATCAAAATACTTCGTTCAACTTCTGTTTTTAAGATAATTTAAAATTATTTGTCTCGTCTCTTCATAATTTGTATTTCATTACAACAATTCGTATGCATAATTCAATTTAAGAGAACTTACTTCGCTGATGTAATATGCACGCGATGTTCTTTTCATATTCTCTTTCTATATTCTTTTCCTCAAACAATGCGCACCAGGCTAAGTTGAAGAAGCCCCAAAAAAGAGTGGAAATGAATGAAAAAATTCAATGAGCGCAAAGTGTGTGCATACCTTAGATATGAAAGAATATGGATATGAAATGGCTATCCGTGTACCCATAGGTGAGTGTGCCTTTTTTAATACACGCACAACATTGCTCTCTCACAAAAATTCCGCTCAGTGCGTCCCATTCTATCGCACTCACAACCGAAAAGCCTTAATACTGCGTCTTAATGCTGTGAACACTAAATCGGTGTAAAAGCGTGCAACGGGCAACACGGAAAGAAACGTCAATGTCAGTTTGATTTGTGTCGGGGACTGAGAGCATTGCCTTTCAGTCAATTTTTTTCAAATAAAGTTTGAAAATTTTTCGGTGAATTCGATGGAAACGTACATCTACGTTTGTGCGCAATCATTTGTGTTAGTTTTTTAAAAATTATAAAATAGTGTGATAATGAAGTGCCACGTTCCAGGCTTCAAATGTAGCTACCGAAGTGTTTTGCAGGTGATATCGTATTTCGGGTTAGTAAAATTAACCTTTGGCATCAATTTCGTATAGTTTTTGTGTGAAATCATAATTAATTTCATTTGCAAAAAGCATTTTAATCACGACTCGCCGGTTCAGGGAAAGAAAGGTCTAACGACGTTCAAAATGGCGATCTCTCGTGGTTTTACATGAGCGTTACCATATGAACTGCGTAGGGCACACACCATGTACATCATTCTCACACCAGTAAGCAAAAAGTCGAAAATTAGCACATTTCTCTCGGTCGATTTCTAATCCATTCTCTCTTATATCTAAAAGAGTAATCAATGGACTAAGTCCCAAATTTTCGTTCGCTTACTGAATGAAGTATGTGCAGTATCAGGGGGTTAAATTGAGCTCTTTAGTTTTTGCAATTGAATAGTAAATGATAATTTTGCTTTTACAGTGCTAGTTGATAAGATCGTTCAGGTAGCAATTATGATAAAAAATTGTGTGCTTAGCTTAAACATGATTTAATATGATACAAATTGATCTGTACATATGATATTTAATGCAAAATCGTGATTGCATTAAAAACGTATGAGAATTTTTTTTATATAATTGATGGCAATATAATTGTTTGCAATATAATTGACCTTTGAAGACACTTTTAAAAAGTTTTCTTACGTTAAATGCGAGAAGTGGCAATTTTCAATTTTCGTGTTCTTCAAAGCATCAATATTTATTTGTCAAAATTTTGTTCAAAGAAGTACCCCAAGATCGATGGTTCTTTGCTGGAATTTTCAATCCCCGAATTGTACAATCTTTTTTTGAAAGCCTGGGGTATCTAATTTATTGCTTTAACTTAATTCAATGGGATTCTTGAGACGTTTTTTAATAAGAGAAGCATCCAAACTAATAAATCATATGAATAATGACGATTTTTATTTTTTCTAGTGACTTTTTAGTAAAATATTCCTTCAGGCGAATATTCTTCATAATGTTTTATATGCACGCAGTACATATGGTAACCTAGGATTTGATTTATCAATTCAATTAGAAATGTTTGAAATTAAGACAGCTTAATCATCAGGACAAAAATTTCCATACACATATGATCCTCATGTTATAGGGTAGTGTGATATATAATTATAATCCAGTTTAAACTAGTCAAAACTAATATATAATGACGAAGTGATCTAAAATATGTCATCTGCTACTGAATTGTATAGCTGAACTGTTAGTTTAACTGTCTAACTGTTTAGAATTTCTAAAATAAGTAAGGTCTTTGTAGGCTAGCCCCACTCACATTGATTCCCACGAGCCGCCACTGATTGGATTTTATCTGTTGAATATGTAAAGAAATAAATAAATAAATTCTATCAGATGTGCCGCAAACATGTCTCCAATTTATGATGTAAAGTCATCTATTGAGCATTTGCCAAACTTTTGATTTCGGGCTTGAGTTGGGTAATTCTTTCATCAAGTGACCGGGGAAAATTGTTTGGGGAATACGATTGTCAAGTAGAAGTTTTGCGGACAGATTTGAAATCCGTTTGTTCATCGCGAATCGTCCTTAACACCATTCCAAACACATTTTGAAATGCCCCGGTTTAGCCACTTTAATCATATTCGACTAATACAACTTCAAGTTTGTTAGAATCTAACTTGCTGCCCCAGGATCATTATACACACACAAATTTACTTCACTAGGGATGAAAAGAATGTTCCCCCAAAACTATTCAAATTTTCGAAACCTCAATGTCTGTTGTTAATTACCACTGCAGCATCATTCCCATTTGAAAATTTAATGACAAGATAGCTTAGTAAAAAAAATGCCAAAAAAATTACCAAAATAGCCTAACTGGCAGCCCTTTCATGATTTTTGAAGAAATTCCTACAACATTTGGCTTATAATAAGGTACATTTACTACGTGAATTTCGTTATGATTTTATGCCTAGATCGGAAGTTATAGGGAAAAAGCTTTATTTTACTGAGCAAATTTACAAGATTTAGGTAACAAAAGTTATCATAGCTGGCAATTCTATTCTAATTTTTCAACCAAATTTCTACAAATGTGGCTTCGAGTTAGGTCCAAGTACTATGTAAATTTCGTTCAAATTTGCTTGCTGAATAGAAAGTTAAAGGCTGAAAAGCAGATTTTTTCGCAGTGAATTTTCAAGATGGCACCACTTCCACAGAGTTCGCTGCATTTCAAAATCACTTCTATTAAACCTTGTCCTAGTTTATACCAATACGTTGTGTAAATTTCATAATGATCGGATTATCCTGTCGTCAGTTCTCGTGAACAGACTTTCCGAGTGCTGAGAACAGAGATAATTTGGTGATGGGTTGCCCTCCTTGTGCAACTTGAAATTTTGGAAATTTTAAATTAACATGGTAGACAAAGGATTACATTTATCAATTATTTGAATTTTTTGCTAAAAAGCAAAAAAAAATTCAAGAATTTGGACGATTTGAAGGATTTGTTTTCACGTGCCTGCCGTAGCTAGACAGTTGCCCGCACAGTCTTGAAAATTCATATGTGTATAGTTTTAGTCAACATCCAATTTCTCGATGATCCAATGTTTTTATTTATATATTTGTTTATTTATTTTACAATTCTCCAATACAACAGACTTACGTCCAATTACAGATTAGAAAAAGAAAACAGAAAATAAAGAGATAATCCAACAAAAAAGAAGGTAATTCAATAAATAAACATAAAAAATACTAATGTTCGATGAACAGTAAAGGAATCGTGCAAACTTTTAGTGCATATTCTACCACACGTGCTCCAACCTTTTTCGAATTCAAAATCACTTTGATCTGAACTATGCATTTAAACTCATAGGGTGGAAAGGATTTCAGGAGTACCAATTGCACGAATTTCAAGATTTAGGAAAGCCAAACACTGCAAAACTTTGAAAGCAGCATAACATAACATCAACAAAGAAAATGCTTAGTGCTTGTAACACTTTACCAGCACTGCAACTAAAAGTCTCGCTCAATGCCTCGCGTCAAAATTAAATAACTCTATCGATTTCGATTTTATCCGATGATTTCGTTGAAAGTTGCTAGGATACAAAGATGTTTAGGATCAAAAAACGAAAGATGTTTGGAGCTACAATATTTCTAGAACTAAGAAAATATAAACATAGGTAACTTATTTTCATTGCAAATGTTCGCGATATGCATACTTAATGTAAGCATTTATTGATACGAAAATAGAATCAAAGCCAAAAATATATCACACCTGCCTCACATTGAAATCAACCTACTCTGCCAATTTCGTTTTGATCCGATGACTGCATTGAAAGTTATAGGGGTACAAAGAAATGTATGGTTACCAGTCGCAAAAGTTTTCAAATTTTCGAAAACTTTATGTTTGCTATTTATTGTCACTGCAAGATCATTACCGTTTGAAAATTTTACGAAAAGATCACTCAATAAAGATATTGCAAATAAATACAAAACCCACAATAGCTGGCAACCCTATAATGTTTTTTTTTACCAGAATCCTTCTGAATAATGCCTATAATAATTAACATATATCATATGAAATTCGTTTTGATTTCATGACTGCACTGGAAGTTATAGGGCAAAAAGCTTTATTTTTCTAAGCGAATTATCAAAACCCAAGACACCAAAATTACCATAGCTGGCAGCACCAACCGAACTTTTCAACCAAATTTCGACCAAACACGGCTTAGAGTAAGGTTCAGCTACTGTGTTACTATCATGCAAATCTGGGAACTGAATCAGAATTCATAGAGCAAAAAGCAGTGTTTGTTCTTTATAATTTTTCAAGATGGCACCACTGGCACAGAGTTGCCGACATTTTCAAATCGCTTCTATCAAACCTGGTCCTACTCAATACCAATACATTCTGTGAATTTCATTTGTATTTGATGATTGGATCTGTAGCGATTATGAAGGTGAGAGTAGCCTTAGCACAACTTAGAACCAGACCGAAGTCCAGAACCAAGAGTGCTAAGGTCAAAAGGAGAAATGGCTAATGCCATTCAAGAGGCAAAACAAAAAAAAAGAATTGCCCCGAGAGCAGGGTGCCCTAGAAATGGCCGTGAAGGCCCCTTGTCCGCATTAGCGGAGCACCCTTTAACCAACCCCGACGGATGCTGGGGTGCCGCTTTGCTAGCTCGCTGCGGCTGGGGTGGGTTCTTTAAACAATGGGGATGGTTTGCTCTCAAAGAAAACGGGATGCTACGTATATTCATCCGTCATGAATTGTAGCCGCAAACTGGTATGTAAAATACCCAGGGACCAAAAGGGGGCATAGCTCCGTAAAGGAAACCACCCAGGCTCTGCAACATGGGCTGACTAAGCAGACCCAGTGCTCGTGACAACGCACGGAGCCAAAAATTGAAAAATCTAAAAACGGGAAAAGGAAAACGCGCTACCTCTCTTTTCTAAGGAACCCGGGTGAGGCAGACAGCCCCGGGCCCCCGATGTTAGTGGAGCCCTGACCCCGATGGTCTGGGGTCCTCCACCCTCTGACACTGGCCATAAAAATTCCAAAAATTTAACAAAAACTACCAAAAAGCACTGAAATTACTCTAGATATATGGCCAGCATCCCTCCCTTTTAAGATGCTGAGAATACCGAAACATTCACGAAAAAAAAAACTACGTTATCATTTGTAGGCCAGCCAGGCCATGCGCGGACCCTGAAAGGAAGAAGAACTTCTCGGACCTCCGCCCAATAAGAAAGCCAAGCGGTTTCCAAGTTACACAAACATTATTATTTGTTTTATAAAGAAAAACTTATTCAAACTTAAGATAGGCGTATAGCTCTAACTTGAACATAAAAAAGCTCCAAGTTTTTTTTTTTAAAAGAATTCGAGAACAAAAAAAACTTATAGAATAATTTATAAACCTTACTGATATAAATTATTATTAAAGCAAGGTAAGCTTCTATCCTCCAGGACGGTTCACGAGTGCGTTGAACTTACAGCACCATTAAATATGACGGACATAAAAAAAGAATATTATTCAACTAATCCAATCGCTATATATATATTTTAAAAGAACCATCGTATGTAATCGACGTTTCGAAGAAATTAGTATCATGTACGTATCATAAATACAGGCCAAGGAAGCATAATTCCAGGCTAAGCGTGCATCATTTATTCGAAGAATAACTCTACTAAAGCTAACATTGTACATTGAGAGGATTTTTATTTTTCTATTCTCTCAACCAAAAATGAATTGAAAAATGGATCTATGAAAATTAAATGTACGAAAATTGGATCCAAGTGGAATAATATTTTTTTTTTTTTTTTTTTTTTTTTTTTCAAATGAAATATACTTTCTAGAAAACTTCTAAACTAGTCCTTACGCGCTACACACTACATGTCCTTCAGACATTAACAAAAATATTGCATTTGTCAGGAAGCTCCTTGAACTTTTCTATTATATATTTTTTTTTTATTTCCTTGTTGCGATTAAATGTCTTAGGATTTTTCTATTTACAATAGATAATCCTTGCGTGTCATTGTAATACAAATAATTGGCTTCTAAGGATACACTTGTGTTGATCTTTCCGATTATTAATAGTTTCTGCTTGACTTTTGAGTCCAATTCTAATGCTTGACCTTAACTCTTCGGAGTCAATTGCTAGTAATTGGGTGAAATTTAACGGAATTTACAGTTTGAAATAAAAGAAAATGCTGCACTTGGAACAATTTCCGGCTATCAAATGATTTTGAGTTGATATTAATGACGCTAATCTGGGCGAATTTACTAAGTTTACGCACAGGTTCTATTGGGGAATTTTTGTCGGTCTGTCCGTTTCGAAGTGTCGGTTTGTGGGCCTGTCCTTCGTCAATGTCCGAGTTAGTTACTTCCTATTTGTCTAAGAAGGAACCACTAAATACTGGGTTTTTTCTTTCTATCTTTTCAATTTTAAGAGTCAGTTTTTTTTTTTTATGTATAACGCTACCTTCACTCTAGATTCAGTTTGCAGTTCACCTCGATGTTTAGTTTCTTCACGAAAATGTTAAACACATCTCAGTCTGGTTTATTTTATTTTTCAAAAAAAAACTTTCTCTTTTTCCTCCTTTTGGTTTAGGTACACAAATGTTTCCATTTGATTGAAGCTATGTAAATGCAAAAAAATTTATAAGAGGAGAGAAAAGAATTAATATAGAATCAGCTAATTAGCTATTCGGTCTCTTTGAACCTGAGAACAAGCCCTTCCCAACAAAATGCAATTCAAAAGGAAAAATACTTTTAACAAATCTTTTGAAGAAAACATCAAAGCTATTGTTAAATGCAAAAAAAATAAACTTTTAAGTAAGGAGCTTGTATAGATCGATTATATGATCCTTTTTCACTTCTCAGCCTAATGATCTTGCGCACAGCCAAATGTGCGTTTTTATGTGTAACAGATAAGTTGTGACTATAAATCGAGTTTCTCATAATCAAAACAGACTTAAAATCTAAGTTATCCATTAGAATACATTATGGTTTGAAAGGAAAAAAAAACTATATTTCCCAATATTAATTGAAGTTGCCCATCAAAATTTGCAAGTATAAAAATCTCTTTTTTTTTTTTTATAATTGAGCACACGAATAGTTCCAATAGTTTCAAATATCATGAAATAGCAAACAAGCATAAAAATTTGAACGTATTAAATTCAATTGAATATGAGTTTCGCACACTAGAGATCAAAGGCGAAAATGTGGGATTCATTAGTGCAAGGAATTATAATTTTTTTTTCGTTTTACAAACTGAACATGGTTAAGAGAAGAATTGGTTTGCAATTATTCTTATAAAACTACGAGGAAAGAAAATTTAACACTATAGGTTGTAATTCAGGATGAAAAGACATCTCTTTCTTTCTTTTTTTTTTTCCAAATTATTACTGAAAACCTTTGTTTTCATCTGTTCCCACACCAATGGACTACAACGCCTTATGCATGTTCGTTTTTATGTTATTTCTTGAAGAAAAATTCTTTGCAGTTACCTGTTATTCGTGCGTACTCTTTGGATCTATCACCTTGAGTTCGCCTTTCGGGTTCGGCCTCGCTTTGGTTATTCGCGCGAATATTAAACAGAATTTGGGTCAAAAGTGGCAGTGAATTTCTCGACGTGCGAATGTCGACCGGAACAGATGTTCATTAGATGCCGACAGGATTATTCTTGGGGATAGTTGATGGTCGTGCTGATGACACTGCCGATGAAACTTCTCAGTTGCATGGAGTGCAGGTGAAGAAGGCCTCTATTTTGGCAACGTGCAGGTGTATAACAGCGGAAGAATATAGCCAGACGCTATAGGCGCGGCCTTGAATTGACGACTTGACGTCGATCGCCACCTTGAGGGCTTAGACTTCCACTAGCTGCTGATCCCGCCATAGCAGCGAAGTACCCTTACAAGTGTAAGTGCCATTTGGCCAATTAAGCTGATGAACTGAAATAATTTACAATAGCTGTATTATCACCCGATGCACGTTCTGAACATACCTCGTGATCGCTCTATGAGCCGATTTCTTCGTGGACCGCAATCTTCAAATGAAGCGTCATCCGATCCATTGCCTGCCCGATCACATTAAAAAACTAATGCATTCGCGCTGAAAGTGTCCAGGTACAAATTTATCGAGATTTTCAATTCAACCTGCTGTAGAAATGTATTCGCGTTGTACCGTGGTATTACCAAAAAAAATAATCAAAGTTTTACCGTTCGGGTCTAATTGCACAACACTACTTTTCAAATTCCGAGAACAATCGTCCACGATTCGAGGATTATTTTCCGAATTTTTGTTCCCTCCAAGCAATTGACACCGCGACCATCACACGCACCCGCACTCGGTCGGACCACACACCTCCTTATGACATCCGCTTCTTCCAAGATGGCCTCACAGTCACTCTCTCGCTACTGTCCCGAAACACTCTCTCACTCACTCCTCGACACTCGCTTCCCGTCGCCATTGACTCATGGCTGCCAACCACCGTGCCGGAAAAACGTTCAAAGCTTAGCTTTGACTGCGTTTACAAGGGTTGCTTACTGCAGACCCTGGTAGTCAACATCTGCCAAGTGTTACAGATCGTGAGTTCTCGTGAACAGAAGTTTTTGATGCTTAAAATACAGTAGTCCCTCGACTTACGTCGGAGTTAGGTTCCGAGAATTTGCGACGTAAGTCGAAAACGACGTAATTCGAGGGTAGAAGGAACCTCAGGCGATAAATGTATGAATTTTCATTTTTTGAATAGGAATGCATTTATTTTTTAAGTTTGTACATAATTCATTTTTTTAAAGAAAGTCGTGGGTTTTCGTCTACAGAAGTTTTATTTTCGTATACAATTGCCTATTTGCGCTGTTACTTGCATCCTTCATCAAGTGTCTGTACACGACTACACGTCAAATTACAAATAGAAATGAAGGCAACAAGTAGCAACCGGAATACATATTTATAAAACATACGAAGAAGAAAATAGGCGCCTTTCTTTAAATATGTCCAAATATGTTCATATTTGACATAAAACACTAAAAAGCCACATATTAATTGTTATTATCTACAGAATGAATAGCCTCTATTTCTACTGTTTGTTGGTTGACTGGTTGACTGGTGAAGAAGGTCGAAATTCGCGTTTGGGTCAAAGTTTGTTTTCTTTTTTCTTCGAACACCTGCTTTGTAATCGTTGACAGAAGTGTAGACTTCGTTTGAAATTTCTGCACTTCTTAATTTTTCGGGATAATTTTCTTTGTACATTTTTGTTTATATGATTAGTAACGCTTTAGGAGAAAGATTATTGGCTTCCAAATATTTCTATATTGTCGGACAGAAACATTGATCAAACCAATCACGAAATATATTAGAAGTAATCCTGGCCTTTTTGTTGCATCTCCAAATAACCGGTAGATTTTCCTTGCATACATTTTTGAATGTCCTTGGATTTTTTGACGAATAAACAACAAGAGGTTTCAGTTTCAAATCACCTGATGCATTCCCTCCAAGAAGTAAAGTAATCCTGGATTTTTCTGCCTTAAAGCCAGGAGCTCTTCTTTCTTCAATCGAAAGAAATGTTATTGATCGCATGCGTTTTCAATACAGGCCTCTCTCGACAACATTAAACAACTGCTGTGCGCAATAACCTCCATTAGTCCATTTTCAATGTAAATTGTTTGGAAAGATCTTCGCTGCGACATAGTCCGCACTAGCCGCTTCACCTGTTACTTTTACATTGTGAATTTTACTTCTTTTCTTGAAGTTTTCAAACTATCCATTGCTGGCAACGAAAGTGTCTCCTCGATTCAAGTTTACTTGTTCGAATAAGCTTTTTGCCTTCGCCTTAATAGTTAACGTGATCACCGGCATATTTTGATGATTTAGGTCTTTTATCTAAATAATCAACAGTTTTCCCAATGCAGGGGCTCTTTTTTGGTAATTATTGTACCACTTGTGGATGCCCCTGCTTTAGTTACTTCACTTATTATTTATCTATTGCTGATAATGGTTCGAACAGTTATTGGGGGAAGTCCCATAGCACTTGCTATAACTGTCGATTTTGCACCTTCATCGAAACGTTTTAACATTTCTTTTCTTGCCAATAGTGACCATTTTTCGCATTTTCTTCGGGAAAGGTTTCCCAGCAGAATGTCGTCGCTTAGTTCTATCCATTTGATTGTTATAAATATAAAACTCAAATTGTACATAAAACAAATCTGTTCTTCAAGGATTTGGTCTCAAAATAATGAACGACGTAAGTCGAAAAAACGTATAATAAGGGAGACGTAAGTCAAGGGACTACTGCATAGGTAAATTGGAGGAGGGTTACCGTTCTTGTCCAATGTAAAATTTCAAATGTTTACCATTGGTTGTATAGACAAGGCATAAGATTTCTATATGAGTTTTTTTGCACTGTAAAAAAATGAAAATTTTTCAGGAGAATCAATGAGTTGATTTATATATATATATATATATATATATATATATATATATATATATATATATATATATATATATATATATATATATATATATATATATATATATGTATATATATAGAAACATGAATTTTTGGCCAAAGTGATTTTAATACTAATGTTCTTCTTCCAACATTAGTAAAAAAGAAGAAAATATATATATACAGCTAAAAAATAAATAAAAATTAAAAATAAAAATAAAACGATTAGCAAGTTCAAAAATTGACAACGTGCTTAAAAACTCTGTTTTTTAAAGAGTTTTTGTGTCCAAACACCGCTAACGACAGAGGACCAAGTTGCAACTCGGTATGTTGTCTAGCAATACGTAACAAAGGCGAATAAAAGTAAAGATCAGTTCGCGCGAAAGAAACATTGAACGTAAAAGAGGGTCTGTTAGATCGACAAGATTGTTGAACAGAAATCTGGCTGCAGAGATCACAATTAACAACATAGAAATGCAGTTTGAAAAGGAGACACTCGACAAGGAAAACTCTGCGTGATTCAATGGAAGGAATCTGCAATATGGAGAGGTAACCGTTGTAAACACAGTAAGGGATGTTGAATTTATAAAACAAAGAACGGGTAAACCTACGTTGGACAGATTCTAAGGATTGCACAAGATATTGGTAATGGGTACACCACAGTTGACAACAGTATTTCAGAATACTGCGAACAAATGACAGGAAGAGATGCACACACGTGGGTTTGGAGGATCTAAGGATAAAGCCAGACAATTTAGAAGCTCTGGCGGTAATATGCATTATGTGTTGATCGAATTTGAGTTTCGAATCAAAGGTCCTTGATATTAACGGCAACATTAAGAGAGGTACTTGAAATAGAATAAGTGAAGGAAATATACGTAATTTTATGCGTTTTATACATTTGGTGACATTTCGCGACATTTAAAGTAAGTGCGTTGGCAATGCACCAGTTATTTAACGCAGAAAGATCATTTTGTAATTGATAACAATCTTTAAGTGTCTCGATTATTCTAAAAATCTTGAAGTCATCAGCATACAAAAGACAAGGTGAACGTATACAAGATGGCAGGTTATTAACAAAAAGCGGAAACAACAGAGGGCCAAAAATTGAACCTTGAAGAACTTCCGAGGTAGAAAAAAATGTAACAGAGGCACAGGAATGGACAGCTACTACACAAGTACCATTAGCAGCATAGGAAGTGAACCAGTAGAGTAGAGGACCAGAGATACCATGACTTTGAAGCCTCCGAATAAGAAGATTATGATTCACAGAATCAAAAGCTTTAAAGAAATCTGTATGGATAACATCAACCTGCTTTTGCTGATCCAAGGCAGATGCAACAACATTGGTGAAAGATAACAGGTTAGTCAATGTAGTTTTACCTGTTACAAACCCATGCTGCTCTGAAGCAAGCACAGAATGGACCGAAGGGTAGACGCTATTATAAACTACCCTTTCAAGCATATTACTGAAACAGAAAAGGACGGAAATGGGCCGATAATTACAGACACAAGCCGCGTCACTAGCTTTATGCATGGGAAAAACGATAGCTGTTTTGGGACCATACCCGAAGTAATACTGAAATTGAAAATAATAGAAAGAGAAACACACAAGGAAGGAGATAAAGAATCATCAAGGTCATTATCAGATCCTGTAATTTTGTATTTGATACGAGCAGCATTCTTTGCTTCAAGAGCGGCAGCAGTGTCCGCGTCAAACCGAGCAGCATCCTTAGTCTTAAACGAGCGGTAGGTTGGGGTAAACTGCAAAATGAGATTAGAAAAAATTAAAATTTTGTACAACATCCTCAATATCTAGACCACGAAAGAAGGAGAACCAGTTAACTTTATTAATTTCAGTGGACATGGCTGAAAGATTAGCTTTACGAAAATTAGCAACATTACTTTGAGTACGACAAGTCAAGGTGATCTCTAAAAAAGGGCAGGATGGTGGAGATCACGAGGTACATAAGGAGATAAGGCAGTATTAACAAAGACGGAGCACTTACGAATATTGGACAAAACAAGATCAAGGACTTTATTATTAGAATTTGGGAAGTTATTGAGTTGAGAAAAGGAGCACATTGAAAGGAAAGAACAGGTAAGTAGTGATATGCTGTTGGCAGAAACTATAGTCCAGAATGTTGCATCCCAGTCGACGGCTGGGAGGTTAAAATCTCCACACATTATTATAAAAGCAGTGGGAAATTTAATGTTACGGTAGGAAGAGATTTCCGCAAAAAAACGTTCGTAAACTAAAAGGGATATGGATTGACGCAAGAACTAAAGTTTTGAAAGGAGCTAACGAAATGCGAACAAGAACACCTACAATAGCAGAGGGAAAGGAAGGAAAATCATTGCAAAGTATTCGATTGAATGTCTTGTTTACACCGATTAGAACGCTACCACCATCTGATTTGCCGCAAGTAGTGCGGTCGCGGACTTTACAAAATATATTATGTAAAGGAAGCAGTTCATTATCATGGAAATCTTCAGTCAGCCAGCGTTCTGTGAAGCATACAATGTCATCTGAGACTAGGCTAGAGATGAAACTGATCGCATCAGTTTTGGTCCTCATACCGCGGAGGTTCTGGTAGTATACTTTCAATTAGGTTTTTACGTTATACGTTTTCGTTTTTACGTTAAGCTGTCAGAAGTTATAACAAATGGACATTTGAAAAAAAATCCGTTGCCTACTTTTAGGCAATCAGCACCCCCACAGGGCTCAAAATTTCCAATTCTTTATCATGAACAAGCATAAAATATAGTAGGTTTAAATTCCTAATACTTACTTCTAACAAAAATGTACTCTGCGTAGATATATGGGGGTACCTAAAATTTCACTAAAATGCCCGCCGCTGCCATAGGCTTAAAGATTTCCTAATTTTAATAAGTCATAGACCTACTCCTTATATGCATTTATGTTTTTCGAAAATTTCAGCTAGATCGGATCGGCCATTCCAGAGATTATCTCCGTTACGCTGGAGTTGCAATCCACAGCATTTGTTGCCAGGCTTTGTCGGTGGAACGAGTTGCAATCAATGCAGCACAACATTTACTGTCATCTGTCACTGGCTATAGTAACGAAATTTTTGCTTGATAATATAGATCCTTTAAAGTCTCGGAAAATGATATCAGTGAGTACTTTATCCTTTAAAAGCTGCAGAGTATATTGCAAAGCATAAATGAGGCAAAAAAAAACAAATTCTGATTTCCATTTGCATATGACATTTCTCATTTCCCATTTCCCGGGCGTTCATAGGAACTGGTGGAATTGAAAATTTTCAAAAATGCTGCTGCTATGCCAAGTTTGAGGTATGAGCAACAAAGTTGTGGTGCATCATTGTAACTGCTCTCATACGTTCTCATGTGTATGAACTCGTTTTGTTGTGCAACATTGTTGTGTTGCATTGATTGTAACTACAGCTTTAATCGTTTTGCTGATATATATATATATATATATATATATATATATATATATATATATATATATATATATATATATATATATATATATATATATATATATATATATATATATATATATATATATATATATATATATATATATATATATATATATATATATATATATATATATATATATATATATATATATATATATATATATATATATATATATATATATATATATATATATATATATATATATATATATATATATATATATATATATATAAAGGAATGAGCTTTCGGCGAAACGAGCCTGTTATAATCATTAAAAAGAAACCGGATATTTTTACTAATGCTCGAAGAACACGCAGCTCACAAAGAACTGCACTTAACAGAATTATTATATATCAATCATATCATAACTTATCAATGCACATTTGCATCTATCACCTATCGGGCTGGATGAATTTGCAGCCCAATATTGCACGTACATACAACTAGCTTCGTACCCATAAAAAAAACTCTAAATGAATCGTTGAAGTGTGTGGATTTAATATCTTCTCCGCGAAAAAAAGCTAATGAGTTTTTCATCATTGTGCTTTGTACAATAGCTTTTTCCTTGAGATTTCCTAGGACATTTAAAAATACAGACAAACCATTCCATTAACACCCCAAACACCCTACTTGAAGTTGTCCGATTTTACATTAGCTTAAAGGCAAATCACTCACAGTTGTCACCAGCGCGAGAATGGGATAGTGATAGACATGCGCCATGGATTACCTTGTTTTCATTGTATCATGGTTTAGTGCCACCCGTGAAACATGGTGGTAGTTCTTTTATGATATGGGGCTTTTTTAGTGGAGGTAGAGTCGGTAACATCAGCAAAATCCAAAAAATAAGCAGAAAACAAAATGATGCAATCTAGACTGCGTATTTTAGAAAAAGGATTCATATTTCAGCAGGATAATGACCCAAAGCACTCTTAAAAAATCTGAAGAGAGTACTAAAGCCTGTTGTCAGCTGAGGGAGCTCTTAAAGCTATGGTTTGGCCACCACAGTCATCTGCTCTCAGCCCCACAGAGCTCTTTTGGGATGAGCTGGACAGAAACGTCTGAAAAGTCTGCCCAACATTTGCTAAACATCTGTGAAGTATTTTGCAAGCAGAATGTGGCAAAATCTCATCAAAGATCTTGACAAAATTACTTTGTAAAATGCCAAAACTTTGTGAAGCGGCTATTACGAATGAGGGTGGACACATTGATAAGACGAAAATTTAGTAATAATTTAACCGTTTTGAAACTTTTTTTATATATATGAAATATTCTCTAAATATTTTTTCCCTAGCGTAGATGGCAAAAAAAAACTGCTAGCCAGATTCCCGGGTGACCTATCACCTCACGGTATGTGAGGTTTGACTCACTAAAAAAAGGACCATCTACAAGCCTACTAAGTCCCGAATCGGGACCCGGCTAAGCACTGCTTCGACCCGGTCGTGCTGACTTACCCATCGGTAACCACCGACCTCAGAAACTACCACAGCTCATGGATCGATAAGGCAACTCTCCCCCCGCTTTATGCGCAGCACTTTCTCAGCATATGTTGAGACTGTGCGCCAGTTCTCCTCGTTTCGCAGCATTGCATCAACGATCGTCTCAGGCGTTGCCAGGCCAATCGTGGACTCAATGGTGCGCCTCAAACTTACGAAGCGACTGCACATAAAGGATGTGTGCTGAGCACCATCGAGCTCAGTCACACAGTACCGGCAGTATGGTGTGACCACCTTACCCATTCTGTTCAGGTATTTCCTGAAGTAACCGTGCCCTGTCAAGAATTGACAAAGGTAAAAGTTTACCTCACCGTGGCTCCGGTTAAGCCAAGGCTCAATGAGACTAATTAACTTAGCCATCCAGCGTCCTTTAGCACTTACATTCCAATGCTGTTGCCAAAGTTGGAGAGTAAGCGTACGCGCATGCGTCAGAGCCTCAGTTCTACCCAGCTCTGAGCGAAAGACGTACCCTTCTTTACGTTCTCGCGCTAGTAGGTTGATTGGCCTCACAGTCTCTTCTGAGACTGTGTGGTAGCTACAGGCGATACGCAAGGCACTCCTGCGCTGGACACTGGCAATGCGCTTCCGAAACTTCTCAGTTCGGAGCGCATCTCCACAGAGTTCAGCTCCATATAGCAAGATGGAATCGGTTGCTACCATCAGCTGCCTCCGTCGCGTCTCACTGAGTCCACCGACGTTGGCCATTAGCCTACTCAGTGAAGTGACGACTACTAGAGCCCTTTCACATGCCTGCAGATATGATCCCAATACGTCAGCTTGGTGTGCAGGGTCACTCCCAGATACCTGACCGACTTGCTGGTCTAGACCTCGATGGAACCAGTTTCTATGTATATGACAGTTGGTATCCTCCGCTTCACCAGCATAACAATCTCTGTTTTAGAGACTGCCAGCTGGAGGTCATGTTCGGTCATCCACCAGTCCACCCTTCTCATGACTTGGTTAAGTCTGAATTGAGCGGATTCGACAGATCTGGAAGTGATTACCGCTGTGACGTCATCAGCGTAACCTAACAGAAACACATACGCAGGCATTTCCAGGCGCAGCAGAACAACCTACATGATGTTCCAAAGGTCAGGTCCTAACATCGACCTCTGTGCTGCATCTGAGGTGACATACCTCTTTTTGACTCCTTCGGCGGTATCGTAGAGTAACCAGCGGTCCCTGAGGTAGCCCCGCATCATGGCTAGCAACTCTAAATATACTTTAAATACTATTCATAAAAACTTGTTTTTTTAACTTCCAATCGTTTGAAATAGTAAATTTATTGGGCGGGCAAATACTTTTGAGCGGTAAAGTATACCGATGGCTCCAAATTGAATGACAAAGTGGAGTGTGGTACATTTTCCTCTGACCTGTTCTTGAAGCTTTCGTTTCGCTTGCCAGAATACTGCAGTGTCTTTCAAACAGAGGCTTTGGCGATTCTTGAAGCTGTCAATTGGCTCTTATATAATCAGATTTTCGGAATAAATATTTGCATTTTCACTGACAGCCAAGTGTCTATACAGTCCCTTCCTGGAGTTTACACCTCTTCAATGCTAGTTCTTGTCAATCCCGTATGTATCTTAATGAGTTGTCGAGACATTCAATGATGCAGCTGTTTTGGATGCCAGGACATAGGGACATTGGGGGGAACTTGAGGCGGAACAACTTCCAAAGACCAGCACGCTTTTTCCGGTAGTGCTTTGCAGTCTCCCGATTGTTATTCTGATGGCTTCAGTTAAACTGGCCATCAGGCAGAAATGTTTATAGGACGCTATGAAGACCTGGGAGGAACAACCTTCTTGTGTAATCGCTAGACAATTGTGGAAAACTTTTGACATTGGCCACACTAGGAAACTTCTCGATTTGTGAAGGGGGTCCTTTTGGACAGCGGTGACTGTCTGAAGTGCACACTGTCTGTTTGGCAAGCATGCAGCTTGGCTAAGTGCCCGTTACAACGATTTCTGCCTGAGCTGTAGATTCGAATGCCCGGTCCTCGTTGGAACAAGGACAATGCTTCCTTACTTACCCAATCGAAGTGTTGTCGGCAGACCTTAAGAAAATCACCGAGTTCATCAACGATTCAGAGTGGCTCTCCTATTAATAAGGGCTGTGCACTACGCAATGAGGTGTCACAATGGGCCATTGTGTGCCTAAAAGTATCTTCTCCGCAGTCTATGTGGAGCATGCAGGTGCGAAACCTAACCCATCATAAAATTCGAAATCGACCACTCTTTATTTTTCCAAAAAGAAAATACTTCTCCAAAGTGACCAGTGCAAGGTGTCAACATCTCTTCCAAAAATTTATAGTCTCAGATCTTGGCATTGATATTCCCATGTATTTACTGCACTAGAGTTCATCAGACCGAAGTTACCGCCTTGATAACATTCTTGGTGGCCGGATTACACGTTACTTTTATCTTTTGGAGCTGTTTCAAAGGAAATTTTAATGTAAGGATATTCAACCATAAAAAATTCAATTTTTTGCGATCACATTAATAGTTTATTGATGAATATTCTTGTTGAGCCTAAATTTATCAAAATAGCAATATTCATACTCTTATTTGATTCATGTTGTTGTATTCATCCTATTTCTTGCTAAGCTACCAAGAAGTTGCACATTCTTTGTTTGATATTATCAGGATACTTTCAATTAATTTAGTCAATTAAAATGATTATTCGTTATTTAATATCTGTGAGAATATAAATGTTTAAGCACCCAAAATATTCACGTATAAAATACTTTGATATGGAATATATTAAAAGAAAGTGAGCTGAATCTAGCTCAAACAAACCTTGCAATGTTTCTCATAAAATTTTACAACAAACTCAAAAACTAAACCCTTATCTCCAGTGAGTATATCCACTCGCTAAATATCCTACATACATATATCAGCACAGTCATCCCCGAACAACCTTGATAATTGTAAAGTTACTATGATTACTAATAAAATCTCGCATTCAGCGATGCTGGCGCCCTGTTTAGCATCCGCGGACCCCACTGAAGGCGACCTCTCTTCCCACCGAAACTCCTTAAAAAATAAGTTTCGGAAACAAAGAACCCCAAACACACAACACAAAGCACATCTCGGTCGCTCATTGCTGATTACGGCAAGGAGTTTCGGTTCGATTCTTGTACGGATGCACACATGTCCCTTTATATGAGCTGGCCTCCGCGAGGATATGCGAAAGAAAGGCAGTCGAAGTGAAACTCAAAGACCGCAAATTCTGGAGGTGGCGACCTGATGAAGGGTGGTCTGACTCGAACCGGCAGAAGATGATTCGTTGTTGACTGGTGGCCGACAGGAATATTGGCGGCGACCACGACTGTCGACTCGGGCTACGTCGCCGGCTTCGAATATATGCGATGCGAGGACGACAGTCTCTCCGGAGCGTCTCGACGCAAACTGGCGGCAGGAACGCAGGCACCCTATCTCTTGGAGGAAGCAAGGAGCCGCCAAAAATATTTCAATCGAACTAGAGCTTATATTAGGGGAGATTGAAATCACTGGGCAACATTTGCTAATACGGTGTAATATATATTTTCAAATGAAATAAAATAAATTAGAAACTTAAAAAAGAATCCTGGATAAAATTTAGAGTTAAAAGTATTCTAAATAAGTGTATAATTCAAAATACAATCACATCACCAGATATTTTTTTTTAAGTCCCAAAGTTGAGAAATCTGGTTTGGGATTATGTACGGCGATTTTGGGTTCTCTTTTGGTTTTTGTATGCAATCACCAACTTTCAACTTTTAAATACACATCAATAAAAATCAATGTATTCGCCAAATTTATATCTTCTAAAAGAGCTCTTAAAAATAAAAAAAACCTCTGAATTTGAATAGTTTGAAAATTGCAGTCTATATATACTTTTTTCATTGACACAAAAAATACTTTATTTTTGAAAATGCTAAAGCATTTAGATTTTGAGGTAAATATTAGGTCTGTTGCTTTATTTTTAAAAAAGTAAATAATATCTCTGTTTCACTCATTCTCGCATAAACAACGTCAAACTAATCGAGACCACATTGCAGGAAATCGCCCGCAGAAAAAGCTCAGATTCGACGTCATTTTTCGGTTAAGGGAAAAGCTAGGAACGCATTTTTGGTATGTTTACATGCCCACGGGAGCACAATTTTACCCGAACCTGAGCTAGAGAACATACTTTATCTGACCTTCTAAAAACGAGTGATCCAAATAAAATCTATTTGACTAGCCTGTGTCTGAAAACATTAGTGATATCTTTGAGTTATCTAAAATATTCTGGAATATCCTTCTCTAAAAAAAATCTAATAAAATATAATAAATAGGGTAAACAATTTAGTAGTAGCTTATTGAGTTTCATTCAAAATAGAGTTATCAAAGTGAGAGTAGCAGAAATGGTTACATTGCGCAACAATCCCCAAAGTGCCGTTATCAGCCTCATATGCACCATGGCGGAAACTTTTACTGATTGAAACTATCAAAAGTAATCACCGATGCTTGTATTCAGTGAAGGTGCGAATAAGAAGTAATACCACTCGATTGCATAACATAAGGTGAACTTTTTAAAAGATTTAAAAGAGCACGACAATGGGGAAAAGGCAAGATAATGAATTGTCTGGATTCCACTGAAGTCTGAGATTTTCACGAGCTGATTAATCTATCGTCCAGTTAAACAATGCAAACGGAATGGCGAATGGCATCACTCATGGATGCTCAAACTGTGGCGTGTAAGGTAAGACAGCCACCTTAAATTTCAACACCAAGTCCTGTGCTAAAGAGTCTTTGCTACTACTAATAAGTGATCCTATCCAGGGACCGGATAGCAGCCAGACGAAGATGAGGAATGCGTTACTAAAGAAGATTACAACAACAATTCCTACCATAATAATAGTTATGAATTATCCGGCTTTGCAGTGGCCAATAAGGATGAACTGGATCTGATCCTGGCAATAAACCGAAATAACAAACGTAAAAGGAAGGAACATGTAACTTTTTCCAATATCTCAAACAAAAACTAAACTCGGACTCTATCCATAGGCGGGCCGTGGCCTAAAATCTGGCAGGGGCCAGGGACTGAAATGTTCAAGACATGCGGTGATTTTGTTTTTGTTTGTACACGTACTGTTCATACAACTTATATAATTTACTAATACATTATATATTTGTTGATTTATTCTTTGTTATTTGCTAATGCATAATGTATTATCAAATAAACTTCTTGTCCGTGAATACGTATGAGGTACTACCACATGCATATAATGTGAATGGTAGGTATGAACTACACATGAATTATCAATGACCGCTAAGAAAGAAAGCTTGTTTGAATTATACGGGAATAGAATGGAAATAATTAGAGATATAAGAAATTTTTTTTTCGTTTAGAAGCTAAATATATTGCAACTTATGCTTGAAGAAGAGGATAGCTTAGTTTCAAAATATCTTTGAAAATATTGGAATACATTAAGCTTAGAAGGAAGAAATTGATCTCTTGCTTCAAACATTTGTTACCTAGAAAACCTAGAAAAACCGAAAATAATTTGGCAAGATTAAAAGTGCTGTAACTTACTCTTTTCGAGCCACTTGGTTTGCAGGAATATCTTTGTAGCCGTAACTGCGTGTCCGAGACTAGATGAAACAGCGAAACCTTTGAAACTAGTGCTTTTTGCTGTTTTCCTTTTTCGCGATCTTCTGGTAAATGTGAGGTTCAGACAGTTCTTATCTGCGAATGATTTAATTTTTCCCAAACTACATACAAGTCTTCTCGCTCACTTAGTAGTGTTCCATTCACAAGATCTATCCTATGCCTAATAGTTGCATTTTTAGTTTGGAAATATGTGCTTAACATGTTCGTTATAAAAAGAACATAGTGAAAGATGAAAAGATTTACTACAAATTTAGGATTACTGATTGAATGAAAGATCCTCAATGAATAAACTGAGTCGTTGTATTTTCCCTCATTCGTTTCTTCCTCTAAAGCATCTTTCATAGTCCCATAGCTATCGATCACATATTTGCAATTGTGAAATCTCATTGACTAACGAGTTGAGCATAAACTTCTCATTCCACGCCTTGTGTTTAGACCAACTGCCTCTTCAAGCTGCTTCAACAATTCGTGTTGTGATGGCTTCGATAAGTGTAGGTAAAGGGATTCGATGGCATTGAAAAAGGATGTACACGTTTCGATTGTGAAAAATGTGTCAATCACAACCAGGATAATTCTATGAGCTAGACAGTGTACAAATGTGGCTGCAGGGTGTTTCATCTTAATTTAGATTTGTACACCACCTTTTTTGTCCTGACATGACACTAGCACCATCATAAGACTGTCCAACAACAGGCAATTCGGGAAGTCCAAAGCTGTCTAACAGGCTCAAAATTATATCTGCTAAATACGAGGCATTTCTAGCTCCTGAACAGTCTACAAAGCTTGAGAACCTTTCTTCGACTGCTAGCTCTTTAGCAAATCTGACAACCACGGAGAGTTGTACCTTCTGTGGACCTTTGTTGCGTCTGCCAAAATGGATATCAATTCGCAATCTTTTATTTCAGCTGTATTGTCCTCGCGAACGAATTCAGCAATTATTTTCATCAATTCATTTTGTGTTTTGTCACTTCAGTAGTTCGCAACCTTGTTTTTAAAATTATTTTCAAAAGTTGAATCATGCTTCGCGAATAATGCACAAAATTCCAAAAAAAAACCACGGTTATCACTGGCACCACTTTCATCAAGTCCTCCGAAAGCACGTCTTTGGCGACTGAGACACGTCGTAAGGTCGATAACCTTCTCCAAATAATTTCGGTTCACCTTGACAATATTCCAAGACTGTTCAAGCACCATATCATTTACTGTCTTCCAAGTACTATTAGAGTTTTCTCATTGTGCATGAATTTTACTATCCGTATAATTTATCCGGATCGCGAAGTTTGGTCGAGCTGAAATTTTGGTGTATTTTTGGCGACAATGGAAACTATGGAAAATTTCGCATTGTGATAACTTCACACCGAGTCATCAGATCATCACAAAATTTACAAGACTCATCAATGGGCATAAAAAATAAGTTTCTGTCGTTTTTAAATAATGTCTGGGCAACCTTGTAGCTACCATAAGTACGTAAACACAAATCTTTCATACAGCTGTTAGAATAAAATGCAAATGGTTGATCAATTTGATACTATATTTATACAGTCAGATCTAAACTTGTAAAATTCCCAATCGCACAAAAACCGCACTGAATTATTTATATTTTTAGCACCTGGAACTTGCGTCTACGGTATCTCGCGATCGGATAAAATTCATAGGATATACTGGTCTTGAGTAGATACAGGTCTGACAAAAGTTTAATGAATATGATAAGAACCATGTGGCGGCTGTGTCACTATGAAAAAACGCTCGTTGAAATTGAAGTGCTATGCCTTTTAACTGCCGATGCAATTATTAAATTATAATAAAATTCACACACATTTAACCTGAGTGTAAACCAAGTAGGTCATAGATAGCATAAAAGTGGCAGGGATGCCACTTTTATTCTTCAAATGACTTTGAAAATTGTATTCTAAGATAATCTTAATAAAAAAAGGATGATTGGCGAGGTGCTTTTCGTCTTTTTCTTAACGTTTAACTTGTCGAAATTAAATATTGCCGTCCATTTCTCGAAATAAGTCCCATAACATCGTAATTAATACCGCAAATAAGACAGTCTCTATGTTATAAGTAGTGTGTATGCTTTGGTATAGGCTTACACTACTGCACTACACAACTCTTGCTGTAACCACAAAAATTTAAGTGTCTGCTGTTGGAAATATTTATTTTTCTGGGAGGGGCCAACCTAGGGTCTGGGGGGTCCCGGCCCCCCCTGGCCCCCCCTACGGCGCGCCTATGACTCTATCCCGACTCAAAATGTTTTAAAAGTTCATCCTCTAAAAGCACATAAGAATTATGTTCCTAAAGCTATCTTTGAGAGGCAGTTACACGAAATTGTGCCTTTCATAAAGAGTATTTCGCATGTTGAAGTCAGTAACGCATTTCTTCACCCGAGAAGAACCGAAAACTGAGGAAATTTGTTGGGGCTGAAAACTTTAGACACAGTCTGATCCTTCGCAGAAGCTAACTGGGGTGCATTTAAGGTACTTGCTATAGATGCTCTGAAGGTATAGCATAATTGTACTTAAACAATTGTCAAAATTCGCACTAGCAAGACAAAGTAGCTTGGCCAGCCAAGAGCTACTTCGTAGGTCGGCTTTCACACGACACAACCCGACAGCAATTTTTTTATCAGCACCCTGTTAAAATTAATCTTAGCATTGGAACATTGTATGAAATTACGAAGATTTCAGCATGCAGCAGAACCAACGATTAAAATTTTCATAAAATATGAAAAGAAATTACACTCCACTAGCACTAATGCTTCCCCAAAGCAAAACATATAAAAAACCATATTTGGAATTCAATTCCGCACATGGCTTCCTACGTAAAATACATTTGCGGAATTCTAAACCCTCATCTAAATGCTCTTTAAAAAAAATCCAGCCTTTTTTCACGATTAGATTCACCAACAAAAAATTTGGAACAAAAGCCTGTAAAACAATTTTACACGACAGATTTAATATACATTCAAAAATATCGGGACCTATCCCAAGCTGGATGTAAACTTAATTCTCTTATACTAAGGTTTGAGATCCACAGCTGAATTTCACTAAAGCTGAATTGTATTTGAGGAACGGATGCTGAATAGCATTTTGAAGTTTCGGCATCGGTGTTTGCATTACCGTATGTCAGCAATCAGATGTTTGTTGCCGACAGAGGTGAAGGCCCTGTCAACTGAGTGGCAGTGAAACCCTGGGGTAAGTACTAAACAGCGTCTTTCACACATTTGCAATCAAAGTATACGAGTGTGGAATGATTACTTCCACGATTAACTTTACCCCTGATTTAACTCAGGTGATTGCTTAGAACTAGGTGAACTCAAAGCTCGGTGCGCGCTTCCTCGTCTGAACCTGGATTCGAACTAGGGACCCCACACTAGATGCCAGTACTCTACCTACAAGACTACACAAGCTTATTAGCACAACATTAATTTTTTCTACTCTTAAAATCATCATCATCGTCATCATCGGCGCTACAACCGGGGCCCGGTCCTGACCTCCGTCAACAGTTCTTTTCCATCCGACCCGATCGTGAGCCGATGTCATCCAATTGGGCACCCCTAAACTCCGAGCGTCCTGGTCAACGCCATCTCTCCAGTGCAGGTAAAGTCTCCCACGTTGTCTGCCCTAAAATCTGTCGCAAAGGGTTTTTTGAGCCGGTTCCTTTTCAATCATTTGAGCTAGGTGTTCTGCCCACCGGACTCTACCGAACTTTATCTTCGTAATTATATCTGCTTCTAGGTAGATAGCGCACAACTTATGGTTGTAGCGTCTCCGGAATCGCCATTCCTCATATATGGGGACAACGATTATCCGCATGACTTTCATATCGAACGCGGCTAAGAGGTCAGAGTGCCTTTTGCTGTCTCGGATCCATACGTGAGTACTGGCAGGACCATAGTCTTGTACAGCAGGAGTTTTGATGTTCGGGTGAGATTTGGGAATTTGGAAAGCCTTGACAGACTATAGTAGGTTTTGTCAATTCTATGACACGAAGTCCGTTGTCATTAGTGTTCTTATGCAAACTATGGGTGCCTGGGTAATGCCTGAATACCGGCTTCTTGCTGTTCAAATCTCCAAGGATGATTTTTACATCATGCCTTGGGCAGGCATTGAGGATCCGCTCGCCCTGTTCATAATATGATTTTTTTTTCGTCTTCAGCAGATTCCTTTGTAGGTGGGGGAACGTTTATGAGGCTGAGGTTTGCAAATTTGCCTGGCACGCGAAGGGTGCATAGCCTTTTATTGATAGCGTTAAAGCCGATGATGGTAGACTTCATTTTTTGACCCGAGCACATGGTGTTTTGGATGACAGCTGTAGTAAAACTCATATTCTTCCTTTTGCAAAACGCCATTCCCTGTCCAGCTAATCTTTTGTATTGCTGTTATATCAGCCTTATATTGAGACAGGACATCTCTCTCTCTTTCTCTCTCTCTGTCTTAAATATAATCTTCTAATTAGCAAGAAATCTCCAATTTGACATGAATTTATTATTTTAGACCTCCAAATATACGTTCTAATGATTTAATTGCACAATAATAGCTATTGCATCACTTTTTCTCCGCTCAGTTTTAGGTAAAAATTGCAGCGGGCAGCCGGTTGAAGTCTAAAACTCACGCTAAATTAGCTGCTATACTTCAAAGTTTTGATAATTTCATCTTATTGTATCATATTTTTTCCGCACTCTGTATACACTCAGAGTCATAAGTCTACAAACAGCCAATAAAAAATGTTATTTAGAATATTTTTCCAAAAGTCAATAAATTAGCAAACTCAGTTTTTATTTTTCTGAATAAATATTCAATGCACAGTGTCGACGCCAAATTTCTTTGCACGTGTTCGCAAAACAGGCGAGATATCAGTACTTTTGTTCTTCAGCGTAACATAGCAAACGATCAAAAGTCTACAAGCGGTCATTATTTTTGCGAGCGTGCAGAAAGTGATTTGCTTGAAATTTTGATTGCATTTTATTGACATATCACTTGATCAGATAGCTAGAATAAAGTCTCTTGTTTTTTTTTTGTAAAAAAAGCAAAAAAATTTATTATGGAGTCTAAAAGGAAAGAAATAAGTGTCGGCAAGAGGGAAATCATCATTAAACTACGGAAGGAAGGGAAGACAAACCGAGAAATTGAACAATTGGTTGGAAGATCGCACTGCTCAGTGTATACCGTAACAAAAAAATTTAAAACTACCGGAATTATCACGTCAAAACCTCGTTCTGGTCGCCCACCGAAGCTGACGTTCCGTGAAAACCGCTCAATATTGAATGCAGTGAAGAATAATCCACGCTTGACTGCATTGCAAATTGCAAATGATGTTCAGGAAAGTTTTGCCGAAAGTATTTATGTCGTTACTGCACGACGAATTTTGAGACGGTCTGGTTTTCATGCTAAAGTAACACGAAAGAAACCGCTTATTTCTGTAATCAATTGAAAAAAGCGCATAGCTTTCGCAAAGAAATACTTAAATATGCCTGAAAAGTTCTGGAACAACGTGCTTTTCTCCGATGAATCGAAGTTCTGTATTTTCGGTATAAAGGGACGCAAATTAATATGGCGTAAGCGAGGAGAAGCATACAATGAGAGCAATCTTTAACCAACGGTAAAACATGGAGGTGGTGGAGTGATGGTTTGGGGTTGTATGGCAGCCAATGGTACGGGCAACCTGGAGTTTGTGGAGACAACGATGGATAAATATATGTATTTAAATGTTTTAAAACGTAATATGCAATCCAGTGCTGAAAAATTGGGACTAAAAAGAATTTTTTATTTTCAATACGATAACGACCCCAAGCACACTGCGGTAATTGTGCGCAGTGGGTTACGGTACAAAGCCCCCAAACAGCTACACACGCCTCCACAAACACCAGATTTAAACCCCATTGAGCATTAATGGGCGCTATTGGAAAGAAAAATACGTAAAAATACTATTTCAACAAAACAACAGCTCAAAGACATAATATTAAAGGAGTGGGCGGAAATAACATTTCAGGAGGCCAGTAAACTTGTAGCTTCGAACCGTTTATTGGAAGTTCTTAAGCGTCGCAGCTATCCGACTAGCTATTAAATTATATGAAAAATTTAATTTTAACATTCTAAAACTTCTTTTTCTTTTTTTCTTTCTTTCTTTTCAGAAGAACAAAAGTACCGTTATCTCGGCTGTTTTGCTAACACGTTGAAAGAAATTTGGCGTCAACATGTTACTTTTATTAGTGTTTAAGAAAAATAAAAATTGAATTAAATAAATTAATTGATATTTAAAATACATTCTTACGAACCCTTTTTTATTGGTTGCTTGTAGACTTATGACTCTTAGTGTACATCAAATCTATCCTGATAATTACAGCTCAATCGGATGGTGCGTTCACGAGAAACGGTAATTTCAATACAAAATTGTTCTATCCTTATTGAAAAATGCTTTATGTAAAATTAAAAAATCAATCAATAAATTATTGTAGCAAAATGAATTTTAAATTAACTTGATTCCCATACATAACTTATGCAATTTTCACTCGAAATCGACCAGCAAACCCCAATCTCCCATGCAACGCACTAAAAGAATAGGACAATCAAACGAGAGATAGACGACATGAGACATGAAGCTCCAGTGAAATTTACACTACGTCCTTGTTTTTGTTTGCAACGTGCTTTCAAAATTGAATCCTTGGCGCTTCGTTGCCGAGCCAAACCGAGCCGTCTCGCGCGTCTGGCGCGTACGCTACAAGGAGTCGTGGAAGCAACAAATAACAACCGTCGCCACGCCGAGCGCCACACAATGCCCGTTCCCGAGTCCGAAACGAGGGCGAGTCATGTTTATTTGCAAAAACAAACTGTTTTGTCGCGCCATTATTACCAAATTAGCTTTTCGAGCTTTCTACGCTCAATCGCCGAAATAAATTTCGCATGAATCTATAACAGTATGTATATGTGAACTTACTGGTTTGGTTGAGAGTTCGCTGGTTACACACTGTTTCCATTCCATATCGGTTGGCGGCAGTTTCGATTCGGACACAAATTGGACAAATAATTTCGATTGAAGTTTGTCGGAGGTTGAACCCTGAGCCCAATTTGACGCTTCGATCTTGTCGCCAGTATAATAGACAGTGTTACCAGCAGAAGAATTGCAATGATGAATTGACTGATTAGTTTGTATGGAGACTATTCCGGTCACTGTTGAGTGGTAAAGGAAAAAGTTTAAATTTGGAGAGGATAAACGGGTAATGTTTTTGTAGAAAACCGCAAGATGTGAAAATTCTAAGGATAAAGAAAGTTAAGGGTTTTGCATGCAATTAAATAATAAATAGATCAAAAAGACCTAGGATTTTTTGAAAATCTAGAGTTACATCTAATAAAATCTTGAATAAAAACTACAAACCTTAAAAGTAACTTTGCATAAATTGTTAAAAACAGAGTTGAGATGAATCAAACTGTAACACAGTAACCCTCATAAACCTTTCAATGAAGTTTGAATTTTAAATTGGAAATTTAATATGTATCTACATATGATAACATATTTTTCATATAACGGTAAACAAAATGGAATGCACCCTACAATAGAATATAAATTTAAACCACTCATTTCATTTTAAGGTGAACTATTCTCAATAGTAAGCATGGATTCATAGTCTGAGTGCAATAAACTCGTAATTGAATAGCACTTCCTTGCAAATGTCCTTAACGAAAGATCATTTGATGTTTACATCAGTCAATTTTCTTGCAACTTGGCCGGCACACTGATAGCATCCGTGGCAATTGATTTGTGTATTGTGCTTTTTCAAAAAGTCAGCACGTATCCTTGCTGCAGTTCTCATGAATGAAAAGCTTTCAAAGTCTATCATCGAAAGGATACGAGTTCGAACCAAGTACCGTTCAAATATTCCGGTCATGAGGCTGGTATAAAAAGCCGCGTTGGACGCGGAGTCTGTTTAGTTGGTTCGACAGCATTAAGCTCTCCAGAAGTTCAGTTAATTTTTCCGTTACATTCATTTTTCAGACAATAAAGTCAGTATTCCTTTTGGCTATGATACGTAGCTCATAGCTGACATTATTCACGTTACTCACGCTGAAGTGCTCTTAACGATTGAACTTGGTGCTGTAGTACAAATAATTTAAGAATTTCATTGATATAATGACGAATTTAACAATACACAAGCCATTGATGTTAACAGTTTCAAAATAACGGACAATAGTTGAACGAAGAGTTTTGAATTTCTCCGAGAAGTTTTATATGGAAGTAAAAGTCTTAGAAGTAGTTCGTACTATTTGAAATCTTTTTACGTGCGATGTTCTACAAACTTGTTTTTAACTTTTTTACATATACGAGCAGTTGACATAATAACAGTAGAGAAGGTAGTATTTATAGTTGCTTCCAAGTTCTTAGAACAGAACATCTAATAAGTGAGTGCCTGTGTATGTTTAAGTCTAAAAATGCATTTATAAGTACACAAATAGTGAGGAAATGGTTTGGAATTAAATTAAACTAAAATTTGAATTGAGAAAAATACCAAGTGATGCTGTGACATTTGAAAGCTTTCATGAGTAAGTAATAACCAATTTTCAATGATAAAAACCAAACAGCTCAATAGAAAAATAAAATAATGAAGAATTGTTGTTCGGATTTATAGTGAATAATAATTGAGGTTAGTAGTAAACTACTTTTACACTTTCGAATACATTCTATTAGAAACAATTTCTTACCATGTTATTATTATTTTATGCATTTCTCATATCATCATTTATGCATTTCTCATATCAGATATGAGACGTTTACTTTACATTGGATTTGCTCGGTAAAAAAATTATCAATATTTTACAAAGTATATATGGAGTATTATATTCAACATAATATTACTACTGCTCTTGTATCCGTGATGTGTATGAAACTACGTGTTAGCCCATTAACCCACTGAACTAAACAAACAGGTTAATTTCGCAATTTCACTACAATCTTATTTTTTTAAAAACAAACTTTGCTTTTACAAAACTCTTTCCCCAAAAAGGATTGCGTTTGCCAGTAGTAGCTTATTAAACTAATGGTGATCCACTACATTCGGGAATACCATTCTTCATCATCGTGGGTGCTATAACCGGAGTCAGGTCCTAGTCTCTCCCAACAAGTCTCGTGTCATTCTGCTAAGAACCTTTTAGTTCTGAGCGTCCTGAAAAATGCCATCACTCCAGCATAAGTCAAGTGTAGTCTACCATTAAATCTGCCACAAAGAGTTTTCCGAGCAGGTTAATCTCCACTCATACGAGCTAGGTGGAGTCTACCGAGTTTTATCTTTGTAACTACATTGAATCGCGTAAAACTTATCATTGTAGAATCTCCGCAATCACCTTCGTCACATAGGTAATAAGTTAGGTAGTAAAAAGGGTTCCCGGGTACTCGACTAGCATCAGGCCGCCAGTTTAGGCCCATTGGCCAGCCTCCGCTGGCTTTTTAGAGCTGCTAAGTGACCGCTTCGCCAAACAGAATCAGCTGACTCAACGTGATGGTACTAGCTACCTCTGCTAGCTCTTGAAAGTACTAAAAATAAAAAATTTTGAGGCGCTTATTATTTAGGACCGGACAATCGCAGAAAGTGTGCCCGATAATGTCCTCTCCCATCTCACATCTCTTGAATAAATTGCTGGATGTCAGTCCCATTTCGTTCGCATGAGATGCGGTAAGGCATTGCCCTGTGGGCAAGCCGACCGTCGCTCTCAAGCAGTTTCTGCTGAGCTTGCGCTTTTTCCTGCTTTTACTTAAATCAAATGATGGCCATAATGTCTTGGCCACCTTGCAGTCCATCCTGTTTTCCCATTCGGAATTTAGTTTTCAGCATATGGCAGCATCTACTTTGCTTGTGGTATCAGCAGTTGACCGTGGGATAGTGATTGAGGGGCTATTGCTAGCTCCTGAACCTTTTCTCGCCAATTCATCCGCTTTTTCGTTGCCTATGACCCCACTATGCCCTGGCACCCACATAATCCAGATAGAAATATGCCTTAGCTTTTCATTGAGAGCCACTTTGCAAGCGCTAACAGTTTTTAAAGAACAACTGTAAGACGCAAAGGCGAGAATGGCAACCCTGCTGCCGCTAATGGACTAGACTGCCATGCGTATAACATACACTTCAGACTGAAAGACAATCTACACCACAGGTTAAGGCTCAAATCCGTAGGCATTCTGTAAGAATACCGCTAGGGCCCCAATGGTTTGAATCATTCCACATACTGGAACTTTTAGCGCCGCTAAGCTTGCGCTTTTAAAGACGAATCGATCCAGTGACATACGTCCAAGAATTATTTCCAACTCAGCCGCTGGGGCGATTCTGAAAGTGCCCATGATACATATGCAAACTAATCTTTGCAGTGTTGTTAGCGCCTAGATGTTGGTTCTACCACACGATCGCACCATACACCAAAATCGGTCTCACTACGCATGTGAATATGTAGTAGGCCGCTTTAAGACCCCAGGTATTGGAGTAAGCAGATTGGCACGCGAAAAGTGCTTCGCAAGCCTTACCCATTCTGTGCTATTCTAGCTCCACAGTTCAATTTCCTGTCTAGTATAAGACCCAAATATTGAACACTATCAACAAGTTCCAATGTTGTTCCGTTGAGGCTATGCGTGGCAAATGGCTGGCACCCTGTGTTTCCTTATGAAAAGTACACGTTTGTTTTTTGTCGCCTTTGCCATAAAAAAGGCTTTTTTGGCCTAGATTTGGATATGGTCTAGCACGGATTGCATAAGATCCGACAAAGTTTGTGAGAACGCACCCTTCACAAGTACGACAATGTCATCGGCATACATCACCACCTCAAAGCCACTGGACTTTAAATTCTCCAATATCTCGTTGATTGTCAGGATCCAGAAAAGAGGAGATATAATCCCTCCCGGTTGTATTCTCTCCACTTTAGCCTCCAAAAAGGTGGCTGC
This sequence comes from Nemotelus nigrinus, assembly GCA_947369275.1. Lineage (NCBI taxonomy): Eukaryota > Metazoa > Arthropoda > Insecta > Diptera > Stratiomyidae > Nemotelus > Nemotelus nigrinus. The sequence continues at coordinate 82,082,190 of OX376372.1, forward strand.
AATCTGCATATTTCTGAGCAAGTCCGACACCCAGGTTGCTAGAGTTTTATTCACACCATATCAAACCAAGGCATCGATGATACTCGCAACTGTGACATTATTGGATGCCTCTTCAATGTCTAAAAAGGCTTCCAACGTGAATTCTTTGTGCTGTAAGCAATTTTGTAATGCCGTTTCTACTGGTCTGCCCGCTACACACAGATTCTCGCGACGAAAATCGAGCTCTTGATGTGCAGATTAACAAGCTTCTCTAGTGCTTTAAGCAGAAACGATGTTAAGCTAATTGGTCTGAAGTCCTTCATGTAATGATGATTCAACCTGCCAAGTTTTGGAATCAAGACCAACCTAGCTTTTGTAAATTGCTCGGGTACTACCCCGAGGTGGAGGCATGCGGTAAAAATACGCTGCAGGATCGAGATGATGATCCTGTCTGCTTTTGGAAGCATAATGGGCGATGTCTCATCAATCCCTGTAGCTTGTAAGGTCGGAATACACTCATCTACTACTTCTTTGATCACCAGCTCGGACGGCCGGTGGGTTGCTCGATATTGGTCATTACGCAGTGCCGTTTAAGCCGATTCCAAGAAGTTAGTTTCTAGTAGCAAGCTCAGACATTCTTTCGGGTCCTTCACCCAATCCCCGTTTTGCCTTCGCAGAAACGTAGGTACACTGGGAGTTACGCCTAGGACCCTCCTAATTCTAGCTGCCTCTGTACTTCCTTCAATGTTCTCACAGAATTCCCTCCATGAGTTGGGCTTGGCTCGTCTTATCTTCTTTCTGAAGAGCGACAGCTCGTGCTTGTATCGATCCCAGTCTTCAACGTTTCCGGACCGCCTTACATTATTAAACGCCCTTCGTGTGTGACCTTTAGCCTCTGTAGGTTTGCTATTTGACCATAAGGTAGCGTTTTTCTTTACGGGCTTTTCCGGGCACATGTCTTAGAAATCTGACACTAGGATTCCTGTTAATCGGTTCACTTGCTCGTTAAGTCGTCTTGGACTTCTTAAACCCAGATCATCAAGTGCCCTGAGGTGTCTATTTGTTTTCCTTGAGTAAATTTCTCATTGTCCTGTTCTCGAATTCTGAACTTTTTTTTTGGGTGAAATACCAGAACTACCGATAATCCAGCTTAACCCCTGATGATCCGAGGGCTACGGCAGGTTATAAACCTGTCAGCTATGGACACTTTCCATTATATTTGGAGTTGCCAGGGTAATATCAATTACCTCAGATCTGTTCCTAGTAATAAATGTAGGTTTGTTACCTGTATTGGGGGTCTTGAGGTTGGTTCACGTTAAAAATTCTAGCAAACACCTGCATCTGTCGTTTATGTTGGTACTTCCCCATATTTCGTCTTGAGCATCTGACAGCACCAGTTGTCAATGCCGCTTCTGCCAATCTTCTCAGTCCACGCGTGATGGAATCCATGTCGTTTCGTAGATAGACCACCGACAGCAGACACCGCTGCATGCCACTACCAGCGATCCTACTCTCCCAACACACAGTGGTTTTATCCCCATCACAAAGCTACGGAATCAAGATTGCATTCACTTCTTTTTTGGCGACAATACTAGCCCTTGTCTTGTCCCTAACAGTTAACTAGAACACACTGAGACTCGCACTGAATCCACAAACCGTATTCTTATGCAGAAGTGGTTCCTGTATCAGAGCAATGCCAGCGTGCCCCCGACAGAGGTACCGAAGCAGATTGGCTGTGGTGCAAATTTGCTTGGACCAACCGTACTTTGGCTTCCCTCAGTCACCTTCTAAAGAGAATTACCATCTTGGTGATCTTTTCTAGCCCGAAATGAAACAACCCTCTGTTGTTCCGTACTTGATCCGTGGATACAACTTTGCTGCACAAGTTAAATCGGGCGCCGCTGATTGGTTGCTTTTTTTAATAGCCTGGAATAATCTCTAGTCTGGAACTTTCCGATCGAGGTTCTGTCGCTTTAACAAAGACAGAGCCTCTGAAGCGTTTGAGTGGGGCACCACCATTTTAGCTGTAATAAGCTTGGACACGGATGTCTCCTCATCCACGTCCAAACTTGGATGATCTCCGAACATTTTCAGGACGATAGACCGAAGCAACTCCGTCGTGAAAAGAGCACTGCAGGTCACCGCAATGTGGCCGCGAACAATTATGCAGTCTTCAAGTTAGGTGACCCTTCTTCCGTCGACATGGCAAACTTGATGAGTTCCTTGGTGATCCTTTTAAGAACCACCTTGGCCATATCATCCTCGAATCACCATTCCAGGTGCTCCTGTTTGTTGATGACGGCCAGCTTAAGGTGACTAGCAGCTAAGTCTCTAAAAGACCGAACTACTGTCTCCTGTCGACTTACCTCTCGGCAAGATTTGCTCCTCTGAGTGTTGGCACTTGCTGACAGCCATAGCAGTATGTTTAACTTGGGTATATTCGAGTTTCCCTTTGGAGTCCAACATCACCGTGCTCATGGCCGCTCGCTTTGCTTCTCTCCTCCTGAAACGTAGGGCATTCCGCTTTCTCTGTCTTATTTCGCTATTCTCTGTCTAATGGTATCTTCGTTTTGATCAGCTTAAAGATCTCGATATCTTGTTTGATCCGAAATTAAAATCTGACTTACATGTTAGTTATATCACTTCTTGGGCATCTAAACTTACAGACTTTAATCGACGTTTCAATCGTCTCTCTTTAAATATCGTCACATAATTTGTTGCATCTTGAATATTGCTGCCAAATAAGGTCTCTTCATTTCTTGTACTTGTCGGAAGCTATTGAATCTGTTCATCGTAAATTTACTAGTAATCTGTTATACAAGTTCGATGTCCCTTATTCTGTACAAAAAAAGTCTAAATGTCCTTAACATCCGTATATTGTATCTTGATGAATGTTTTTGTACAATTTGTGTAATGGACTTTTTTCCTGCAGTGTCTGCATCTTGTAGTTTTTACGCGATCGCGTAAATCTCAGGCTATCTTTAATATTCCATTCACTCGTACATATTATGAAGAATTCATGCGCACCAATTCAGTTTTAAGCTTACAAGTTTCTCCAAGTAAATGCCGCGGAAAAAACCATCTAGTCAGAGATGAAATATAATGCCAACATCGATGCTAGACACGATTGTTTTGAGAATCGAAATTTCGTGGCGAAATCAAAAATTGGAAAATTGGAGCGCATTTTCTTTTATATTGCTACTTGTTCTATCGCAACACAAACCAAATTTGCCACTTTGAAACAAACAAACATGCTATTTAGCTCATCAAAAAGTACGATGGAAAAGTTGTGAAATGTCACTTTGTGCCGTCTCTTAGCATTCACGATTTCATCTTCGAGTATACTCTAACCCCACACCCACTGGTGGGCAGGTGTTTGGTGTACACGATGCAATAGGTACAGATGAAATTGTGAATAGGTAGAAACTAGTCTGGGCCATTGAAACCTTCAAGCCCTCAAGTCCCCAGGACCCGAGAAAATTCTGCCTGTTATGCTCTAGAGGTCAGCTATACTCACAGTAAGTCATGTACATTATGATATATACGCTATGTCATGTACCTGGAGCCTGAAATACCATCAAGGTTGTATTAACACCCAAAAAGGTAAAAGCATCCAGAAAACTACAGGCCTAATAGCCTGACTTTCCTTTCTTCTCAAGGTATTCCAAAGACTTTTGGACCTCCACATCAAGAAGAGACTTAGATCTCAAACACTATCGAGAGCCCAAAACGCATACATGAAACAGAAATCTATGAAGATGGCTCTCTTTAAGGTAGTTCTTGAAAGAGAAAAGGCATTCCATTAAAAGAAAAACGTGTTGGGGGCTTTTTTCGACATTTAGGGTGCCTTCAATAATGTACATACAACAGCCATTATGGAAAGCCTGCGTGCAACGAACACCCACCCTTATTTTGCGTAAATACATTTTTAAAGACGTTGGAGAGCAAGGGACTCACGGTTGTGGCCTATGCCGAGGACATCACGATCATAGTCTCGGGTAGACTCTTGCATACCCTTAGCCATCTCATCAAGTACGCTATAGGGCTGGATAATGAGTGGGTAAAGACTGTGACCTTTGGCATCAACTCGGATAAGACCGATATACTCTTCAAGAGGCAATACAATAATTCTGAGATCCAATCAGGATGAGCGTCGCTAGATTAAGGGTGAAGCTGCACACCAACTAAGTACTTGGACCTTATTCTGGACAGCAAGCTCACCTGTAATGTAAATCTAGAGGAAAGAACAAAGAAGGCAAGCAACGTGATTTACGCCCGCAAGAGGATGTTTTACAAAATGTGGAGCCTATACTCTACTCTAACGCGCTGGATCCATATGGCGATAGCAAGGCCGATCCTTGTTTACAACTGCTTGGTCTGGTGGCCAGCAATGGGTAAAACCACCTTTCCTGACATAACGAACATAGTGCTGCTGCCACGTTTACTCGTAAATCTGCCACCTTTAAATCTATCAAGTCTATCTTCGCGGAGGATAGTCATATGCTTTTGCTTTACTTTTGATGTTATTAGGGGCTTGATCAACCTTGTTTGGTTGAAATAAATAAATAAACAAAGTTCAGCGATTAACGGCTCTCTTTATTACAGGTGCCGTAAGTTCAACTCCGTCGCCTACCTTGAATGTCCTGCTTCATCTTTCTCCACTTGACCTATTCGTTAAAATTGCGACTGTAAAAGCTTCTGCCACGCTTAAGGAATCGGGGCAATATTGTTTGGCCACAGCAGTATTAGGCTGGGACACATATGTACTGACTACTTAGCCCCCTGTATGTTATTTTCTTCAAACGAAGATATAAAGCAACCATAGGGAAAAGGCAGGAATGGAATCGGCAAATGTCTACAGCAGTCATTAGTATTTGAGTATTTGATTCAAAACAACTGCAGGATACTCTGCAGACCACGACGGCGAAGAAGCTTTCAGAATAGCTAATCACTGTAGTATTTGGCGAGACCCTCAGACCAGCAAAGTGGCAGCTCAGATTATGTTATCTGTAGTTACTTATAGGAAGTGCCAGAAGCCCGGAAGACTCAGAGGTAATGCAGCATTTTTCTGTGTCACTGCCAACGCTGGGAAAACCTAGACAGTGTTGATTCGGTCAGTACTGGCTGGTGAAAATGACTTACTTGGCAGATTGGAAGTCAAAGGGCATACTTCGATTTGAAAAAAATATTTAGGGCTTTCGATGGCCACATGGACTTAATCTTTATGCTTGAGTTACAATCAATGCAACCAACATTTGCTGCCAAGTTTTGTTGGTGGAACGAGTTACAATCAATGCAACACAACATTTACTGTCATCTGTCACTGGCTATATTAAAGAAGTTGCTGTTCGATAATTTGGATCCTTTAAAGCCTCGGAAAGATATATCAGTGAATATTTTATCCTCTAAAAGCTGGGGAGTATAATGCAAAGCAAAAATGAGACAAAAAAATACAATTTCTGATTGTCATTTACATATGACAGTTCCGATTTCCCGGACTCTCATAGGAACAGGTGGAATTGGATATTTTCAAAAATGTTGTTGCCATGCCAAGTTTGAGATATGAGCAAACTCTGCTGCCAAGCAAAGTTGTGTTGCATCATTGTAACTGCTCTCATACGTTCTCATGTGTTCAAACTCATTTTGAAGTGCAACAAATGTTGGTTGCATTGATTGTAACTCTAGCTTTAAGCTCCAGGTCTTCTTATCTGGTATCGCTACAGACCTTATGTCAGCCAGGAAAACAGCAAATGAAGTGTTCCCCGACGAAATGAAAAGCTCATTTTGTATGGGGTTTGACGTTGAATTTCGTTTTGCGAAGAGTATAGCACTAGGTTTTACCAAGAATATATTTATATTTTAACGTTAGAATTAACTTAATCGCTTTAACTCATAGTTTTCTTTTTTCAAACTTTTTTCTCTTTTCGCTTTAGTCCAGTAACTTTATGCATAAGACCTTGCGTTAAATCCGGTAGAACTGATTTTTTGAACGCAACCTTGTCAAAATCGGAAAAAATCGAGAAATTTTCGACATTTTTTTCGTTTCTGGCAATTTATACCCTAGAGTGCTTGTTGTATGATAAAATTTATTCTGTAACTTTTAAATTATACTGAATTTGCTACATTTTGAGATCAAAACTGTTTCTATAGACCCGATGGTTTCCGAGATGCAGCCTTTCAAAGTTATTGATTTTACTAAAATTTTGAAATTTTTAGCAATATTTGTTGTTCATAGTGCATTATCACCCTGGAAGACTATTTTATACGTTAAATGCTCCTTCCCCTATTATATTTTATTAGATCTCGAGGAGATTTGAGAGGTCCACAAATCTCGTCAAGTACATTTTTTATTTTTTATTTCGACCTCCTTCTTTAAATTATCGAAGCCTTGTCTGAACGTTATGGGGCGTTAAAGAAAATGAAAATTATATGAATAATTATTTAATACAAAAACAACTAATAATAAAATATAGATAATTATATGAAATATTGTAAAGAAAAGACTACATCAATCACACACTACCTACATCAATTAAAATAATGTTGACCTCTTGGAAGGGCTCGTTTGAGGTTCGTTCTTTTCGGAGGATTTCGATGTGTTATTGACGTCTTCTGACTGATGTGCCCACAAAACATCCTCCATCATGTCGTCATCGGGAAGATCGTCACTATCTGAGGAACGAACGTCTATATCTAGTTCGGCATCCTGCACGTTGTTACAAGAGGCCCCGCTGCAATGCCTGCAGACTTACGAGCATTTCAGCCCAGCCTTCCTGCAGCTGCATGCGTTCCCACAACATTTGCTGTAGCTACACGAAAACATGGCTGGAGAATGCCTGAAGTACTTGAATGTTCTTGTTTCCCATTTTTGCTGTCAGCAGGTTCACGAAACCATTTTTGTTTCGGTCGTTTGACAACAACTTCTCTTGAGGCACCTGCTCTATAGTTTTCTCATCAAAAATAATCTCTGGAGGAGAAGATTCTCAAATAAGCCCATAGTCCCATATTTTTCCTTGAACTGAACTTTATCTTCCCCTTACAATATGCAGAGGAGGGAGTGGGAGGGTGCAATCGGCAGTAGCTCTCGTACCTGCACTCTATCTTCCCCTTACAAAAAAAACCCAATGCTGGTGTAATCTTTTCTGTATATCCATTTCTAACATTATCTGTGTTTTATTATATTTTCGTCAGTAAAATTATTTTATATTATTTTTTACTAAAAATTTCAAAATTTAAAAAAAAATCAATAAATTTTGAAATGTTGTATATTAGAAGCTATTGGGTGCACAGAGACGGTTTCGGTCTCAAATTGTAGCAAATTTAGTAAAGTTTAAAAATTTACTGAATTTTATCATAAAACAAGCCCTCTTTGGTATAGAATAGCCACAAATTAAAAAAAAGTCGAAAATGTCTGGATTTTTTTCGATTTTGACATGGTTGCGTTGGGCGCTCGAAGTCGCAAACTTGGATTATTCATTGGAGCAACATCATAAACAGGCAGAAAATCACAACTACCAGATTTGAGGCAACCCACCATTTCTTTTAGACGGCAAAGTTACTACTTCTCTTATTGTTACTTTTTATTTAAGCTCGGTAGTTTTCAATTTTTGGAAAATTGAAGTATAGAAAATAAATAAATAAATATCTTGGGCAGGTATTGAAGGTCCGCTTGACTTGATCGTAGTACGCTTTTGACATCATTTTTGGATTTTTTTGTAAGTTTGTGAACGTTTTTGAGGCTGATATTGGCGAATTCGCCTTGTACGTGAAGGCTTTATAGCCTTGCATTAATAGCGTTAAAGCCGATGATAGGAGACTTATTTTTTGTTTGCTGATAAGAAAGCCTACTCTTTTGGATGACAGCTGTATTGAATATCAAGTTGTTTATTTTGTATTGCACCAGTTTCTGTCCAACTGATCTCGTATATTGCTGTGTTATTAGCCTTATACTCAGATAGAGCTACAACCAGCTGCTGAAAAGCTCGAGCTTTGTAGCTTCTTAGCTCATCAGCTTTGACGAAGAGAAGGGTTGGCGGTCAATTCCAAGGGGCTGCCCCTGGTCAATTTAAAGGGGATAGTGAGGTTCATCAAAGGGAGCATGTGGTTTCCTGACTTAAGTGAATAGGAGAGAGTCAAAAATTATTGTGGCATCACAACGGGCTACTTCTCTGCCTAAATGCATCTGAACGCAGGCCTCTGTCGATCGGCAGCCACTTCAACCTAACCTAACCCAACTAAAAATGCAATTAATATATAAATTTGATTCTAGTTCTACACAGTCAAAACAAAATTTTTGAATTTTCATCTCGCACAAGAACGATCACTCTTCCTTAACTTGCCTATATTTTTGGCATCCGAAATTTGTGCTCACGGGAACTCACGACTTGATAATCAGATCAAATTGAAATTAACAGTTAACAGCAGGTCTGATAGAAATTTAATGTTTATTCTGGCAACTATGCAGCAAATCTTAAAAAAATAATGCCTTAGGTCCTATAACTTCTGATGCAAATTTACATAACTAAAGAACTTTAGTGCAAACCAACTTTAGTAAAAATTTGGATGAAAAATTAATTTAGGGCTACCAGCTATAGCAGTTTTCATCATATTTTGACGAAATGAGACTGCCATTAAATTTTCAGATGATGAAGATCTTGTAATGAAAGTAAAAGGAATGTTTAAATTTTGTATTTTTTGTATTTTTCGCGGGAGACAGCCCTAAAAATCTTTTAGAGCTTCTAATGCTGTTAACGACATTTACAAGCTTAGTCTATCTTTTGGAAGTCGTTATTCAAAATATTCAAAATAAATAGGAAGAAACCGTCTGTTCGGTTTTATATAATATACTCAATTGCCATATAAAAATAATATTTTCCTGTTTTCAAAACTTAGCCTACTTGTGTATTAAAATTTTGGTGTGTGTGTCAAAGTGTAAAGTGTTTGTGGATTATATGGGGATTTGGTTGTGTACCCACGTGTTCTCACAATCTTATTGCGAAGCAGACTTTGTACACTTTTGGCTGCGAGCACTTAAGTGTTTTTTTTACACCAACAGATGTTTCCATTTCATTTTCAGAAGATTAGCATCTACAAATAAAATTAGTAAGAAATATATAAATTTGAAAACAAAAATTTCGCGTATCTTTCATACTTGTATGTACATACCAGAATGTGTTGACTTTAACGTGAGGCAATTGTGGTAGATTTCTGGTTGCACTGCTGGTAAAGTGTTGCAAATACTAAGGAATTTCTTTGTTTTCATACTAAGAGATGCTGCCATCATGTGTTCAAGCATCCCAGAATGAAAATACGCACCAAAAATTTTAATCTCTGAAATTTTATAATTCATGCGAGTGGAAGCCCTGGGAACCTTTTTACCCAATAAGTTTCGATGCAGCCTTTGGATCAAAGTGGTGCATGACCTTCGAAATGGGTTGATTGCAATAAGGAGCACTTGTGGTAGATTATGCATTAAAAATCTGCACGGTTCCTCTACTTTTCTTCGAGTTTTATCAGCCTATCACGCCTCTCAAATTGGGTGAGAAAGTCGACTCAAACATTCAGTCGAGCAAAATTGACTTACGTATCGTGAAACTCGATTATTTTCACTCGACTCGCACAGGCGGCCTTGCCATTTTAAAATGCTATGAGTTGACGTTTTCGAAGAATTTGTTTTTGGTAAAAAGCATCAATTGCGGCTAAGTTCGTTGCAAAAATAGCCATCGGCTAGTGTTTGAAAATCAACAAATTTCAAAATGATATAGTGGTGTATAGTGCTACTGCAGACTACATGTTTTATTTCAAGTTGTGATTTTTTTTTTACTAAAATGTTAAGTAGTGTGGATTTCTATATGGACGAAAAGGATGAAATTGATTTTAGTTTTAATGTGATGTGGAGAATGGTGCAGGACCACTCAGATCCATTGCATATGCCATATAATCAGTAAGTAATATAGAACTGATACGAATGTAGCTGACATTATAATTTTTAGGTTTACAAATAATTAGAGACTAAATAAAGAAGCGTTTGTTTGCCTGGTAAATGCAGTTAAGGTAATTTTATAATAACACCATTTCGCGCAACTGCCGCTGGGAGCACCGAAGCACACTTCAATGAGGCTCACTCAAAATCGAGGAATATAGTTGAACGTACAATTGGAATGTTGAAATCAAGGTTTCGATGTCTGCACACGGATCTATTATAGGTACACCCGATAAAGTGTAATGTATAATAAATGCATCTATTGCACTGCATAATATCTGCATGCTATTTAAAGTTCCTGAAGTAAAGATCGACACAACTGAAGAATTTTTGGATGCAACACTTGCTGATGATGAGAACGTATCGACGCAACAATTAAGATATAACATAATGATATCATTATAGTTTTTACTGATTTTCGAAGAAAATTAGTATTAAACTCGTTTTGCCGAAAATTCATCATATATATATGTATATATATATATATATATATATATATATATATATATATATATATATATATATATATATATATATATATATATATATATATATATATATATCAGTAAATTGATTAAGGGAGATAATCTATGTAGTGGCTGATTCGATTGAAATGAATCTTTTGGAGAACATAGTTGTATACAACAGGTAGGTTTGTAACTTGTTGGAATCAAGATATCTTTAACCCTTTGGCGGCGGTGGCCATTTTAGTGAATTTTCAGGTACTCTAATATTTCTATAGAGAGTACATTTTTGCTAAAACTAAATATTGAAAATGAACACATATTATGTTTTGTGTTTGTTTATTATAAAAAAATGGAAGTTTTGAGCCTTGTGTGGGTGCTGAGTGCCTAAAAGTAAGCAAGGATTTTTTTTCAAATTTCGATTTGTCATAACCTTTAACAAAAACAATGAATCGTCGTGAAATTTGCAGACCGTATTGATGTAAACTACGACTTAGCGCACATGGACTGTCAAGATTGTGTGGGCAACCCTGTAGCTACAGCAGGCTCCTGAAAAAAAATCCTTCAAATCATCGACACTCCTGAAAAATTGTTTATTTTTAAAAATGAATTCAAGTTATTGATAAATTTTGTCCTTTGTCGACCATGTCAAATTCAAATTTTCAAAATTTCGCGGTGCACAAAAACGGCAACCCATAATCTAATTACCTCTATTTTCAGCACTCGAAACTTCTATTCACGAGAACTGACGACCGGATAATGCGATCAACATGAAATTTACAGAATATGTTATTAGCTAGGACCAAGTCTGATAGAAGTGATTTTGAAATACGGGCAACACTGTGGCAGTGATGCCAATTTGAAAAATCACCAAGAAAAAAACCTGGTTTTTGGCCTATAGCTTCCGATTTAGCCACCAGATTTTAACAAAATTCACGCAGTAGGTGAACCTTTTTTTAAGAAAGATTACGTAGAAATTTGGTTGAGAACTTAGAATAGGATTGCCAGCTATGACAATTTTTGTCTCCTAAACATTGTGAATTTGCTCAGGAAAATAAAGGTTTTTTCCCTATAACTTCCGATGCAGTAACGAAATCAAAACGAAACTCATGTGATAAGTGCTTCTAATTCTCCAGGAATTTCATTGAAAAATCATGAATCATTACATTTTTATTTATGCTAGTTGTGACAAATTTTAACATCCCCGACTTATATCCATCGATATAATTTTACTTAGTAAAGGTAATTGAATTTGATCACGGTTCCCTTCTTGTCTATAAATCAGCATGGACAACGTATATAAAGCTTATCAAAACCGAGCATATTGAAACGGGAAACTCGATCGTTTTTGCGGAATCAGCCTCCGAAAGCAGTAAATAAAACAAAACAAAAAAAAATTCAATTTTAATCATCCCGCAAAAACATTTCCAATTTGATTCTGCTTTCCTAGTTTTGGAAATTTTTCGGATGGCAACCCCAGATATAGTTTAATCGCTGAATCCTCTCGCGATTTAATTTGTAAATCTTTTTTAATGTGCATTTACTGTCATAACTATTTTTCTCAATTCATCGAAGTGCTTTTAGCACATTGTTTTGGACATTCGTCTGCTGCTCCAACAGTATCAGTCTTCGGTTTTGTCGTGGCTGGGCATGGTACCGTGAAGTTGCAGACTCGAAGTTGCAGCTGACATCGTTCAACGAAGTTTATGCCGTAGGATTTTTTTCAACGGCAACTGTGGAGCGGTCTAGTTGGGTTTCGCCGAAACCACTTTTTCCGGCGGACTGAAGCTTGACAATTCGTATGACCCTCCACCTGTTGCTTCTAGTATTTTAATTCTTAACATGCTTATGCTGAACACCTGCTTTGACATCAATTGACACCTGAAAATATATATGATAGCGGGAAAACTTTCAAATATTACCTTTTGCCACTCTTTCGTTGATCTTTGTGGTGATCCCAAGCATTTTAGCGATGAACCTAACTGCTCCCAAAATAAACGGGTATCTGCTTTTGTTTTCCTAAATTTCACTCTACCACGTGCAATTTCAGGGCTGTTTTCCATTTCCTGCACTAAATGTTCAAACTGCATCGCGTTCGTCCTTTTTATTCTTGAGAAAATAAAATCATAAATATTTTTATTTACAGGAAATTTTATCCAATACAATACTTACCGTCTTTTATTTGCTTCCATTTCGGTAAACACATCCACCTCGACAAATCTAAAAACGTAAACACATCCACCTCTACAAATTTTTCTCCAAAACAAAACACTCTCCTCCAAATCTAACACGGGATATGGCGCTCGAGTAAATTTGGCATTTGGGTCAAGTAATCTATATCACTTAGTCGACTCTGATGATAAGCACTTTGTCTCTCACTCACATCAATTTCGAAAAACTCGACTGGCAACTCACATAGTCGAGTTTCATGATATGCAAATGTGAGTATTTCGCTCGAGTTCACGTCGAGTCGAGTTTCATGATAGTGTTTCTAGCCATTCCTATTCGCTAGAGTTGTTTTTTGTAAGCCTCCTTAATACTCCGCCTCCATTCGTCTCGGTTCAGTGACCGCGTCCTCCAGTTCGGTGCTCTCATAAGCGATCTGCTGTCAGCATCTATCGAATCCTCCCAGGGCTTGCGTGACTTGGTTCCGGTCGCTCGCCCCTTGAGAAACCACTTGGGGATTCGATAGTTGCTCATTCGTTCGATGTGGCCAGCCCATTGCAGTCTTCCGGCTCGTCATATATGATATACAGCTCGTTGTTGTATCGGTTTTGCCATCCATCTTCTTCCCGTATTGAACCGAGGATTCTTCGCAATACTCTTCTTTTTAACGTGTTTAAGGCTTTTTCAGACGAATTGGTCAGTGTCCAGGTTTTGCTTCTTTAGCAGAGCACAGTTCTGATTATTGTTTCGCAGATGCGGAGCTTTGTTTTCCTGTGTACGCATCGAGCCTTCCAAATGGGAAGCACCGAAAAGAATGTCTTATTGGCTAATTGAATCCGTCGTTTGATTTTGTCATGCTCATTTCCATCCTTCGAGAGGTTCGTCCCTAGATACACGAAGTTGTCAACGTTTTCAAGGTTGTTGTTATGTTTTGTCTAACTGGCGTCTTTTTCGTTGATTGGGTCATAGTTTTTGCTTTTTGGTTGTTAATTTGAAGACCAACTTCTTTGGCGGTTTTGTCTAGAGTTACAAATACTTCCTCGGCGTCGTTGAATGAGCTTGACATAATATTGATATCATCAGCGTAAGCTACTAGCTGTGTCGATTTTAATAAGTGCCAACGGGAATTTTTCTGATGACATACTCAAGTGCTAAGCTAAAGAGTACAAGAGCTAATCCATCCTATGGTTTTAACCCTGTAAAACGAGTTGGTCATGTCATTCTGAATCAACGCTTGTGACGTGGAGTTGGCCATGGTCATTTTCACCAATCTTACCAATTTTGCTGGGATTCCGAACTGCTGCATAGTGTTATATAATGCAGTTCGGTTGATACTGTCGTACACTTTTTTAAAGTCGACGAATATTTGATTAACATCAATGTTGAATTTCCAGTGTTGATGCTTCTGTAGTTTTCGCACAGTAGTTTATCTCCTTTCTCGTGAATGGGACATATGACATTTTTTCGCCAATTATCCGGCATCGTTTCTTTCTGCCAGATGTTTGTCACCAATCCATGGATTGCTCTTAAAGCGGAAATCCCGCATGTCTTTAGGAGCTCCACGAGGATCCCATCGATGCCCGGTACTTTGTTGGATTGCTTTTGTTTCTTTCGGTTTTGTTTCGTGCAGGCTAAATTGGCCGGTGGCTCGACGATGGAGGAAGTAACATCCTTTTCAACCTTTGCGTTGAAGACGCGTAGCAGGATGTTCACATCGCTTGATGGCAGAGAATCATATAACCTTTCCAGAAGATTACAGAAATTATCTTCCACTGCCTCATCCTTATCTTCAGTGAAGGCGTAAACGTTTATGAGCCAAACGTTAAAAAAATTTGCTCGAATGCGGATCGCACACAATCTTTCGTTGACAGGTTTAAAATCGATTACTTGCAATTTCATTTTTTTGTCCATGATGAAGGTCACTCCTAATTCGTGAGTTCCAGGTGACTTTTCGCTTTTGAAGTTTGTGTACGATCTCATGTTCATAATATCAGCAACAAACAGTTTCGTTTCCTGGACAGCGAGAATGCTTATTTTGTACTGAGTGACCTGTAGCTGGAGGACTTTAATGGCGTAGTCCATATTTTGTTTGCGTGGTCGTTTCCGTTGATCCGGCTTAAGTATCCAAGGCGTAATATCAGGTTCTTGAAGGAGTAAAATTTTACGGGAACGGGTTATTGGCCCATTGCCCAACCCCCAACCTGGAGGGCCAGCCTGGTTAATGTTCCCGATTTATGATGCAGAAAACTCGCCGTCACCCTCCTTCGTTGTCAACATTCATGATATGCAAAGTCATGAAGGCTCCTGGCAGCCACCCGATGTGAAAATGTGAAATCACATCTTCGGGGAGGTCGAAGGTAGGATTCAGTAGCAGAGCTATAGATGTTGTTTCCAGCAGACATTTCGTGGATTTTAATTGCTTCTTCGGTAACCAACAGCCCGAAGACGCTCCGTGGCCTATGCTACCATTTGACTGCCATTGGGTTTAAGTTTATATCAGTGGCGTGGCGTTCATGGAAGCAAGGGAAGCATTGCTTCCCTTACATTTGGCTGACATAAATTTTAAATTGTTTTTTTTTTCGAAATCGTGAAATAATCGCGCATAAACATTTATTAAAAAAAAAATTCAAATCAAATTGTGAACATCTCACACAGTTGATCTGGTAACGCCACAGAATGAAAATAATGAGAGCACAACAACGACTTGGAAGCAACGTAAAAATTGCATCTACGACCGTTTGTTTTACTCCATATAGACTAGACTGTGACGTCATTAAAAAAATGTGTTCATACGATCTGTTTGGAAGCAATGAAAATGTTGCTTCCTAGGGGAAATTATCTTCTCAAGAGAGAGACTCAGAGCGGAGGAACATATTCCTGCGTTCCCCTCACTAGCAGCAGGGTAAATTGTTATTGCTATCATTTTACTTTGCTTGTACAGATTTTTTGTGAATGAAGAATACTTGCTGTGAGCGAATTTGAATTACGATATGTGACAAGCATTGCCGGTGGCTATGGATTCAATAAGTCGTTATTTTATTGTTTTATATATGATTTATATTATGACATTATTTATTTGTATGTTCTATTTTGTATAGAAACTTTTATGAAGGTGTTTTCAATTGGCGAAGGCTTTTAGTCGTTTATAGCTTATAGGATTTGGTAGTAATAGGTGAAGTTGTAGGCTAGAATTGTGTAGAATTGAATGTGTAAAATTACTGTGTAAAATTGCATGATACTTTTAATTGATATTTGAAATTTTGAAAGGTTGAAATAGGTAAATGTATTCACTTGTTCTGTGGGTCAAAATTTTAGAATTCGTCAACTTATTTAAATTTTATTTCATTGGATCTCGGTAATTTGCTGAAAAAAGGACATCATCAACCAGGACCGATCAAAACCGAATTTGAAAATTGTCTCTATAACAAAGAAATATACCTACTCGACAGTAGGTATATGTCGGACGGATTATCGGTTGTAATATTAAACAAAAATAGTTTTGTAGGTCATGTGTGCTATTTTCAAGCGTTTCAGACATTTGGCGAAATATCGGATTTTGTAATTTAAATGATGTTTAAGCTGTGAACAGGCATGGTAGAAATAGCATTGATCACATCAATTCAGTCCTTTTACTTTCCAAGTTTGATTCCGGTGATTTGAGGAATTGCTGAGTAGTCAATATAAATATTCAGTGATATTGCTCACAGTTAGGAGAAATTGAGAAACAATGAAGATTCTAATAAACTTTGTGTGCCATTTAGGATGTCAAGAAGAAGCATTACATAGTCATAATGAAAATGTGAATTCTCCCAATAGGGGTAGATCACCTAAAGACAATAAATCCTTTGACAGTGCGTAACCGATAATTGCCAGCTCACTTGGACCAAGCAAGTGTTTCTTCCGGAACATCAGATTATATTCAAAACGATCGCGTTAGTTGATTTTCAAAAAAAATATTGAAAGATATTTGTAATGAAATTTAGAAAAGCAAATTCATAGCAATAATATTAGAAAAAACAACCGATATATCATATCGATCACAACTTTCAACAACCTTTAGTTATATAACTTCTTCCGGTGCAGTTAAAGAAACGTTCATAAATGTCACAGATTTTTCTGATAACCAAACTGCGTCCCGTTCATTTAACCTTGTTTTGCATACTGTCCGAAAATTAAAAGTCTTGAGGAGCCTCTGCAATATCTGCCAAAATAGGTGGATTGCAAACATGTACAAAAGAAATATATAAAAACGCAATATTTATTCATTTCTTCGAACATCGACTGAATTTGATTTTATCTAAATCGTTCAATAGTATGCGCGAATATCGATATTTTCCGAATCTATTACTAGTTTTTTAATAAAGACAATGAGTTTATGTGCTTTGTATTTATTCGTCAAAAAATGCTTCCAAAATTAGCTCCAAAACGTTGGACTTTTAATGGTAGGTTATTTTTAAAAAATTTTCTATAATAATTAGCAATTAAAATAGCTCGTGGAATGTATAACTGAAAATGATAGTGCTAATTGAGACGGAGAGATCGTTAATAGTGAGAGTGGGCTTTTTATTTTACTTAAAGATTCTTAGTTTATTTTTCTGTTTAATGTTTTTTCTAAAAAAAAAAAAACAAAAAAAAAATACATACTATTAGATATATTTCAGTCCTAACAAAATAATATAATGTATCATATTCAGATCTTATACAATCTTTAAAAAACAGTTTCATGGAAATCGGGAACGAATTATGGTCGATTTGCGAAACAGCACAGCGTCGTAAAACACCAAGGTGCATAATTGTCAACAATGAGAATGTTGTACCATTCTTTACAAGTGCTTACGTCGAAATATTTGATAGCATAATCGTTAAAATAAACTCACGGTTTCATATTTTTAAACATTTTCAATTCTTCGAAGATTGGCCACTTTCAAAAATATTATATTTCTAGTTCTGGGAATGTTATTATTTTACTGATAAATATTGATATGGTTTCTTATGGTGTGAAGGACTGTGAACTTTTATTTTCATAAGAATACAGAATGTCTATTCTCACGTCCCTGTTAGTAATTCCTGTGTGATTTTATATAGCGGTTATATTACACGTAACGAATTTGCGGAAAGCGTAATCAACCATGGACATCAACCAATTGCTTCCCTTCGGTAAATTGTCACGCCACGCCACTGGTTTATACCCAAAAAAATGATGTCCTTTCATGATGGTGGTCGTCAAGCAAGTGCGAGCAAAGCAAGGGGGCACAGCGGTACCTAATTGGAATACTGCGGTTTCGTTGGTCGTGTGCTGACTGGTAATGACGCAGTTCGCGACTGCCTTCAGATATTTCTTGCACTCCCATACTTTGTCTTCGTCTCTTGTCAAGGAGAATGATGTTTTCTAGCAGAAGCCGACAAGTCATCTTCACACTGTTGGCGCCTTCAAAAAGACATAGGGCCATCTTCCGCCTACATCGAATCAAGGGAAATTAGGATTCAGCGTGAGTGCAGCTTTAAAAAAGATATCCGCCAGCCCTTGCGTCTTTGCAACAACCAAATGTACGCTTCTGATTTATGTCAATTTCAATATTTAATTATTCAATGTATTTTCGAATAAACTAATAATAAACTAACACATTGAGAACGTATGAGAGCAGTTACAATGATGCAACACAACTTTGTTGCGCAACAAAATTTGCTCAAACCTCAAACTTGGCATGGCAATAAAATTTTTGAAAATAACCGCTTCCACCAGTTCCTATGAACGTCCGGGAAATGGGAAATGTCATGCAAATGGAAATCAGAATTTGTTTTTTTGTCTCATTTTTGCTTTGCAATATACTCTGCAGCATTTAAAAGATAAAAGACTTTAAAGGATCCATATTATCAAACAACAATTTCGTTAATATAGCCAGTGACATATGACAGTAAATGTTGTGTTGCATTGATTGTAACTCGTTCCACCGACAAAGCATGGCAACAAATGTTGTGTTGCATTATTATAACTCCAGCATAAAATCAATTTTTAACTGCAAACCTAACTCTAACCTTCAGTATGATGCATTAGCGATCTGACTGTGATTCCACTACAGCTAAAAATCTTGCATATTGTTACAGATTTTGTCTGTTTGAAATAAATTATCTACTAAAAATATACTTTTAAGCGAAATGATCATGACTACATATGTATGTACATAGTTATAGAATTGCTTTGGTGTTTTTCTCATCTGAGCCACTAACGCTATGTCGCTATGTACTGCAGGCAGTAACATATGTCTGGCGCCACAGTCAACTCCAAGCCGACGACCACAATGCTTTCCAAAAGATACTGTTTCAGCTGCATTCTCGTTATGTATATTTAATTGCATTGTAAAACAATAAACTTGGTGTCGACGGGCGCGACGTTTAATTGGGTTGTTGGTAAGAATCATTTCCGCATCAAAACACACTCAATTCGCAAAAAACTGTTTGATTAATTTCAATACGCACGCAAACACTTGCTTCCGCTTTCACCGGACAGAAGTTTCACACCCACGACAGCCGAGTCCGTCTGCTTTCGATTAGCAACAAATACTTTTATTTCACTTGCAGCCACAATGATGATTCATTTCATAAAAAACACCTTTTAATGAACGAGGGCGAATTCACCAGATGCAAGTGCAAACTTTTCGGCCGGCGCCAAACTGACCTCTGCCTCATCAAGCACCTCATCAGCCGGCGCCTCATCAGTCAGCTCGAAATAAGGAATTTACGAAACGTAGCGTGCGAAATGTTACCGTTCTGCCTCAGTGGTTGCGACACGACGCAAGTAGTTGAGCCTGCGCTGCGTCTAGTGCCGTGCTGCTGCTCGTTTGCGGTCTAGTTGAGACTCGGAGCGGAAGCGAAGGTGAAGTCGCGCAGCCCGGAACGGGACATACATTGTTGTGGTGGCGCCGTATCCCCACGTCCCGCGTGACCCCTGCTAGTGCTCATTTCCGTCATGAGCTGGCGCCAGTTTATAGTTGCGGACGAGCCGCTCGAATGCCCCGTTCCGCGAGACCCACTTCATTCCGCGTTTACGAGCTCATTTGCATCTCATTATTGGAATCGCGGTCTGTAGATTGCGCATGTTATTAATCGTAGCACCAAAGCCGGCAATAGCAACTTCGTACCGCTCATGCCGACTTCACCGTCCTTCCCATAAACGAACGTGTAAAATTTATTTCAAATACCGTGCAGTTCGCGTCGCCAGCCGCCATTGCGCCCATATCGTGCATTTTATTATTTCAGCGAGATGTCATTCATGGCTGGTCATTTATTACTCGTTGGCGCCTCGTCACTTATGCATAATCGCGCAAACAACCGCGGCAGCTTGGCAGTCGCCTCACCTCGCCATTATGTTTATTTTAAATGTTTATTTTCTGCCAAGAAGAACATAAATTGCAGAGTGTTTGTGCAAATCTCGATGTCGATAAGTTATGATAAGTGAGTACCCGCGAAAAGGTCACCACAAGCTTCCCCGCAATTGCAAGCGCATAGAACCGCACCACCTAAACGTAACTGCACTTGATCGACGATCGATCTTCGCCCACGCACTGCAGGTTCATTTGCAATACTTACTTAAGTGTTCTCGGCGGTGCAAGCAATCTGTCAATGAGAAGATGTCAATGCCATTCAGGTAGTTTATTTGATTGGAGCTAAATGCTCGCATTTAATTTTATCGCTCGTAAAATTATGTGGAGAACGCTTGGAATTCACACAAACCGATCTAATTTTGTAAATAAGCTACTGTGCCGAGAAGAGAAAAACAATTTTTTTAAGCATGGCCACCATGATCTAGTCAGAATCTAAGAAATCTCGTGGAATATGATTTCAGTATATTTCTTAAATAAAATAAAAAAAATATTCCGATTCTAATAGGAAGCTAATTTGTTTATTTGAATGTAAAGCGGCGAGGACTTAACTTATTCTGAAAGATTGAAATGTACTTACGAGTATACACATGCATGCACTGGTTTTCTAGTGGAATTGTATCTGATATTCCAGTCGCTCAGAGACCAATAAGTTCTCAAATAATAAATACCGAAAATTCAATCAATCTGTAAAATATATAACATTTGTTTCACTCGTTTGCTTTTAGGTAGCTTCTTGGATAGCTGTGCGATCATTGATATGGCAATGTTTCTTTTAGGAAAGATTGGCTAATATTAGGCGTGTTTTTTTGCCCCTCTATCCAGCAGAGAATAGAGTATACGCATTGGAAACAACAACACTCTTGGGGTAAACTGGACTTGATGCCCCACACCCGGGAAAACCCACCACCAGAGGGCGAAAAGGTGGTAGAAGGGCTGAAAAAATGAAGAAAAACAGACAACATTATACAACAAAATAAAGAAGAAGATAAAACAATTAAGAAAAAGAAAAAAAAGAAAGAAAAGAAGCCCCAAAAGCAAACGCACAACCACAAAAACACAAACATATTAGCCCGACATCTATCGGCGAAATTCGTATAACAGCAGTGTGGGGCATCAAGTCCAGTTTTACCACACTCTTGTACCAGTGAATTCACTAGTACAGAAATTATATTCCTCATTTGTAGTTCACGTGCTGAACTATAGAATGAGCTGATAGAAAAAAGAAAAGCTCATGAGAAGTTGTCTTTTTTTCTGTGAGGTGGCTTTGGTTTTTTCTAGGTTATGTTGAATGTTTTGGTAGTTAGGAAATTAGGGAAAGCCCTCATAACGTGTAGAAAGTTAAAAGGGGTAATTGTCTGTTAGTTTTTTTTCTATTTTCTATCGATTGTGGTAGTGTATACTCGTTATTTTCTCCCTTTATTTTCAGCTGTTGTCTGCTACCACAGCAAATACAGCAACCTATGTCAGTCTTAGCGAATGCACTGCTTTTTTATACTCGATCGTTGTTTTTGCGGCATAGTTATATTCTGTTCTGTATCGGAGCAAAGAAACACGCCTATTATCAGGCTATCACTAAACCGATTATTTCTCCCGTGAAAAGCTTTTCAAAGCGCTTGTCGCGAACCTATCAACAAGCCTAGGAACAGGGGGTGTGTTCAATGTGCATGCTATAGCAGCTATTAGCTGCTATTTTAGCAGCTCTGGCTGTCCAATGTCACGAAATAGCTACTTTCTGTTGCTTGCTATTTGAAAGTCGGGCTGTCCAAGATTCCGCCATAGCTGCTAAGGTAGAAGCTATTTGCTGCTCGCAGTCGGGGTGTGTTCAATGTGTGCTATAGCATGCTATAGCTGCTCCAAAAGCATAGCATAGCATCACTTTAACAAGTGTCAAAATTCGCAGTAGCTAGGTGAAGCAGCTATGGATATTGGACAGCCAAGAGCTGCTACGAAGGTCAGCCTTTACACAGGAAATTCAAAAATAATTTTGTTTCAATTTTTTATTGTAATTTTTGCATTTTCGTGGATCAGTTCAATACTTCCATTGCACTTATTATTTATACATTGCAGCTGTATGAAATTTAAAAGTTTTCAACATAGAGCTGCACAATCCATTAAAATTTTCCTAACATATTTAAAACGTATCACTTAAATCCTGCTTTTGACGCCATATATGGTAAAAAGAGCAAAAAAAATCGTTGAAAATTTGATAATACAGGAATCAGTGGACCCGGCCTTTTATGCTTCACGCTCGCCTTCTAAAAACTCAAGATGAGCTGCGCTGTGTACAAGCCAACTTAAAACTCGAGTTAAGTTTAAGTGTTTAAAAGCCCGTATTTAATTTATGCTGTCACTATTTTCAAATTTATTCCTCATCTCCTGTGTCACAAAAGCGCCAAAATAACTTTTCATTTCAATTTCCAATTGAAAATGACGTTTAAACTGCATGTCAGCTGTGTACGCACGGCCATTTTGCCTTAGCTACTTTCTAGCTTAGCTACTTTCTAGCCAGCGCTATGGGGCAAGTATTATTGGAAGCTTTTTCGCTGTTAAATATCGTGCTCGCAATCAATGGGAATACCAAAACCTTCAGTAGATGAAACCTGGGTTCCATTATAGACCCCACTTTTCTGAGAGACGCATTAATCAAGGACTTCCAATGGTTGGTAAGCAAGCACTAAACCCACAATAACCATCAGGCCATAATAGCCATGGTGAACTGCGTACGTAGCAAAAACAAAATATGTGCGAGTTCATGGCGAATTCAAAAGTATGGTTAGCTGGTCATGAAAAAAACTGGACGAACAAACGTTCCGGGAAATGCTACTTCCTGATTTGGAACTGGACGGAACTGTTTTGATGAAGAATAGTCAGCGAGATGCAGCAGGCGTGTGATGCTTTCATGTCACGACGTTCTCTTCACAAGACTAGAAATGCAGAAATCCAGGAGCTTCGGAACAAATGTCTCAAAGCTAGGCGATTAACACACTCACGAGTAAACTCGCAAAAGCTTTTGTGCCGTCCTGTTTCCAAGTCCGTCCGAAGCGCAAACCGAACCACCCTGGTGGAACAGGGACCTGAGTTGTCGCAGAAGAGAATTGCGAGAACTGTTCAAGTCAGCCAAAGCTGACTGCAGGGAATGTTGGGACAAATAAAAGAAGAAGAAATTAGGAAAGTCAGATGGAGCTCCTAGAATGGGATGTGCGGTAAAATTGAAACCACCTTGGTAATGGCAAGACTTAGAAATTTGTTAGTTAGACGTCCTGTCACGCCTAGCCTGGTATGTAAGCCAGATGGGGAGGGAACAAGCAACAGCCCGGAAACGCTGAGGGTCCAAATACTCAGATACTCACTTCCCGGGCTGTCTGGTAAGTAAGCGTCTGATCTGCATGACATCGAAGGCATTGGCGAAGTTGTCACCAAGCAGAGGCTTGTCTGGGCAATTGACACCTTCAAGCCCTTCAAGTATCCATGTCCCGATGGAGTTCTACCGGTCATGCTTCAAAAGGCAGGTATGCTCACCGTTCTCTGGCTTATACAAATTTACAAAGGTTGCCTAGTCCTAAGCTACGTGCCTTGAGCCTGGAGGCCAACTAAAGTTGTATTTATACCCAAGGAAGGTAAGGTCAACCATGCGTATCCGAAGGACTACAAGCCAATCAGCCTGACTTCTTTCCTCCTTAAAGTTTTCGAAAGATTACTAGATCTCTATATCAAACAAAGACTTGGGTTTCAAGCTCTATCAAGAGCCCAAAACGCGTACATGAAATGGAAGTCCGTTGAAACGGCTCTCGATATATTAGTCCTCAAAATAGAAAAGGCACTCCACTACAAAGAATACGCTTTGGGAGCTTTTCTAGATATTGAAGGTGCCTTTAATAATGTGCACACAACTGCCATTATGGAGAGCTTTCACGCAACTAACACCCATCCCGCTATTTTTAGCTAGATAAGCAATATGCTTATGCAAAGGCTCATATCAGCTGATTGGGTGGGGTTACGCACTGCACTCACTCACACCACAAGG
Organism: Nemotelus nigrinus; assembly: GCA_947369275.1. Taxonomy (NCBI): domain Eukaryota; kingdom Metazoa; phylum Arthropoda; class Insecta; order Diptera; family Stratiomyidae; genus Nemotelus; species Nemotelus nigrinus. Next base: position 82,106,187 of record OX376372.1, read on the forward strand.
AGGAGTTCTATTCCCTCTCTTGTAGAACCTGGATACAAATTCAATTTTGGAGTAGTTGGAAAGCAAGGGGCTCACGGTTGTGGCCTATGCCGATGACATTGTGATCTAAGTCTGGGGTAGGTTTCCGCATACCCTTGGCCAGCTCATCAAGTATGTTCTGGGGCTGGTTGAGGAGCAGACGAACACCGTGGGCCCCAGCATCAACTCTTATAATACTGATCTTGTACTCTGCACAAGGAAGTAAAAATTCCTGAATTAGCCCCAATCAGGTTGAGCGCCATCAGGTTAAGTCTCAAGTCACAAACTAGGTACTTGGGTCTTATTCTGGACAGCAAGCTCGCTTGGAAGGTGAATTTAGAGGAGAGAGTTAAGCCGGCAAGCAATGTGATTCACACCAGCAAGAGAGTGCTGGGTAAACCGTAGGGTCTAAGCCCTTCTTTAACGCACTGGATTTATATGGCGATAACTAGGCCGATCCTTACTTACGGATGCTTGCTCTAGTGGTCATGACGAACAAAGTTCAGGGGATGGCGGCTCTCTGTACGACAGGTGCTTTAGCTTTGACACCTTCGTCTGCTCTGAACGTCCTGCTTCATCTTTCTCCGCTTGAGCTCTTTGTTAGGGATATTGCCGCAAAAGCTGCTGTCAAGCTAAGGGAATCGGGACACTACGAGGCACGATCCTTCAGCCACAGCAGTATTGAGCGGGGGTACGCAAGTAGCACTGACTACTTGGACCCCATTCTGTGCTGCGAGCGGGGATATCAAACGGCTGTGGGGAATGGGCAAGAATGGAATCAACAAATGGGTGCAGTAACTCTGAGCATCTACACTTATGGCTCTAAAACATCTGCCGAAGAGGGTGCTACAGTATTTTCTGCAGATGCAACTATGGAAGCAGCTTTCAGGTTTCCTAACCACTGTACTATTTTCCACACGGAGATTTTTGCGATACTTAAAGCCGCAGACCTATCCCGTGCCAGATATACTACAAGTATGGAAATCAACATCTTTACAGACAGTCAAGGTTAAAGCTTTGACTGCATTCAGGCCTTGAATAGACTGGGCAACAACAGAAGAGTCAAAATTTTCTCGGTTCCCGGTCACAAGGGCATCGAATGATACGAGAGGGTGAACACGTTAGCCAAGCACGGGGTTAGCCTTCCCCTGTCAGGGTCGGAAGACATCCCAACTCCAATCAAAACAATCAAGTACTCGAACGACTCCAACATGATGCAAGGTGCGATGTGCAGATGGCGTGCGACTCAGACCTGCAGCATAGCCAAAATCATTTGGGGGCATACAATCTCGCAGTGACTAAATACTTGCTCGAAATAACGCGGAATGACTGCAAGTGGCTGGTCGGCATCATTACTGGCAACTGTCTTATAGCAGCACATGCCATGAAAATGGGAATCCTAACCAGCAACACCTGTAGGAAGTGTCAAGAGCCGGGAGTCTCAGAAATAATCCAGCACCTTCTGTCTCACTGCCCAATTTTGGGAAAACCAGGCAGCGCAGCTTCGGTGAACGCTGGCTGGTGGATCTTTGGTTCGCAAGAAAGTCCGGGGCCTTTGATGGTCGTTTAGACTGATCTTTCCTTCTCTTGGTCCATTTATCTGGTATCACTACGGACCAAATAGGTCTAAGTGTGGCCCTGTGCCAGCCAGTAAAACCTAATCTAGCATAGGCGATGTAGCCAGCGCCTCAGGAATAGCCCAGAGTACGAAGACTTGCTTAACAAGTATCAAAACACCTGGAAGAACTTCCAACTTGCGATTGCTATGAGCAAGAAGGAGCACTTTAGGTAGCTATGGAACGAGGCCGATTCCAATCCATGAGTTGGAGCGTACGAGCCAGCTTTGACTACAATAAAGCGAAAGAGTTCTCCTCAAATCAAGTGTCCGAAGATGCTCCTGAAAAAAGTCACATCGCTAATCCCACAGAATCGGGGCGAATCGGTAATACAGTTAGATCCTCAAAATTTGCCGATGGTTAGCAGAGAATAATTATTTTCAGCCATATGAAAATCGAAGAAAATAAAGCACCCGGATTGGATGCGATACCAAATAAAGCACTTAAGCTGGCGACGAAGGAGATGCAAAACTTTTTTTTTATATACTTGCAACATACCTACGCGAAAGCGTTTTTGCCAAGCAGTGGAAATAGCAAAAACAGGCTCTCGTGCCCAAGCAGCATAAACCTATTGGGGAGGCATCATCTGATAGGTCAATATGCCTGTTAAGTATGGTAAGGAAACTTTTCGAGCAGGTCATATATGAGCAACTGCTGCCACAAATCGAAAGCAAAAAGGGACTATGGGATCGACAATTTGGTTTTCAAAAAGGGCGATCAACTGCGGGTGCTATCAGAATGGTATCAGACATAGCAATGAACGCCAAAGATAAAGGATACTATGGTGCTGTGGTCACATAAGACGTGGGGCCATATTGAAGACGCGTTGGTTGATAATGGAGTGTCATGCTATTCGGCACGTACAATTGTCGAATACTTGAAGGAAAAACCCTTATGCTACGATTCGGACGAAGGACCAAAACTTTACCTGGTAATGGCGGAAGTACTACAGGAATCTATCTTTGGCCCCCTGATCTCAGATGTTAAGGGTACGTGTAGCCAGAAATATAGTTGTCATCTCGAAGAAGTCGAAACTTACGCTAGCAAAGCAATTTGGGTGATTAAATTATCGCTTGGTTGTTCTGGGCTTGAACTAGTCAACCATGAGGCGAGAATGGTACTAATCACAAAGCGAAGGAAACTATCAGTAGTACGGATTAAGATTGGCAACTGCATAACTACCCCGTAGCCTGCCTTAAAATACCTGGGTATAAAAATCGACGATAAACTGAGCTTCAGACCTCATCTGGAGAAAGCAGGTAAGAGGGCATCCGTTGTTATATTAGCACTCGCTAGAACGCTACCCAATATTTTCGGCCCGAAACAAACCGGAAGGCTACCGATTTCAGGAGTAGTGAGCTCTATTTTACTGTATGCAGCACCAGTGTGTGCACGACCGCTACAAATCAAATAAAATCGAATCGAATTGCACTCCAAACCTGTTGCGTCTTTCAAATAAAAGGTCCAACCACTCATGAGTCTGCTTACGCGGCGATGCATATGCGCCAAGCTAAAGCACGCAAAGCACATGTTGCGCCCAAATATAACTTTTCAAACAACCTGAAAATTGGCATACACATTGGGTAACTTTTTGCTCAATTGTTGCAATGAGCTGTTCGTATGTAAAGTGGTGATGATGTACGGCTTGGTAAATGTTCGCTTATGCACTAATGTTCACACGTGTTTGCGGATGTTAAAAAGTGCCTTTTTTGCTCATGAACTGGTCGGATTTGACATTTGCTTATGTTTGCCGACTTATCTTTGGTTAGTGCTAGTGATGGGCAGCACCTGTGCGTGCTAAGCACAGTATGCTAGCACACTTTGATGGCAGTGCTGGCAGTAGTTTCGGGCGAAATTTCCATACAAGTCTAGGAAAAAGTGGCTTAGTTTCGAAGATACGGCAAAATGAAAAACTGAAAGTAGCACTGAAAGTAGCACTGAAAGTGCGAAGTAGGAAAAGGTTCAGATCCTTTTTGGTTCGATAATTGGCTTCTCCGGCTATGCATTTTGCCGTATCTTTGAAACTAGGCAACTTTTTCCCAGACTTGTATGGAAATTACGCCCGAAACAACTCAGAAAAGTCCCCGAATTCATGCTAGACCAAAAACAAATTTTTTCTGTCCTTAAAATATCACTATTGTACTCCCCGACCACTTCCAATCATCGAAAGCGCCGTAAATGCAGGTTTTGCCAAACGATGGCCAAAAAACCCCTTACTCCCCTATAAAACCGAAATGTTTGTATCACAGCGATAGGTCTTGGCCCGTTATGTCCCAAACCACTCTAACCCAAAATTGGCCGATTTTAGCTACTTTTGACCTAAAAATTTTTTGAATATTTGAATAAAATACTTGCAAGTATGAAAATACTCGCAAGTACAAAAATACTCTTAAGTACAAAAATACTCGATACTTGATATGCTTTCAAACTGCACTATCTAAAAGCAGATTTTATTTTAACATACTTGAAAGCATGACAAAACTCAACTTCATATAATATTTGATCCTATACTTTGATAGACTTTCTGGTTTTAGCAAAACTTCCAACCATTTATACATGATAAATGCTAGCCATACAAATTTCCATGCATGAGTTCTTTAGTTGCAAAATGAGACTGAAAGGTTTTTGAAAACTTTTCAGAAACAGCAAAAAACTATATTTTCTTTCCTGGTCAATATATCAAAGAAATTTTTTTTTTATAAATTGAGAATAAAAAACTACACAATATTACAAATTTTCATAAACTATGGATTATGTTAAATGTTAATTAATTCGCATTTACAGTTCATCAGGTCGCGTTTTGGAACAAAATCGCCTTCAGGTGTGGTTTTGGAACGAAACTTCATGTTGGAGTCGGGTTTTGGAACAAAACAAAAACAATTATATTTTTTCATTTTTGCAAAGTGAGCATTTTACTTCTAAATATTAATTTATACGAATCCTTCTAATTTCTCTTTCAAACATAATCAAATTAAAAAGTAATAACCACACAACGATAAAAAGATAAACAATCAATCAATCAGCATAGAAGCAAATAATGACAAAACTTCAGTCAACGCACACATTTAATGTGTCGGCGCACGATTTCTAAGAAGAAACATGTGAAGTCGCAATCAGTATGGCCAACTTTGAAATATTTCTTATCATTCTAGAAAAAGCCCGCTTAATTTAAAACAAGATTAATAATAAAAATAACCATTTAAAAATATGTGACGAACAGAAGTTTAGCCTTTTCTTAAAGTTAGAACATTAGGTCGGTTTTTGGAAAAAATAACAAGAACCGTTTCCGACATTGCTAAGGTTTGAGTCGCTTTTTGGAACCAAACCGTTCAAAATATTAGACGCCATTTTGAAAGAATAAATCTCTGTTCAGGTCGCGTTTTGGAAATAAGGCTGTTTTTTAAATCACTTTTTAAGGCATTTAGACTGGGTTTGGGATAAAATAAAGTGCACAAATTGATTCCTGAGAAGATTTCCTATAAGAAATGGTGTTTAACTCAGTTTCGTAAAAAATCGCTTGAGTCTCATTTTGCAACTAAAGAACTCATATGATCATTACATTCCATATGTATGCATACGTAAAGAAATCTACTAAATTGTATATCCAATCCATTCAAATCTATTCTTCACAAGCGGTTCTACACGCGTACTGTGTATACTGGTGTGCTGGATGTGCTGGGTGGGCTGGTGTGCTAAGTCTGCTGGGAGCACAGTGCAACTCACTTAAGTGTGGTGTGCGAAGTGTGCCAGCACAGCAAAATGTGCCGGTTTTGCCCATCACTAGTTAGTGCTTATATCTTATGAAACGACGTGTAAGCCAGCAGTACGCTACATCTTGAAATTCTTGCGGATGAAGCGTTAAGCCTGAATTACATTGGCCAGCAGTGCAGTGCAGTGCACTGAAATTTAGAACTCATGTAATTGCATGTGGCAGCTCACATTAACTGCAGTGCAGTGCAGCGGACCGCACTGCATCGTTTAGGCTAATTTCTAAAACGCTGCAGACTGCATCAGCTGACATTCGTTTGAGAGTAGTTGACCGGGCAAAAACTATTTAAATTGAGGCGGAAATTCCGTTCCAGACATTAAATTGTAAATGGACGAAAAACAGATGCAGAAAACCTAAATATCAAATCTCCATAAATTGATTTGACATTAATTATCAGAACACTGCACTGCTTTCAATGTGCTTTGCAATGCGTGCACTGCACTGCATTCCAATGTAATTCAGGCTTTACGACTCTACAAAAACTAAGCAAGGACAACAAGTACGCGAGGGATTGAGAGACAAGTGTCAATGCGCTCATGGCAGGTTTAGTAGGAGGAGGTGCAAACCGGGTGTTGGGAAGTGCACATAAAGAGTATGTTCGTTTGCGCTGACTATTGGGGCGTAGTTTGTGGAAAAAACGTAAAACCAGAAGATGCCACCGCAGCAGGCATATGGGCAGACAAAGACGAGAAAGCTTTGGCGATACTAATTTTATGTGGTAGCTCAAGCCAGCTTAACATTGTGAAGAAAGGCAAGGCATCTATGGAAGCGTGTTTAAAGTTGAAAAGCACTTTTCAGCCCAGTGGGCCTGCGCAGAAAGTTTATATTTTCAAAAAGTTGATGAAAGTGTCCCTGAAAGAAGGGGGAAATATTGAAAAATATCTTCAAGAGTTTTCTGACATTAAAGAAAAAATGAAAGTAATAGATGTCATAATCCCAGACGAGCTTTTAGCAACAATTTTACTAGCAAACCTTCCAGAGAGCTTTGAAAGCTTATTAGTCGCTATTGAGACGCGCGACAGCTAGCCCTCTCTTTCAGCATTACGGATAAAATTACTTCAGAAAGGCGAAAGAAAGAATGAGAAGGATGAGCCCTCAACAACTGCTCAACAAGCATTTTATGTAAACTCAAAGAAAGAGACAAAGACAAACAATAAAAAGTCAAGTAAGCCTGCGTTCAACGGGAAATGCTATAAGTGCGGAGCGAAAGGACATATGGCAGCAAAATGTATGAAAACAATTCAAAGAGGACAGCAGGATAAAGAGAAATTAAATCAATTTATTTAATTTGGTGTTCTGACAGACTCTTCGTAGTGTCTTGATAGTGGTGCAACGTCGCATATATGCTCGCAAAGAGAATTGTTTCAAGATTACAAAGAGACAAAACAAAATATAGCGCTCGCGTGTGACCAATACATAAATGCGATCGGCGTTGGCACAGTCAAAATGAAAAACGAAAACAACAAGAACATTTTTCTACGCAATGTGCTGCACGTGCCAAATATGGTGGGAAATTTCATGTCAGTGAGTAAGGTAATAGAAAGCAATTTTACAGTGCGTTTTAAAAATAATTTGGCAACTATTGAAAGCCAAGCAGGTGAAATTGTTTTGAAGGCAAAGACAACGGAAGGATTATTGATCCAGAGCAGTGAGCAAACAAACAACTCGTTTTTTTATGCAAATGCTGATGCAGTTAAATGGCATCAAAGATTTGGACACTTGAATTTTACGGACTTGAGAAAACTGATAAATGATAAATTAGTGCGCGGTTTGGGTACTTTTCTGTTTTCCCCCCCCCCCCCCATTTTTTTTCACTTTTTGTTGTTGCAATGCTTCTAAAATTGATTAAAAAGTAGTAATTAATCAAAATTATGATGGAGAAACACGTTTAAAAGAAGAAAATTTTTTAATTTTTTTTTAATTAAATTTTTAATTTAAAAATTAATTAAATTAATTTTAATTTGGAATTAATGTTACATAACAGTGAGAATAAATTTTGGTACTTTTCTGTTTTTTCCCCTCCATTTTTTTTATTTTTTTAATGAAAACTGCTCGAAATGGGTTAAAAAGTTACTCCACAAAAATTGAGATGGAAAAATTCATTAAAAAAAAAATTTATTTTTTCCGATTTGAAATTTTTTTTACATTTTTATGTGGCAGAATGAGTTTTTCAAAAGTTAATGTGCTGTTGGGGAGGCCTGCTCATTATACTGTTATTAATCATATAAACAAATTGTATTCAACATTATTAATGTAATAGCTTAATTGTAAATTGCGTTGAAGCTTCCGAAAGGTAAGACGTCAAAAATGGAGCAAAATTTATTCTCACTGTTATGTGACATTAATTTAAAATTTAAATTAATTTAATTAATTTTTAAATTAAAAAATTAATTTAAAAAAAATTTAAAACATTTTTTTATTATTTTAAACGTGTTTCTCCATCATAATTTTGGTTAATTACTACTTTCTAATCAATTTTAGAAACATTGCAACAACAAAAAGTGAAAAAATATGGGGGGGGAAAAACAGAAAAGTACCGCGGTTTGAATAACACTAATGTATCGAAAGAATCTGTATGCAGTGTGTGCTTCAAAAGCAAAATTAGTGTGCAACCGTTTGCAAAAAGAGCTGAAACGCCTTCAAAATAAATATTAGAACTAATACATGCAGATGTGAATGAAAATCACACGGCGGTGCGAAATATTTCGTTATATTCACAGATGATTTGTGTTTTTCTTCAAAGATTTTCAAGCTTCAGTAGAGCGCCAAGCCGGGAAGAAGATCAAGAAGTTCAGGAGTGACAATAGTGGCGAGTTTATGAATAAAGAGTTCAACGATTTATTTGCCAAAACCGGAATAAAATGACAACTGACAGTACCCTATACTCGCAGAATGGTGTAGCGGAACGAGCCAATCGCACCATAGTGGAAATGGGGAGCGCAATGTTGACGAAATCTGGTCTAGATGAGTCATTATGGGCTGAATCTGTTAATACGGCAGTCTACCTTTGGAATCGTTGTCCTACAAAATCCTTGGGGAATAAAACGCCATATGAAGCCTGGTATGGAAGGAAACCAAACGGGAAGCATCTTCGTGTTTTTGGGTGCCATGCATTTGCGCTAAATAAAGTGCATAGACGCAAGTTTGAGCCAAAAGAGAAGGATTGTTGTCTAGTGGGCTATTCACGAGTGTCTAAATTCTATAGATTGCATAATCCAAGCAGCACACGAGTCTTCGAAGCCAGAGACGTATTGTTTGATGAGAACATAGTCGGACAGACGTGCACAAAGCCCAAGTCGATCCGATCCAATAAAATTCCGTGATCGGATCGACTTATCTCAAATCAATCCACTGCGGGTATATAACGCTGCTTGACTAATCCTAAGCAGTGTTGTGAGGCTTCCGCGACCGAAATTCCCTCGCAAATGCTCGTTTTTCCCACAGAGCAGGTCGCGAATTCCCACGGTTTTTCCCACGGACAATATGTGAGCTTTTCACCACGGTTTTATATTTATTTATCAATATCGCGCAAATGCCAATACTTATAAGAAAAAAACAGCAGTTTCATATATTTTATACACAAGTATATTTGATTTATTGCAGCGAAGAAAAAAACATACATTCATTTCGTGAAAAAATCATTTCATTATAACGCAATATAAAATGCGTTCATTTTTAATCTAATCAAATAGATTTTGTGCATTGTGCAAATTGAAATGTTTGTCAGAAGGCTCGAAATCAATGCAGGTAACAGGTCTAGACTGGAAATTTGAGCGAATGCACCAAACTGCGCTCAGTGAATCTTCGCTTATTTTGTTTCGTTTTAAAATTTTGACGTCGGTTACAATGGAAAATATTGTTTCCGACTCAGCATTTGAATGTGGCAAATCTAGAGCATACTTTGAAATCTTAGTTAAATGAGGAAACATGCATGCATCTACAAAATTTTTTGCTTTTTCTATTTCTTTCGAAAACTCCTCTACTGTTAGGTGCAATAATCTCTGCTTTTCATCACTTGAAAAAGTTACTGCTAGATCTTTCCATTCAATATTTACAATAGATTCTTCAAAGCCAATTTTTTTTGCCAAATTTTTGAACTGCAGCGAATTCGTTCGTTTTGAACTACCAAGAGCTATTTGAGGGCTTAAAAACTCAATTTGTTTAAAGATAACATCATTAAACGGTAATCTCTCTTTAAGCTCTTTACATGTCGTAACGTAAAACTCTTTTTCAATTTTTTTATGTCTAATTTTACAGCTTCTTCAAAAGACACTATGTATTCTTCACAATTTGATCCCAAATAAGTATCCATATCTGGAACTAAATGCTCTTCAGTCAATTCGATATTTTCCAGTATGAAACCGGGTTTCACAAAATTTAAGCAAATTTTTCTTAAAATTCGACTGCACTCAGCTTACAATTTGTGAATCAATAGTTGCTTTGACTGAAACGGTACATTAAATGAATTGAAATAGCTTGAATTATGTTCTACAAAGCTGAAAAATACCTTCACACGATTATTCTGCATTATTTCGTAACAATATTTTGCTTTAGGCCGTTTTTGTTGAAAATCGCTTGTCGGATGTCTTGAGAAGTGATTCTAGTTCATTTCATTTCAGGTTTTAACTGAAATGTAAGAAAACAAAAAAATTTCAATTTTGCCTCTATTGCTTAAATTCTTTCTCAAATATATTTGGTGGAAATTTCGCGAAAACGTTGCATTTCATTTAAACCATTTCTTCCACGATTTTGCTCTACGGACAGCACTTTTTCCTTTTTCTAAGCCACTTTGAAACCACGATATAAGCGCGCCTATTGAGATTGAAACAGTGGAAAGAAAACGGTATGCTCAAAAATTTCGATTTCACTGTTCATAATCTCAATCCCGGTTTGAATCCGGATTGCATACTAAGCTACCGACCAACATAGCAATAGCCTTGTATATTACCAGGACTTGGAGTGACTTGGCTTGGAACGGATTGAAATGAAACTTCAAAGTAGGTTTTTGGTGTGACTGGATTAAAGTGGATTAACCGAATAAAATGCAGCTAGTTCTACTAAAGTGAAGTATATCGCATCGTAACGTCACATATATGAATAGAACTCAAGTGAGCTTCTAATTTTTCAATCCTCAATCGCTCGATGCGCGTCTTTTAACGCCCAAGTCGATCCAATCTAGTAAAATTTTGTGATCGGATCGACTTAACTCAAATCAATCCACTGCGCGTATACAACGTGGTTTGACTAATCCTACGCGGACCGTCGTTATTCCTATTTTTGACGCGGACACGAATGGAAGCAGAAAAAAGTAGTCGAAAATTGTATATTTAAGGAGACAGGATGGTTTCCAACTTAAACAAAAAATTTTTTTCGATTATTTTTTTATATGAAAGTACAATATCTCAGGAATATCCTTTGAAAATTTCAAAGCGATCGGACTAAAACTCGCAGAGATACCGGTCATTTTATGATGGTGCTGACAGGTATATTTCCACGAGAAACCGAAATAGTCTAGCTCGAAACTCCGAACTACATTTTTGAAGTCGGTGCGTAACATAACTCAAAAATTAATGCACCGATCTCAATAAACTTTGCCGGACATCTTTAACATAATAAATACTCGCGGATGAACGATGGTTTTTTTTTTTAATTTTTTTACTATTTTTTACAGGCAATCATAGGCTGATTTTTTATGTGAAAATGGTACCTCCAAATTAAAAACCGCACCAAAAATCGGAAATCGCGTATTTTTGAATATAATTTCGTTCATCCGCGAAAAAAACTAATATATGAAGCAAATCACTTGGATTTTTTGATTTCAGATAACACTGTCAGGCCAGGTTTTACGCACCGCACGACGCCTTTTTTCGAAGTGCCTTTGATCTACTGCCACCACGGGATAAATAATTAATATTTTTTTATACAATAATTCCTACATACTCTCAAAATATAGTTTTTTAATGTGTTATAAAAAATTATTAATTATTTTCATTCAAAGCTGAGAAAAAAAATCGTAAAAATCAGCTTTTCTTCGGCCTCGGAAACCATCTTGCCCCCGTAAGGTATGGTAAAACGTTAGGACATAAAATTGAATAAGGAACGTGTCTTCTCGTTTGTTCGTTTCTGAACACATCTAGATTATTAGCTACGTATACATTGCGGACTGATATAGGGATTGAGATTGAAACAATGGAAAGTAAACGGGTTGTTCAAAAATTTCGATTCCACTGTTTCAATCTCAAACCGGTTTGAATTCACTTTTTAGTCACGTTGTATACGTAGCTATTGAAGGTTTACCGTTTTTGTGACGTGGAAATTTGAAAGTTTCAATTTGATAGGGTAGAAAACAGGATAATATTTGTCAATCGTTTACCTTTTTTCAAAATAAAAAGCAAAACAAAAAATTAGAAGGTCCTATGATTCGAAGAATTTTGTGCTGCCACTTTCGCTTAGGGTTGTGCGCACGTTTATTAAGAATCACATGTGTCTAGTTTTGATAAAGATAAATACGTCCTGCAAATTTGATGATAATGCGAAATGGTATGATAAATCGAAATTTGAAAGAAAAACAGTGGCTGCTTTTTATCCGTCAACGCTCACATTGAAAATTTCCAAATCGCTACCATCATCAAGCATAAAATTTTCTCAGCTTTCACTTTCCATAGGAACCTACACTCAGAAAAATACTTCTATTTTTTGAAGAAAAATGAACACATTATCAAAGAAAATTGGTAATGATTCTGCGCCAAAGAAATATTTACTCAATCCAAAGAAAGAAATTTTTTCATTTCAAATAATTGATTTTGAACTTGCCCTGAGTAAAATTTGGTATAGTTTCGAAGAAATATTTACTCAATCGAGAGAAAGGAATTTATTCATTTCAAAGCAATGATATTGCATTTGCCCTTGTTTCCATTTTTCCTTTTTTTTAAGTGCCACATTTTTTTCTTATTTTCTGAAGCGCTAGTATTATTTATCCTAGTCGCCAATTTTAGCTATAATGTGACACTTAATCAATGGAGATAGGACAACTGAAGACGAACAAAGTCAACACCTGGCGGAATTCGAACCCACGAGCGGTAGATCGCTGCTTTGGACTGAAACGTTAACGAGCTAAGCTATCGACCCTTTATTTGTGCAGAGGAAAAGTTGATAGAAGCAGGGGTTTTCTCAGGAATTTTTCATGGGGGGTGTGTTCAGAATTCTAGGAGGGGTGTCCCTTTGGAACAAAGAACACAAAGGTCCCTTTGTGTAGGAAAATCGTCCGTATTAGGAGGGGTGTATGCATTTTCCAGGGGGGTATTCGGGGGGTGTTAGGGGGGTGTAGGAAAATCTCTGGATAGAAGTCTTAAAAACTATCAATTTTTTCGTCGAATATTGAAGTGTGGTTGTTTTTGAAACATAGAAAAAAATGTTCGTGTTGTAGATATAATTTACTAAATTCATAGACATAATTTACAAGATTTGAGGAAAATTACTTACTTGAAATAAGGTATAGTAAAAATTGTATTACGTTGAATGTAAGAAGTTTTTACAAGATATTTATACAAATTACTGATATCAAATAAAAGTTCATTTGATTTGTGGAAGATTGCACATCTAGTAAACAAGTAAATATTTTCTTTGATTTTCGGAAACATATTTTTCTAAGTGTACTTGGGTTTTACGAAAACTGTACTTCCATAGAAATATAGGGGTGTTTGAAAATTCTCTAACATCTGTTAAAATTAATTTGACATGAGTTTATTCCAAACCATACCCGCCAAAAATTTCAGATCGATCGGATCACGAACTCTAGAGATAATCTTATTAAAATATAAAGGCATGAATTTTAGGGCGCAGTGATTCAACACAAGTTTTCTTCGGAAATCATTAAAATGAGGAATTTAATATTGTTTACAACACAATTTCAGAGTTTTTAGCTTAATCATATAGGTTTTCATTGCATTTTATAAGCATTATTGTTTCCATTTTATAAAAACAGCAATTCTTTACTAATTAGAAACAGCAATTCTTTACTAATTAAAAATATTCTGCAACAAAACTTAACACGCAATCAAGATATTCGGAATCGACTTCAATTCCGTTAATTTCTATGCATTTTCCATATCGAAAGCATTCCACTAAATATGGAAGTCACTGTAGACTATATCAAAGCACTCGCCTTCAACTCATTATTAGCCTGCACAACTTGAATGAACTCTGCCTTTCCATTCATTCCAACAGGAACAATAATCCTGTCCTGATGCCAAGCAGAACTCATATGTACGGGCGCCTCTGTGCACAGGTGCTACGAGGTGTACGATTTCAGGCTCGATTCCACTGCCGCGCTCTTGAAAAGGTTGTTCTTCTCCGGCGCGGCATGGCGCCAGACATCTTACGTTTATGTATGAGTGAAGTGTGTGCAACAAGAAAACGTCGACGGTGTCGGCACTGGCGGCGACACCGCGATTCATCGTCTAGGCGAGCGGCTAGCGACGGAGCGCAGCTATCACCTCACCTCGGCTCACATCTGCAGATTCTGCAGTCGTGTTTCATATTCCAGTCGTCCATAGGTACATTACCCCGGTCCACTATCCGATCCCATGTTTCACATTCCTGCGACTTCGTTTCGCTTCGCGTTCGATCTGCCACAGTCTACTTTCAGAGTTCGCCGTGAACGTATTGTCTGCGCGCTGGGCCGAGTGCGAAGTGGAGCGGTAGCCATAATTTTTAGTATTTTTCGTTATTTTCACGCGGCTGCGGTCGTATTTGGTTTTATTGTGAGCTGGTTTTTACATATCAATAATTACTTCTCGGCCGCGAGTTTATCACGTGTGGCCTTGGCACTGCCGACGAAATTGAAACATATCAGCCAAAGGCAAGAAAGAGGACGACTGAAATCCGAGGGTGTTGTGATAGTGCAAAATCGAATCCCGTCCTATCAATCTTTATTTTCTACGAATACCGACATATCAACCGTATTGCAAAATTGTTCTGTGTCCATCGGCTGGCGTACGACACCTTTATCGCCCCTCAAGCCGGAGCCAGTGACGGTGCACGTCCGAGTCGCGGACGCAAGTAATCGTACAGTGCGTGTGATGCGAACGATAGTGCGGTGCAGCAAAGTTGACTATTTGTGAGAGGGTGCAAGCCCGCCGGATGATTTTCTAGTGCCAAGAAAGTTTGACAAGTCGCGAATTTCGTGGAAAGTCGCGATAAAAGTGTGCGAGTCTGCTTACTCCACGACCAGCACGAACTGCAATCAGATAAAGGCGAATTACATCGAGCAATAAATACATGATCAATCGCACGCAACTTGAACGTCACGAGCAATTGAAATCAGAACGTACGTGAAATTTTTCGATTCACTAAGATGTTTTAATTATTTGTAAGAACCGGGTCTCCAAACACTGTTTAGCATTTGCGTGAAATAGTAACTTACCTGCAACTTCACATTTTCGTTTCTTGGCTTTGATAACGTGTAACTGGGGAAAAATCGCGATGCGGACGAGTATGCGTGCTCCGCGTTTCAAAATCTCATCTTGTGTCCACAGACAGTTGATGCTGGTGAAATTGTGACACTGAATAGTTTTCGAGCGTAATTTTTGGATTGAAAATATATGTTAAAAGTCAGTGGTCAGACGATAGTTTTTATTCGATTGATGTGCTTGAAAAATAGAAAAAGTTCTAGTGAAGTTATTATCATTTGTTACAAAAAAAAACTACAGACAATTGTAATTCCTATTGTTTTGTGTAACAGTTCACACAAAATAATGGGAATTACAATTGTCTAGACTTTTTTTTATACAAATGATCATAACTTCACTAGAACTTTTTCTATTTTTCAAGTACATCAACTGTTAAGGCTACTAAAATAGCATTAGTGTAAAAAAAGAGTATTAAATTAATCGAACTACTAGCATATGACGGAACAGAAATTGATTCCGATCAATTGGATGATTAATATTTTGAACCATAGCCCAGAGGATTATCACTGAATCGTAGTCGTTACTTCTTCGTATTTCCACAGAGGGGCTTGGCCAGTGAATAATAATTGTTAGGTCTTCTTACAGTTCGATAATATAGCTGCTTACAAATGATTTCCTTCAGGTTAATGTTCCTGGTACTGCTGGGAATGCAAATCATTTCATATCATATTACTCGCCCAGTAACGCTGGGATCTTCAGCTTATTTCCAATGAATTATTTTCTTCCGTTGCTATTTGAAATGACAGATAAGGAAATCTAACTGTATTGAGAATGTGGTCTTTAAAAATAAAGAAAATTATTAGAATTCGGACAAATATTTTAAAATGTTTTCGCAAACATATATGATGCCTAGGAATTATGCGCAGTCAAAGAACTGTCTGTTAGCCAGGAACTTTTCTATGCGCTTATCGAAACAGAAGAAGTTGGTGCATATCTGAATAAATTACTATTTTAATTTAATTTGTCGCAGATCCCCGATAGTTCAAGGTGCTATAACAATAGCCAGCTTTGATATTAGTGGTAAAGGCGGCATTCAAAGGAACTATATATTATTAAAAGAAGAAAAGACAAAAAAAAACAATCTCAACAAATTTTGCGGGTTTTTTGTAATAAATTTTTTTTAAATTTTAGAAGGAATGCAAAAAATTATTATTTATAGTGTCACGTGGCATTACACGCTTTTGCCATGTTTTTGGAAAGGCATGAATACCGCTTCGATAAAACGAAGTATGTATCTTTGAACCGAAACCAATTAGCCAACCAATTTTATATTTCTTTTGGCCAAGTGCAGCTAACTCAAGCCAATGGCTATCAACCAAAACAAGTGATAATCAGAAGGTGCCAGGTCCGTCAAATACGGCGGTCGCCGGAGCAGATTCCATTTCATTGGTTTGATGGTGTTCAGGACGATGGATGTGTGATGGTGAGGAGCATAGTCCCTCTGCAATATTGTTATTTTGCGTTCCGTGCCCCATTCTGGTCGTTTTTCGAGCATGCATTGTTCACATTGATCAGTTTGCATTAGCATTGCTTGTTGACCTTTTCACCCAGTTTCAGCACTTGATTGTGCATACACGATTCTTTGCTGGTTGACCTTTTCACCCAGTTTCAGCACTTGATTGTGCATTCACGATTCTTTGCTGGTTCCACCAAACGCAGAGCATTGCCTTCTTTCTGAAGCGATTTGGTCGTGCTGTCAATGCTGATGATTTGCCAGGTGTAAGTCACTATTTTGCATGTTTGGGTTTCTCGAAAGAATCCACTTCTGATTGCCAGTAACAATTCGATGCCGGAATTCTTTCATGCTGCAGAAGCAAAATTCCAAAAGTAGTTCTTTAATTTTTCATGTCACTCAGTCAACTCATGCGGGACCATTAAAAGTTTTCCCATGGCTTGTAAACTTTTTGGAAATACTTCGCTGAGTCATGTTTGAAGTCTTCGCAAGTTGATCTTCTAGTTGCGTAACATTTTCATTAAAAAAGGTCTGCAGATCAGCGGCCTCAATTGTTTTTGATCTTCCGGAGCGCACCTGTTCTTAGTGCCAAATTTGGCTTTTCTTTTTCGCCGTAGACTTGTTCAAGAAAACAGGTTCTTTTAAAGTTAAAGCAGAAAAGCAAGGCCTCCTGTAAACACTGTTTATTTAACAAAAAAAAATACGATAATTTTGCTGTTAAAAAACTACTCTTGCGTTGTGATATGCAGTGGTATTACGACTGATTATTGTTGACGGATGTTTAACTTATAAAATAAACACAATATCAATTCCCCTTTAGAAACAATATATATTCGAATTTCTTGACACATATCGATATTTCGAGGGTAGTCTGCCCTTTTCTTCAGAGATCAAAATCTTTCAACAACCCAGGATGCGTAATGACGCAGTGCTGAAAGTGACATAAACTGAAGCGTTTGATTGAAACATATATCTAAAAAAGTGAAAACATAAAAAATGTTCCATTTTTATGAAACTAACACAGCTCTGTTATTTACCCTTAAAATCAATCAAAAGGTACTGAATTAATCATTCTATATCAATAAAAATAAAAATCCTATATCGCTGCACATTACAAATAGATTTTCGCTGAACGTTTTTGTCGCTGCCTGTCCATCATAGAAAATTGCCTTCAAACTATTTGCACAGTGCACAATTGCAGTGAATTTTCTGAAATTCCAAAAAAATGAAAATTTCCGCATCATCCAATAACGTTATATTGATATTTATTAACTTACATACCGCTTAGAATATGACCACACTTGTCCCCACCGACAATCAAAGTGAAATAGGCGATGCACTTGCACTACATTCCACAGCAAGAAAATGCCTTTGTAGAAGGACACACATGCCAATTGGAATCTGTATCAACAGTTATGACCCGCATATTCCTTTCCTTGTGAACCGCGTTCTTTGCTTTCACGGAACGATTTGCATGGAACAATTCACTCCGCACATTGAACCCCGAAAGTTATAAGACACATGACTGAAAATTTTTTTTTTAATTTTGTTACGATTTTTTTAAATTTTGTTACGAAGTCTCGAATAACCAACGCATATTTTTCTTCTCTAATTTCAGGTTCCAACCGACACATTCTTCGTGCACATTCGTGTCTTTGGATTATTACGCTCCACTTCAAATATACTGTTGTGGAATCGAAACACATATCAAATTTATTCGCTTACAGATGAAAAAGTGCTTTATAAGTGTGCAATTATAAAAAAAATAATATTTATAATATTTTAAAGTCTAAAAATCGCTAAAGTTTCTAGTGTATTAGGAAAATAAATCGAAAAAAGTATTTAACGCAGTTTGCAATCGACCAAAATCATACTGAAATATATAGTTCTGGCTTGGCCACGGAACGTGATTTGGAATTGAATGTTGGTAAACACGCTCGCGATCCGTTTTTGTTGAACCGAGCGGGGTGAAAGTTTCTAGGCTAGCAATCGAAGAGAACACGGAAAGTGATAACGCGATCGAATTCGAATCCTAGTGTTGATTAGCGGATAATCGATCAATGGTCGTATTTTACTAGTAAAGATCGTCATAACATGATCGTTTATTTCCGGTTAGACTTAAAAGCTGCAAAGAAGAGAAGAACCTCATCAAAATATTTACTGTTGCTGGTTGCCGAATCCGGAGAGGTCGTTCGGCTGCTTGAACTGAATCTAGAACGGGAATCGAGTCCTAGCATTGAAGATCACCAGGGCGGAGAAACTGACGCCGACGGTGATTGCACTGAGTCGGAGCAACTTCCCAGGGGCTACGTTCGTTCGCTACACTATTACGATTCTCACACTGAAAACCTATACAAAGCCTGCCAACGAAATACTCGCTGGTGGCGCAAGCGAAAACTGTATACGAACCGTCGCAAAAGGCTCGTCTGCCGAAATAGGCGCCACGCACCCCACGTATAGTAGCAGAGTCGATAGCCTTAATAACAATAATAGCTGTAGCCTTAAGCCTAGCGGTAAGATAAATAATAATAATAGTTCGATTGAGAATGACGGTACGGTAGATAGATGTTACCAATGCATTTTACGTCCCCCCATGTTGTTTTCAACAAGCAAGAAGAAACGACTATGGCGTTATCGCGTCAAGAATCCGAGCGGTTCGAGTCAATCACCCTGTCAAGATTCTTCGCAGACAATCGGCGAGCCTCATTCGACGCCCCAGCAATACCAACCGTATCCACTGGCCTCCAACATCAAGTGCCGCTCCTCGACGGGAGCCAAGTCCGACGACGAGAAGGGGCTGTATTGTGCGAGCGGGAGTCCTTTGAAATATATGCCCGACGACGACGATCAAACAATGATTTCGGTGGGGTCGGGCAGCGAAACATCGTCACGGTCACCGATCGCAGCCACGTCAAACGGCTCGACGACAGTGAGCGTGTTTCGAAAGTGCTGCGGTGGAGGTGGTTCAACTTCCTCCAGTCCGGTACGGACAATAGTAGCGGACGACGAAAAAGAAGAGAAGCAACGATTCCAAGCGTTCATGGCCAAATTGTCGGAAGCGCAAGTAGCGACGCTGTTGCATGTGATGGAGAACGGTGGCTCAGTGGATGGCCGGCCGAGCGACTGTGTCCTTATTCAGCGCGAAGCGATCATGAACGAGGATCCGAATGTAATTGCGTGCCGTATATGGCGTTGGCCGGATGTAAAAAGTGCTGCCGAACTGAAAAGGATACCGTCATGCCCCAACAGTGTCGATCCTGTGTATATTTGCTGCAACCCGCATCACTGGAGTCGACTTTATTGTCCAGGTGAGATATAAATTTATTTCTTGATTTTCATTTTTCAGGGTTTTCGAATAATTTATTTTGTGTTGTTTCTTGAAGAGGAGGGCGCAAAGACTAATACAAACAAGCTGCAAGTCAACACCATGTAAAATAACCCAGATTGGCTCATTGCCTTCTCTTATCCCATTTTTTTTTATAATCTATCCTGCGATAGCCTCTATATTTCTGATCGCCTATATCTTTATTTTGGAATTCGCCTATATTAATAAAAGTGATTAAAAGACTATCGACCTCGAGTTCCTCCTCAACTATTTTGATTAAAGCAATAGTATTTCACGTGTTCTCATATAATGAAGTGTAAAAGTGACATTAAATGGATGTGTTTTTAGTGACCCCACTACAATATCATTACACCAGTGAACGAATCGCATGGAAGGGGTCCAGATAACCCCTAGCAATGCGACCTGCTGATCATTTTGTCCGACAGGATATCCAAATCCTGAGCACGAATCATCGTTTTGTTAAATGAAGGAGTTATCTGTTAGAAATCAAAGTCCGAGAGAGGTATTAGTGCTCTCTGGGGGATTATTGGTAAACCCTCTTTCATGCACAATTGTATTATTTCATTAAGTGCCTCTGTCTTCTGAGCCGCAGGGATTCCTCTTATTAGCAGCGAGATGTCATCCGCTTAGCCGAGATCGATTAAGCCCTTACTGCTGAGGGTCGTGAGATAGCTGGGAACCCGTCGCTAGCATCAAAGGCAAAAATATATCACACCTGCCTCACATTTAAATCAGCCTACCCTGCGAATTCCGTTTTTATCCGATGACTGCGTTGGAAGTTATAGAGGTACAAAGAAATGTACGGCTACCAATCGCAAAAGTTTTCAAATTTTCGAAACCTTAATATTTGTTTTTTATTGTAACTACAAGATCATTACCGTTTAAAATTTTTAAGATAAGATCGCTTAATAAAGATATTACAAATAAATACAAAACCAACAATAGCGGCAACCCTATCATGGTTTCTTAACCAGATTCCTTCTGAATAATGCCTATAATAATTAACATATATCGTCGGGTGTACGCCAAAACCATGAATGTGCTAAAATGCTATTTCGAGTAAAATCAATTTGAAAATTTGACGTAATATTATAAATCAGTTTTAAAATATAAGAAACATTTTTTTTTTTAATTAAGGAAGATAATATTCTAATACTATTCCGTTACACTAAAACAATGGATCTGCACATTCATGATTTTGGTGTAACGCATTTGGCAAATACTTAGTTTTTAGGTAATTCATAAAATTGAAATTTTGACTTTGTGTAGGCATAAAATGGAATTTTACATTTCCGGTTTTGGCAAATTGTTTGTATAAAAATTCCGCGTACATTGACATGAAAAACTGAAAATCACCAAAAAAGCACATTCATGGTTTTGGCGTACACCCGACGATATCATATGAAATTCGTTTTGATTTCATGACTGCACTGGAAGTTATAGGGCAAAAGGCTTTATTATCCCGAGCGAATTTTCAAAACCCAAGACATTAAAATTACCATAGCTGGGAGCACCAAACAAAATTTTTCAACCAAATTTCCACCAAACGCGGATTCAGCTACTGTGTCAATTTCATGAAAATAACTGAATCAGAATTCATAGGGCAAAGAGCAGTTTTTTTGCTTGATAATTTTTCAAGATGGCACCACTGGCACAGTTGGTTTTCACTATAAAAGACGAAAATTTTTCAGGAGATTCGATGGTTTGATGGTTTTTATTTTCAATGCCTGCCGTAGCTGCAGGGTTGCCAGCACGTTCATAAAACACTACACGAGTCTACAGCTCAGTAACAACAATTTGCTCTTTAAGTTTCATAATGATCTGAGAATCCGGTTAAAAGTTATCGCAATTCAAAAATTTTCAAATTTTTCAATCTCATTTTAGGCGCCTAGCGCACACATGGGGCTAAAAATGTCAAAAAAAAACTATCATATTCACATTAAAAACACGTTCAAAATTCATTTCATAAACTTAATTTTTGCGAAAGTTATTAGTTGACATAAAGGCGGCATTAGATATGCGGTGTTTGTCAAACACCTCCTATTTGCCAAATACCGAACACCGAGTCAAGTAATTTGGCTTCGTGCTTGCGGAATGACAAGCACAGTGAATTAGACATTCGGGCATTGCCGAATGTTCGCCAAAACTGGAAGATGAACGAGCTGCGGGGATCCGACACAGTGCTCGTCTACTTTGATGTGAGTTGAAAGTTCGACAAACTACGGGAATAACGAGCACCCGAATGTTTGTGCTTGGCCTAGGGCAAGCACTAGGCGAGCAACCCAACCACACATGCGAAGTTTGCCAAACTAGGTGCTCGGTATTGGACAAACACCGCATATCTAAAGCCGCCTTAAAAACTTAAAAATAGATATATTTAACATGTCACTAAAATGGCCGCCAAGGGTTAAAGATTATTAACTTTTTATGAGACCTGGCACTATTCTGCTTATACACCAATGTATCCTGAACATTTCAGTTCAATTGGATGGAGCGTTCCTGAGATATTTTCACTGAAATTTTTTGATGATATATATATATATATATATATATATATATATATATATATATATATATATATATATATATATATATATATATATATATATATATATATATATATATATAGATAGATAGATAGATAGATAGATAGATATATATATATATATATATATATATATATATATATATATATATATATATATATATATATATATATATATATATATATGTATATATATATATATATATATATATATATATATATATAGTATATATATATGTATATATATAAATATGAATTTTTGGCCAAAGTGATTTTAATACTAATGTTATTCGAACATTAGCAAAAACACCCAGAACTCTGACAAAGTGGTTGCAATCTCCACCGAGACAATGCTCTTTTTCACACAGTGCTCTCCGTGAAGCAGCTTTTGGTTGAACATGGGTTCGCAACACTGGAATATAGACACTGGAATATAGACTGGTTACTATGTTTTAGCACCCTGTTACATTTCTCCTCAAAAAAAAGTTTGTTCTAAAAGGGACCCGTCTTCTGTCATTGAAGACTGCTGAGAAGAAAACATTACAGCTATTGAAACAGTCATCAGAAAATGAACTGCTAGATGCCTTCGACCAGTGAAAATAAGAATGATTCGGTGTGTGAATACATTGAAGGAGATGAACAATAGGTTTACCATAAATTGTAAGTAAATATTATTTTTCTGGCAGTTTCGTTTCTTAATAGACATTAGCTACGTATACAATGTGACTTGAAAGTGGATTTAAACCGGATTGAGATTGAAACAGTGGAATTGAAACCTTTGAACAACCCGTTTAAGTATTTTCGATTGTTTCAATCTCAATCCCCAAATCAGTCCGAAATGTGTACGTAGCTAATAATCTAGATGTGTTCAGGAACGAACAAACGAAGAGAAACGTTCCTTATTCCATTTTATGTCCAAACGTTTTACCATACCTTATATACGATTTTCGGCTACTTTTCCTGCTTCGATTCGTGCCCGTTTCCGTTTCCTTTCCACTGTTTCAATCTCAATAGCTACGTATACAATCGCCTCGTCTACAATAGCTACGTATACAACGTGGACTGATTTAGTGATTGAGATTGAAACGATGGAAAGTGAACGAGTTGTTCAAAGGTTTCGATTCCACCGTTTCAATCTCAATCCGCTTTGAATCCACTTTCAAGTCACGTTGTATACTGGGCTAATGTGGTTTCAAAGTGGATTAGGATTAGTCAAACCATGCTGTATACGCGCACCGGATTTATTTGGGATAAGTCGATCCGATTAGGAAATTTTACCGGATTGGATTGACTTTGGCGTTAAAAGACCCGGATCGAGGCCTTGAGGATTGAAAAATTCGAAGCCCACTTGAGTTCCATTCATATATGTGACGTTCCGATGCGATATACTTCACATTAGTAGAACTAGCTGAATTTTATTCGGTTGATACAGTCGCACCAAAAACCTACTTTGAAGTTTCATTTCGATCCGTTTCAAGCCAAGTCAGTCCAAGTCGCTCCGGTTTGTATACTAGGCTACTGTGGACTTATTAGCCTCATTTACAAACCGGACCGACTTGGACTGACTTGGCTTGAAACGGATTGCGGCTGGATTAACGTGGATTAGCCGAATAAAATTCAGCTAGTTCTACTATAGTAAAGCATATCGCATCGGAACGTCAAATATATGAATAGAACTCAAGTGGGCTTCGAATTTTTCAATCCTCGATCCGGGTCTATTAACGCCCAAGTAGATCCGATCAGTAAAAATAAAATCAATCAGCTGCGGGTATACAATGCGGCTTGACTAATCCTAATCCACTTTGAAACCACGTTGTATACGGGGCTATTTAGGGATTGAGATTGAAACAATCGAAAGTAAACGGGTTGTTCAAAGGTTTCGATTCCACTGTTTCAATCTCAAGCCGCTTTGAATCCACTTTCAAGTCACATTCTATACGTAGCTAATGTGACTTGAAAGTGGATTCAAAGCGGCTTGAGATTGAAATATTGGAATCGAAACCTTTGAACAACCCGTTTACTTTCCATTGTTTCAATCTCAATCCCTCAATAAACGTATCACTTATTAACGTATCACTTTACTGAACTCTTTTGGGCAACGCGAAAAGCTAAGCCCCAAATGTTTCAGTAGAACATGATCTTTTGCAAATTTTTCCGGAAAGTTTTAAGTTATTCAAAATGTTTCTGAAAAATTTATGAAATACTCTTGATTTCTCCCACTTAATAAGCAGAAGAAATTTCGTAACTAACGATGATAACTTCATAGTTATCAACATCGGTAGTTTTGGATCACATGTCTCTTGTTAATTTAATCGTACATGACAATCTACAGATAACGATGATCAATATATTACAAATTAATAATTTTAATAGCTGTAGTGTAGAATTTGGTGAGAATTTCCGTAGGTTTTCCCTAACCATTGCTCAAAAATATTTCGATAGGAAAACTTTGAATTGAAATTGCGAGCAGAGGAGGATATAAACTAGATACATATCTACTGCAATAGGCAGATACTACTACCGTAGTTTTGTCTAAGTTTGATACATTGTGCAAGAATAACTACTGCGTTTATTTTGGTTTCTTAAAATATTTAGATCGGAAGTTTTTCGCGAAATTTTTGCGAACGAATCGTACTTTATGTAGAAAACTGTACTCAATTTCGAACCACTTTTACATCAACTGAGCAAAGTTTTCTTTTGGCTTGAGTTATATAGGTTGCGCGAAGAACGCGGAAGATTTATTGCGTTCTCCGATGAATGAACAAATGGGTTTACTTAGAGCCTGGTTTTACCTGGCTCATGAATTCGAGAAACCACAACATATGCGAAAGTTTCACCGAGAAGTAAGCAAGAAGAGACAGTGCACTCATCGCTATCAAGTCTACAAACACAAAAGGGAAACTTTGGTTGCTGAGCAGATTGGAATATTGGAGCTCTGGGCTCAGTATTTTGATCTCAGAACATAGAGATCTAAGGAAATGAAACAAGCGTATACATATACGAAATTTAGTGAAGTAATTTTACTACAAAGGTAAAATCTATAAATAGAACAAATCGAGAGAATTGCTACCTCAGATATTCCTCTTGGTTTCCCCGATACCTGAGCTTTTGTTGTTGCTGAGATAGTAATTGTCAAATTCGCGTGCACATGGCCAACTATTTTTCTCTATCTATCTCACTCTATCTTTCTGTTCGGCATAGCTAGTGAATGTCAAATTCGCTTACTACTACTAACGCTCAGCTTAGGCAAATTGCTTCACTTCTCACTGCCATTTTCATTTCCTTATATCTCTCTCTTCTAAGATTTTGATCAACTACTAAACAACAAAAAAAGGCGACCTGCCTGAGGCTCCGGGCCCCGTGAACTGGTAATAGAATAAAGTAGCCATCCAAAGGCTCAAAGGATCGACCACGATTCATAAGCCATTAAATCAGCACAATTGCATAGAGCGACTACTTGAAATAATTGGAGCTTTTAAGAGAGACTCAAAATTTTACCAATTTTTCAATATTAAATCGAAAAAATGTTGGAAATTATGTATTACTGTTACATGTCCAAAAACTGTTCGACCTGTATGAAAAAAAAATCGCATAATAAAAAATTCGTTCACAAAATAACTCCCATAAAATTTGGCATTGTGTAACAAAAACAATAAGTGGAATGCTATCAAAGGGTCTAGACGTACAAACCAGATAAATATACACATACAGATGTATCCATACTCGCTTTCGAAATGTAAACAAATTTGTTTAACTAAAATATGTCATTCCAAATCATTCATAAATATGAACTAATAGTCAGAATGCGATAGACATTGCAAACTACATATCTGGGTATTAATTTAATATGACCCAATATTTGTAGCTTTCAGATATTTTAATTTGAAGACCAATTTTTGCTTTTGTATTTTAACTATTGATTGATATTGATATGTGTCAAGACATTAAAGTAAATGTAGTTTATTAAAATATATCTAGAAAAATGGATCTTTAATTTAAAATATTTCAAGTACTGGAAAAAGCTAGGGTAACCAGCTAGAAGCTTCGCGGACTGCTAGAACCTTCTATAAAAGCTGCGGTGAAACACAAGTGAATCAATCATTCGAATAGTAAAAGTTGTGTTTAGTAGTAACTGCCAAGGTTAGGTTAGGTTAGGTCGAAATGGCTGCCGATCCACAGAGACCTGCCGACCGGTACACATAGGCACAAGAGGGGCCCGTTGTGATACCATAATGCATTAGTGTCTCTCTCCTACTCACTTTAATGAGGAAACCATCTGCTTCCTTTGATAAACCGGACTATCGCCTTTAAATTGACCAGGGAGAGTTCCGTCAGGTTTGAGAAAAAGGGTTCACCAAGTGCCGTCCTTGCCAAAGCCGGGCACTGGCACATGAGATGGAGGACGGATTCCTCCTCGTCCTCAGAGCCACAAATCCGACAGAAATCGTTAAACTCTACGTCCAATCGTTGCGCGTGCCGTCCTATGAGGCAGTGGCCAGTTAGAACACCGACAGTGCAACGCAGAGCGCTTCGAGTTAAGCCTAAAAGCTGCCTGGTGCGATGCGCATCCATGGATAACCAGGACTGCCATGCTATCGCACAGGATGATTCCTCTGCCCTGGACTTCCTAGCGTCCTCAAGATATTTTTGCCTGATGGCCAATTTCACCGATGTCATCGGTATACCTATTGAGGAGCAAGATACCTCCGGTAACAAGGTTCCAAGCCTTGCCAGCTCATCGGCCTCACAGTTGCCCTGAAAACCCCTATGTCCAGGTACCCAGATCAATTGAACAACCGAATGTCTCGATATCTCCCTAAGAGATGCACGGCATTCAGCAACAATGATGGACACTATACAAGGACCAGCAAGGGACTTAATAGCCGCTTGGCTATCTGAGAAAATACCAATATTGACCCCGAATATTCGATTACACAGAAGCCAGTCGACTGCCTGATAAATAGCCACTACCTCCGCCTGAAAGACACTACAGTGGTCTGGCAGACGGAGGGACAGGTTGAGATTCAGCTCATCCGAGTATACACCACACCCGACTCTATTGTTAAGCTTTGAGCCGTCGGTGTACACATTGATAAGCCCACTTTCGAGGGTGACGCCATCACACCATTCATCCCTACCAGGAATGCAAGTTGTGAACTCCAGGTCTAGTAGGAATTGCGGAGCGATATAGTCAACACCCGCTGGAGCGGGAACTCCCTCGCATGACCGACTTCTGTTCTAGTCCATGCAGAGATGCAATTAAGTCTCACAGCAGCAAGATTGGCTTGCTGTAAGATAAGTAGTTTGGTTGGCAGCCAATGAAGCAGCACGAAAAGTGCCTTAGTAGGAGTGGATCGGAGCGCTCCAGTTACCAGCAGTGCAGCCATCCTCCGCACTTTTTCAAGCTGCCGTTTGCAGGTAGCTTTTAGAGCAGCCTGCCACCAGAACGCTACCCCAAACAATAGAATTGGCTCAACCACAGCAGTATAAAGCCAAGCAACAGTACGAGGCTGTAATCCCCAATTCGCTCCTATGGCTCTTTTACAGCAGTAAAGTGCATTGAAAGCCTTCCGTGCCCTTTCTGCTATTTTGTAGGTCCATAGTAACTTCGAGTCAAGAATAAGCCCTAAGTACTTGACCTTCTGGCTCAGTTCAATGGAGACCCCATTTAGTTTGGGTAACTCAAATAAGGGAATTTTATACTTCCTTGTAAACAGTACTAGCTCCGTTTTGCTAGGATTCACATTCAAGCCGCACTCACGACTCCAACGTGAAAGAATGTCAAGAGAGTGATTTAATCTCTCCGATAGAGTAGATAAATACTTTCCCGACACTGCCACAGCTATGTCGTCCGCATAAGCAATCACTTTGCAGCCGGCACGGTCCAGTTTCGTTAAGAGAGTATTCACCGTGATGTTCCACAGCAGGGGAGAGAGGACCCCACCCTGAGGTGTGCCCGTACTGACTCCTCGTCTTACGCTGACATTCCCCAGGGAAGAGATTATCACTCTACTTTAACTGCCAAAAGGAAAAGCGAAAATTAAGTGCAGTGGGCTGAAGAAAAACTGACTAAAAATGTAAAGCAACCAAAGCTTTTCATCAGGAAATAAGGGGGTCGGATACCGAAAATATTCTAAAATTAAATTTTATTAACTAATTATTTGTTTTAAAGTAAGTATCCCTGGGTTTAAGCCATGTCTTCGTCTTTTCTTTTCGAATTGTAAGCTTGCAATTTAGCTTACATACGATTGCATAAAGCTCTACGACCAGAATGTATCCGTGGGAAGACTAAATAGGCGTTCGAATTATGAAAACGGTTAAAGCTAAAGAAGTGAATTCTTGCGGGATAAGTATTAGTCTCATTGATATGTAAAAATTTCCAAAAGTGGATTTGAAGGACATCAAGACTTACAATAATGCCAAAAAACACTATTTTTCACCGAATAAAAATCAAAATTATTAAAAGGAAAAGAATTTTACGAAACCTGTATGACAATTTTAAGGTAACTAGGAGGCAAGTTTTCAAATAAAATGAAGCATCCAGCTCTTACCGTTTTTGAGCGGTTGTGCGCAGTCACGAGGTCGATAAAAAGCAATTTTTCAAGAATTTTTCAGAGTAAGACGTTTTGGCTGATTGACGTAAAAATTTATACGAATATTGTAGTAACTTTTGATATTTTGGCGCTGATCTCCGGGATATCTTCTAAGTAAAGCAATCTTGCATTGACCACGGTATTTCTAGATTGAATGATCTAAAATGAATAAAGAAGATTTCATGAACATAAAATATTATCTTGTACGAACAAGTAAAATTTGAATGTTTAAAAAATGTGGCATCTCACAAAAAAAAATTCGATTTTAATTTTGCCATTAAATTATTTGTAAAATGGAGAATATTTATTGGGAAATGAAAAACCTTCGGTAAAAAAAAATTCGATATTTATAAAGCTTGTGTTAAAATTAAAATAAAATAAATTTGAGGCTGATCGATTAAGCCGTTTCTGAAGAACTTGTTCACCGACTCAAAACAAAAGTTTTGAGAAAAACGCTTTCAAAATTTCAAAAGCACTTAACACATACTAAACATTTTGTTAAACTTATACCAAGCTGTCTATTTCATGTCCGTAAAATAAACCCTTCGTTCCTTCAGCTTCTTATTGTACGACTACATAGTACGATTTAGTGTTGTCTGCGAGCTTATCTTCCCTCTTGTGTGTAGACTTAAATATATGTACATTACGAAAATGAAATGACTGTGTACAATCCCTAAAAAAAGTTTGTTCAACAACTTAGGTTCACTGCAGTGTTGCCAGAAGATTTTCGTGCATGGAGCCCAATTTGGCTTTTAAAATAGCCCAAAAGAGCCCAACACTTGCCACACAATAGGTCCAGGCTAAAATTATGCCAAAAGTTTTACTTATCAGATGCAAAAAAAAAAAGTTTATCCACTTCACATGGGCTATTATTTTTTGTTTATCTATATACTCTTATATAGTCGAAAACTATATTAACAATTTCATTTTCTGATATAGTGAACGTGTAAATTGAAGAATACAGTATTTGTATCATATCTGGTGGTATTTTATAGTCGTTGCAACATATTTTGTTGAAATTCAAGAGAACTAGAATTTGCATCAAAGATGCCAAAAAATTTATTTGCACTTTATTTCAAATTTGAGTCTTTATGTTATTTATCATAGTAAAATATATATCGACTATTTTATTAGATACAGGAAGATATAGTAATAAAAAATCGAGCTCACATATTTCTTTGAAAATTTGTTATCCAGCAACAGATTTTACTTCATTGGCTTTTGCCCAAATTGTTTCCGTGCTCAGTGCATTTTGATCATTTGCTCATAATTATGAGTTTTACAAGCACAGATTTGCTAACTACTTTAGGCAGATGGTCAAATAATAGACTAAAAATATAAAGTTTAGGTTCAACCATAATTTAAAACATGAAGTGAACAGATTTCCGTTCAAGATTGAGGAAATCAGTTGCGAATTCAACTTTATATATTTGCAACGGAAAGATAGCCTAGTTGGCGAGAAATCGCGCAATCTGGCAACAGTGGTTCACACACTGAAAAAAATCCACATGGCGCCCAGAGTCATGTAACATAGTGCATTATTTATGGCCCCATACGCTATGTATATAGTACTCTGAGCTATGCAATATGACTCCCAGCGCCATAATGTCAGAATCTACATAGCGCGTGGTCCTATGTAACATGGCGCAGCATTTATGGTACCACACGCTATGTATATAGTGCCCTGAGCTATGTAGTATGGCTCCCAGCGCTATAATTACATGGCGTAGAAATTATAGCCTCACACGCTATATTACATAGTGCCATGAGCCATGTAATATGGCTTCAGTTGAAGAAGATGACTCCAATTATAGCCATACTGTGTGAGGGGACGTATAAATGTGAGTATCAACGATAAAAGCACTGTGGCCAGATTTGGCTAATTCCCGCCAATTGTGATATCTAAAAGTTAAATTGGCGGGGGAAGATTTTAGATTTCGCGGGTTGGTGGTTTTGGGGCTTTATTATGTATTTGAAAAAGTGAAATTGGGCTATATATTGTTTATGAAAAACTATATTTGGGGTGTATATTGTTTTGAAAAACTGTATTTGGATTATATATTGTAGTTGAAAATTCTATTTGGGCTATAGAGTAAACCCTTTAATCGGGACACATCGAACCACCTGAATAATCGAACTATAAAAATACCGTGCATACAATTTCTTGAAGAAAATTAACTCTGCACTGAAAAAACACATAGCGCCCGACGCCATATATTATAGTCCTCTACGCCATGTACTATAGCCCTCCACGCCATAAACTATAGACCTCCATGCCATGTAATGGCGTGGAGGACTATATTACATGGCGTGGAGGACTATAGTACATGGCGTGGAACATGGCGCTATAAGCATAGCGCCTGCTCCTATGTACTTTTCGCCATGTACTATGGCGTGTGGCGCTATATTTTATCACAATCCCTATGTACACTATGTACACTGAGAAAAGACATGGCGCCAGACGCCATAATTTATAGACTTCTGGCGCCATGTACATAGTCGATTTAGGGATTGTGATAAAATATAGCGCCACACGCCATAATACATGGCGAAAAGTACATAGGCCTACACGCCATGTACTATAGTCTTCCATGCCATGTTCATGGCGTGGCGGACTATATTACATGGCGTGGAGAACTATAGTGCATGGCGTGGAGGACTATAGTACATGGCGTGGAGGACTATAGTACATGGCGTGGAGGACTATAGTACATGGTGTGGAGGACTATAGTACATGGCGTGGAGGACTATACTGTATGACGTAGAGGACTATAGTACATGGCGTGGAGGACTATAGTACATGGCGTGAAGGACTATAGTACATGGTGTGGATGACTATAGTACATGGTGTGGATGACTATAGTACATGGTGTGGATGACTATAGTACATGGTGTGGATGACTATAGTACATGGCGTGGAAGACTATAGTACATTGAAGAAGCAAATCAGTCAAAACAGTGCTACTTACCATAAATGAGCACACGGAGAAGTCACTTGCTTGCAACAAACAGGCGCTGGCTGCATTTAGAGTCACTGAAAGAGCCATTCAATAATATGTGCCCTTAGCCGATTGAAAATGTTGTCGATCTATCGACGATACTCAAGTATCACTTGCTGACATTTATAGATCCCCTCACACAGTATGGCTGCGAGTTATAATTGGAGTGCCATGAGCCATATTACATGGCTCATGGCACTATGTGATATGGCGTGTGGGGCCATAATTTCTGCGCCATGTAATTATGGCGCTGGGAGCTATACTGCATGGCTCAGGGCACTATGTGCATAGCGTGTGGCACCATAAATGCTGCGCCATGTAACATGGGACCACGCGCTATGTAGATTCTGAGATTATGGCGCTGGGAGCCATATTGCATGGCTCAGAGTACTATGTACATAGCGTATGGGACCATAAATAATGCGCTATGTTACATGGCTCTGGGCGCTATGTGGATTTTTTTCAGTGTACATGGCGCCAGAAGGCTATAAATTATGGCGTCTGGCGCTATGTGTTTTTTCAGTGCAGTCATTTATTTTCAGCTTTTCTGGACTGAAATATTTCATCACTATAGTTAGTTCCTTCTATTTGAAGCTATCTTTCTTCTGCTTTCTTTCAAAGACATCTCCAGACAACTCTGGCCTCTGTTCGTGTCGCACGCTTTCTTCATCGATGTCATTCGCCCAGCCTATCAGAAAGATTCCTTCAGTGACCGGAACACTTACTCTGCCTTTTCTACCTTTAACAAATGCCAAGACTGCACCATTCGTGACAATAAAAAGATGATTCAATGAGGAACCTTCAGAATTTGTCAATTTTTAATGTTTTTTGCACTTTGCAAAACAACTGCTCGAATAAATAGATAAAAGTCCTCAGAACTGGATCGAATCCGTAGAATAGTTCGCGTTCTTGTTACTCGGTGTTAACTTTTTCGGGGATTCACTGTATTTGTCTGAAATCATCTGTGCTCATCGCTGCAAATATGTATGTTTATCTCACAACCGGCCAACTAACCAAATATATACGGTCATACGAATCTAAGAGGTCACGGCACGTGAGTCGTTTTAATTGTAGTAAACAGCAAGAACTCCAAAAATTTGTCCCGTCAATCCATTTTGCTTGTAGCCTAGTAAACGAAAATGATGGATGGACGTTTGGCAGGCTGATTGTAGCGCCTTTCTTGAAACGAAAAGTAAACTCTCGTTTCAGCACAGAACCGCCGGACTGCGAACGAAATGGGGAACGTAGTGGTCCTCTCATCACACTATTACTGCTTCGCGACTCGTCGCCTTTGCATTTGCCTCATGCTGTAGCGCCTCGGTCGCACCGGTCTTTGCTCCACATAGACGGCAGCGACAACACCTACACGTGCAGTATGGCTGTTGCAAGTGTATGCTCCTCGTACACAGCCCCTCTTCGGTGCCTGTCTCCGCGCCCGTTTCTATATATAGCAAGTGATTTAGTCGAACTCGAATATAAACACGATTCGTGACGAGATTGTTTATACACACAAGCTCACGGATAGCGTGTTCGAAGCCCGAATTGGAAGCGGTATAGGGTCGCGGCATGTCGGGGAGCTGTGAAACGGAACGGCGACGGCGGAATGTGGCGCTGAAACGTCGAGTGTTCTTGCGCGGAGACGAGTGTGTGGAAAAATTACACACAAATCACCGGTTAGGCGCCAGCTGTACACTGTTAACTGAAAATAACAAGACTCATTTCTTGGCTGGCGATTAAAATCAATATTTCACAATAAATCGTCGACCGGGAATAGGACGGCCGGGCAGTTTGCTACTGGCGTCTCGGACCCGCCATAATCCCGGTCTGTCCGAAATTTGGCCTTTCTGTCGAGTCGAGACGGGAAACATTGACGTGGAAGTGTTTTCGTCGCTATGAGTGCCCGTCAGCTCACTTGG
The DNA here is from genome assembly GCA_947369275.1 of Nemotelus nigrinus. Taxonomy (NCBI): domain Eukaryota; kingdom Metazoa; phylum Arthropoda; class Insecta; order Diptera; family Stratiomyidae; genus Nemotelus; species Nemotelus nigrinus. The sequence goes on from OX376372.1 coordinate 82,139,912, forward strand.
AATTTCAGAAAAATCTGCGTTTTGGAGCATTGAATGCGAAGGCGTCCTCTATACCCGCCTGGCCTGGCTACGATCATCTTCTCACACCGGGAAAGAAGTACTGATGCTGAAGACCCGTTATATGCAGCCCCCACATGGCTGCTCTGTGGCTGGCTCAGGTGCCAAACCGACCTGCGCCACAGTCGATGCACATTTCATGTGCAAATTCCGCGAGATGTTTATCACTGCCGAAGTTTATTTCTGTTCCCATTGAGATTTGCATTGTTCATTGTTTGTTGCACAATAGTTTCGGGCTGGAGAAAACTAATAAAGAAATTTAATGAGCCTGGCAACGAGGCGTGAATCAGATAGTGGCGCCACATTGGCATTGATAGATAGATTGCAATGAACGCGATACTGCCATGGCAGCGTGTCGAAGTCGAGAAGTAGGGCAACGGAATTGCTGATGTGGGAAATACATATTGGCCGAGACGAGGCGAGTCGAAGTCAGACGAGACCGCGAACATGTGGACGGCATTTGACAGCTCGTCCGAAATCGCTTTGGCTCGTGCTCAACATCCATTCCGATCGGAAAGCGGACGAGCGCCTCTGACACCTGTCAAAGTCGCTTGTCTGGACCGTCCACACACTCGGCTCGCCTGGGCTCGGCCAATATCTATTTGGCACATGAGGATCGTTGAGATTTTCAAGATGACGTGAGTGTGGTTCATTTTTAAACTGTACCAGTAGCCATTTGATTGGATTTTAATATTTTCCTAAATACGATCGTGCCGTTTGGACTGAAAGCGAAGTAAAACGTCGTGCGACTCTTTTATTGCCTTGATCTGTTTCGATGTAATGTTAATTGTACGTATTTTGATATGTCAGACCATTTCTACGTCAATACGACAGTGTAGTTCGAGTGACATACTCATATTCTATGATGATCAGGTTTCATTCTTGATTTTCACTGATTGTTTGTGAAAAATGTGAAATTTTTTCACAAGACAATGATGTTTGGTAGGTAGTACTTCGAGCAAAAATAAGTATATCAAGAAAATAATTAGAGCAAACTTTCTAGGTTTGTTTCCTGAATTTTGAGAGAATTTGATTGTTCCTGAAATATCTAAAGGTGCATTGCGAGCCTCTACAATGCAAATTTGATTATTAATATGTTGTTCGAAGTCGCAAAATTGCTTCCAAAATGCGGAAAAATAGTAGCTGGAATCCCGTAAGGTTCACCACTCTCTCCAGCCGATATCTCAAATATGCTCAATATAAAAGTAGCCCCGTGCGCCGATGATACATGTTTATATGTACTATACATCAAAACAAGCAGAAGTTATATATTGAAAACTGCAAATCTACACAGACATGCTATTGGAATATTTCTAGAAGTAGAACATCTCAATAAATGTTGAGAAGAGAAATGATACAGACAACTACCACAACAACTAACAGTTTACAACCAGACGATAGACTGACAGCAGACAGAGAAATACCTGGGATTGACATTTGACAATAGACTCTCATGAGCTATACATATGGGAAAAACATAAACCATTTACGGCATACTAAATAGACTAGAGATAGGGTATTAAGGGTTGAGACTATACACATATGCATACGTGATAAAATCTTAAAGCTGTTCGACAGATTAGGACACCCTAACAGTACCATGGAACGTTTGATTAATACCATAGCCTGTTCTAACGAATCCAAATCTTCGACAGTTAACGGAATAGTACGGAACTCTTGCACCAAGTGTCGTATTTATTTTTGGATGAGAGGTGAGAAGAAATCGCTCATCCAGAGGAGAAGAGTCTGAGTGCTGACAGCACTCGCTCCAGGAAAATAGTTTTTCGTTAAAATTTGCCGAGCTGAATTATATTCAATAATTTTCAATTAACTCAGAACTGCGAAGCTATATGCTGTAAAAGTGAAAATTCTAAAAAAAATTCATTTTAGTTATAATTTGAAGAGTGTGCAGCTTTAGCTTCGAAAGAGGAAAGTTTGTGATCAACAGAATCAAATGCTCTTGAATAATCAGTGTAAACAACATCCACCTGTTTCTGTTGATCCAAAGTAGAAGCAACCAAGTTGGAGAAGGCTCTGATGTGTAATGTGAAAGATCTGTCCGTGATGAATCCATTTTGCTCAGAAGCAAAAGAAGGGTGGCAGGGGTAAGCATATTGACAGCAACTCGTTCGAGTACTTGACCAAAGCAGGAAAAAAAGAAAATGGAGACTGCGTTATCAGATTTATAAAGAGGAGAAACTAAGGTTGAAATTAATGGACAAAGGAATACACAGAAATCAAGATAGTAACTTCGCTAGATAAGGGAAAATACCATCAGGACCGCAATTTATATTCATGCTTAGTGAATCGAGTAAAAGAATGTGGAAAAATATTTGGCAAGTTCAAAAATTTCGTGAGGGCTGGGGGCATTAAAATCATTAAGATTCGTTGAATCAAGGAAACGATGGGAATTTTTTAAGGAACATATATAAGACTCGAATTGTTTATGATACTTGGAACAAATAGAAGACTCAATAGGTGTGTTTTTTTGCTCCCCCTATCCCTAACAGAACAGAACAGACGCATTGGAAACAACAACAACTCCTGTCCCAGTGAATTCACTGTTACAGAAGTTCCTGTTCTGGTCTGTTCTGGACAGTGGGAGCAAAAAAACACGCCTAATATTGGTGAAAAATCTCGCATGATTTGTCTAGCAATAACTTCAACTGCGGAGCGTAAGGCTGAGAATTCTAAAAAGTCGTTCTAAGAACTTAAAGCTCTGTACTTGGCACGAGCTGCTTCTTAATCCTTAAGGGCAGACGCCTTATCAAACCAAGGAGTATAATTCCGTTTGTGCGGTCGGCTGGTGGGAGTAAAACGAGATAAAAAGAGAGCCATGAAATTGAAAAGTGCATCCATCGATGAAAAAAAAATCGCAATTCATTAAACTAAGGCATGGGGCAGCTTTTAGGCTTATATTATGGAAGGGCATATTCAAGAGAGTCAAATCTAGTATTTTATGTTTGGAATTCAACATGGAGTAAAATTTAGGCTAATTAAAGCCACCACATATTAAAAGCGAAGTAAAGAGCAAACCATTAAAGGAAAGTTTTGTACATAAATCAATGATCGTAAACTGAGATAGAGGATTTACATAGAACAAATACAGAGGAGACAATCAGAGTTCCGGAAAGAGTAGAGTGGCACAAATCGCAATACTGTCAACAGGAGGAAGCGGACGGAAATTGCTAGAGATGGGTCTTATTGTATCGACCTGATACTAGATTGTCATTGATACGCGAATATGATACAACCCAAATGTGTCAAGTAATTTTAATAATAACCATCATATTGATTCCATGAGCCAATAAGAGGTACATTCATTGACGCCTAGCCTAATCAAAGTCAACCAAAACTACAATACCATAGACATATAAAGAATGGACACGCAATCACAATGCATGAGCCCGTACGTGAGTGAAGCAATTTTACTACACATGCAATTTTACTCTCTGTAAAACAGCTTTCCCCTCAATGCCGCACGCACCACCCCTCAGCGCTGTAGACTCTCTATGTAAACATTCATTTCAATCCATCCAATCTACGGGGTGGTTGGGATAACGGGGAAACTAATACATTTCAACAAATTTCCAAACACATCAACTTTTCTGCATGAAATTTGTTATTGTTTTATACAAACACATTGAGACCAGAGGTCGAAAATTGCTTCATTTCTCTCGGCCCATTTCGTATCCATTCTTCTTATATCTATGTACAATACCCAGTACTACAGTACCCGTACAGGGTACAAGCGTACGATTTGGATAGTGGAGTTGTGTGAATGCTATTCTACTCGCCACCTCGTTGTCAGTACAAAAACTAGCAATACCAATTTGTGCCTACCTGATGCAGACAATGCGTGCCACAGCCCATCTCTTGGTATGGTACGCATACAGAGTACAGCCATATAATTCGAATGGATGGATCCATTTGCGAGCGCGATCATAAAAAGGTCATAAAAAGTATCAGTGAAAAATTGTGCCAGTTACAAAAAGTATCAGTGACAAAAAGTACTGGTGACAAAAAGTATCAGGCAAAAATATCAGTGACAAAAAAGTAACTGTATCGACTTGTACCTGATATAGATTTTTTTGTCACAACCCACCTCTGAAATCACTATAGATTGAGTCCTTAAAAGATGGATTGACTGGATGGCAACTAAAACAGCTCCACTATCACCATCAGCATTCGATCACGACGGGAGACAGCGTGAAAAGGAAAGAGTTCCCTATCACAAATACCGTCAGTGAGTCAAATTTCCGCAAGGCAAATGTTATGATCAGAAGCTAATAAAGCAGAAAAGTAAAACGCGCTTACCTTAGTCCTCAAGCAACGAACGTTCTGATAATATACACGAAGAGTTCCTGCACATTTAGGAGCGAAAACGGAACTTTGTGCTAGTGTGAAAACTCCCATGAGGTCTTGAAGTGAACTCTTTCACTAAGGTACCATGCGGCCTAAAACCTATTCAAAGAACATTGTCCAATCGAAGAAAAATGGTGAGACGATGCGATGTCTATCTTTTGTATGAAAGTAACGAAGAAATGCGGCCCAGTTTCGCCACTACATGATTTTAAAGAATCCACTGACGTTTCGTAAGATAGTCAAGATACAAAGATCAAGTAGAAGAGCCCTCACAATCGATAACGATGGAATATTGGCAGAAGTAAGTAACGTGCTAGATAAGGCAGAAGAGTTACCGCGAAGATGTGATTGCGATGTAGCCAGGACAGCAGTCGGAGGGATTCCTAGCCCATCAGTGAGCATAGAATGATCCGCAGCTGGACTTGACTGCGAATCGATAAAAACAAAGGAATTGACTCAGTAATTATCGGTTAATTCTTTGGATTATCTTGTTGCAGCTGTTGTGGACAATGGCCTCCTGTCGTTGTAGACCACGTGGATTGAGCAGGCAACAAATTCAGCTCAGCATGGGACTCATCCTGGATTCTAAGCTACTATGCAAGAAAAATGTAGAGGAAAGAGCTCGCAAAGTACTGTGTGCTCTTTACAGCTGTAAAAGATGATAGGAGCCACTTGGCGGCTGCAACCTTGTCTCGTTTCCTGGATTTACACTAGTATAGTAGAACCAAATCTGCTGTAAGGAGCAGATGCTGTGGAAATATACACCGATGTCTTTGAAGCGGAGGTTTTTTTCTTCATAAATCACTGGCGGTAGATCAATTAGATGTTAATTTTGAAGTTGAAGTTAATTCTGATGAGCATTGCAAATATCCTCATTTAAGTATATGGGCTAGCTGAATATTCATTACAATGCTACTAAAGCCACCCACAAAATTTTCTATAAAATTTACGGTCAGATTATAATTTCGCCTTTGAAAATAAAAATACTTTTGAATTGCTAAATCATATTGATGAGGTATAGTCAGTGTTTTGGACAGGAATTTGTAATTTTGTAATTTATTCAAAATAATTCATTTTACAGGCAAGATGCCTAGTTACAAAATGAATAAAAATAAAAATATTATAAAGAATTAATATGTAAATCAAAATAAAAAATAAAAAACACAATAAGAATAGAAGAACAAAAATTAGAAAACTGTTAAGTAAAAATAGAGAATAAAAGGACTATGGATATAATAATAAAACAGCAAAATACAAAAAAACAGGATAAGAATAGAAGTAAAAAAATTTGAATAGTAAAAATAAAGTAAGTAAAAATAAGAAAAAAAAGGATGTGTAAATAAAATTATTAAGTAGGCGAAAAAAGTTCACTACGAACTAAACTTTTGAAAATTGTAATTGACTGAGGGAGAGAACCAAGCTGAAGATTATTATGCGTCCTCAGTAAATGCAAAACAGGCGAATGAAAAAAAATGTCAGTACGTGCGAAAGGTACATTGAACATTGAGATTGCCCTGCTGGGTCTGTCATGATGGCGTGGCGTAAAAAAACACGTCAAAGATGAAGATAAATAGGCGCAATAAACTTTAAAAAGAAAACACTCATCGAGGTAAATTCTGCGCTGGTCAAGTCGAGGAATATTAAGGGCTGATAAACGTTCACTGTAAGGACAATATGGTAGGTTGTACTTGAAAATAAGGCAGCGAGTAAACCTTCGCTGGACAGATTCAACCGCCTCAGACAAATAACCGAAACGAGGACCACACACTACAGAACAATACTCAAGGATAGAACGAACAAGGGAAAGAAAAAGACGCACACAAGTGGAAATGTTGAAGGAATTGTGGTATAGACGTATAACAAAACCAGCGATCCGGGACGCCTTACGAGTGCTGGTACGAATATGAATATCGAACTTTAGCTTCCGATCGAAGGTAACACCGAGATCAGTAAAATGATCCACAACTAAAAGTGTGATATCACAGATAGAGTAAATTAACTCAAAAGGACAAGGCATCAATGTAAAAGACATTGAGTAACATTTGGAGATATTCAAGGACAAGTAATTACGGTCACACCAGGAAGCAAGACGATTCAAATCGTTTTGAAGAGCAATATGATCGGAAGGAGCATTGATGACGCGAAAAACTTTCAGGTCATCAGCGTACATTAGACAAGGAGATTCAAACACATTAGGAAGCTCATTGACGAAGATGTTAAATAGTAAAGGCCCAAGAATAGATCCCTGAGGTACACTGCAGGTAGGAAAAAAAGGAGAGGACGAGGAGCCACGGAGAGAGACGCAACAAATACGATCAAATACAAATGATGAGAGCCACGAGAGAAGGGGCTCCGATATACCATAATGCTCCAATTTAAGAAAAAGGAGCTCATGATTGACCGAGTCAAAGGCCTTAGAGAAATCAGTGTATATGGATAGGGTTTGCAGGGAAAAATAAAAGACGTCCGACCACTCTGAGAAACACTTTAATAAAGAAAGGAATAAATGCTTAAGACTAAGATTGTATTTTGTGAAAGATTAGTAGAATAATGGTGTGATTAAATGAGAGTGTGTGTGTAATAGAAGCGTAGGGTTTGCAATCTCTCACATATATGACATGTACTTGGTGGTGATTATCTAAAGCAGAACCAACAAAATGAGAAAACTCTACAAGGTTAGTGGTAGTACTTCGGCCTTTCACGAAACCATGCTGTTGAGCAGGAAAAACATGATGAAGAGAATCATAGACACGATTAAAAACTAAACGCTCACAGATTTTAGAAAAACAAGGAATGATAGAGATCGGGCGATAGTTAGTGACTACGTTTAGATCACCAGACTTGTGGATAGGAAAAATGGTTGACACTTTCCAAGAAGCTGAGAAAATACCATTACACAGACTAATGTTAAAAATGATGGACAAGGAACACAAAGAGAAGAAGCAAGTTTTTTAACGAAAAAGTTGGGAATTCCATCAGCGCCAAGAGAAGAGCTGGAGTCAAACGTAGATACAATAGATTGGACTTCAAGAGGATTGGTCTGAAGTACCGATAGATAAGTACCGATAAACATTCGTGCAAAGTCGTTCTATGCGTGAATCTTTCAATCAACCCATAGATTATCAGAGTCATTTATTCAAACTTTATCAGGCACCGAAAAATATTTCTGAGAAAATCCAGTAATAAAACTTGTATCCTCCTAAAAATCGAATGAGCATTAAATTCGTTAGGATCGGTTTTAGATTTGTTTACGTCGAGATTACATGTTTTCTCGTTAATTCAATCCCCTGATAAACTACGTAGTGTTTATTAATTAAATTATTTCCTGGGCGTGCCATCATTAGTGCACCTGCAATAAGTACGAAATAAATTTCTGACGGAAAAAACAGGCCCATTAGTTTAACTTGCTTGGAATTGACAATTTGACTTACAATCGACTCATAGTCGAATAGCCTTATTCACTTTTCGCTATGCCAAGGCCAACTATCCAGCAATCTGCATAAGATTAAGCTGTGCGCCATAAAGATTCACATCAAAAAATTTTGATTCTATATAAAGTATATGATGGCATCCGTAATAAATACTTCATAGATTCCAAAGAAGCTCTAATAGAGCTGTTCAGTATGCATCGGTAAATGTCGTCGATATCTATTGATTGGCTTGGGCGCTATCGCTTGTAAAAAAATACGACTTTCTGTTTTTTATTCGCATTCATAAATGTAATGTATCAAAGCAAAATAATGACATTCTTTTTTTGGTTTCTTATCTCCTCGGCTATCATATTTTTTTCAACTTGTTCCTTTCATTGCAATTTATTCCAAGAAAAGGCAGCCGAGTGGTCCGAAAAAAAACAGTAAAATTAAGTCGCAAGATTCAAGTTTTTTTTTATCTATAACAAATTCAAATTCACTATCTAAAAATAGTAGTGAGTCATACGAACTGGCCAGATCTCCATTCATGTTGGAAGAAATATAATATGTGTGTATCTATTTTTTTCTTGGACATGTGTATGCACATAAATTTGTACGTACGTGTGGATGTATCTACCGAGGAGGCTTTTAAAACTATCGGAAACATTAGTTGTTCTATTTGCATAACTCGTTGTGTGTGTTGACGATAAGTGGTTTGCCAAAAAAATCGAAACAAATCGAATCGATCAGATTTCGAAGTCATTTTTTCAATCGGGCATATGCGATCTTTTGAGAATATATGAAGAGGAGAAGAAAATAATGATGAGCTTTAGATGATTGTTTGTTGGCTATCATATAGAATGCAATTCAAGTTTACTCTAAATGCGCCGAGCTATCTAGGACATTGAATGATGGCCGCCCAGTTAAAATAAAAAAATCTCTAGTGCATAGAAACCGCTAAAGACTCTGATTTTCGAAGAAAAGTAGAGGAAATGAGTAGATTTTGAATGTATGCTCTACCAAACGTGCTCCTCATTACGACCAACCTGTATCGAAGGTCATGCATCACTTTGATCTGATAACTGCATTGGAAGTCGTAGGATATAAAGTTTTCAATGAATTTGCTGGAAGTTTTAAAAGTAGAAAGAAAGTTTCAAAATTTTGGAGATCAATCATTTCCGGCTCATTATCTTTACAAGATCATTATCATTTGAATATTTGATGGTATCATCCTCTCAGGTCAACCTTGTTGTGATGAAAGAACCTTTGCATCGCAAGAGGTCAGGCTAAGTGTGTCCGGAAAATAGCACCAGGATTAATCCAATGTATTGTATTTCTGCAGGTAACAGCCAGGCTGAGTCTGAAAATTCACCCCAGCTAGGCTCACTCAGTACAGAAGGGGCTCGGACTCTGCAGACCTCATATATGGCTGATTGCATCTCTTGTGGTTACAGGCATCGGGAAGGCGAAAACAGCGTCTGAGAAAAGACGTCTTCTCCCAAATCCTCGCCGAAAAGGAGGAGTGAAGCCTTAAAGAAGTCAAAACTCCGACTAGTGCTTGCAAGACACCTGCAGAAAGTATGGAAGCAAGGAGTAATATGTGGTTAGGACTCTGCAAACCTATGGTGGCTTTCAATCGTAGGCAACGAAAGAAACTGCGAAAAGTGAGAAAACTGCCGATTCCCTACTTCCGTCACAAACACAGGAGCTGAAGGAACTGGTATCAGTACTCTGAAACGGAGAGGCTGGCACTTCTGGTGGGTTGGAACAAACGCAACACGCGATGAAACAGCGTCTTTGATTTTAGAACTTCTGCGGGACTACTTACTCTTAACACTTGGAATTCGTAGTTAGATCAATGACTGGATGGCGCATATTGCATGATATCTCACTCTCTGATCATCGCTACTTGGGATTTTCTTTAGATCGAAAGCTCGTGGTGAAGAGAAGATTCACAAAAACACTGCTTGTACCAAGTTCAGTCGCCTTCTTGTAGATAAAGCGTGTCCTAGTGTAAGGATGAATTCGCCGAAGTCAATAGAACCCCGGTTAAACACTCTTGACACATCCATATTAGGTAGCGTTGAAAAGGTCTGCCCGATCAACAGGAACAGATGCAGCAAGACCGTTCCTTGGCGGAACTGGAAAATACAGAAGCTTAGGATGAAAAACCGGAAAACTCCTCGATCAAGCTTGTAGGACCAACACAAAGGATGTCTGGCTGGTTCGCCTAAGAATCTCACAAAGAATTTATAAAAATTGGATGTGGGCCTCCAGAAGGAAATCTTTCAAACCCTTCTGCGAAGAATGGGAGGATGCAACAGAGACCTCGAGGCTATGCAACAAAAAGACCAAGCTGGACTCCTTAGAACGTCCAGTTGGGAGCTTACCAAGTCCAAAAAAGATTTGTGCTGAAATATGCCTTTGATCAAACTTTCTGCTATTCACGTCAGAAGAAATGTTTTTTCACAGCTAGATCTGTGGACACGGGCGAATAAATCAGAGATGCAATCACGTCTCCTGAAAACTTCAATTTCAAGATAGTTTTGGCTTTCAGCAGTTGACGCCTCCAATGGTCTCAGTCTAGTAATTGTAAGGCACAGGTGCACTAGGGCGTTTAAGTATAACTAGCCCCTTGAATGAAGAGCAGCATGAAAAATAATACGAGCTGGCCTTTTTGTCTCTAGTTTCCTGTGCTGCGGGATTAGTAATGGTGGCTATGCCAAGATATTGGTGAACATGAAAGAGACTTTTGACTGCGTGCACTTTAAGGAGTTATGTGGAGCTGCAAAGCTAATGACGTGGATGATATCTTAGACTAATAATACGCTGCTGGTATTGATACCAGGGTATCGATACCACTACATCGATGACTTAGGAGAGTGATACACTACGTGGTATTGTCTGACATCACCTGTCAAATCGTAAATATAAATGAACAATAGAATCAAAAATGAAATTGTGGCAACTATTGTATTGATGTGTTGACAAAAGCAAGTATAAAGTTAATTTAAACATTATATCCGAGGCAAACAAAATATTGTTTAGGTGGAGATTTCAAACTAGAGGGAAGTATCTGTTCCGCATTTTAGCAAAACGAAACTCAAAGACGCCTTCGCGTCAGCCAGAAAACTATCAACTTCATAGTTGGTAAGATAGGGCATTTGACTCGAGAAGACCGCAACCCTTTCGGCCGTAACGCTTTACGCACTGGGGTCGTGAACCGATTACTGAATCATTACAAGTATCTTTGGAATTGAAAGGACAACAGTCGGTCAAACAATTTTCTAGGGCTGTCATCTCCTCGCATATTTATGCAAGAACATGTGAATTTCTGCAGCAGCCTCTTAAATCTTTCAAGTTGGTACCTCATATACCAATAAAAATCGAACTTCCGTTGAAAATAAAACCATTAAAGAACATTTGTCAATAAACTGTTTAGGGACGTTTGATTACGACATTCACCACTGGCTGAAAATTGTCTCTGCTGGCAGTAAAATATTATTAGTGAAATAGTATTAGTTAAATGTTGCTGTCAAAATCTCAAGCCGACTGCTACTGGAAAACAAGAGCGACAAATGTACGTCGACTCCCTACTAAACGAACTGCAACAGGATCGGCTTTAAGCGCGGCGGCGGGCATTTGAGTGCATTTTTAGGTACTCTTATATATCCATCAATAATTTTTTTTGTGAAACAAGTATTCGAAAGAAAAACTGATTATGTTGTATGCTTGGCTATGAAAACCCTCTGGGCATTTTCAGCCTTATACAATACAAGGTATTGCCTGCATCGATGTGTTGCCCAAATATGTTGCCTCCCAGGGGCGTTGAGTGCCTAATGGAAGTCAAATATTCAAATATTTTTTCAAATTTCGGTTTGTCATAACTTGTTACAAAAAATTTGATAATAACGAATTCCACAGGGCTATTTTAGGTTTACCTGAAACAGTAATGTGGGATATTTGATGAATAAACAGGCAATTCTGTAGTTCAACCTGGCATGTAAAAAAAATTTTCATAACATCTAATCTCCTGAAAATTTTCGCTTTTTAGAAAAAAAGGCAAATTATTTATAAATTTAATGCTTTGTCCATTCTGTAATGTTAGGGATTTTCGAAATTCCGCATCTCACAAGAACGGTAACCCTTCATCGAATTACCCATTTCACGAAAATTCACAAAATCCTTAGTTTTCTTCTTTGTTTGTTTTTTTTTCCTTAGTTTGTTGGAGTAGGAGCAACCCTGATAAAAGTTTACGCTTCATACGACTTTTATGTATTGAAATTCACCTACCTCCTAAACTACTGGCCATCCCATTCTAAAACTTTTATCATGAAATAAGTACACTTTAAGCTTTGTTTTTATATAGGTCCAAATTATTCAAATAACGAGCTGAAGAGTTTACTTCCGGTTTTACACAGGAAAAACAATTTGTTTATCAAATCTAATTTTAAAATTAAAAAGCACAGTGAATTTTCTATATTTTTTAGATTTTTTTTCCAAAAAAAATCCTTTCATCAATTTTTTCCAATTATTCAGAAGCTCATAGCTCGGCAACTAAACTTCAAAGAAACAAAAAATTGTGTATCGACGTTCATATATTCTAGAAGTACCACTATGCACAATATAAACGAAATCCAGAGCATATACTTTTTTTTTTGTTGTCCGCTTGACGTGAAATGACCATATTATATTACCGATTTGAGGTTATTGATTTGCTGCAACTCTGTGCATTTTGAGTGAATCCCAGAAAATAAGATTTTTTACTCTACTTAAAATATCTGCATTTTTGATTCGGCCACTTCAAGCTATTGTGCTCAATAAAACTGAAACCTAAACTTTGTTTCAAATTTGCGAATTTTTAAAAAGTTAGAAAAACGTCGCAAAACTTCAAAAATTCAGCTAAATTAGCTGTTGCAATATTTTTTTCAGTCCCACCGGCTCCGGAGAGAATCGAATAACGACATTCTTACATTGCTCCACAATTCGCGATTACAGCTCGTTTTTCAATTTTTCTTGCTGGTGTGTGCATGGCAATTGATTGCGACCACGTTCGTATCGCTAAGATGGTTGCCAAGAAGAAAAACTCGATGTGAAAAGCAGAAAGACGACAGCGGCGCTGAGAAATAGCCGAACAGCTCAAGAAAATGATTATTCGGGACTAATGTACGTACCCACTTACGTGTGTATCTGCTAAGTTGTGTATTCGCGTCCGTTCGCTATCTTCTACTGCGTAGCTGTGAAATGTTCGCCTGAATGAAGAGCAGAGTATCTAGTGTGTTAAGTTGAAGATTTGGATGGGACGGCGGCGATGGCATGACGGTACCTCTTCCAAACTGAACAAATAAACTCGCTCTCCGTAAACGCGTTGCCCGGCACGGCCCGGTCCGGTCCGCCCTGGCTAGCCTGGCATGGAGCGGCTCGTCTGCCGCGCATAGATGAAAACTGAAAAGTATTTTATTAAATTATACGACGACGACTTTAAGAGATTATTTCCTGGCGCCAGCCGCTAAGTCCACGCAAACAACTTGGAGTCGCGGACTGCCAAACTTGAAATGCGTTTGGCGTCGTGACGGAGCCAAATCGCGGTCGAAGCTCGTTCAACACAAGCAGTATGACAAGTCAGACAAGTGTCGAACGGAGCCGTTCAGTCGTGCAAAACCCGTCAGGGTTGACTACGTGCACGGTCGAGCACAGGGTGGCGGAGATTGTATCATCCGATTTCGTCGTACCCTTCGGCGATTTTTACTGGCGACAATTTTGTCATATTCCGTGCGGACGTTATCGGTCGCGGAAAAAGACGCCGCCAAAACTAAGCCTTCTATGTATGTTTTAAGTCTGTTCCATCATTTTTTACCACACTTGTAGCGATAGCAAGGAATTTGCAAGCTTTGTCGAAGCAAGCGAATTTTGCAAGTGGTGATTGCATCGAGTGCAGTGCAATAGCTTTGTTGGAACTAGATTTTTTAATCCTCAGCTATCTTTTCCCGCGTAGCCTAAATTTCATTCTTAAATTTCACTCTTAATGATAATACCAAAGAAAAGTGCGAGAACTCCAGGGGGAGAGTGCTTTGCAAATATAACTATTCGTCCAGTGCTACGTGATCATGCTGTATTTAGTAATAATTCTCAATTCTTTCATCATGGTTTCCAAAAACGATAAGAACCGATAAACGATAATTCTACGAGTTAAAGTGATACACACTGCCAAATCTAAGATACAGACATATAGTCGAGCAAATGGATTACGAAGAAATCTCTAAGGCCTTAATAGTCATAGAAGAAGTAGTAAAGCGATCCAGTGGTTACCTAACAAAACTACCGATTCGGAAAGATCCGTAATCGTTTGCTTAAGTACTGATAAGCTAGTGGGTGCCAATCAGCATTACCCGATAAGAATATGAAATAGATTGATTTTAGAAAGCACCTCTTTCGCAGAAAGCAATCTACTTATTCGTCACTAGACTTATCAAATCGAATAGAAATTACACTAAAGCGCTTATAAGCCTGACGAATCGATAAAACTTCCATATGAGGTAGGCCAGAAATGGCAAGGTCGCACGATTCTAGGAATTCGAGAGAATAAGGGAAGTTATGTGGAATAAACACTTGCATGTTGCCGTTATGAGTGTTATGACATTTCGGTATCAATTTGAATCGATGTATGCGAGAAGTCCTAGTACCTCGTCTAGTTTTCAAAAATTCAAAAGTGTAATTTATTTCCTAAAAATATTCGAGTCTTCTCTAAAAACAGGCGTGAATCTCTGTATGTATTCATCACTGATAACCCACTTTTACCGAACCACTATTACAAATGTAGGAAATAGCGTCGACTGATAAGATAAAACTCAAGAAATGTAGCCAAAAAACTTTTTTCACATTCTCAAGGCCGACGCTGGCAAAATGTTGAGAATCTGAAACACTATATTTTCTGCTAGCTGGGAAATCATATCCGAAAATAGCTGAAAATGCTTGCAAACTTCTCTATCACGTTACATTCCCAGTAGATAAGTGGATCTCTTACATTCACTCTAGAAAACAATTTGCTGCTTTCTTTCATTGAGTTTAGATAGATTTGACTGAGAGTAAAAAAAGCGCCTCATGAGGGTGCATACTAACACAACCATGTGCTTGAGCGCAACGATAATGATTTCGCGTGAGTTAATTTACACTAGAAATTGATAAGACGTTTTAATTGAAATGTATGAAAGTAACATTTCGACACCGAGCCAGGGTACTTACTGTACAATATGCTGTTCCCCGCTTGATTATCATCGGCACATGGAATCGCTCAGACAATGAACTTCTATACATAAGTCAAGTGATGAAATAGTGCTTAGTGAAAAAATGACTTTTGGGACAGTTTGAGAGAAAGTGACGTTGCCGTGAAAAATTAATGGCAGAAGATAAATTTGATAAGGCCAATGTGCTGCTTTGGGGTATTTAAGGAGAAACTGTGATAAGAGCACCAACGTAAGTTTCGGCCTAGACAAGTTCTAACATGTTTATATATCACTACTTGGGTGCATCTTGGTGATACTAATGTGTTAATATAAGCAAATTAAACGCTAAATGTGTAAAAGACAAGCTAAAAAAACTAGTGGAAATAAACTTTATACTTGGCATGATGCATCTATTGCGAAATTCACATTGCACGTTGAAGTCAATTTTTAATGCGAAACATGTCTAGAAAAAATATGCATTTTCAGCAAAAGGCTTCAGTTAATAAACAAACTCGAGTGCTGCAAAAATCATGTAACAAAAAATGAACATGACATTTCGATTGGTGCTACCAATTTCTATAAAAAATGATTGAAATTATTTACAAATCTCTGCTTGTGACGGCACTACTAGTAAGAAGTATCAGCTGATTTCGAATACTATTTTGTCGCTCAAAAGTCCGCTCACACGCCGCCTTAATTAAAATAGGTGTTAATTTAGGTGATATGGGTTTGTTTGTTTCACTAAACAGACACACAAATACACAGAAAATAAATATAATTTGTGAAATCGTGAATTTGAATTTCAGCTACTATATATCTTACATAAATTAGAAACTGTGTAGACGCAAATGCCACAAAACCATCTACCTTATGATCAAAAAAGAACCGGAATTTTAATTTTAAAATTCCCGCGCTTGTCCAATCGGTAAACTTTTATTCTCTCAACGTTGGCAACACTTTTATACACATTCTGTCAAATTTTGACGCATATCGTACGATTAGTTTTTGTTTGGCGTCTATACAAAGAAGTTGAAAAATTTTCGTGTGGCGATTTTTATAATGGATGAAAATTTAGAACAACGTGCGTGCATCAAATTTTGTGTTGCAAATGGATTTAAGTGTTCCGAAACGTTGAAAATGTTAGAAAAGGCCTTTGGTGAATCGTGTCTAGGAAAAACGCAGGCATACGAGTGGTATAGACGGTTCAAAGGTGGTCGTACAAGCTTGGATCATGATGAGATGATCCCTGGCCGCCCAACAACATCTGTTACTGAAGAAAACATTGAATCGGCGAAGCAAATCGTGTTGCAAAATCGTTCTGTACCAATTAGAGAGATTGCTGTGTTGTTGGGCATCTCTTATGGATCAGCCGAACACATTTTAACTGATGTTTTGGGTTTGAAACGCGTCGCTTCTCGGCTGGTGCCAAAAAAGCTGAATTTCATTCAAAAACAGCGTCGTGTTGATGTGGCTAAAGAGATGATTTCCAACGCAGATAGTGACCCCACATTCTTCGAACGCATCATAACTGGTGATGAGACATGGGTCTATGAATTTGACATGCCCACCGAACAACAATCGGCCGAATGGCGCTTCGAAGGCGAGTCGAAACCGAAGAAAGAACGCCAAAGTCGGTCGAAAATCAAGGTTATGCTGATTGTTTTCTTGGATATTCGTGGTGTGGTGCACTATGAATTCGTTCCGGACGGTCAAACGATCAATAAGGAATATTATTTGGCCGTTATGCGTCGTTTGCGTGAGGCCATTCGCAAAAAAAGGCCAGACTTATGGAAGGAAAACTCATGGATTTTACACCACGATAATGCGCCGGCTCACACAGCGTTGGTTGTGTCGCAGTTTTTGGCCAAAAACTCAACCAATATCATCAACCAAGCACCGTACTCTCCAGATATGGCCCCGTGTGACTTTTTCCTCTTCCCCAGACTCAAATTGCCATTGCGGGGAACGCGTTTTCAGACCATAGAGGCCATGAAAGAGAATTCGCTGCGTCAACTAAAGGCCATACCTTCGGCAGCCTATAAAACTTGTATGGAAAATTGGATCAAGCGTTGGCATGCATGTATTGCCGCAGGAGGAGAGTACTTTGAAGGCGATAATAAAGAAAATTATTAAAAATTGAAATTTTGCGTTTTTTAATAAAATTCCGGTTCTTTTTTGATCATAAGGTATATCGTCTAGTCAATCCACCTATATCGTCAGGTATTCTTTCACATACTGGCTTATCATCTCCTAGAGTTTGAAGATTAGGCGCATTTTTTTTGCACCTCTAGGCTCGTTTTTTGCAATAGTTATATAGTTTTGATTAGGTCAACAACAAAATGCTACCTACCTCAGTGATCTCACTGAAGCAGATTTGTCTATTAATTTACATCACAACCAATTTCTTTCCTACCACGTTCTTCGTATAATTCTCCTGCTTTCATGGATAAAAAAGTAATGTAATCCCATGACAACCCCTGTTGGAGATAGAGATTGGAGCTGATAGAGAGTTTCATACACAAATTTACAATCAATGTTAATAGGAGTATCGAGTGATTAGTTCCACGGCTCACTTTACTCCTGATTAACTCAGGAACCTATTCAGAGCTACGTGAACTCAAAGTTCGGGGTGGATGGATTGCTGCTTCTATTATTATCAGAACTACAGCCGAACAAGTTTCTACATATGTCCGAATCAAACTTGACTATAATTCGCCTTTGTTATTGTGTCGACAGCTTACGCAGGATAACTTCGACCATCAACAAGTCTCTTCCTCTGATCTGCAAAAGAAGAATTTCTAGCCGCCTGGAGCATTCGTTAAAGAATTAGTTAGGACTCTCGCTAAGAATTTTTGCGCCAGAGCATCGAATAAAGCAGCGTTTCAACTGAAATCTGAAAATTTAGTACCAGAATGCTTGAGATTTGATGACCAAAGTTAATGCCATGATTGCGTCCGATGACGTTATCTGCCTATCAAACATCTGGCAGTCTGGAAATAGAGCAATGTACTTTTACCCCTTCACATCTTGTTTTTTTCACTTTCTTTCGCAGGCAGCGAAACTGGTCTTCTTGTGATTTTTATTTAGAAGGTGGTGTTTTAATTAGAGCTTAAACATTTCTGAATGGAATGGTCTGTAGTGACGTCATTCCTCCCCAATTGAATGTGGGATTATCTATATTTCATCTTCGCCGTCCTCAGAGCTGCTTCCTGCTGCTAAAAAGGTAGCCAATGGTGCGATGTGTGGTGTGAACATATCGAAGCTTTTCTTGTCTTATATTAACTGGCTTAAAACTTACTCTGGCATTCCTTGTGTTCCGTATATTCGTGATACATCTGCCTCCTCTTCACAAGACATCTGTGGGCTTCTTGCTCAATTTCAACCATCTCGTCAGAATCTTTCTATGCCGTCAATTGATTTTCACGTAGGTACCTACTGGAACCCGGTTTTCTTTTACTAATCTCTTATGACTTTATCGTTCAGATTTGAATCTGGTCCATCGCCAATTACATAATCTCCGACAAAGTTTTTTTCATCCCTCCCTCACAAGTACCACAATGTCATCGGCATACGCCACCGCCTCAAAACCGCTGGCCCATAACTCTCTAGTATCTCTCAGAATCCAGAAGATCTTGTGGATATTCAGGATTTTGTGGATCATCGTTCCAACTATTCTCTTTGCTTTAGCCTCCATAAAGTTAGCCTCAATTCGCCTGTTTTGAGCAAGTCTGATGCCCAACACATCAGAGTTATATCCAGTAAAAATACACTGTAGAATGAGGATGTTGGTCCTGTCTGCTCTTTAGGACATGACAGGCGATAGCTTGTCTATCCCTGTGGCTTTGTAAGATCGGATTATGCCTGTAGCACACTCAATATGGATATAATCTCCTATTTCTTTGATCAGCTACCCGGATGGCTGGTGGACTGTTCGCAATTAGTCGTTCCACGATGCTTTGTTAGCCAGTTCCAGTAGCTGGTCCAAATACTCGTTTGAGTCCTCTGCCCAATCCCCGTTTTCCTACGCAGCAAAGTAGGTACGCCGGGAGTAAGACTTAGGACCTTTCTGATTCTAGTAGCTTCTGTACTTCCTTCATGATAACTTTTCATGATCTTGATTGTCGAAATAGCGGACCTGCTTTCGCTCTTTTAAATTCGAACTTCGGTTGTGTGTATCTCTTAGTTTTATTAATATTATAAACTATATCAAAAAGAAAAATTAGTGAAGTGGGAGATGCTAATCTCCCTCACGCTCATTGTTCAGTGGTAAAATCCTTTTGTAACATGAATAAGAAGCGGAAAAATGCGGTCGCGAACCCGAATCGGCCTTCCAGCAATAGTGAAAATTACTTCGCTCCACTTCAGCTACTTAATGACGATGATGTCACTGGTAATAATATCCCATCTCCTCATCGCGAGACCCCTCCACCAATCATTATCTTGAAGCAAAAATCAAGTGCTATAAAATCTCTCCTGAACGGGATCTCAGTTGCTGATTATGTAATGAAAAATATATCAATTGGGATTAAGTTGCAATGTTCATCTTGTGCCTCTTACGATAAAGTACAGCTTGAACTCAAAAAAGCAAACATTGAGTACTTTTCGCATGAACAGAAAAACAAAACACCTTTCAAAGCAGTTCTCCTCGGGCTTGGAAATACAAAGGAACACCACATCCCAAACAAAATTACGCAGTGCCACAACTGTCAAATGCTCGGGCACGGAGCCAAGCACTGCAATGTTCAAATATTCTGTCCGAAGTGTGCAGGAAACCACCGCGAGGAAGACTGCACTTCCCAAAATCAACTAGTTTGTGCAAATTGCAAAGGCCCGCACAAATCCACTGACCCTAGTTGTTTACACAGGCTGCACTTCGTGGAGATGTGGAGTAGACTAGGAGGTCGCTCACAACCAAATAATCGCACCCATTCAAGTGCCAAAATAAGTGCGCACCGAGCTGTCGGCACTGGCAGTAGCACTAACTTTAATTTAAATGCAGCTGTAGGAGTAGTAATTGAATCAATGCTTTTCTGACCCAGAAACAGAAAGAATTGTTAAATCTTCC
Organism: Nemotelus nigrinus; assembly: GCA_947369275.1. Lineage (NCBI taxonomy): Eukaryota > Metazoa > Arthropoda > Insecta > Diptera > Stratiomyidae > Nemotelus > Nemotelus nigrinus. The sequence continues at coordinate 82,160,032 of OX376372.1, forward strand.
GCTGAGAAAGTCAATGAATCCACTAATCAAAATATTCCATTTGAAACTGTTTTTGTCTCATGCCTCAGCAGCTTGATTGCTTCCCTTAAAAGAAAGAAATCCCCTGGTCCTGACAACATTCACAACTTACTTATTAAAAATATGCCGAAAAAATCCCTAGAAGTTTTATGTCACATCTATAACGTTTGTCTAAAATACTCTAATATCCCTAAGGCTTGGAAAACGGCTAAACTAATTCCCATTCTTAAGCCAGGTAAACCGAGTGATAGGCCAGAAAGCTACCGACCAATAAGCCTTCTTAGTGTCCTAGGTAAATTACTTGAAAATATTATCAAAGCCAAACTGGATGCATTCATAAATTCAAATAATATTATTCCTAATGAACAATTTGGTTTCAGGGAGCAGCACTCTATGACGCATCACATTCTTAGGATAACAAATCACATTCGCTCTAGCTTAAATAATAAACTTTCCACGGCTCTAGTTCTGCTTGATATAGAAAAAGCTTTCGATACTGTTTGGCATGACGGTTTAACTCACAAACTTATCAAGTTGAATATCCCCTTCCCGCTCGTTAAAGCTATACAGAGTTTCTTAAATGGTAGATCTTACACTGTTTACCTGGGTAAATCTATGTCATCTCCACGTAGCATACCTGCTGGTGTACCGCAAGAATCTGTACTCGGTCCCGTATTATTCAATATTTATTTATCCGATGTCCCGTCTCTAGCCAGAAGTTGTCAGCTAGCAATGTTTGCAGACGACACTGCATTGTTTGCCTCAGGCGAGACTCCAAACGCAATCATTCCCGGCGTGCAAACATTCCTGAATCCTATCTCAAAATATTTTTACAAATGGAAAATCAAAGTCAATGCTGGGAAATCGCAGGCTATATACTTTACTCGGAAAATAGCTTCTAAACACTTCACTGAAGCCAAACTGTCGCTATCCAACATTGACATTGAATGGTCCACGTGTTGCAAGTATCTCGGAGTGTTCTTTGACCAGAAGCTTACCTTCAACTTGCACATTTCAAAAGTAGTTGACAAAATCAACTTACTTATTCGCGTTTTGTACCCTTTCATTAACAAACGGTCTGAACTAAGCTATGGCAACAAAATGCTTATATTCAAAGCCATCTTCCAGCCTGTAATTCTCTATGCTGCTCCTGTATGGGGTGATTGTGCCAAATGTCACATCGCGAAATTGCAAAGAGCACAAAACAAAACACTAAAACTTATCCTGAAAGTTCCATGGCATTTCTTAACACAAACACTACATAACATATCTCAGATTGAAACTGTTCCCATATCAGTGACAAATCTCAAAGAAACATTTCTATCCAAATGCCGAAATAACGGCAACCCCTTAATTACCAGCTTGGGTTGATTGGTGACTGTAAATGAGTGCAATATAGGTTAAAATAGTCCTTCTAGCTGTAAGTCTTATGTACACATGGAGGTTTTTATTTTAAACTTTTTCCTCTAATACCACATTTACTAATCTGAAACCGTTGTCATTATATAACTATAACTATATCATAGTAGTAGGGAGATGTTTAAGCTCTAAACTCTAAAAGTACTGAAGTTGTATGCAATATTATTCTTGTAATTCTATGTTTGAAATTATGAATAAAAAAAGAATCTTGAATGTTGAATCCTCATATTATTAAGTTTAAAAATATTTGTCGAAATAATTTCATTTAGATTAAGATTCTAACTTGAGTTACCGGTACTTTTCTGTTTTCCCCCCCCCATTTTTTTCACTTTTTGTTGTTGCAATGTTTCTAAAATTGATTAGAAAGTAGTAATTAACCAAAATTATGGTGGAGAAACACGTTTAAAAGAAAAAAAAAATTTTTTTTAATATTTTTTTAAATTAATTTTTTAATTTAAAAAATTAATTAAATTAATTTAAATTTTAAATTAATGTCACATAACAGTGAGAATAAATTTTGCTCCATTTTTGTCGTCTTCCCTTTCCGAAGCTTCAACGCAATTTACAATTAAGCTATTACATTAATAATGTTGTATACAATTTGTTTATATGATTAATAACAGTATAATGAGCAGGCCTCCCCAACAACACATTAACTTTTGAAAAACTCATTCTGCCACATAAAAATGAAAAAAAATTTAAAATCGGAAAAAAAAAAATTTTTTTTTTTAATGAATTTTTCCATCTCAATTTTTGTGGAGTAACTTTTTAACCCATTTCGAGCAGTTTTCATTAAAAAAATTAAAAAAATGGAGGGGGAAAAAAAGAAAAGTACCAAAATTTATTCTCACTGTTATGTGACATTAATTCCAAATTTAAATTAATTTAATTAATTTTTAAATTAAAAATTTAATTTAAAAAAAATTAAAAAATTTTCTTCTTTTAAACATGTTTCTCCATCATAATTTTGGTTAATTACTACTTTCTAATCAATTTAAGAAGCATTGCAACAACAAAAAGTGAAAAAAAATGGGGGGGGAAAAACAGAAAAGTACCGAGTTACCTACCTACCAGTAGATTTTCAACACCGATCACACGAAAAAAACGTAAATATTTAAGTACAATTTCAATATCACATCTTAAAAAATTCAGTCATTCACATGAATATCTTGAGTGTATTGAAGACTCCACGAACTAGATGAATGATTTTGCTCATCGAACTTGGCACACAGCCCTATATTTTATGCCATTCACATACATCTATATATATTTGCATGTATGAATATACATAAAATCATTAGAATTCCTTTTTTTTCATAGGAGACAACAATTATCTGATACACGAATTCCGGTAATTATAAACCTTGGTTTCCCACAGAATCTTGAAAAAATAAACAAAAACAATTCCACTTCGAGCCAGACACTTCCGTGCGACGCGACGTCGCCAGCGTTGGATAACCGGCGACAAAATGCGTGAATTCAGAGTAATTTAATTTTATTAGATGGAAACGTACATAAGACAGTAAATCTTGCATGCTGAAACGTTAATGTCGTTTATGCATTAGTTTTACTATATGTGTATAAGTTTTGAGGTTTTTCACAACAGTTGTTATGTTGCGCGTGAAAAATATCTAGGAAAGGATGAATATATGTAAGTGTGCATATATATGTGTATGGTTTTCTGCAAAGTTTTCAAGTTTAGCTGTTATTTCAGTTAAATTCATAATTTTATTTATAGCTTTTCTTACCTATGCAAATATGTACCGCAAAAACAAGAAACAAACAACTAGCACTTTTACCAAAAAACTTCCGATTTTTTTGTGGCGCTTAGTCTGCAATCTGTTTTCCTTTCCTCATTAGAACATCAAACGCATACCGACAATGGCATGTCCGTCCGTTTTCGATTCCTTTCCATTTTTGAAAATTTATCGTAAAATCAAGCCACAACACCGTTAATTATCAGTTCATGGCCGGTTGGTTCTATTGTTTTGTCCTCAGCGGGATAAATTTTTATTTTCAAATTTAGCCAGAAGAATGCGCCACTTCAAAAGAAGTTATAAATCATTCTTACGGTCGGCGAAACAAACTTTCGTTTTTGTATGCGATCATGATGTTTTTTTCTGGTCTATGATTAATTTGATTTAACATCTTCGTAATATTTTTTCATTGAAATTGGAATATGTCAACGACTTGTTGTGTTTTCTATGCGATATTATTACAATAATAAAACTTTTCAAATGAAATTGGGCAGTTTTTTTTCCAAAAATCTTCTTCCGGGGGCAGGAATTGAAACGCGTGTTCGAGAAATGAACGAAAACTACAAGACGGGCGTTCTAGCATTTACATTGCTGTAGAGAATTTTATTCCGACGCTCTCATTTCTAAGAAATTGGCGGTGAAAAGCTATTTTTATGTTGCGGATTGTGGGCGCCCAGTGACGTGGGCACGGGATTCTGATTGACACTGCGACCATCACATTCACATGCTACAACAAAACATCTGGCGGGCGAATAATTCAAAATGGCAACTATCTAATCGCATATCTAGTGTAATCGGCCGAACTATCTCAGAGTTTCGAACTTTCAAGCCGGTGCCGCTAGCGAGCATCATTATGGACAAACAACAGCAAGAACTGCGAAAGAACGACCGGTGCCTGTCATGAGTTTTTGACATCAATCAATCTCTGTGTGCAAAACATATTTTGTCCATCAATTCGCCTATTTTTAAGTTCAGAGTTTTTTTAGTGTCGCTGTGCCCACAAGTTTCATAATTATGTTGTTTTGCTGATAGTTGTAATTTGTGGCTGGGTAATGTTCGCCAAATGTTTCGCGGAAACTTTAAATGACCTCCAGAAAACTTGCAAATTTGAATTGTTTTGAGAAAAACTTCAATGTCAATCGAATGCCTAAAGTGGCTCAAGAGGTTCCGCGAAGTTCCATGAAAATTGAAGTTAATTTTGGCACTGTTAACTTGACACACTAATAATCTTAATTCTTCAATATGCAGCAGACAAAAATCACTGCTTTATAACGGCAAGAAATGAACAAAAAAGCTGAAGCTGAATTAAAATTATGGAAAATAATTAGTAACAAAAATTAAAAATGCGGGACTATCAACAGATGGCTAACTAACACTATACGTTAAATATAACTTAGGTTAGGTTAGTGAAGAGGGCTGCCGGGAACGCGGCGAGCATAAGGCCACCAGTTTGGGCCCATTTGCCACCCTCATAGACAATTACACGCATTCACACTTACAGCCATGACACTGGCGGAATTCGAACCCGCAGGCCCCGTAGCACGCCGCTTTTCGGTCGGACGCCTTAGCGAGCAGAGCTACAGGGCCCCCTAAATATAACTTATTTATGTACGTATATGCAGTGCTACAAAGCTACACTTAATAGCGTCAATTTTTATTTGGTGTCATTTTCTTGAAGTGTAAACAACGTTGTTTTTTGTGATCTAAGTATGTCGAACTACATGTCAAATAAGCGTTATTTGCAGGAGGTATTGCTTGACTTCTTCAATTTGAAAAAAATGCAACTGAACCTCATTGATTGTTCACGGAAGCTTATCTTCAATATTTTCCATCGATTTAAACAACCGGGAGATGGTTTTGCATGGAAAACAAAGAGCGTCCCAAACAACCAAAATACTCGGTGAAGACTCGTGTTCAAACGCAAAATGAACTTGCAAAATCATTAGAAGTTCCACGCCAAGCCGATTCCTATTGTTTGACAGCCTTGAGATTGATCCAAAAACAAGGAAATTGGATGCATTATGACTTGAAGCCAAGAAACGCCGAAAAACGCTTTTTCACGTGCGATAAACTTCTTCACCGTCATTGAAAAAAGCGTTATTTTCACCGTATCATAACTGGTAATGATAACTGGATTCATTGCGATAACCCTAAACGTGAAAAACCGTATGAATATGATAGCCATGCTTCAACATCGACGACCCAGCTAAATTCCATTGTTCCAAACTCAAACTTTGCTTATGGTTGGACGCGAGGGGTTTTGTGTACGTTGAGCTACTCCAGCTGATGAAAACATTACTGGTGAACGCTGCCAACAACAAATGATGCTTTTGAGCTGAATGAAAAACGACCAGAATATGTGAAAAGACATGATGAGGTGATTTTTCAACACCATAATGCTCGGCCAAATATTGCAAAAGTCGTTAAGGACAGACTGGAAGTGCTGAACTGGATGTGTTACCCCACCCGTCTTATAGACCAGACATTGTTCCTTCGGATTACGATTTGTGCCGTTTGAAGGAGTATGACCTGTCTGACCAACACTTAACTTCCTATGAGGAAACCAAAAGTTGGCTTGATTCATGGTTAGACGAAAAACATGGAGAATTCTTTCGCCGATGCACCCGTCATCTGCCTGAAAGATGAGAAAAAGGTGCTTTATGCCCTTATTTTGTTATTTAATTGAGAGTTACTTCTATTTGACCTGATCTTATTAAAGACCAACATATCCTGTGAATTTCAATCAAACTGATTATCGAGTTCTGAGCTCTCGGGTTCCACGAATCTCGAGTTTCACAAAAATTGGTAATTTGGTAATGGGCTACCAGTCTTGTCCAATTTGATAGATATATATTGATAGATATATGTTTATGAGTCTGCTGTATCTACAAGGGTTGTGCGCAAGGATATTTCTTATACTCATCAATATGTCCTGTAAATTTAGTAATGATCTCATGACTAAGCGGGAAGCTATCAGAATTCGAAATTTTATAATTTTTTTGCCTATTTTTAGGTACTTATCGCCCGTAGGAGGTTAAAAATCCAAACTATATAATACAAAATTTTTTGCCAGACATCATGTTTCCACAGAAATGTCTGGGTACCTATAAATTCACTAAAACTCACACTGCCGCCAAAGGTTAAAGATATTTTAGATATGAGGTTAAATCTATTTTTTACATTTAAAACTCATAAATCGTTCATCATCAACGTGGCACAACAGCCCGACGTCGGGCCTTGGCCGCCTGGATTGATCCCCTTCAATTGTCTCGGTCACGTGACCGCGTCCTCCAATCTTGGAACCCCAATAGTTGTTCGGCGTCCGCATACACTGAGCTCTCCCAACGAGCTCTTAGTCTTCCTCTTGGTCTCGCTTCGTCGACTCGTTTTGCGTTCATGACACGTTTTGGCATGCGATCGTCATTCATGCGTTGCACGTGCTCAGCCCACTGTAACCGTTGTAATTTGACGATTTTGGAGACTTCCAGCTCATCGTAAAGTTCGTAGAACTCATTGTTGTACCGAAAGCGCCATCCATCTCGGTCGCGGATAGCCCCGAAAATCAGCTGTAGAACTTTCCGTTCGTAGGTGTCGATCATATTTTCGGAGGCTTGGGTCAGAGTCCATGTTTCGTAGCCATAGCACAGCACAGGTCTTATGATAGTTTTATAAACGAGGAGCTTAGTCTTTCTGTGCACATTTTTCGATTTCATGATGGGGAGGACCGAGAAGAATGTCTTATTTGCTAGTTGTATCCGTCGCTTGATTTCGTCAGTTTCGTTGGCGTCACTCGATAGATTGCTACCCAGGTAAACGAAGTTGTCCACGAATTTGATGCAAAGGTCCCCTACGTTGATGGTCGTGTACGCTGGCGTCCTTGTCCTAGATTGCATCATAACTTTCGTTTTGTCCTCGTTGATTCGTAGTCCAACTTCGTTTGCTGCGGTTTTAAGTCTAAGCAGAAGTTCTTCTGCATCGGTCAGTTTTCGAGCCATGATGTTAATGTCATCCACGTACGCTGCCAATTGTGTCGACTTAAAAAGTAGCGTGCCGCTGGTGTTCAGGTTCATTGCCCGAATAGCGAACTCAAGTGCCAGGTTGAAGAGCGTGGGCGCTATTCCATCGCCCTGCTTCAGGCCACCTAGAGTTTCAAAAGTATCCGTCAATCTGTTCTGGATCCGGACTCGCGAGACGGAGTTGGTCATCGTCATCTTTATCAGTCTCACTAATTTGGCCGGTATACCAAATTGCAGCATGATGCTACATAGAGCGCCTCGGTTGATGCTGTCATATGCTTGTTTAAAGTCGACAAAGATTTGGTATACGTCGACGTCGTATTCCCAGCACTTTTGCAAAATTAGCTCGACCGTAAAGAGCTGGTCGATTGTGGAGCGACCAGTATCCCACAACGTTTTCTGCCACATTTTTCCACTCTTTCCACTCTTTCCAGAACTCGTGGGGACCTACGTTGCTGGAGTCGCGCAGCATTGGTGAAATTCTTTCCTCAAGCGCGGTCGTATATGCCTATATAATCGTTCAGCAAATTCTCAACCGCGAAGATTTTGGGAGGGCTGAATCTCGATTGGTGCACTGAGGAAATTCTGCACCGGTATGTTGTTTTCACCAGAAAATGATCAGAGTCACAGTTAGCTCCGCGGTACGACCGAACATCCATCACACTTGACGCCCATCTCTTGCTAATAAGGACGTGTGGTCGATTTGGTTGACGGTATGTGCGTCTGGAGAATTCCAGGTCTGCTTGTGAATGCGACGGTGTGGAAAGCAAGTTGAGTTTACAACTAGGTTCCTGCTGCAAGCGAACTCAATTAGACGATGGCCGTTATCATTGCATTCTTCGTGGAGGCGGTGTCCTCCAGTGGTCCCCCGATGCCAACTTTCATTCCCGACTTTTGCATTGAAATCTCCCAGTAGCATTTTTACATCATTTGATGGAAGTGAGCCAAAAAGAGTTTCAAGGCAGGCATAGAACTCGTCTTTTACAGAGTCTTCTTGTACTTCGGTGGGAGCGTGCACATTGATGAGCCAGAGGTTGAAAAATCACTCCTTGATGCGAATCGCACACAGCTCCAATCATTAGCTCCTGAGAATTTCGGATTTCCATAAAATAATTCTCTGAAATTTTACATTCTGTTAAAAAAAAGTACCGGGAATCGATTATTTAAGCCTGAACTGTCCTCTATTACTGACTTGGAGTTTGAGCGTCATCTGTCACTTAGTTTGTTTACAGTGCTCGATTCTGCCAGTTCATCCCACGTGTATTTTGAGGTTTTCGCTATGGATTAAATCATCGAGCAATGTCTCAAATTTTGCATTGCAAATAGAATTTTGTGTGCCGGTTCACTGAAAATGTTGCAGAAGGCTTACGGTGAATTGACTTTATTAAAAATACGTGCATATGAGTGGTACAGCTCATCCAAAAGCGGTCTAGATTCGGTGGAAGATTTTTTTTTTTTTTTATTTTCCTCGCTGTGGTGCCATCAACATGGGTCTACGAGTTTGACATGCAAACCAGTCAACTAGCTTCGGAATGGCGCCTTCAACTGAGCCGAAATCAAAAAGTCAAAGTCGATCAAAAGTCAAGGCAGTGTTGGCTGTTTTCTTTGATTATCGCAGTGCTGTGCACTCGGAATTCTTGCCAGAAGGTCGGACGGTAAGTAAACAATATTTTCTTAGCGTTATGCAGCGATTGCGAGAGCAAATTCGTCGAAAAAGGCCAGGTTTCTAGAAAGAAAACTCTTGGATTTTGCGTCACAACAACGCACCATCTCACATGACTATCATTGTGAACAAATTTCTGATCTAAAACTCAAAAAATATCATCCAACAACCACCATATTCCCCTGATATGGCTCCCCCCGAATTTTTTCCCTTTCCAAAACTGAATCTCCCTCTTCGAGGCACCCGTTTTCAGATGCGGCGAAAACTGAAGACGATTCCGAAAAACCGTTTCAAAAATGTTTTGATGATTGGGTTACTCGTTGGCATAAGCGTGTTATTTCGGAAGAAGCCTACTATGAAGGCGAACAAAAAATTTTAATGAATGATAAACATTTTGTGTCTTATTGACCATTGCCCGATTTTTTTGACGGAATGACGCAAAAACGAAACCGAAGACTCCTTATTGACAGTTTCTCAGAATCGACGAATTATTTTTCTCATTTCGAAGTCAAAAATACATATTTTATCCTAAAATCAATATCGTTCAGCAGTCAAAATAATGCATCATCCCTTCAACTCTGCTTCGTCAATCAAAATGCACAAATGCAAAAATTTGTTACTTGAAACTACCCTCACGATTTCGCATGTTTTCATGGGGATGCAGTGTCTATGCAATGAGGTCCCATTTTTTAACCGACATTCTTGACTTCATACATATGTAAGCCGAAGAAACTGCCTTCAATTGTACTTGCAATCAATCCTAAATTATTTACTATTGACAAACAGTGTCTTTTGAAATTATGTTTTAATTTCAGCATTTTAATGGCAAATCTAACTTATTGATTCTGATCAAATAAGAAAATATTATACTAAGCTCTGAATCAATTTTTGTTGGTTCCTTTCATTTTTTTTCTTTGAATGCAGCTAATATTTACTAACTCTCATCGTTTAGTAACGGTAAATTAAAATTTTGTAATCAAAATGAAGAAAAGAACTCATCGATATTTCGTTAATTCTTATTTACTAAATTCCACTAACTAGCTCAACGTGGCGCGATGTAGCTTATTATCATAAATTTTAATCAAACCTTAAACTCGTCTACATATTGTATCTTGGCTGCAAAATTTTCCACTAAAGTCTTCATTTTCTTCGAAAATAAATTTCATATCTCTCTGCCTTTTGTCGTCTCCGTCTACGATTCCAGTTCGACCGCGAATCAATTCAACAAAGTCACCTCCATTCATTCATTCATGCCGTCTCTAATTCATTCGGATTCATTCATTGGTAAGATATCAATGATGTTACCTTTCCGAAAAATGGCACTGTTTTTATGGTCTCGTGTTTTATGATGCCCGACTGGTGAATAAAATATAGACAAAAATGGCCATACGATAAATCGTTTTCAAAGCGATAGATATAGATATATTTCATGGTTGGTATGATGAGCTTCGTTTAGACGGAATTAGATACCGCGATGCGTAGCGCTGGTGTGCTTGGCTGTTTGGAATTCATTGGAATTTTCATTTCGACTGACAGTATCAATTACAGCGCGGATTTGTTGGATTTGGCTGCGGCATCATTCGATTGTTTATTAATTTATTCACAATCGCAAAGCAGTATGTCATTTTGTTATTGCATTCGGCACGAATAACACAAGTCCGCAGCAAGTAACATGTCGTCCTTTGTGCTTTCCAATTGATTTACTCTGGTTTTGTCACGGTAGTTTGTTTCTATTGTTTTCGACTATTTTTACGTCTTCAGCAAAACGAGGATATTATATATTACCCACGAGTGTTTGGAGCTATTCTATCGCCTAATCAACGCCGGCTGGCACTGGACAGCGAGTTTACTACGAAATGCAAATAGTGTTGCATTTACGGCCATTTACGAAACGCGAATGCCTTAAAATGGCTCAACCTTCGCTCAGAATAAATTTTCAGAATTTTGCCGTGATCTTAGACGCGAACGAAGATAACCTCCGCCAAAAACCACAAATAGCGGCTGCTCCGATTGCTGAGATTAAGTAGGCTACGTATATACATACATATATGTATGTATGTATAGGGGGGCAGCCATATGCGTGTAGCGCTAGCAATGCTGTTCAAGTTTACCGGGAAAGGGTGCGTCGCGACGAGTCGAATTGGGACGCTGGAGGCTGCTGCTAGCATGCAGCAATATGCTAATATTGTTTTAGTGAGGCGATGTAGGTTAGTATTGGAGGGTTGCCAGCTCCGTTCCATACTATCTAACAGATATAAAAGTACCTAGATCGCAGAACTTTTTAAGATGTATGATTTTGAGCATTCTATAGATTAGAGGCAGAACATTTTTGAAAACAGTACAAGGCTTGACTGGTGCCTTTTTATTCTATCATCGTCTGACTCCCCGGCATTCTGGTAACACCAAGCATGTCAAACACGTGTAAAGTCTCAATTCCATCCATGCATTATGAAAGAAAACAAACCAGCCACAATCCGAGCTCGAATGACCATCATGGTCGCCGTTTCTTCGGCTTGATTCCAAGCTAGTCAAAGGCAGAATATGAAATTTCTTCCGAAATCGACTCAAGTTTGAAAACAAACGATCGTATGGACTGCACAGAAGTGGCATTTTGAGGCTGCGAAGCATCTTTCCATTGTTTCTTATTTCATTCTTAGATTTTTGGTTCAACGTTCAACACCGATCGCTGCTGTGTAGAAAGACGACGCGACGGTCAAAATCGTTTCAGCTAAGCATGAGAAGCGGTTTACCAGCCGCGTCAAGGCAGTAGCAGGCAAGATGGCAACGCATTCTTCGTGTGTCCCGGGCCAGTTTTTCAAGTTCATGTTTGGAAGCCGACACACACCACATAACATTTATCTAATAATGTCCCTGGAAACTAATGATCTCATGCTTTTTGTACGGAGCGCGTTGAAAAGGCGATCAACAGTGTGTAGCCCACTAAGATGATGGGACTGCCGAGTGGCCGGTCAATTTGATTTTCAATAAGCTTAGCCGACACTGAATGGACCACGCACGCACGCGACGAGTGCGACTAATTTATTCAAATTCGAAAAAATGCATTTGACCAGTGCTACAGGATCGCCCACACAAATTACCGCCGTTGTCGTCTTCGTCGTTGGAGTTATATGACAACTTTGAAAGCACTTTAGATGCCTAATTTCAAAAAATATGTGTTTATTAGCGTAAGTGCCTAATCGTACGTGAGTTTTTGATTGTGGAAATTAATAATCTGTCAGATATTTAGAAAACATTAGATAAAATTTACCGCGATTGAGCTGGCCTTTTAAAATCTAATAGTTTGCAATTGAAAGACCCAGTTGGCTTTTGGAGTACCGCTGCGGCGAAAATGGCGATAGTTGCAATACTAATAACATTTCCCAGTATAAATTTATTGTACTCACGAATTCGTCGTTACACCACAGATACTTAGCATACAAAAATTCAATGATAGTATTTCTCAATGCACAAGTAGCGATGGCTATATCAGAAGCGATAGGGCAAAACTTGACGCCACTCGAAAATTTCAATACTTTAGAAATTCACACAGTTTCTTATTGCTTCCCTTGTAACGTATTTATCAAATGAAAATTTATTAATAACAAAGTCACAATATTTGCTTATATGTATCATCATAAAAGATATAAGAGACGTGAGCCCGTAGATTCCGCTGCTTTGAGCCCACGGCCTCTATACTATCGCAATGTAAGGAGAAGCTTGCAATTTTGCCAATTTGGCGCTTAAAAGAAAGGACGAAGCTTTGGCATACTGAACAATCATTTAAATAAATTTTATGACTGCACACAGGCCGGCAGAGAGTTCTCCGGTGAAGCCGGGTCCTAGCTGCTTTTTTAGCAACCTCTGTGAATTCTGATTCACACCGGGAAGCATCGAATCTTTATACAGAGCTCTCTTATGGCTTCGGTTGAAAGCCTTATCTTTTGGCGACGTCCAGTAGACGTGGCATTACTCCCACTCATCCGTCCGAAACATTTCTGCCCCGAACTGACAGCAGCGGCATCAGTTTTTCTCGCTCTCGTTTTTCTGCCTCCAGTTTCTTAGAGTTTAGAGGACACAGCACTCCTTCTTTCTATACCATTTGCAGGCGTCTTATATTGACTATACTAGACTTGACTATACTAATATTGACTATACTAGCATTACAAACAAAGTAGACAAAAGAGATCTTCACTGGTTTAGAAAGAATTGACTCAAGAATCAACGCCAGCTAGTAAGATTAGGAATAGACGCAATGAAATCGAAAAAAAATGTTTGCTTAAAAATCTATTTTATTTGGCTTCGCCAAAAAACTTCTTTAACCTAATTATACTGCGATTGCATCTATCACTGTGGAAAAAAATATCCTCCAGATATTTAAAAACATTAAAAAAAAAACCCTTGCACTATCGGTTAGGTACTGCTAATTTTGAAAGAATTTTCATCAATATCATCATTCGAACAATCGAGCACTTTCGAATCTATGTTTCGAACTCAACCGAAATAACTCGTCCCTCAGAATATTATCTATCACCTTTTTATATTTTATGGTTGGCGACAGCTAACTACAACATAGGTGATGTCATCGCAAGCCAATAGTCGCCGCGAAACAATTGCGGCGTCCTAAATTGAATCACTCACATTTGATTAGCCAAATTTTCCCAGTATTCTATCGACAAAGTCGAACTAAACATTAACAAATGGCTTATCTATAACTGACAGTATTTTTTTCCAAACTGGTACGTTTGAAAAACGGTACGTTTTTTCCAAACTGGTACGTTTTTGTTTGTGGAATCGTTTCCATACTGTTTTTTTTTTGTTAAAACTTAGTTTGCCCAGACACAGAAATGAAATACTTTCGTTTTTTTTAAAGATATTTGGTTTGAGATAATATTATTGACAATATTTTTTTTTCTGTTGCAATTTTTCAGACACGCCCCCGCCACCCTATCAGCAGTTCGATATGGACTATCAAAACGTAAAAGGTATGTTTATGTCAAAATGAAATAATTTTTGTTTACTAAAGAAATTCAACACCTCTTCGGCGCCTGGATTAATGTGATTTGCATTTAAGTGATAAACCTAACTTCCAAATAGGGAGAAAACTTTTATTATTGCTTAAACTCAGATGTTATATTGCTGAAAATAAAGTACTGGAAATTTTGTAGACGTAGCTGATTGAGTCCAAATTTGACAGCAATTGTTGGCTATCTTTTATTTGGAATATAATTTAGTGATTTGTAATTTCGACTCAGTAATGTTTGACTCTTTGGACGTTGGGATCAAACAGTAGTTTCAAATGAAACTGTTCAATGTTGACACAGTTAATAAGAGTAATGATAAATTAAATAAAATAAAAACGTATTGAAATAAAGAATCATATGCTCAAACTTATCGTTCCCTACTTCTGATGGACTAAATAAACCCTCAGAAAAGTGTAGTTCGTCGTTTTTGTGCTAAGTATGAGTCAGACTACTTGCTTTCGAATGAGAACGAAACGAAGTGAAAATATATTAATGCTAGCAATTAGTCATTGTATTCAGGAAGACCGAATATTTTCTGATTACTGCAATTAGATCACGCTACTAGACTACATGATAATGGTATTTTTTGAGTCTGTATCGCGACTGAACCTATTAATATATTGAAATATCACTTTAGTGACTCCATTATTTGAGGCAATGGTCCATTCAATAAGCCTTAAAGGTGGCGCAATTTGACGTCAGTAAAATCTTTTTTATTTTGTAGACGCTATTTTAACTCAGTACAAATAGCAAAGTAGCTCACAATTTCGTCACAACAAATCTTTGCAGCGTATTCATCTCTCTATTAATAAAAAAAGTTTTGGAAATTTGGTCGGATTATAGTTTTATTTTTCTCTTATAGTAGACACATAAACGTACGAAATCCGACGTGTATATATATATATATATATATATATATATATATATATATATTTATATATATATATATATATGTATATATATATGTATATATATATATATGTATATATATATATATATATATATATGTATATATATATGTATATGTATATATATATATATATATATATATATATATATATATATATATATATATATATATATATATATATATATATATATATATATATATATATATATATATATATATATATGTACTGCGACTGTGAACTTTTATTGATTTTCGCACGGCTTTAGTACATACGTCCAGTAAAATGTACAATTTAAAATCGTAAATGGTCTGGGGGTTGGTGAGCGAAGCGAGCAGGGGGCAAATCCCCCTAGTAATTGTAAAAATAATTTTCCATTGCTAATGTCCTTTCATCTTCATTTGACACGGTAAGCTTATGGAATTCCTACTTATGACTTATTTGTTTGACTTCCGTTTGAACACTCATCATTTGAAGTTTTTCAATCGAAAATGTCAAGCGACTGTAGGAGTTGGGCAGGAATAGGCCTCAGTTGCCCTGAGCATCTATATCGACGGGTCTGAAATAGTTGCTGGATCAGTTACTGCAACATAATCTGCAGATCGCGATGTAGGAGTATTGCGCAGGCTTCCTAATCACTGTAGTTTTTTCCAGGCAGAGGTCAGAGCTTGAGGATACCGTTTGATGTAGAAACAAAATCGATCGTTTACACTACCGGTGACTTAAAATTTGAAGAGGTTGGCAACGTTATGCATGGTGATATGTTAACATCAAAATGACCAATAAGACAGACTGTAATGCATAGCATTGAGCCTGAGACATGACTTTTTGGCGTCTGTTTCGATTCATTAAAACCAAAAACATAACATCGGTATTACCAAAGATAAACCTTCGAAAAATAGCGCAAAATTGATACATTTGAGAACTCTTTCGACCTTCAATATTAGAAAAACACTCCACTAGACAAAGGTATCCCACTATATTAGCAATAAACTTGCTCAGTTCAGGCGTCTAAAAGGAACGTCTGCCCAGGTCTGCAGACCTGGGATATTTGAAGCACTAAGAGCTTCAGGCTACTAAATTGAGACAATAATAATTTTCGTGAACGCACGCCAGGATCAGAACGCCCAATACATTAGCACCGTATCGGGTTTTTTTTTGACAAGGGCGTAACAATTCATCGAAATATACCGTTGCTCGTGAATGCCTCATCCGATTTAGGTGAAATGTTCAGGAAATTTTCAGCATCACTGCCACATCTTGAGCTTCTGATGTGCTTAAGAAAGATTTCTGGCCCACCGGTGTTTTTTTTCCAAGAGTTTGTAAAAAAAACCATCTCTAGAAATTTCCAACAGAAAGACCGGTGAAGAGAAATTGTACTTATAACGCAGGTACTGTCTTAAAGTTTATTATAAGAACGTTCGGAGGCTGAGAACCAAAAACCATGAGTGTGACAATTCCTCGACTATCGTGTTAGACGGCATAATATGCTTAAATAAAATCTGGCTGACTGGGGATATCTTTCATATTGAAATTTCACCTCTTCATGCTTTCCCGCAAAGATTGTGACCGCACAGACTGTAGTTTTTCTGACGCATCGGTGTTTTAGTTCCGGTTCGAAATACACTTAACGTAACCTCCTGTACTAATTTCGTGGCCTCTCCGCCTGTTGAATGTATCCTTGCTTGTATATCGGTAACTCTGACCGTTGTTTTACTTCTATCCTCAATTCATAACCCATGAAATAAGTCTGTTGTGGTTTAATGGACCTGTTGTGGCTTCGTTTCTTATCAACAACTTTCCCTCTTCTTTTGTTAATTTTTATGTAGACTTTAATGTTCCCAGTTTAGTCTGGGATGCAGGCTTTACCAATATTTTGTCAAGTTGCAATATTTATGAAGCAGTATCCTTCTTTTTCTCTTTTTGCTTTTTCTCAGTTAAATAATGTTCCGAATGTTAATAACAGGATACTTGATTTTGTTCTTGATAACGTTCCTTTGTCGTCTGCTCGTTTGTGTGCTATTCTTTCATCTTATGCTAGTCCTGATCCTCACCACTCTTCTCCAGAATAAAAATAAATCTGCTCTGCGCTATAACTTCACGAAAGCGGACTTCACTTCCATAACCAATAAAATTAATATGCTTTTAATTGGTTTGCTTTTATCAGAGATCTAAGTGTTGATGATGGTCTTCATACGTTCTATGCTTTTTTATCTAATCTTGTTTCCTGTCATACTCCCACTTTTTGTGTAACAAGTGCTTTGCCATGTAAGAAGAGGTATTGATCCTCTTTGACTAACTTTTGATATAAGTCAAGCACTTAGGATGAGTGGTTACCATAGTTATATTGAAGCTTGTCTATATCATCCTGTCATCATAAATTATTCTGGTCATACATCCGTTTCATTAAAAAATCTTCCTGGAGCCCCTCTGCTTTCTTACCACAAGAAATATCTGAGCTGTTTGCACATTTCTTCTGCTACTTCTCAGTTTAGTTCATCTTTTTCTGATAATATTTCCTCTTGTGATATTTTTTTGATTTTTTCCGACGAACCCCCTAGAAGTCAACGGGTTACTTGCTAACCTAGAAAGTAGTGCCAGCTTTGGTCCCGATGGCTTACCTAATATCCTTGCAAAGTCAATGTCGTCATCGTAGTGTGTCCTTTTATCTGTGTTCTTCAACCTTTGCATTTCATCTTGTACGTTTCCTTCTCCCTGGAAATTCGCAAATATTTTCCTCATCGTTAAAGCCCGACATTCATTGTGCGTCTCCAATTATCATTCCATATCCCTTCTGGTTTGCTTCAGTAAGCTTCTAGAAAGGGCTGTTTACAATAGTATACCCGATAATTGAACTTTTTCTTGTTTCGGAGCAATATGGTTTCTTCACAGGTAAGTCAACAGTTTCCAACTTACTACCGTTCATTGATACTGTTCCTTCCGCCATCTACCAGCAAAGGCAAGTGGATGTATTATGTACAGACTTTGACATGGCTTTTCACTCTGTGAACCATGACATCCTCCTCTCAAAGCTCGATGGGCTGAATATCTCGGCTCATCTTCGATGCTGGTTTTCCTCATACTTTCGTGATCGTACTTGTTTTGTAACGGTTAACTCTTGTTCTTCTTCTCCATTCTATCCTACTTCTGATGTTCCACAAGAATCGATTCGTGGTCCTCTGCTTTTCTTTTTGTTGATAAATGATCTTCCTTCCCTCTTTAATTTCTCGTGTCTTTTTTATGCTGACGATCTAAAAATATTTTCATTTCATTTATTTAAGTAATCCATTAACAGGCAAAAAGCCCAATTACAAATAGAATAGCTTAATACTATAAAATTGAGAAAATCAAGGTAAGAAAAAAGAAACGAATGACAAAAAAGATAAAAAAAATTAAACATCAGCAAATATTGTGTTGCGATCATTTCTTTTAAAGGTGGAAATAGAGTGTGGAAGAGGACCAAGTTGGAGGCCATTATGAGTACGCAATAAGCGCAAAACAGGATAATGAAAGTAAGTTTCAGTACGGGCAAATGATACATCAAAGACAACGGAGGACCTAATTCGCCTCTCACACTGCCGTTCATTAATCAAGGATGCAATAGATGAGTTCAGATAGCCACGGCAAATTTGGAAGAGAAAGCATTCATCAAGGTAAACTCTGCGCTTTGCGAGGAGAGGGAGATTAAGGAGCAAGAAGCGTTCAACATAAGGCATTTAAAGAGTAGGGTGCGACTGAACCTCCGTTGAACAGATTCAATGGCATCGGAAAGATGTGCAAAACAAGGAGACCAAACTTGAGTACAGTATTCAAGTTTGGAACAAGGGTAACAAATATCTTAACACAAGTCAAAATACTAAAAGAATTGTGACAGAAACGTATAGCAAGGCCAGCAATCCGCGAGGCACTGTTAGTAATGTTGCGAACATGGATATCAATTTTAAGTTTACGATCAAAGGTTACTCCCAGATCAGTAAAATAATCCACAGAGACAAGGACAGATTCACCTAGTAAGTAAGGAAAGGTATTAGTCTGGGACTTCAGAGAATAAGACATGGCAAAACACTTTGAAACATTTAACGGTAGGCAGTTAGAGTTACACCAATCAGAAAGAGAGCTCAGATCATCCTGAAGAAGTAGATGATCATCTGAGCTATTGATTACTCGAAATAATTTTAAGTCATCTGCATAGAGCAAACAAGATGACGATAGAACAATAGGAAGATCATTGGTGAACAGGTAGAATAATAACGGACCTAATATAGAAGCTTGAGGTACACCAGAAGAGGGCGAAAATGGTAAGGACGAAACGCCATAGAGGGAGACAAAACAAGTGCGACTAGTCAAAAACGAAAATATCCAAGAAAGTAAAGGTTCACAGATGCCATAGCGGTTTAATTTGAATAGCAGAAGATCGAAATTGACAGAGTCAAATGCCTTAAAAAAATCTGTATAAATAGCATCAACTTGAGAGTTCCCATCTAACGCCGAGGACACAGCATGAGTAAATTCAATGAGATTCGTAGATGTGGACCGACCTTTAATAAAACCATGCTGCTGAGGTGCGAAAGTATACTTAAGAGAGTCATAAATTTTGTTAAACAAAAAACGTTCAATGATTTTTGAGAAACAGGGAAGGATAGAAATAGGACGATAATTTGAGGCAACATTGCGTTCACCAAATTTAAAGATAGGGAAAATGCTTGCCAGCTTCCAGGAAGAAGGATTGGTTGATTAAGTCAGTAGATTACTGCTCTCAGCTGCAGGATGACTTGTCTACTCTGGGCAACAAGTGCTTTGTCAATTTTATTAATCTTTACCTTGCTAAATACATCCAAATGTACTGTACATGTAAATTATCTCGCATCACGTTTTCCTATTCTTTTTTTCATCCTTGGCTCTTTCCTCTTTCCTGTTGATAATTTGAAAGATATTGGTGTTGTATTTGATAATAAACTAAAAATGTATATCCACATCTTGTCTGAAATTGCAGGTGAATCAACCTACTATCTTAAATTTCCGAACTGGCTGCAGCTGTTTTCTTTTCTTACGCGAGCGAAAAAGCCAAGAGCACTTCATTTCAAAGAGCTTCTGTTGATAAGCATAATCCAGTACATTCGAATAGGTTTAAACCACACAAACTTGAACAATCTGGTTTTGTCCGCTTACTTAAAACTTATCGAAAGGTCTCGCGGGGATTAAAAATCTACAAAATCCATGAGCCTTAAATATTATTTCCTCTTCACAAAAGTGTTGGATTTTTTCCGGGAGTATTGATTTCCGTTTCAGACTGCACAATCATTTATCAGCCAGGTGAATGCTGAAGTTCGTCAAAGATTACCAAAATTGCCTGTTTTATATAGCATATACAGAATAAACTTTGTGAAATTACCCAAAATTTACATGTTGAAGATACATTCATACATTCGAGAGGTCAGGGCTATTAAAAATCATAATTTCAACTTCCTCCATATATGTCAGCTAGTTAAGTACTTCCCGAATCGGAAGATCAAAAAGAGAAACGATAAGCCAACAGATTTTTATCGCAAAGAAAAACAGAGACCACGCACCCTGATCCTTTATTTTTATATTTATCTATTTATAGTTATCTTCCTGTCTATTCGAGTCAAACCAATCGTATTGTCTTTTGAGCAGAAGTGTCAGCTGTATACAATAGTACATCAAAGGACTAATACTAGTAGCTAATATTTGCCTTTAAGTAGACAAGCTTATCAAGTGCAGTGACTAGAGCGCTGGATACTAATGTGTAATCGGCCAAAAAGATGATCAGATGAACAAGCCTTTGTTCGTCTCTCGTCGTTTTGAAGTTTGTTTCCTCAGCGATTAGAAATAATTTTTCAGCCTATTGGCTAGAGGATATGGCAAAGATATGTTCATAATATTGTTAATATCAAATTAGTATTTAATATTTATTATACATTGATTTAAAAAGTCATTAATTGAAAACATCTCTTAGTTTTTAAAAATGATGTAACTAAAAAAAAAAAGATGTAACTAAATGAAATGGCAATCACATTTTGCTTGCTCATTTAAAATTCTGCTACAAATTGTTGAGATTAAGCTGCGTTCTGCCAAACAGTATTAAAGAGGACTGTGAGATTTAGTTGTTAATGGAATTCTTCTTTTATTAGTATCGTATCTATCACATATGCATATCCATAAACAAACAAAAATCATAGAATACCAGCTCATTGATACTTCTAAGTATCTATTTGCATTTATATTCCACTTGGAAAACAGCATAAATTATATTAGCCAATTGATGCAAATAACTCGACAAACACCTAAAACTACATGGGGTAGGTAATATTCATTCAGACTAGGTTGCTTTCATTATGAAGGAGATATCCAGCTCCTCTGCCGTCGCAGCACTTGCTTGTCTATGCGAAACAACTGGTTCTGATATTAAATGTCCGATACTATCTCCATCGCAAGACCGCTTGATTCCTGTAGCATTTCTGCGAAATTCAAGTAATATCGAAGAAGAGCCCACGAAGGTGAGTGCATGTGGAGGACATGCAAGTAGGTCTTTTGTCGACAGACAGCCGCCAGTTTGCAGCCGAGAAGTAATACCACCGCGACAGCGACGACAACTATGGCCGTCTCCACTGCCAGCGACTAGCGATACAAAGGGAACGAAAAAATCATCATCAAGAATTCAGGCGCCGAATAAGCAGCTGCTGATTTTTATTGATTTGTCCAAGTCTAATATCACGCTGTCTTTTTGCGATGCCGCAGAGCCTCACTGCCACCCGAGCTGCAGCAGGTTGGCCTCCTCGGCCTCCTATTAAGTAAGCACACTACACAAGTATAACATGCAAAGCAAACGTATCGGCGCGCTCTGCGCCTGCAGGCGTCTTGCAATTCCCTAAAAACAAGACTAGACGCCTGGCTGATGACTACTTAAGTCGCTGAGGTCTGGTGGTCAAACTTGCGGGCATCCGGTTTTTTGAGTAGCAACCAGCCAGTCAACGACAAAGCAACATTGCATTGACCAGTTTGTGGTGCGACTGTTGTATTCGTCGACTGGTGTCTTGGCATAAAGTGAGTTTTCCAGTCGTAATGAGTTGCAAGAATATTGTGAGATGTTACGGACAGTTGCGGGACTCAATCACAATGCTGCACACATTGCAGCTAGAAAAAAAACGGTGAATGGTCGCTCCAGATGTCAGGAATCACATGTGACTTGACCAGATATCTGCCTGTCATTTGGTCCATGAAACCTTAAAATGAACTGACCGAAAAGGTAAGGTTACTATCGAAAATTATCGTGAGATTTTTTTCCTGGATAAGTGTTTCATTCATATATTTTTTAACGAAACCCTCAGTTAAGTGCAGATATTTTTCCGCTTAAATGAACCATTCAAACCGAAATATGCAAGCTGAGAATCAAAAATCTGAAGACAACCACATGGAAAATCGTTGAGAGTAAATTTTTGTCTTGAAATATATTAGGATAAATGTATTACTTTAAAAACATTTTGAAACCAATTCCGGTTGGCAGCAGTTTTGTTGTCAGACATTTGTCAGTTCAAACTTTAAATTTGGAAATAACAAATGTCTATCTAGAAAATTAGAATGATGTGAATTTCTTTTTGAAACGTAATCGAAGAATATTCCGACTCATAGGATGAGAATTCTGTTGTTAGCATTGCTTTTTTAATCATATTCATCCGTTTCAATGTTTCAGCTGGCATGAATTATTGAAATATGTCCCACACAGTGCACGAGTACGAACTCCACTGAATGGACAAGTGTTCGTACTCTGGATGCTTTTGTTGTTTCGCATGTAAACTGCTATCCTGCATGATCCTGCACTACTCCGGATGCATAAAACACGCACCTAACGTCTAGAATGTCCCCATGTCTAGTCGAAGTATCACTCGCCATTTTTCAATGCAGGGGATATACTTTGAGTGTGATTTCCCCTAATCTCTTGTAAAGTCTATTTATGGAATCTCTGATGAGATTCCTTTCGACCAGCACTCTTTTGTCTCCCTACTCCTGACAGATTGAAACTAAATTGAATCATGTGAATTTTAGAAATCTAATGCCTATTTCGTTATTATGAAATATGAATTTGATAGAATTGGAATTTGACTTGGCAGTCATTTTCAGTTGGTTTAATGTGAACCAATTTTTTTCTAGTCTAGCAGCATCATCCGAACTGAAGAATGTCAATGTTAAGGCCTTTTTTTGATTGTGCTATGCTCGGCAAAACTGTTTACGAGCCTCATTATAGTCCATTTGCTCGAAAGAGTGCCGCCAAACGTGCGCCTAAAGTCTCTTTGGACGGAAATCACAGACTCCAATGCATGTTAGCGGCGCACAATCCAAATTCTTGTTTCATTACCCCAATCGCCCATATTTGTTAAATTTAAAGACCATCCTATAAAGAAAAAAAAATGAAACCGATTGATTACACAGAAAAAAAGTTGATCCTTTTTTAGCGTCTTGCATTAGCCACCCTGTATCCCAAGTCCGAAATAGAATAATTGATTCCTGAGGTTTATCTTCTTTTTACACTTCCTTATTCATACTTGTCTGCTATCGTCTTTGGTAGTATATCTAGTTACTTCGCCGTTTTTCTAGCATTTGACGGGCAAAGAAACTTCTTCTACTCCGTTTTTGGAACCGAATGTAATAGACCGATTTGTGAGATTTTTTATTTAAGCTTTGTGCTTGCTAATTGGTTTCATTTGTTTATTTTTTGTCGACGATTTTTCTGATGAACAATGCGTACATGATAACGGTATTCTCCAGGCTATACAGTGTCTGGGTAATTCATAACTGTACTTTACTTTTGTATCTTAGCACGTGCCGACAAAAGACCCTTTAATCAATGAAAAATGTAACAAAAAAAAAACGCAGATACTGTCATTTTTAGCTTACTTTATAATTCAGTTCAACTGAACATTTTTTTGAAACCTTAAAAATGTATTTATAATTATATAATCTTTCCGGTTTAAAAAAAACAATGCGGACACCACTTTCATCATAATTTTCAGTTTTTTCTAAATTTTTTCTAAAAAATATATTTGAAAATTTAGAAATATATGTGAACTCTTCTTGTATCTTAAAATACGAACTTATGAAACTGCATTCATCGATCTTTTCTTAGAAAATACATAGTTTCCTGTCTTGTCTATGCCACCCAAGGAGCCTATCTTTTCATCAGTCGAAGCCAAGAAGTCGACATTCATGATATCAAGTTAGTTTTCAGAATGATATTGATTACTTGTGTCCGCGACCAACCTTTCGTTCGACGGCGCCATCAATTTAGCGGAAATACGCCAGAATATAATTTATGATGTTCGTTATTGTCTATTCATATACTGTTTCTGACATTTATCGTCACCAATATCAATATATATATATATAAAATAGTTCCTGGTCTTTCCAATGTTTCCAATTATAAAAATCAACTAGTATCGCAAGTATCGCATTTAATTAATTCGACATTTTTCAATTTATCTGAGATATTTTGTGATCAGAAATGACAACAGAGATCACGGTCGACGCCACAAAACTTGTCACCATGAATTAGTTGCTCTGTGTCCACTTAAAAGCTATTATTTTATAAATGGCTTGATTGATTTCGATAAGATAAGAATAACATTTAATTTTTTTTGTGTTTCCATTTCAGGCCCTGCGCCAAGCGAAAGCATGGAAGAAGGATCTCGTATCCCAGAATCTCTGCCTACTGACGGTGAAGGTGAGTAGTGTTGGATGTTTTATTACCAGCAATATATTTCGCGATTTGAAGATGAGCTTCTGTCCAGAAAATTCATCTAAATCAAGTCTTCCCCACTTATTTAGCATTATTAGCAAATTGCTGAGCCAATTAACGCGACCACATAACGGAAATGTTTAATTGATATCACTAACGCTGATACTGGGACGAATCAAATTACCAATCAAGATACATGCGTGCATATTTTGATGTGACTGTAACGTGTATAGAATAGCTAATTGTGCGGACTAGTAGGAGGCTGCATGTTATTTTTTACAGCTAGCTAAGCAATAAAACTTCAGCATTTCCTTTTCAAAATTTAGAATATTTGATTTAGGTAGACGTGTGTTTGATATAGTGTTAATAGCAAAGCTTTCTTCAAAGTTTTGTGCTCTGCTAAACATCGGACCGATTCAGCGATTTCGTGTTTATGTTTTTGATCAGCTCACGAAAATGCGTTTCAATGTCTATTTCATTTCCGAGCCGCTCAACCCATATGCTTTCCTCCACTATCCTCAAACAATAATTCCATAATCCAAACAGTTTGAAAAGAGTGATGACATCGCTACTTCCATAATTTCTTTTAGCAAGCATATTTTTATTGCAAAGCAATACCAGAGATACAAGATAATTCTATTGCTAATATCGACGCAGAGCGAATCAAATGATGATAAGATATCTTGAAAACAATGTTGACAACTTTTTCCTCTTATAATATCTACCCTCGTTCTTTTTATAACATCTTCACTCGTCGATTAGCCTCTGAGATTTCAAGAGCGCTTTAAACTCCGAATTAAGACTAAATGTACAACAAGCTCACTGCAAACAGAAATCAAATACAAAAACACTTTAACGCTTGCTAAAAGCGCTTACTCACCGTTCGTTTTCGCTGTTTCAGTACGTACTACTCTAATTAGGTTCCGATTTCTTGAAAAATATATATTTTCAAAAACGATTAAGCTTATGAATTATGGAAGAGTCGTTATCATCGAACATAACATGGACGGACGCTGATTTAATAACCGGCTACAATTTTAACGTACATGATCACATTAAATGGAATTGTAAGAAAACAAGAGTACGCACAGTATTGCCGGCAAAGTGAAATTGCGAAGAATTTCAAGTTTCTCACAATAAGAAAAGGTACATGAGCTGCTAACTAAATGTTTCGAAAACAACCTGAAATGCATTAAGAAATCAATCCTTTTTATCTGAGTTGCTATATATCGGTATTGCGTTCAGAATCAAGAGGTGAGTTGACAGTGCTGCCAACGCAACTTGTTTAATTTAAGGTTTATCAGGCACATATTAACGGAAAGATTCGATAAGAACATGCTTTATGGTATTCTAAATTACGACCTTCTCAAGCGGTCCAAAACATGACTGACCTTGCTTTTATCTCAAGCTGGCCACACCAATTTCAAGCTTATTTCGTAATGCCAGCATGGTGCATCTCAGGCCGACGCAAAAAGCCAACATCCAAATTTGTATCTTGAAACCAATTTAAATTTGAGCGTCTGTTTTTTCTTCAATTTAGTCGCTGATACTGATTCACCATACGTCAATGTATGGTGAATCAGTAAGTTTTATGCGGCGCTTAAATACGTACTTAGACAAGTCAAAAATAATTTTTGTATGATACAGTGGCGCCGAGAATAAATTTGCCAGAATGAATGTTTTAGTAAATCGCCTGTTGTAGATGCAAATATGAATTTTTCTAGATGTGTTCCTAACTATATAAACTTGATGAAACGTTATGTAGAAGCAGTCGAGATCTTCGATGCTGTGATAGTTTCACTTGGAAAATATATTTCTTCATCACTATATATAGTAGCACTAGACTGCGTTTTAACAACTATAATAAAAGCAAATTTCAAACCTTAATAGAGATCTTTATCAAACAATTAAGAGCAAGGCTACGAGCTGTCAGCTGAAGAAGTTCCCCATTCTGACGTAGGAAATTCTCGAAAATTTTAATGGGATTTCTTTAGTTTTACCTTATGATTTATTTCAAAACATAAAAAAAAATTTCCCCTCAAATTATAAATTTACAAAAATTAAGTAAAATAGGAATTAAATAAAATAAAAACAAATGAAGCAAAGTATACTTAGTAATTAGGTAAAAATAGGTGATATGCGGTATAATAATAAAATAAAAAAATCCATTAAAGTCCATTAAAAACATGAACAGGAAATAAAATTCATTAGAAACAAATATTTTACAACGAACTATATTTTTAAAGATGGCTATAGAATGTGGAAGAAGAACAATTTGAAGACTGCTATGAGTGTGTAGGAGCGACAAAACAGAAAAGTGGAAGGTAGTATCAGTACGAGCATACGGTACTTCAAACACAATGGAGAACCTGATTAACTTTACGGGATGCCGCACTATGATCAAAGATGCTAAAGAAGAATATAGGTAACCACGGCAGATTTTGAAGAGGAAACTCTCATCCAAGTAAACTCTGCGCTGCTCAAGGAGAGGAATGTTTAGAAGAGACAAAGGTTCATTGTAGAGTATATACGGAAGACTATATTTGAAAAGTAAGGTGCGTGTAATCCTCCGCTGAACTGACTCAATAGCAGCTAAGATGTATTTGAAGCGAGGACACCATACTTGACTACAATATTCAAGTATACAATGGACTAGAGTAATAAGCAGGTGGGCACATGTAGAAATACTAAATGAATTGTGGCAGCAATGAATCACAAAACCAGCAATCCGAGAAGTCCTTCTAGTGATAGTTAGAACATGAACATCGAATTTCAGTTTACGATCAAAGATGACCCAAAGATTAGAGAAATGTCCGACAAAGGAGAGAATAGTACTAAGGAACGACATAGAAAAATACTTGGAAGCATTAAGGGACAATCATTTCAAATCATACCAGCCAGAGAGAGCATTCAAATCTTCCTGAAGAAGCAGAGTGTCACCAGTATTTTTGATCACCCGGAAAATTTTAAAATCATCTGCATAGAGAAGACAAGACAACTTAAAAGCCCTGGGAAGATCATTGATAAACAGATTTAACAAAAGTGGCCCTAAGATGGAACCTTAAGATACACCACGGCAAGTCATAGAGAGATAGACAACACAAGTGCGATTAGTTAAAAAAAGTGGAGATCCAGGAAAGCAAAGGCTCATGGATGCCATAATGCTTTAGTTTGACAAGAAGCGGCGCATGATTAACAGTGCCAAAAGTTTTGGCAAAATCAGTATAAATGACATCAACTTGAGTGTTGCTTTCAAAGGCAGACGCAGTTACATGAGTAAACTCAACAACGTAGTGGTGGAGAGGTCTTTTACAAAGCGTTACCATACATACGATTGAAAAGGAGGCGTGTCAAAGGGAAGAATGAATAGAGATAGGGTGGCAGTTAGAAGCAAGGTTACGTCCACCCGATTTGAAAACGGGATTAATGCTAAAGAGCTTCCAAGAGGATGGAAATTTACCAGCACAGAGACTGACATTGAATACGATGGGCATAGGGACACAACGAGAAGACGCAAGATTTTTCACGAAAAAATTGGGAATTCCATCCCGACCAGGGGAACAGTTGGAGTCAAATCAGGACAAAAGCAATTCAATCTCAACAGGGCTAGTTACAACCGAGGAGAGACAAGCAGGTAAATCAAAAGAAAAGCAAAGCTCGACGGAATGGTGTGCACAGGAGAAGAAAATAGCAAAGAGATTGCAAATGCCAAGAAGGTTGAAGGCAGTAAAGACAATAATACTAAGGAGTTAAGAAGAGCGGAAGAGGCTTTTAAAGATTCAGCAGACGAGATATAGTTGAGCAATGCTACTCTTATTTCTTTCTTGGTAGAGGAACGGAAACGGGAGAAGATGGCATAATCTTCACCAGATCGAGAATTCAAAAATTTCAAACGCGCCGGATTTTTAACTCTAAGCGTACTCTTTTCCCTCGTGGTAAACCAAGGACGATCACGGGGGTTGTGAAAACAAAAACAGGAGTATAAGCCGAGATTAATTCAAGAAAAATACCGAATAATTTCGAAACAGTAGATTCAATATTGAGACCCCGGAAGCAATTAAAACAATTAATGGAATTCATATAGGATGAGGCCAAGGATCTTGTTAGTAGCATTAGGGAAACAGTTAAATTAAAAAAGTGAGCAGGAAAAAAGAAAAGAAGATAAGGTAATAGAAAGGTTGCTGGTAGACACAATGCGTAGAAAAGAGAATTCCCATTGTACAGAAGGCATATTAAAGTCGCTACAGATGATAACAGTCGACGAGGGAAAGTTGCTGTTAAGATATGTGAAAAGCACAGCAAAGAACTGATCATAAGTCGAGAAGGGGATGTTTCGCTGCCGCAGTCGTTAGAGATATGCCGTATTTTAATGTATAGAATTTGATATGACTCAAATCCCCGGGAAACTCCCCTTAAATGCGTTTACCGCAAAATGGCCCCTGTGTCTTTAATTTTCTCCATGTTGTGGACAAAGTTTCCCAACCTGGTAAAAAGGATGCTTATATAGATTTTAACTAGGAATTTAATTCATCACAAGTCAGCTATTTTTACTGATTTTCGGAGAAAATTAGTTCATAGTTCTATAATATATAAGGTGATGTATATAACTCTTGGGCTTTTTTTATAAAAACGGAAAATAAAACAATTCTTTTTTATTTTTGTATTGAAATGCACTTGTTGCATCACTCGTTTAACAATTCAATTCCTTTCGAACAAGGCTTTGTTCAATGAATCATCATCGAGAAATCCCCACAGGTGTTGTTTCAAATGTGGAAATAAATAATAGTCGATTGCAGCGAGATCTGTGTTATAAGGCTAATTTCTTTGAATTCACAGGAGGATACAGCCTCCATTACTTTTTGACTGCCGTGAAATGTACCATTATTATGGTACATTTTCGAGATCATTAGCGAAAAATAGATCGTCTCCAGTCTATTCTTGTGTTATCTTAACCTATCTCTGTCTAGGTATATTGTTTTGCATTTGTGTGGTCCGAATGCTCAACGAGAAGGTCATACTGTTTTCGGCATTCTGTAAGAATATCGCTGTGGTCCCCTTGATTCAGGTACAGTTTTAGTACTTCCTTCTTTTTCTCGCTTGTTCACTTGATTGCGAAGAGAATTTGAGCCCAACTTATATTTCTTTGCAATAAGTTGCACATAATTTCCACTTCTGTATTTGACCGCTATTACCGTTCTCAATTTAGAGGGTAACACACTTTTCCTTTGCATAATCAATGATGCTATCTTTATTTTTGAGTAAACTTTCACAGTAATTATTAAACTACTAAAATAACTTAATTATTTTTTGAATGTATTGTGATGGACCAAAAATAATTTTGCGCACCAAATTAAAAGGTAAATAATTTTGCACAGCAAACTAAATGGTAAATAATTTTGGACATTGTTTGAATATTTACTCTTAAACCTATTATTGTGAATTTGTTATTTGGTATGATTTTGTTTTACACAACTAGTGGTGGGCTGCTAAATTGCAGACTGCTATTTTCTAACTGCTCTTTACAAATAGCTATGGCAGCCTGCTATTTATAAGTCCGATAATCTGCTACTTTTGTTTATTATAATGCTATTTGAGTAACATATGCCGCATTTTTGCGCTTCTATCAAGAGCTGGTTAAGACAGCAGCATTGAAAAACAACAGCAAAGGGACGAGATTGTTATTGTTTTCAATGCTACTATCCTAACCAGCTATCGTTTGAAGGACAAAAAGTTGTGACAAATAGAAAAAAGTAATATGCATTAAAGCTCATAAACGTTATTAATTTGTGATTGCGGTTCCCTTCTTGTTTTTCGAAACCACTTAGTTTAATTTCAAGTTTTTCCATGATCTGTAAATCCCCAAGCAGTGTGATGTATACGCAGACTTTTTTGGGGCGGATTAGAGACTTCTAAAGATAAAAATCACCATATCTTCTATAATTCTAAAATTTTTTTATCAAAGCTGCATTCATGCATGTCTAGCAGTGTGCCCCTTCTTATCAAAGTATTTTAATCAAGGGTATTTTATTGATTCATGGGCTTTTGTCATGATTTAGATATTACTAGTAAGGTGGACGCAGACTTTTTTGAGTATGTGTATATCGATATTTCTTATTCAGTGTCTATTTTTTAAAAAAAATATTATTTTATGATTAATCATAATTTTTGACTCCGCTGTGTGAGTGCAGTAACGCTGTAAGGAACAAAAAGTATCGTTGGCAATGTTTATTAATTTGTTACCAAAAGCACTATATACGATGGATGGATGTGCAATACAATAAGTTTATTCTCTGTGCTTCCATCCCTCTTCAAACGAAATATTTTGAAATCGAATCCAAAAATAAAACAACTGCAAATAAAAATTACCAAGAATAAAAGAAAACCTCTTTATTATACCAACACGTCATACCGCGCTTCCATACCAATAAATCACATCAAGTTAAGTATTGAACACTCACCCCCATTTATTTGTTTGCTTCTCCGTCACTGTATTCATCGAATCTTGTCACGGCTTTTCGTTTTTCTTCGCCGTTGCTATTCATATCGTACACGGTACACTCGACGACAATTCTACGGCACACATGCAAGCAGCCTTAGCATACGAGTGTTGTTGGAGCATTTGAACATATTTAAAAGTGTTTATCGGGCAAGGCCAGTTGTCGGGTGCCGGGTAATTGAGGTGGCGCCAGTGCGAGCAAGACGGCACGTATGAGCATATTGTTGTGGAAATTGTGGAATTCGAGCTGCTGATTATCTTATCAACATCTCTTCGGCGTCGCCTGCGACGCGACTACCAAACACAATATAACGCCGGTCACGTCGAAAATTATACTTTTTGCCATTGCTATTGTTGCCTGGTAGTATTTGGTGTCCGACGTCACAGCACTCATTGTACCATCTTGCATTTACTCAAGATTTGCTTGGCATTAAGGGATTTGCCGGCAGACTCAATATCATCGCAATATCGAAGGAGGCCGGCGTATAGCTGGCGATGAATCAACTGGCTGTTGTCTGGGGCCCGGTTAGCGATATTATCACGTCTACATACCTACCTATTTGCAATAATCGATGGCAACGCAGAAATCCTGTTCAATATTGATTTATTGCAAGTGAAGACTAATCAAAAACATTGTTGTTAATTCAGCTGCGATTGTGTCAACAATATCAGAAATTGAGTGGGTAAATTCGATGTCTTCTGCCCATATTTAGAGGTACTACGTGCTTGGGGCGAATTAATTGGGACTTTTCGCTTCGTACATCAGCAATTGGCAAGAATCACCCAATTATCAAATTTCGCAAGCGAAGACGCTAATTAGTTGCCAATCGAAAAACCAGCAGCTACGGAACCAATGTGATGTAAAAATCGATGGTGCTATTAATACTTTCAGTTTAAGTACTCACAAAGCCTTTGAAGTACGAATAATCTTCGCTTATCTACATATATGTATGAAACAAGCCGTTTATTTTTGTATGCAACGCACTTCAATGATGTGTGGGAAATGCCGAAGCAGGTCTTCTCTATACCAAAGCGCTCTGGGACGAGGTGAAATAAGTTTCTTTGCGTCAACATGTTCGAAATTAATTTTCGAAAAAAAATCGAACAGAAAGCCTATGCCAACCTGAAGTTGATCATCCAATTTTGATAATTGCCACAAAAATCTACCTCGTAATTTTAAAACAAACTCAAGTCGCAACTCATCTGCATTCTTGTGGAACCACCGAGCCCAATCCCATTGTCCAAATTAAGGGTTACGTCGGCGTACCCATCAAATTGTCTGCTGTTCTGACGATCATAATGAACAGCCCAGTCAGCGTGAGTTTACCTTTTCGAAGTATGTAACTGCCGCACTCGAAGCGGAAAGGGAAAGACAAAAAATGAACCTATTAGCCATCAGAAGATGGGCTCAAAAACAAATACGAACTTCTTGAAGACTCAACTCAGGTAAGCAGCTCGAGTGGCAGCTAAGCAGGCATTGGGCATTCCACAAAAAATTCCAATGTTTTTCCACGAACAGACGAACCACAAAAGTGGGTAAATCGATAAATAGCTTCTAGTGCTGTAACGGAGTCATCGAGCCGCAACGGCGGTAGGCAATCATTGTGTCCTTTTTCCTTGGGAATTTTCGATCTGGAGTTTCTAGCCATCGTCGCTGGTGCTGCTGCCGCTGCCGCCATGGTCGCCAATTACAAAAGAATCAACCGTCTTCATCGTGGTTGTCGATGGCGATGATGTCGATGTCGTCGTCTTGGCCGACAAGCAAATAAAACTCCTCAGACCGTCAGATCAATTTCCAGTTCCATTTTCTTCATGTACTCTCCTCATATGTGAAGTGCATATATGTAGGTCTCGATGGCTGCTGATAGATGATGGCTCATGTGTATTATTATAAATGGACGTGGTTTTGTGGTAGGTGTTCTTCGATATGCCGCAGTCAATGATGCATCTGTAGTGCAATGAAGGGCTAAACTGTTACAAACCTGCCTCTTTTATGATAAAAATTATATCATAAATTCTTAGAATTTTTTCGAACTAATGAATTTTTTAACCATCCATGAATGGAGTAATTATATCTCACAGTTATGGTAAGTGTGGATTTTCGGTTTAAAAATGAAGAGTTTAAAATCGAATAGTAGCATAGGGCAAAAACTATTCATGGTTTTTTGTTTCTTAAATTTAGAACGAATATGAGCTCGCATTTGAGGAGCACGAAACTTTTCAAAATATTGTAAAGTTTCGGAAAAAAAATTAAAGGAGTATTGCAATGAATGCCAGCATTTTGAATAATGAAAACTTGAAGGACCATATTCCCGCATTTTTCACGGAAGAAACACTTGCTATGCTTACTTATATAACTCTGTACCCGAAAATGCCATTTGTGCGGGTTATTTCACAATATTGTAGTCGCATCATATATATACACATAGTCAAAAAAGTCTGCGTACACCTTATTAGTAATATCTTAATCATGACATAAGCCCATGAATCAATAAAGTGCCCTTTATTAAAATACTTTGATAAGAAGGAGTACACTGCTAGACATGCATAAATGCAGCTTTGATAAAAAAAATTCCTAGAATTAAAGAAAACATGGTGATTTTAATCTTTAAAAGTTTCTGATCCGCCCCAAAAAAGTTTGCGTACACATCACACTGTTTGGGGGTTTACAGTTAGAATTTACAGCTGCAGTGCAAAAAATATACACGTAGTGGTTTGATTGGTAAAGTTTGTGACAATATTGTGTGAATTAAAGACTATCTTTTCCAATGGAAGCTCGAAATAAGGAAATAAGTGTTAGTGAACGGAAATTGATACTAAAGCTGCGTGAAAATGGGAAAAGTTTTCGTGAAATTGCAAATTTAGTTGGAAGAACGCATTCCTCAATACAAAAGGTTGTTAATAGTTATAATACAACCGGTGTTTTTATTTCTCGGTATCGATCAGGACGTCTACCTAAACTTACTGCACGTGAACGTCAAAATATTATTAATTCTGTGAAAAAAAATCCCCGGTTAACGGCCTTCAAACTTGCTCAAGAAACTAAAGAGAAATACAAAAAAAACAAGAATATGCGAGGAAACAGTTCGCACAATACTCAAGAAACGTGGTTACCATGGTCAAGTAGCACGTAAAAAGCCATTCATATCAGCACAAAATCGTCTCAAGAGAATGGATTTTGCGAAAACGTATGTCAAAATGCCAAAAAAATTCTGGGAAAGGGTTCTTTTTTCAGACGAAAGTAAATTTGGTATATTTGGCAGAAAAGGAAGCAAATTAGTGTGGAGAAAACGTTCGACTGCATTGAACAATGCAAATTTGATTCCCACTGTTAAACATGGTGGTGGTGGTGTGATGGTTTGGGGGTGTATGGCTGGTAGCGGAGTGGGGCAATTAACTTTTATAGAATCGACAATGGAAAAGTATGGATATCTGAATATCTTAAAAAAAAATCTCAAGCAAAGTGCTGTGAAATTAAGGCTAGGGAATGCTTTTTACTTCCAGCACGATAATGACCCCAAACATACTGCTGACATAAATAAGCTTTGGTTGGTCTATAATGTCCCAAAATTATTGCGCACACCCCCTCAATCACCGGATTTAAATCCCATTGAACATTTGTGGGATTTACTTGAGAGCGAAATTCACGACAATCAAATTACAAGCAAAAAATCACTTAAAAATGTCATATTCAGGGAGTGGAGCAGTATAACGGCCGAAGAAACTACAAAGCTAGTTCACTCCATGCAAAATAGGCTAAAAGAGATAATTTATAGGAAAGGGTTTGCAACAAGCTATTAAGGTGATTAATCAGATAAGCTAATCAAGGTGAATTCTAATTAGATGATTAAATTATTTCAGGTGTACGCAGACTTTTTTGGATGCACTTTGATGGGCTTGTGCACAAACTTTCTTTCTTTTTTTTTAAATATTAACATCAACGAACGAGTAATAAGTTGTATCCTTAGTTACTATAGTGTTAACTGAAAGCAATAAACTAAAATTCTTAGTCATAAGCAATTGGAAACGTTCTTTATTTTGAAATATTTGTTTTCCCCAACAAGTGTACGCAGACTTTTTTGAGCATGTATATATATATATATATATATATATATATATATATATATATATATATATATTTATGTATATTTATGTATATACTATATATAAATATATATATATATATATATATATATATATATATATATATATATTTATGTATATTTATGTATATACTATATATAAATATATATATATATATATATATATATATATATATATATATATATATATATATATATATATATAATATATATATATATATATATATATATATATATATATATATATATATATATATATATATATATATATATATATATATTTATGTATATTTATGTATATTTATGCATATACTATATATAAATATATATATATATATATATATATATATATATATATATATATATATATATATATATATATATATATATATATATATTTATATATATATATATATATATATATATATATATATATATATATATATATATATATATATATATATATATATATATATATATATATATATATATATAGATTCCATGAGAAACTATAAATCTAGGTTCAGTAGCTGTAAACTTGTCCAAATATTATACTATTTAATATCTAAAATTTTTGACTATTCATCATCTTTTCATCATCATTTTTGTAAATTTTTTGGTAATTTTTAATTTGAATTGAAACATTTGCATATAAAAATTTTTGCAAGGTGTTTCGCAGTTTCCCTTAAAAACTGCAACGAAGAGGATACCGTTTCATAGCGGTGTGAACGATTAAAGAGTTTGAATGAATATTCGTAAAACAGGTCCACAATCTGCTTCTAATAAAACAATATATATCTTATGCTCACAAGCTTTAAAGATAAGGAGTGTTTGGCAGACAGTGAACACCTTTAACGTGTTTTTTGGTCTTTTTATCGCCACACATGTGTGGCGTAATTGCGATACTCCGGAACAAATATTTGGTCATTTGAAGATAATGTCTCAGAAAAGAAACATTTTTTGGTTAACACTAGACAACCACCAAACTTATGGTGCCAATTTGTTTCAATATAGTTGCAGCATGTTATGTGTAACAAAAAAAAAACCAAAGAAGAGCTGTCTATACTAACACCCACCACCCAATTGACCAAGTTAATAAATGTCCCCAATACTCGTAGGGCGGTACACGTCCTGTTTAATTTACTCGACGGATGCTAACAATTTAGGTGATACGTGGGCGTAAACAATAATTGACGTACCTACCACAGCTATCAACCTAGATAATAGTACCAGCAACGAACTAAAAGTAGATCGGGAAGGTAATCAATTGGCGCCCAAAGTGGGGTCCAAAAGTAAATGTCGCGGAGAAAAATTGGATGAAATTTAAAAATCGATTACGCACGTAGTGACAATGTGAACAATCAAGACAAGTCGTAAGAAGTCCTTTAAGCTCCAGGAGCGATTGACTGAAAACAGTTGTCATTACAGACGGTTCGCGAATGGATGATTGAGCTGTCATATATACTTTGCTAGCCCAGGGCCGCATAAATTCAATTGAAATTTGGAATTTCACTTGTACTTTACTTGAAAAGCAGTTAGTCTCGAAAAAAACAAATTTGAGTTTTATTTCGTAGTATAATCCTTTCGTAATAAATATAACATGTTGTAGAGAAACGAAAAACCCAGGGTGGCACTAAAGTCAAAGACTTTAATTGATATGCTCAGTAAGGACGAGCTAACCAATGAATTGGAAATTAGCTGGTTGCCGACAGGGACCGTGCAATTCATGACCCATTTACCGTGGAAGTGGACATTGACCCACAAGCACCGAGTACCTCAAAATAAAGACACCGATTGAGTTCGGGATACAGCAGCTGAGGAAGCACATCATAAGACAAAGGACATGAGCGAGGGTGCTAGTAATCATGTCACCAATCATTTCCATAGTTGGGCTGCTGTTAAAGACATAGCAGAAACTGAACCGCGGAGTAGGTAGCGAAGATAATTAACCCAGGGAGTAGCAAGTGCTATAGAACGATTGGTGGCCAGTACGAATGAGCTATTTGAGCGGAATACGATCTGAATAACCCTCTGTTCTCGACAATCAGGCCAACGCCAATACTCGCAAAAGGACAAGAGGTGTCGCAGTGAATTTTATGGTTCCTTGAACGCGTTCCTCGAAAGAGTGGAAGAGATCCGGCACGGAAGGAATTTTTCTCTTCCGACAGACTACGACAATCGGCTGTTCATGTATGTAAATTCGGATTCCCACCCAAAGGTCAGAGAGGTTCGTGGGCACTAACGTGTCGGTGGTAAGGAAGAGCTTGTCCAGATGCCGTGCCTACCATGCTCAAAGGAGGAAAAGTTGCGTATCATTCGAAAGAAAATAGGCCTAAAATTGGGCTATTTTCTTCTAGTGTCGACTCCAGTCCGAACGCTAGTTAGGATGGGTAGGACGGCTACGAGATTGGCTATGGAAGCATATTTACCATCTCTATCTCAACGACTCTTTGTATCGGAACTCAGCTCTCCCTAAACCGGGAAGCAAGCAAACAATCACAACCTTATTAAAAGCTGCCAACAGTCTTCATTAACTAAAAAAATACTCTCAAATTGGTCGCCCTGTTGGTTAAACTTTTTGATGTATCTTTTCCCGAACTTCCTTCATTTCTTTCTAACCTCCTAGGTCGCAACTGTATTTTCAAATTTGAATCCTACTCAACGGTCATCATAGATATTCTATACACCTCGAGTTTAATATAAAAGTCAAAAAACCCATTCCCCAATTTTTAAAGTCCAGAACGCCATTCCTATTAACGACGCATGTGTGGTCTCTTGACGGAACTTTTTCAACCTTCGGGCGTAGTTGATTTCGAATTCATTGGTTATTATTTGGGACACCATCATTTTCTATA
Organism: Nemotelus nigrinus; assembly: GCA_947369275.1. Taxonomy (NCBI): domain Eukaryota; kingdom Metazoa; phylum Arthropoda; class Insecta; order Diptera; family Stratiomyidae; genus Nemotelus; species Nemotelus nigrinus. The sequence goes on from OX376372.1 coordinate 82,198,039, forward strand.
CGAAATCTTACTTATGCTTTCCATTTTTACAAGTTAATATTGGTTAGTTAAAAAAGTGTGGGGGCTAGCTGATCTCAGCCGATCTAAAGAACAAAACGATCCAATAAATACTGTTGCCCCAACTATTGTGCCAAATATTTATTGCATGGAAATCATTATTTTTTGATTGTGTTTAAGGTCCAACAATGCTAGCTGAGTAGACTGTTAATGGTATGGTGTGTCGTAACCCACCTGCCTGTTCCCAATAAAATTGGAACACATTCAAGCATAAAAGAGGTTTGCACAGCATCCAAATCGAACCTTATCGAACAAAACAAACTTATTTAAGAAAAAGCACACACAGAGCGTAAACTGGCAGCTTGGAATCAAGTCCTTCAATCCCTATTATCACTTATAAAAACCATAAACCTTATCAACAAAAATTGACTATTATCTATAAACAGATTTTAAGATCATTTCTATTATATGGAATTATGAACACGGGCCAGACCTCGTGAACGAACAGGTGCAAATTCAAACTTTCCAAAAACTCGCTCCGAGAAGAATCTTTAGAATTCCATGGTCCTTTCAGAGCGTATACATATTCAAAGACTTGAAGATAGAAGCAGTTGATAATTTCATTCGCAACAAAACACTTAAGGTCTTCGACAAAGTTGGCAGACATCTGCATCATGCTAAGTATATTCCGAGCAACAGTGGACGCCAAACTTATCCGCGCACCAGGCAACACACAGCATAGTGCAGATTAGCCACACTGTGCGTGTTTAAGATATAGCAGGGTGTAACATCGCTTCCCCAAAGAAATGGAATCAGAATGCTACAGCACAGCTCCCTGTCGTCAACTGAGAGAAGGAAAAGGATTGGTACCGTCTATAGGTGGGGTAAAAGTAATGGTCCTAGATGCGAGCCTTGAGACATTTCAACATTACAAAAAATTGCCTTGAATATTAACATCAAGATATCCTTTTTTCAAAGAAAATATTCCTCTTTGAAATAATGCAACTAATGCCATTATTTATGTATGCTATTCGTAAAAACATTCCTAAATAATAACTTAAAAAAAAACAATCTAACATAAAATCATATATCGATTCCATTTAATGCACTTAAATATTGGTCCATTGCTCAGTATGATTATTCTTCGGGCCGATTTTCGACAGGTATGACTATTCTTCGTTTGGTAAACTACCCGAAAAACTTAAACACATTTAAAGCAGTCAATCCGTCTTACGCACCAGATCTGAACTCTGGTAAGGTTTCCTTTTTTCTACTTCTTTTTGTCAATAAGTCGACTTTTATTTTGTCTTAACTTAACTCCTTACCAATCGTAGCTAACCGTAGTTGTAACCTTATCTACTGAAAATCTGCCGAAGTTATTGAAAACTTATCTAAATAATATATTAGATAAAAAATCTGAGACTTAAAAGCTGCACAACCCATCTTTTCGAATTCTCAATAAGAACGCAGGATTTAAATACTCACGTGATTTTATACGGCTGTATTTGTGCGGATATATAGAGCACGGTAGAGCATTGGCTCCTAGCGCTTATGAATCATGGTTCAAATCCAACCACGATCACGCACTGAGATTCGAATTGAATAGGTATATAATAATTGAAAGCGTAATGCAATGATAACAAATGAGGTCTACCAACTTTAATCCCTAGATCTAACATGGGTAGTAGTAGGGCAACTTTATTTAATAACAGAAAAAATACTTTAATTTGTCTATCACTAAAAAAAACTTAATGTCTGTAATTATGTCACATGACGTGACAAATGGTTTCTCTCTCTCTCTCTCTAATGCGTCCCTTTCCTTCATTTGGAGTGTTGTCGTGCTACGGTTAGTTTTTTAAAAACATTGATTCTTAACTATCAATTATTTTAATTAAAAAAACTGCTAAGATTATTAGTTGTAACTAAGACCCTACATAAATTCTTCTTGCACTATCAATAGCAATTAGTTGAAAACAACTTTCTGAATCATGCTCATAGAAGAACAAAGTTCAAAATTGATTGATTGAAATATGTCTTTTCTTGTTCGCAAACAACTGTCTACCAATCAGAAAATATATGACGCGTGTGATGTGTGGTACTTTGATAGTTTTTTTTGCATTGGTTTATTTTTTCAAAATTCTCAACAAAATTGTGATGCTAGTATATCAATTGATAATATTTGCATCGCTTTTACTGTTCGGTGTACTCAAAGCGATTGGCGAAAAAAAACTCTTTCATTACTAAATTAAAGCACTTCGCCACCACAGTTTTGCTCTACCAGAACTCAAATCTAATTACAACCTGTAATTCATCGATATCACTCTCTTGTTTCGCCCTAATTTACCCTACAACCTGGTGGCGGCGACCGCCTTTGCAGCTTGCTGTTCCGTCGTCGGCGTTCTTCTTGTCTTGCTGCTGCTTGTCGTGATGTTATCGTTGTTGCTGCTGCTGGTGCCACGGCGCTGCCCCCGCGTGTCTTTCGTATTTTGTCTTCTTTTCATGAAATTGGGATCGTCTGGCGCCAAAAATCCAAGGCGATTCACGGAGCTCTTTACTTTTCAGCCGTTGTTAATGCGAGGAATTGCGCCTGATGACGGCATTAAGACGATTTAATGGCTACACAAACGTTTTTTTTTTGCTTCGCGTTATTTTCTGTTTTACTTTTCTCCCGGCGTTTTTTCATCGTTGAAAACATTCCGAGTTTTCGATGATGATCATAATGTGTGTAAGTGAAACTGATGTGTACGCTATATTTAATGCAGGCCACTAAATGTTATTGGTTTTTTTAAACACATGGCTGCATATTCATTTACGTACGTATCGCCCGCCGCGGGCCCGTACCATCCCGTTCCCCGGCCGACGCGATACCGAAGAACGAGCTGGCGACGCCGCCGGAGCCGATGATGAAGCAAAAGTATGGATGTATGTTAAGGCATTTTCGATTCCGACTTGTAATCTTAATCTGTGGAACAAGTGGGACGTTTAGAATTTATTGGCTATGAATAAAATAAATGCCTGGTCGAGATATGTTTCATCACAAGTTTGAATCGCATAAACAAAAATAACCAAGAATAAAGAATGTTTTTTTTTATTTAAAAAATCTATATTTTATCAAATGCTGATGCAGCGAATGCGCTTATGCTGTCGGCGGCGTTTATTTTTCGAGTGGTCTGCATTTTGTATCTTTGATTTGTACACGGGTCTGTTAGCGCCACTGGTTAACGTGTGCTGCTGCAAGGTGTCTACATATGTATTCGTATAAGTACCTGCATACGAAATTCGAACGCTTGGACATACGATGCTTCGAGGGCAATGCACTGCAGCATTTATTTATGCCTTTTGCTACTGCCGATCATTCGACTGTTGTGTATAATAATTTCGAGATTTTTTTCTCAGATTTACGATAAATTTTTACGATCGCTTGCAAATCATTGGGTTGGAAGGAAAAGCACGTTCGTTTCTGTGGTAAACATGCCAGCTGTAGGCAGATTAGGTTTTTGGTAGCAGATGCAAATACCGTTACAGAATGTGTGTGGGCTTTATAATAAATAATGCATTTTCCACCATAACTATGACGCATTTAGTACATAAATTTGCCGTCTTAATTTAGTCGACTCTATTTTGGGTCAAAAAACAGATTTTGATGCCGTCTTCTGCATTTTTAATCAATGCATTGCCCTAAGAAAATAGCCGATCATATATTCTGAAAGCTAACAACTGTCCAAGTGAATCAATCAACCAATTCAACGTGGAATTGCAACTAACTTACGTTTATTTCCCTAATGTTTCTACTCGTTTTATTGCAAAAGTAGATTTTCAGGTTTTTTTACGATTGAAATTTTCTAAAGTTTGAGTGAAATACAAAAAATACAAAGTATTGCCCGTCACTAGCTACCACATTTTTGCCATCACTCTGAAAGGACACGAATACCACTATGAAAAAATGACGCGTCTTTGAATCTCAAATCATCCATTGCCCTTCGAAATTTGCCAAATGTAGCCCAGCCAAGCCAAGGACCATCGACCGAACCAAGTAATAATCAGAAGGTGCATATCCCATTTCCGTGTTTTGATGGTGTCCTAGACGATCAAATTGCGATGGTGGGGAACGTTATCGTGCTGCAATATCACTCGTATCTCATTCTTCTCGTTTATCGAGCAATGTATTGTTCAAGCTGATTACTTGTTACCAGTAGCGATGCCCATATGATTGCATTGCGATATGTGCTGGTATTACAATTGATTAACTGTTAACGGAGGAGGGCCCGGTAGCTCTGCTCGCTAAGGCGTCAGGGCGAAAAGCGGCGTGCTACGGGGCCTGCGGGCTCGAATCCCGCCAGTGCCATAGCTGTAAGTGTGAATGCGTGTGATTCTATGAGGGTGGCAAATGGGCCGAAACTGGTGGCTTAATGCTGGCTGCGCTCCCGGCAGCCCTCTTCACTAACCTAACCTAACCTAACTGTTAACGGACATTTTAACCTATAAAACCAACACAGCTTCTGACAGAAATGTCCACTATAAGAGACGCTAGCGCCGTCTATGTGTGAAATCCGGGAATATAATTACAGAGCTAGTAATAGATAGAAATATTAATTTTCTGGCAAAGTGATTTTAGCTGACAAGTGATAAAAATTATTTCTGGCAAGCGATGAAAACGTATTTCTTTTTCTTCTTCAGGAAAAATGCGCAAAATGAGTTTTTGTTAAAAAATGCAACTAATTTCTTAAAGTAACGTTTTAGGCAGTAGCTGCCAATAAATAAACGAATAAATATGAAAAAGTATTTAGACATAATATGATGATGATAGCACTTGCCTACCACTGAATTCGGCTTTGGCCGTAACGCAGTTCATTCTTTTGATATTTTGTTTATTTTGATAAAATGCTATTATTTTTTATTGACTTTAATATAAATATAATACAGATCTACTTAAAAAGCTTGAGTAGGGTAAAGCATGATCCCTAGTTCAAATCCAGGTTCGGACGATACCTGATTTAAATCAGGGGTAAAGTGAGTCGTGAAACTAATCACTCGACACTCGTATTCATATATATTGTGAGTTTGTGAATGAAGCTCCCTACCAGGTTCAACCTCTAGACTTGACAAAAGGTTGTCGTGGGATTACTTTACTTCTACACTGAAAAAACACATAGCGCCAGACGCCATAATTTATAGACCTCTGGCGCCATATACATAGTCGATTTGGGCATTGTGATAAAATATAGCGCCACACGCCATAGTACATGGCGAAAAGTACATAGGAGCAGACGCTATGCTTATAGCCCTCTACGCCATGTAATATAGTGCTCCACGGCGTGGAGGACTATAATACATGGCGTGGGGGACTGTAGTACATCGCGTGGAGACTATAGTACATGGCGTGGAGGACTATAGTACATGGCGTGGAGGACTATAGTACATGGCGTGGAGGACTATAGCACATGGCGTGGAGGGCTATAAGCATGGCGTCTGCTCCTATGTACTATGGCGTGTGGTGCTATATTTTATCAAAATTGTATGAGCGGTATTTTTATAGTTCGATTGTTCAGGTGGTTCGATGTGTCCCGATTAATTGGTTTTACTGAATAGACTAATTACAGTTTTTCAAATATTATCCACAGCCCAAATACAGTTTTCCACAAATTATAAACAGCCCAAATACAATTTTTAAAAATTATATACAGCCCAAATACAGTTTTTCAATAAAATTTATAACCCAAAAGGCGCAACCCCGCAAAATCAAAACATTCCCCGCCATTTTGACTTTTAGACAGCCCAATTGGTGGGAAACAGCCCAAACTGGCAACAGCGCTTCTATCATTGATACTCACATTTATACGTTCTCTCACACAGTATGGCTGCGAGTTATAATTGGAGTGCCATGAGCCATATTACATGGCTCATGGCACTATGTAATATAGCGTGTGGGGCCATAATTTCTGCGCTATGTAATTATGGCGCTGGGAGCCATACTGCATAGCTCAGGGTACTATGTACATAGCGTATGGGGCCATAAATAATGCGCTATGTTACATGGCTCTGGGCGCCATATGGATTTTTTTCAGTGTACTTAATTGCATCTCGTGATTTTGATTATAACGTCTATAATCTTATTTCATTATTTTATCTAAAGCTCATATTGAGATTATAACTTTCATCAAACAGGATGTCATGGGGAAGAAAATGTCTGACTTAGTTCTGAAAATCTCAAGACAACTCATGATAGATTTTCAAGACTAAAGGTAACGGAAATAAGATACGATTGAGAGAAATACTTCGTAACATAAGCTCTGTGAAATTGTGTTTATAAACAAATATATCCTTATTTCTATATCAAATTCAAACCAAATCAATCTACTATTCGAAATTCAAATTCACAAAATATCCCTAGACCCGTTCGTGAAAGAAGCATTCGATTGTGTATGGCTCTACGCTTTTTGCACAGACTAAAAACGTTCGGTCAGCAAAGGTGTTTCAAGAGTCCTTAGCCATACCGTGTATAATACTTATCGAATTTGCGATGATACAGGGATCTTCATCTCAATGTAACTTTACCACAGGGCTTGTTAGAAAAATAATTGAGCGTGCTGATTGAAAGTGCAGTCCAATTTCTATTCAGAAAAAAGATAAGTCAGCCTTCAAGTAACTGAGACTTCTTCTTACAAAACTAGCCTTTCAATTGCAAGTTGAAGAAATAACAATCAAATTATTAAACGCAATTCAAGTGCTATATACTTTCATAAAGAAAAATTATTCCTCTACAAATCACTGTTACTTCGAGGGTTAAAGTTCGTAGGAACTTCATGCACTATGAATGTATTCAAAGTGTAGAGTGATTAGATGCAGGGCTCCTTTTCCCCTTGATTTGACTCAGGTATACAGGTAAATTTTGGTGTGTGATCATCGTTGACCGTCCATGGCTGGATTCGAACCAGGGCCAGACCACGTTAACAGCTCAACTAGCTCGACTACACAAACTTCAAAATTAAAAAAAATAATAATTAAGAGCTGTTTTCTCTCATAAACAACAGTAAGTTTAAGCACCCAAAACTCTGTACGGTGCAACAGTAAAGAATAACTGTGCTTGCACTCGCAAGTATACTTTTTAGGTTGCCCAGAACAAGTGCTTAAAAATGATGCTAAATAAGCTATCAACATTAAAGCTCAACGATGTGGTAGTGGTCTTGAGCATATCTGAAATATGCCAATTAAGGTCATTAAATTTGAACTAAAATAGGCTAGACAACCAGATTCAACCAAAAATAAGTTAAATTTGTGGCTTTAAGTAGATGTAAATAATCGGTCAACCTTTTTGTTAATTTTTTCTTGTATCATATATAAAAATAAATGCGAATTAAATACGTATGACCGTATTTAATAGATTTCTTGTATATTATCCAGCTTTAGCGAGCACAGCTTTAGTCTTAAGCTCCAAAATACATAAAAATCGAAAGTCAAAACAAATCTATTCATCTATCTAAAAGTTATTACCCTGTCAGATTCTGTTGTGCGATGAAATATTTGTACTGGTTGTATTGGCACAGTGCAGTGCAATAGCTGTACTGGCACAGTGCATCACTGCGCGGTACACTGAAGTGTGCTGTGCGAGCACAGTTGACGGTGCCGATTTCGCCCGTCACCAGTATCAACCAAGACATTTTACCGAAGTTTTTCTCGGTATCATTAATAATTGTTTTTCTTGCGACTCGATTTCAAGATCGGGATATTGAACGACGTTTGCATAGATCCAGCATGAAGAAAATAGTTAACTGTTGTTCTTTAAAATATTTTCTACAGTGGCTCACAGCTTATTTCAACCAGCACGTAAAAAAAACTTTAACTTCTTATAAAAACTAAATTAAAGAAGGTATCAACATTATTTAAAGGCAGGTTATTAGTCTAATGTTTAAACTAATCAAATATGACTTCTTTTATTTATTCTTATTTGTTTAGTGTTCTAAAACAACGAAAAACGAAAAACGCAACCAAAAACAATGCCACAGCTTATTTCAACCAAATACTTTGTAGGTGTGCAATGATCCGTTCTCTTGCAACGCAGAAATTATTTCTTTGTCTATGCTTTAGTCATTATATTTTTAATGTGTTCAAGTTCAGTTTTGCTGAATTCTTGAAAAAGATCGTGCAGAAAAATTAGTTTTTCAAAATGGGACCACGTACGACAATTGATCAGCGAGAACTTGTTCTCAGTAATTTTAAAAGTGGCCATTCAGGCAGGAAAATTGGTAAGATGGTTGGACTAAGTGATTCTACAGTGCATAGCATCATATACCGATTTGTCAACGAAAATAGAACGCTCGATAAAGGGAGAAATGCCCCCGACAAAATTTTCAATCAAACGGACGAGCGCTTTATTGTTCGGAAAATCCGGGAAAACCCAAGGCTATCGGCTCCGAAAATTGTAAGTGAAGTGGAAGCTGAGTTGGGCAAGTCCTGCCACCCGGAAACTATTCGTCGTGTGCTGCGAGAGTATGAATTCAATGGTAAAAAAAGCGCGTAAGAAATCATTTATAAGTGCCAATAATCAGAAGTGCCGTTTAAAATTTGCCAAGGAATATTTGCATAAAGATTCTGGATTTTGGAATACCGTTATATTCGCTGATGAGTCGAAAATTAATATTTTTGGCTCTGATGGAGCCTCATATGTTTGGCGTAAGGCAAATACAGAATTGCAAAACAAAAATTTGAAAGCTACAGTCAAACACGGAGGTGGCAGAGTTATGGTTTGGGCCTGTATGTCCGCAGCGGGAATCGGAAACTTGCAATTTATTGAGACTACAATGGATAAGTCTCATTATCTTGAAATTTTGAAGTCCAATTTGATTGCAAGTTCGGAGAATCTGGGCATTCGCGATGGCTTCAGATTTTATCAAGACAATGACCCGAAGCATAAGTCGGGTATTGTACAGACATGGCTGGTTTGGAATTGTCCGCATGTTATGCAACCACCGGCACAGTCGCCCGATACTAACGTCATCGAAAATTTGTGGGCCATTTTGGATACAAACATCCGAAAACGGAAGATATTCAAAAAAAGCGATCTCAAAACTGTATTGGTTGAGGAATGGGCCAAAATTACCCCAAAAGTGACACAAAAGCTGGTCGATTCAATGCCTAAGAGGCTAAAAATGGTTGTCGACCAGAAGGGTGGTCATATTAAATATTAAAATATGTTTTTGTGCCTTGCAACTTAATTTAAACATTAATTCTGTTACTTGGTTGAAATAAGCTGTGACATTGTTTTTAGTTACTTTTTTCTTCATTAATTGTTATCTCCTGTTGAAATCAAATAAAAATAATAATCAACTGAATAAATGATAATTGTGAACACTGGTCTAATAATCTGCGTTTAAATAATGTTCATAACTTATTTCGTTTAGTTTTTATGGGAAGTTAAAGTTTTTTTTACGTGCTGGTTGAAATAAGCTGTGAGCCACTGTAGCTTCCAATAAAATAAGGCACTCCGCACACGGGTCGTTAGCCATGCGATACGTGCGAGATGCGTTTGACACTTGTCGAGCTCGCGAGAAAACGAGTGTCGTCATCCTCGTATCATGTCGTCAAGAAAACGTCAGTATGCGTCGTAAAATCATACAATTCGGAGCATTTTCCCACCTCCCCCACGAATTGTACGTTGCCGTCATCTATCGCGCTTGCAAAAACGACTACTTATTCGACTTGAGGCCTGCAATGCACAGCGCTTGAGACGCACTCAACGTAAACCGACTACGCTTCTCACTCTTCACGATAGGCTAACGCTCCGTTAGCGGCCACCCATTGATTTACATAGGTTGTGACGACCAAGCGTAGAAATATCGCATCTACGACGATAGCTCAACGACCCGTGTGCGGATTGCCTAACAAGTTTAAAGTTCTTCACTAATGTCAACGGATATATTTGGGAAGAAATAATGTGTCTGCAATTAGATTTTAGGCAGTAAATATAGCCTTGGCCCCTAGATTGGAGATATGAACAGGACTGTTGCAAAATGAATATCAATTTAGTACTATAAAAGTTCTTGAAAATGACGCCTGCTCTCTGGACAATTGCCAACTAGATTTAAAGTATTTCCCTCGGTTTTTTTACATTTTTGGCGCATGCGTGTAAGTGATTCGAAAAAAACTCAGAAATCATCAAGGCTTCTTTCCTCCCGTTAAATTTCACTTTCCTAGAAGCTTGAGAAACTTAGTAGGTAGAGCACTGGCTGCTTGTGTGTGGGGTCCCTGGTTCCAATCCAGGTTCGGAGGAAGGACCGCCCATCGAGCTTTGAGTTAATCTGGCTCTGAATAGGTACCTGCGCTAATTGTGGGTAAAGTGAGTCGTGATCACTCCACACTCGTATTCAGATTGATTGTAAATTTGCGATGAAGCTCTCTACTAACTTCAACCTCTAAGCCCAACAAGGGTTGTCGTGGAATTACTTTACTGTTAACTTTCCTTCAGCAAATCGTTTTTCTTTAAACATTAAGTCATTCGCATCTTCTTAAACCTTACAGTCCAGAATATCGTGTTGCTCTTTTCCCATATTCTTCTCTTTTTGACTTTTTGGTTATTTTCTGGTGGTAAACGCTTTGTTGCAATTTTTTCTTCTAAGAACTGTTTTGTGAACTACTATCAAACGAACAAAAAACCAATTATACATACATGTGATCATTCATCTATTTTCTTGGAATATTTCATTATCAAAATATATATTCCGGAAATTTCCCCGAATTGAAATACATAAAAGTTCGCCACGTGGGGAAATGTTGGCTCCAAAAAATAATATAGAATTCTCTCAAGCAAAACCTCGTTTGAGCGACGAATATTTACATCTGATTTAATGTGCAAAATGTACGAACTTTTTTTCGGTTCGGTTATTGTAAATCAAAATTTATATTTTGCAATCTTTATGAAGCATCATTTGTCAATAAATTCCAATGAGCAAATAAAATGAGACATATCACACAAAGATCTGAGAACATTTTTTCTATGTGTCCTATCTTATGAAAAAAGTGAGGTTCTAATGCAAAATGTTTTCTTAGTGTCTTCATATGTAACATTCGAACATGAAAATGCATCACCCATAATTCAAAGCCCAGAGATGCGATTGGAAACAATTCAAACTACAACATCGTAAATATACTTCAATTTATTTTAAGATTCAGCCCTTTACGTCTTTCACCCTATCACGAATGTTCGATGACAATAAATAGCACATGTTGTTGATTACAGCATTTCAATAACTTTTAACAAGTTTCCTGGCGCCTTCGAGCCAATCATTCATTCTGGCTGTTGGTTCATCGATTTACGTAATGGCATTTAGAGCCAAGCCAATTGCTTCGCATCACACATACCGAAACGTGTGAGTTTGTCGTTGACGAAAATGTGTTGTCTTGTGTAGCGCGTCTTACAAAACAGAATGCCATCCGAAGAATGCAATTACGAATTTGGCTGCATTCCGTGCTCATCAATCGGCGCTAAGTGCACTATCTCGCCTTGCATTGCTTTCTCCCTTGGGCCTTAGGGCACTCACTTCACTGTACTGTGTGCTGTGCTGGCCCTGCTCGGGTAACTCGATAAACGCCTTCTTAACGAGCAATATATCATGAGAGCCACGATCGCTAATCATCACCAATTGAATTGGATTCGAGATCGTTAGCATGTCGCTAATGTCGCGCTTGTTGCCGAAATACCAGCCATGACGCTCCATTGTCATTTATAAATTGTATGCTCTTACATATGTACTACATATACATTTAGATTACAGGCGCCACTCTAATAACGCATTATCGCCTCCGTCTTTCAAGCCTGATGACAACTTTCGGTCAATTTATCTTTGGAATGTTTCGCGGCGACATGGACGCGGAGATGTTAGCGCCAATGAATGGCGGCCCATTGTCGCGTACTCATTGTTCGCAGACCAGACGAAGTTTTGAGTGTCACCGTCACATTAGCGCCATGCTTAGAAGTTTGCAGTGTTGTCAACATGATGCCCTTCATAGCGAAACCAATCGAGCAGGTGTAGGAATTTATTTGTTTCAATCTGAATCTAAATCTTCTAAAATTCTGTATTGGCAGAAACGGTTATTTTCCCTTTTCTTTCCCGGTTCTTTCAGAAACGTTGATATAATCAATTCGAAAAATCTTTAAAAATTACAGTATGTAATGACCACAAATTAGCAGATCAAATCCTTTCATTTATGCTCAGATCTATTTTATTTTATTTGACTCTAATTCTTTTGCTCATTTATTATAAAATACGCAGATCTAAATTCTTACGTAAAGTTTCAAAATAATTTGGTGAGTTTATTTATTTGAAATAGAAAGCCAAAATCATACATAAATATACAAGATTAGTAATTCATTTGCATTAACAGTTTTATTTTATTTAAGAATCATAATTAAAGGTTAGCACAATAGTCATCATTAAACAAGTAAATAAGCATTCATTATTCTGATAGTAAATTCTAGCTCTGTTCTTGAATTCGTTTACCTCATTTTGAATAATATCTATCTACATAACTTTCAACATACTGTTGTATTGGCATGACATTCTATCGATTGGCGCGTTCTCCCCAAGAGTAGTTTTTCATGTATCCAAATACAATAAATCATTATCACATGCTCACTGGGACAGTTTTGGAGTGCGGAGTTTAATTTTTGAAAGCAAAGCAGGACAGTCAATAAGGTAGTTAGCTAACTTATTATAGAAAGTAGAGCCTAGTAGTTTGCGACGATCAGATAGCGATATTAGCTTGACTTGAAGTATCGAAAGTTCTCTTCATATTAAGGTACTCTGTCCAATATGTTATCTTTTAATTCAGAGTGATTTTCTTTGAAAAACTTTAAGTCGTCAGTATAAATGTAAAAGTTACTATTTTTAAAGCAAGAAATAATGTCATTTATAAATATAATATAAAGTGCAGAAAATTTAGGGTCTGGCACTTTGACTTCTTCAGACCCAAATGGGTTGTAGCGGGCAATTTTGGGTTTTGCTTCGCTTTTACTTTGATGCAAATCTAGGTCCAATCGATTTCGACGCTCTTCGAATATGTCCTTGGGTAGTCGCACCTGTCGTTTAATATACCCTCGATTACACTTGTTCGTACTAGTTAGTTTTCGAAACAATATAATACCTTGGAGTATATTTTACATCTCGCTTTTATAGTTATTTTGCCATCGGTTTTTGTCTCGTTATGTTCCAATGGTTCTTCTAGAAACATTCTTCGTGAATAAATGTTCATCAATTATTTGTTGATATTAATGTGCCGATTTTTAGAATTCGCAAGATAATACACGTGTAATTGTTGACTGGGGGATAGTATGCTGGTTTTCTAAGCATTTAATGATTACTCTTGCTGGCGCATAGGAATGGTGATTTAAAACTGCTCTATTCTTCCGTGTAGCAAAGTGTAGCAAATCAAAAGCATATTTACTGGACATATTTAATGTGAAAAACTCATTTTAATATTGTTTCGAGCTCATCACACATAAAATAACAATAAACCAACTTCGAAAATGCGTTGTAAATAACTGCAATTTTAAATCTGCTGAGGATTTAATTTTCTAGTCCCATCGCTCAACTTGATCGACGTCTCCTATATTAATAAAGTTCGATGCCAAAGTAACAGGTTTGAAAGCAAACCACCTCAAAATCGGATCAAAACTTCCTATTCATTTCTTTTTCAAATTTGTCTGAAAAAGAAAAGAAAAGGACGTTTTTTAGCTGAAAATTCAACTCTTCCAAGTGCTTCAATATATCTAAAGTTCTAAGTGGTCAAATATGTTTCAAAGAAAAGTTTAGCTCTTGTTTCGGCTGAGATCTGCTTGTTGCGACTGCAGCTCGTTGTTGACATGTCTTGATAACCAATAAAATCGTACATTTTTCTACTTTTGTCCCATAACGGGAAAAAAATTTCCGTCCCACATATTGGCTTTGTTTTGAACATCTTGTTTAACTTTGAGTTTCCCGCGAAAAAGAATCATTCGCTCATTAACGCGCATATTATTTCCCAAAGGAAGTTGAAGGCATCTGTAATGAACAGAGTCAATTCTTATTCGTACTTTCCAAAACCTAATAGTTCAGATTAGGACTGTTTTCCTTGAATTGTTTTCATATAATTTCCATCATATTCTAGTATAAAAACGATGTCAAATACTGGTAAAACTTTATTAGCACTGCAATCATTGCATATTCAAAGTGATTCACGTCAAGATCTGCCTACCCTGTGAATTTCGTTTTCATCCGATGACTGTATCAGAATTTTGAATAGTAGAAAGATTTTTGGGGTTTCCAACCGGAAAATTTCCAATAATTGGAAAATTGAAATATACGTTACTTATTTTCACTATTTATTATATGAAAAATAAAGGTGGCATCTGTTGGTACGAAAATGACGAAAATACCTGGTGCTGGCAACCCTTTGCTAACATCAAAACCAAAAGTGTACCAATTCTGCTTAAAATTAACATCTACCGACCCTGTACATTTCGTTTTGATTCGAAGACTGCGTTGGAGCTTCAAAGAGTGGAAAGATTTTTAGGGTTACCGCCCACAAAAGTGAAAAATTGACAAAATCAAACCATTTGCTGCTCATTTTCGCTGCAAAATCATTCTCCTTTGAAAATGTAATGCTAGCAAAAAAATGACAATAAATTGCCATTACAGCCAGCCCTTTCCCTGTTTTCCAATCCAAATCCTAATAAACTTAGCTCACAAAATATAAGCATAAGAAATGTGTTTTGATCTGATGTCGGCATCGGAAGCTATCGCGCAAGAAACCTTTGTTTTGTTGCGCAATTTTTCAAGATGGTATCGCTATCACAGGGCTGTCAGCATATTCATTAAACTTCTATCAAACGTCTTGCTGATAATTTCATTCTGATCCAGTGATCCGGTTGTGAGTTATCGTGAACAGAAATTGTGAGGTAAAAGGCTATCGTTCTTGTGGGATGTGAAATTTCAAACTGAAAGGATGGATAAATCTTTAAATTTATGAATCGTCTATATTTCTCTCAAAAACGATAAGGATTTTTTATCACGCCCCCACAGTAGCTTCAGGATTGTCCAGACATTAATCTAAAATTACTCATATCTGTTTCCGGCAAACATTAAAACGTCTGTGAAATTCGTAATGATCTGATGTTTTTTCTCAGTGCCCACATGGGGTTAAATATTTCTAAAGCGTTTCGATGGCCAAGCATTAAACATTATCAGCTTTCATTTTGCATGCTAGATTTTTCCGAAACTATTCTTTCCTTAGAAATATAGCGATACCTGAAAATACACTACAATGCCCGGCGCCCCCAAAGGGTTAAAATTATCATAATTTAAGCTTTACATCGACCTGACGTACATTCATTTCTTTCGAAGATTTCACATCGATCGGATTACTCCAGCATGAAGAAAATAGTTAACTGTTGTTCTTTAAGATATTGTTCTTTAAGATTTTCGAAGAAATAATCTTTGAGTAACTTAACAACGTGTGAAGACGTAATACGCTTCTTTGTAGCATCATATCAAACATTTCTTACTCAAAGGAACAAATATAATTTTCTGACAGCATTTCCTATAGTACAAATGATGAAAATGTTCAGTGCTGGTAACATTTGTCCAAAAGAGCAGCAATAAGTCTACCATAGCATGCTCGTGTTTAATCAACCTATCCTTTCAATTTCGTTTTCCTCGAAGGATATCTTCGAAAGTTTCAGCGATTAAACTATGTCTGTGGTTGCCATCCGAAAAATTTCCAAAACTCGGAAAATTTAAATGTCGGTTGCTTATTTTATTGTAAATGCTTTGCTTATGAACTAAACCCACCTTGTAAATTTCGTTTCGATTGAATGACGGCGCTGGAAGTTATTGGAGTGAATAGAATCTTAGGGTTACCATCCTCAAAACTTTTCAAATTTTCGAAACCTAAATATTTTTTGTTAATTGTCGTTGCAGGATCATTCCCATTTGGAAGTTTAATGACAACATCGCTCGATGAAGAAATGTCAACTAATTATGAAATTCGTCATAACTGGCAACCCTTTCATGATATTTAAACGACATTCCTACAGAATTAGAATTACAGCATGTTCCATTTATCACATGAATTTCGTTTTGATTTCGTTACTGCATTCGGGAGTTATAGGGAAAAAATATTCATTTTCCTGAGCAAATTTACAATATTTAGGAGATAAGAGTTGCCATAGCTAGCAGCATTATACTAATTTTTCAACCAAATTTCTATTTAATATGTCTTATAGTAAGGTTAAACTGCTGCGTGGATTTCGGTTAAATCTGGTGGCTAAATTGGAAGCTTTAGGTCAATGTCCAGTTTTTTTTCTCTGGGTTTTTTTCAAAATGGCACCACTGCCACAGTGCTGCTCGCGTTTCAAAATCACTTCTTTCGGCCTTGTTCCTGGCTAATACCAACATGTCCTGTATATTTCATGTTGATCGCATTATCCGGCCGTCAGTTCTCTTTCACAAAAGTTTTGAGTGCTGGAAATAGAGCTTATTTGATCAAGAGCTGCCGTTCTTGTGGATCGTGGAATTTTCAAAATTTTTATTTGACGTGGTGAAAAAAGGTCAAAATTTATCAACAGGTTGAATTTATTTTCAAAAACCAAAAATTTTTCAAAAGGATCGATGATTTGAAGGATCTTTTTTCAGGAGCCTGCTGTAGCTACGGGGTTGCTTGCAAATACTTGAAAATCCATGTGTGTAAAGTTATAATTTATGTGAATAAGCTCTGCAAATTTCGCGAATGTAATTTCATTTTGATCCAGTGATCCGGTTGTGAGTTATCGTGAACAGAAATTGTGAGGTAAAAGGCTATCGTTCTTGTGGGATGTGAAATTTCAAACTGAAAGGATGGATAAATCTTTAAATTTATGAATCGTCTATATTTCTCTCAAAAACGATAAGGATTTTTTATCACGCCCCCACAGTAGCTTCAGGATTGTCCAGACATTAATCTAAAATTACTCATATCTGTTTCCGGCAAACATTAAAACGTCTGTGAAATTCGTAATGATCTGATGTTTTTTCTCAGTGCCCACATGGGGTTAAATATTTCTAAAGCGTTTCGATGGCCAAGCATTAAACATTATCAGCTTTCATTTTGCATGCTAGATTTTTCCGAAACTATTCTTTCCTTAGAAATATAGCGATACCTGAAAATACACTACAATGCCCGGCGCCCCCAAAGGGTTAAAATTATCATAATTTAAGCTTTACATCGACCTGACGTACATTCATTTCTTTCGAAGATTTCACATCGATCGGATTACTCCAGCATGAAGAAAATAGTTAACTGTTGTTCTTTAAGATATTGTTCTTTAAGATTTTCGAAGAAATAATCTTTGAGTAACTTAACAACGTGTGAAGACGTAATACGCTTCTTTGTAGCATCATATCAAACATTTCTTACTCAAAGGAACAAATATAATTTTCTGACAGCATTTCCTATAGTACAAATGATGAAAATGTTCAGTGCTGGTAACATTTGTCCAAAAGAGCAGCAATAAGTCTACCATAGCATGCTCGTGTTTAATCAACCTATCCTTTCAATTTCGTTTTCCTCGAAGGATATCTTCGAAAGTTTCAGCGATTAAACTATGTCTGTGGTTGCCATCCGAAAAATTTCCAAAACTCGAAAAATTTAAATGTCGGTTGCTTATTTTATTGTAAATGCTTTGCTTATGAACTAAACCCACCTTGTAAATTTCGTTTCGATTGAATGACGGCGCTGGAAGTTATTGGAGTGAATAGAATCTTAGGGTTACCATCCTCAAAACTTTTCAAATATTCGAAACCTAAATATTTTTTGTTAATTGTCGTTGCAGGATCATTCCCATTTGGAAGTTTAATGACAACATCGCTCGATGAAGAAATGTCAACTAATTATGAAATTCGTCATAACTGGCAACCCTTTCATGATATTTAAACGACATTCCTACAGAATTAGAATTACAGCATGTTCCATTTATCACATGAATTTCGTTTTGATTTCGTTACTGCATTCGGGAGTTATAGGGAAAAAACCTTCATTTTCCTGAGCAAATTTACAATATTTAGGAGATAAGAGTTACCATAGCTAGCAGCATTATACTAATTTTTCAACCAAATTTCTATTTAATATGTCTTATAGTAAGGTTAAACTGCTGCGTGGATTTCAGTTAAATCTGGTGGCTAAATTGGAAGCTTTAGGTCAATGTCCAGTTTTTTTTCTCTGGGTTTTTTTCAAAATGGCACCACTGCCACAGTGCTGCTCGCGTTTCAAAATCACTTCTTTCGGCCTTGTTCCTGGCTAATACCAACATGTCCTGTATATTTCATGTTGATCGCATTATCCGGCCGTCAGTTCTCTTTCACAAAAGTTTTGAGTGCTGGAAATAGAGCTTATTTGATCAAGAGCTGCCGTTCTTGTGGATCGTGGAATTTTCAAAATTTTTATTTGACGTGGTGAAAAAAGGTCAAAATTTATCAACAGGTTGAATTTATTTTCAAAAACCAAAAATTTTTCAAAAGGATCGATGATTTGAAGGATCTTTTTTCAGGAGCCTGCTGTAGCTACGGGGTTGCTTGCAAATACTTGAAAATCCATGTGTGTAAAGTTATAATTTATGTGAATAAGCTCTGCAAATTTCGCGAATGTAATTTCATTTTGATCCAGTGATCCGGTTGTGAGTTATCGTGAACAGAAATTGTGAGGTAAAAGGCTATCGTTCTTGTGGGATGTGAAATTTCAAACTGAAAGGATGGATAAATCTTTAAATTTATGAATCGTCTATATTTCTCTCAAAAACGATAAGGATTTTTTATCACGCCCCCACAGTAGCTTCAGGATTGTCCAGACATTAATCTAAAATTACTCATATCTGTTTCCGGCAAACATTAAAACGTCTGTGAAATTCGTAATGATCTGATGTTTTTTCTCAGTGCCCACATGGGGTTAAATATTTCTAAAGCGTTTCGATGGCCAAGCATTAAACATTATCAGCTTTCATTTTGCATGCTAGATTTTTCCGAAACTATTCTTTCCTTAGAAATATAGCGATACCTGAAAATACACTACAATGCCCGGCGCCCCCAAAGGGTTAAAATTATCATAATTTAAGCTTTACATCGACCTGACGTACATTCATTTCTTTCGAAGATTTCACATCGATCGGATTACTCCAGCATGAAGAAAATAGTTAACTGTTGTTCTTTAAGATATTGTTCTTTAAGATTTTCGAAGAAATAATCTTTGAGTAACTTAACAACGTGTGAAGACGTAATACGCTTCTTTGTAGCATCATATCAAACATTTCTTACTCAAAGGAACAAATATAATTTTCTGACAGCATTTCCTATAGTACAAATGATGAAAATGTTCAGTGCTGGTAACATTTGTCCAAAAGAGCAGCAATAAGTCTACCATAGCATGCTCGTGTTTAATCAACCTATCCTTTCAATTTCGTTTTCCTCGAAGGATATCTTCGAAAGTTTCAGCGATTAAACTATGTCTGTGGTTGCCATCCGAAAAATTTCCAAAACTCGAAAAATTTAAATGTCGGTTGCTTATTTTATTGTAAATGCTTTGCTTATGAACTAAACCCACCTTGTAAATTTCGTTTCGATTGAATGACGGCGCTGGAAGTTATTGGAGTGAATAGAATCTTAGGGTTACCATCCTCAAAACTTTTCAAATATTCGAAACCTAAATATTTTTTGTTAATTGTCGTTGCAGGATCATTCCCATTTGGAAGTTTAATGACAACATCGCTCGATGAAGAAATGTCAACTAATTATGAAATTCGTCATAACTGGCAACCCTTTCATGATATTTAAACGACATTCCTACAGAATTAGAATTACAGCATGTTCCATTTATCACATGAATTTCGTTTTGATTTCGTTACTGCATTCGGGAGTTATAGGGAAAAAACCTTCATTTTCCTGAGCAAATTTACAATATTTAGGAGATAAGAGTTGCCATAGCTAGCAGCATTATACTAATTTTTCAACCAAATTTCTATTTAATATGTCTTATAGTAAGGTTAAACTGCTGCGTGGATTTCAGTTAAATCTGGTGGCTAAATTGGAAGCTTTAGGTCAATGTCCAGTTTTTTTTCTCTGGGTTTTTTTCAAAATGGCACCACTGCCACAGTGCTGCTCGCGTTTCAAAATCACTTCTTTCGGCCTTGTTCCTGGCTAATACCAACATGTCCTGTATATTTCATGTTGATCGCATTATCCGGCCGTCAGTTCTCTTTCACAAAAGTTTTGAGTGCTGGAAATAGAGCTTATTTGATCAAGAGCTGCCGTTCTTGTGGATCGTGGAATTTTCAAAATTTTTATTTGACGTGGTGAAAAAAGGTCAAAATTTATCAACAGGTTGAATTTATTTTCAAAAACCAAAAATTTTTCAAAAGGATCGATGATTTGAAGGATCTTTTTTCAGGAGCCTGCTGTAGCTACGGGGTTGCTTGCAAATACTTGAAAATCCATGTGTGTAAAGTTATAATTTATGTGAATAAGCTCTGCAAATTTCACGATGGCCCATTGTTTTCGTTAGAAGCTATGGTAAACCGAAATTTGAAAAAACTCCTTGCCTATTTTTAGGCATTCTGCATCCACATAAGGCTGAAAATTGCCTTTTTTTTATAATGAGGAACCATTAAAAATAACTTGTATGCTATTTCAGTAAAGGTCCAACGGATATATTTGGGTAGAAATAATGTGTCTGCAATTAGATTTTAGGCAGTAAATATAGCCTTGCCCCTAGATTGGAGATATGAACAGGACTGTTGCAAAATGAATATCAATTTAGTACTATAAAAGTTCTTGAAAATGACGCCTGCTCTCTGGACAATTGCCAACTAGATTTAAAGTATTTCCCTCGTTTTTTTTTTAATTTTTGGCGCATGCGTGTAAGTGATTCGAAAACAACTCAGAAATCATCAAGGCTTCTTTCCTGCCGTTAAATTACTCCAGAGGTAATTTGACTGAATTTTCTGCTGATATATATAAAGAAATATGAGTTTTTAGACAAAGTGATTCTTATACTAATTTTCTTCGAAAATCAGTAATAATTCTGCACGTTTTTGGTCATATCGAATCATTCAATTGTTATTATTGTTATCTTAGAATCTCCGCAAAGTGTTTAATATAGAAAAAAAGAAAATAATCGCTGCTTTTCTATAAATTAGACACTTGTGAATTAACTCCAGCATATTTTCTCCTTTCGATAGAGGAGTTGGTGCCTAAGCCTACCTAGAATTTTGAATGCATTCCGAAAAATAATAAAAACTTCAAGCAAAGGTGATTCTAACATTTCAACCAACACGTAGCATGCACAAACGCCAATATGTTGCATATGTCATACATACATAGATACTTTAAATTTATTCACATTTTGCTGGCCTGCAAATCCGCTGTAGAAAAATAATCGCTTACGTCGCCAACAACATTCTTTTAATTACATTTCACAAGCCACTCAGCTATTTATCTATTTACTTTCGACCCGGTAATGTGGCGCCATAAGAAATAATTACACATGCAAGCGCCAGCCATAAGCTAAATAAATAACTCTTAATTAAATTTTATGGATATTATCTGCCGAGGAAAATGCTTTTTTTTTTAGTTGACTTGAAATATTTTCCCTATCAAACGACAGTTAGGATTATCTAAAAATATTCTTTTTCGAAAACAACACATATAATTCGTTGCCAAAAATAATATCTCGATGAATCGGTTGCGGGCTTCTAGAAAGAAATAGATAAAAACATATGTGTGCTATTATCGGAAGAATTGAGGTAAATTTTCTACTCAAGAGAAAATTGTATTTTTTGATGAGGCGCATTGATTTTCCAAAAAAGTCGTGAATTTGAAGTATTTAGAGCAAAATCTAAATCAATTGATCCTAAAGTGCAAATATTTGACGAGCGTATCTAAATCAGAGCTAATCTTAGCACGAAAAGACGTGTGGGAGTGAGTTACGTTAATGGCGAACATATTTTCTGCAATGCATACTCGGAGAATTTGGGAGATTTTCAAATTCTGGAAGATAGTATCTGATCTATCAAACAATTTATGAAACGGGTGATACACAAGGGCAACACTGAATGTCTGCATATGACAATGCCCCCTGCAGCCCCATACAATCAGACATCGAATGGTACGTGAGCAATTTGTGAATATCACTTTGAAGTGCTAAATTGCTAACGCGCTGGCTCGTTTTCTTTCAAGTATCTGTGCGAGGCATTGTTTGTCAAGTTCCCGTGTCGTTCGTTCATTTGTACAATAATTTGTTTCTGTGTAGCGACGAGGCCCAAGTGCCGCCAGCACGTTAACAATAAATATAAAGTAAACTATTTAAATCACTTTAGGCGCTACTGCGCTGAGGCGCCAGCGTATGAGGTCTCGCCGAAATACCAAGCAGAACGGCCAGAAGTTTTTGGGGCCAAAGCTGACGGAGACTCATATGCGAAGCAGACAAACAGACACAAAAGTCATGCTAATTTATAGGTTTTGGATGGAGATCAGTGACGCCAAACGCTACGTGAAAATGTCAAGCCAATTGTTAATTAATGATAATGTTGGCGCGAAGGAGCGGGTGTGGGCTTTTATGCTATTGTTTGGCAATTCATAAATTTGTTACAGCTCAGACGCGTGAACAGAGAGAGAGAGAGAGAGAGAGAGAGAGAGAGAGCTTGTTATTCTGGGCGGCGAAAAGCAAAGATGATCGCTCAAATTTTTATGATTTGATTGATTCAATAAATCCATCAGATGTGATGAAGTTTTTTTAGTCGGCCGCTTTCAAGTACGCATTGGTATCAATCACCCAGTATGCCTTATTTATTGTTTAAACATAGAAAACGCATAAAATTACAAACCAATGAAATACTTCCGATTGAACAAAATGCGCAGCATGATTGTTTGAGCTATGAATGAACAGTTTCTTTTATATGTTTCAATAAGATTCTTTCGTATATGCCATATAAACTAAATTCATTCAACTCTAAATAAAGTACGCACATTAATTAAAGCCGCCCAAAACTATATGTACTGGACCTAACTTCAAACCGATTTGTTTCTATAACTTAATCATGTTGCATTATATGTTCATACATGAAAGTATAGGGAAATATTAAAAACTCTAGCGTACCTGAACCGCTAGAAATACTAATGTTCGATGAGCACTAGAAGAATCGTGCATATTTTGAGTGCATATTCTACCACACGTGCTTCAACCTGTTTCGAGGGCAAATCGCTTTGATCTCATAAATGCATTTAAACACATAGGATAGACAGTTTTCAGGGTTAACACTTGCATGAATTTCAAGATTTAGAAAAGTCAAACACTACAAAGCTTTGAAAAAAGCATCTTCTGTAATATAAATAAAAATCTCCGGCAACTTTTTTACGTCAAAATCAAATTACCCTATCCATCTCGATTTAATCCGGTAACTTTATCGAAAGTTATAGGGATAGAAAAATGTTTTTGGGATTACTACCCGAAACATTGCCAGAACTTAGAAAATTTAAACATTGGTAACTTATTTCCATTGTAAATGCATGCGATATGAATACTTAATGTTAGCATTTATTGATACGAAAATAGCAAAAATGCCTCGCGCTGGCAACCCTTTGCTAGCATCAAATATATCACAGCTGCCTCACATTGAAATCAATTCACTCTGCGAATTTCGTTTCGATTCGATGACTGCTTTGGAAGCTATAGAGGTACAAAGAAATTTAGGGCTACCAGCCGCAAAAAATTGCAAATTTTCGAAATGTTAATTTTTGTTGATCTACACTTTTGTCACTACAAGATCATTACCGTTTAAAAATTTTACGATAAAATCGCTTAATAAAAATATGCCAGAAAATAAAAAACGAATAACTAGCTGGCAACCCTATATTAGTCTTTCAACCAGATTCTTCCTGGATATTGCCTACAGTAAGTTCCGTTTACCATATGAACATCGTTTCAATTTCAGGGCCACTGGAAGCTATGTGGCAAAAACCTATTTTAACTGGGAAAATTTTCCAAATCCAATACACCCAAATTATTATAGCTGGTAGCTCTAACCGACTTTTTCAACCAAATTTTTACCACACGTGGCTTAAAATAAGGTTCAGCTTGTGTGGGAATGTCATGAAAATCTGGTAACGGAATCAGAATTCATAGGGCAAAAAGTAGTTTTTTAGGTACCTCTCGCACACTTAGGGCTAAAAATTTAAAAAAAAATCATATTTACATTTAAGTTGTCATATTTACATTAAAGTTATTTGTTGACAGAAAAATAGGTATATTTGAAATAACACTAAAATGGCCGCCGGCACCAAATTAACCCTTGTGAGACCTAGTACTATTCTGCATATACACCAATATATCCTGAAAATTTCAGTTTAATCGGATGGCGCGTTCCTGAGATTTTTTCACTAAAATTTTTTGATGATATATATATATATATATATATATATATATATATATATATATATATATATATATATATATATATATATATATATATATATATATATATATATATATATATATATATATATATATATATATATATATATATATATATATATATATATATATATATATATATATATATATATATATATATATATATATATATATATATATATATATATATATATATATATATATATATATATATATATATATATATATATATATATATATATATATATATATAGAAATATGAATTTTTGGCCAAAGTGATTTTAATACTAATGTTCTTCTTCGAACAGAATATTAGTAAAAACACGAGCTCTCTCTTAAATATCTTTTCAATTACTAGTTAGTTTTACAATTAATCAACCCAAATTTATATATTTTCTATCTAGCTTAAACTCATCAAATCTTTGTTAATATCATGTTCGTTCTATTTCAGATTCATCAAGTTCGACAGGCTGGTGTCAGTTGGCTTATTGGGAGCAAGCTCAACGAGTAGGTGATAGGTTTCCTGTTGAAAATCCATCTGTGAATGTGTTTTTTGGTCAGCCGCGTGGAGATGGGATGTGCTTGAAAATTTTATCTGATCAACGAAAATCTGAAACTCCAGATGCTGTTTATAAAACTAGACAAAAAATTGGTTTAGGTAAGTTGTTTTGATAAATTTCATGTATTCAATGTGGTTTGTTAATTCGTTTGCATTTACAGGTGTAACACTTAGTCAGGAAACTGATAGCGTTTGGTTGTACAATCGCTCGTCAGCGTCCGTTTTTATACATTCACCAACGCTAAACAATGCTGAAGGTGGACTGCATGTTTCCAAAGTTTTACCCGGCTACTGCCTTAAGGCCTATAATTACAGGTAAATACATATGTACAATCGAATGTTATTTGGATGATTTACTAAAATGTAATATGTCTTACATTACTCATAAAACTATTTTACCATTTGGATATTCTTTGTAGGCGCCAAGGCGTCACATACCCCCAATGTCACCTAATGGTGACTCTACCTTTAAACTTTTGCCTCTAGTTTTGAAATTCGAGCGCGTAGATTTTTTCTTTTACCTTAAGACTTTCTGCCACATTTTGGGTAAAGTTGCTTAACGTGGGTGCCTTGAAAGGCTTATGTCTCCGTAAGAAACCAAGGTGATCAAATTTCCGCAACCTCGGAATTTCGGCTGGGAGTACTTCAATAATGGTTCTGATATACAGAAAGGGCAGCATATCGAAATTCGGTGAAATTTGATCTGTAAGAGGGTAGTCCCAAAATTAATCAAACCAACAAAACTAACAAACGTACAAAAATTGGAGAAAAATAGATTTGTTTCTCTACATAGTCTCTTTTTAGCTTCATACACTTTTTCCATCGTTGCTCAACAGCTTTGATACCCTTTTGATAATTAAGATCGTCAGTTTCCTCAAAATAACCATCAACCGTAGACTCCACCTTTTCACCGTACGAAAATCTTTTACCGCCGAGCCAATTTTTCAAGTTAGACAGACCCTTCAGCTTATAGACAAAATAAGCTAAAGAGTCTAAATCAGGCAAATAAAGTGTGTGAAGAAGCACTTCTGATTGATTCTGGCCATCGCCATAACATATACATAAACTGAGGATGAAACAAAACTTTTTTTTCGTCAAATCCGATGATTTTTTTTGGTTGATTTCATCACTCAAACGCTACAATCAATAAAATAAATAGATCAAATGATTTAACGACCATCCCAAAAAAACTCACGCCATGGCTTTGCCTACTGATAGAACTGTCTTCGCCTTCATTGAAGTCGATTCTCTCCTTTGAGTTCATTGCTTTAACCGTTTCTTGGTTTCAGATGTGAGGTGATAGGCCCACGCTTTATAAATGGTTATGAATCAATGAGTAAACTTGGATTTATTGCTGTGAAACTTCGTCAAACACTTGATTTAAACATATTTTTGCTAATCGCGGCATTTCGCGGTATTTTCATTCACGAGGTCCTGCATCAACTGTTGCTTTGATTCATCTGCCTCGATGACATTTCGGTACATTCGACTTCCGAAGATGAACAATTTGGTCATCTAGAAGAAATATTCAAACGATGTGGCGACCATGGCCTCATTATCAACTAGGATAAATCTGCTTCTTTCGACTTTCAGTCAAATTCTTAGCTCATGGAGTTTCACTAAACTCCCCAAGACCGTTGAGGGCTTCCTGCAATACAGCAGCCACTCAGAGCCTAGTTTTTAACCTCGCAGAATACACTCTTTTATATTCAAATGCAGAGTTTGATCTGGTGAAACGTATACTGCCCTACTAAGTATAAACGTTCTATCTGCGTTTTGAGAGTTTGAAGTTCATTCACATCGCCTCACCATCATCGACCATTACACTCGTTGGAATGGAATAATTTCTTTGGTCAGCATTACAGCCAATGTCCGTGTTTCTGCCCTATTTGTCACTTGAATTGCATGATTCGAAGTTCCCCAATACATTGTATTCAACCAAATTGAGTCAGCACTCTACGCTGCGCTTGGCAAACTATTGAGCTTCAAGCGTAACGGTTTCTTAAAACGATGGCAAAGTCCTGGGTCAGAATATCGTCTTTAACTCTTCTTAGATTAAAATCTCTAATCTGAGAAGAATTCACCGCCACACCGGCTTAACTCCTGTGCGGAGAGAACTCGCGTCTTCACATCGTTATTTGATTTGTTCCTCCTCTAATTGTCACTACTGATTGCACTACAACGCTTCATTAGCTGGCATATTCCAGTTCAAACAAGCATTAATCGACCACTCGTTCAATGTTTATGCAATCTTCTGTTTTAATGTGATTTTTATTTTTTCTATTAAAACACGTTGGTTGTAGGTAGGATATGAAAACTTAACTGTAATTCAATACATTATGCACATCTTCGGTGTTGAAAGACTCGACAAATAAAAGTACTCGCTTTATTAACATCAATTAGTAAGCTCTTACAATGATTTTCAAGAAAGCTCACTGCATTTACTATCAAAACATATTTCAGTTAATAATGAAAGATGTAAAAAACCGACTTATCTTCTGATTTATTAGTACATCTTGTTTATCGATAACTTATATGTTTGTATACTATTTCCAGATAATTCATGTAAATGTATTTATTAGTCACAATCATAACCAAGCAATTATTTTTACTTTCATTTCAGGGCTACGTCACAAACACCATTGTGGCCACCACACATAGCCGGTGCTCAAACGGGTCCTGTCGATTGGTTTAGTATGAGAATCAGTTTTGCCAAAGGATGGGGTCGGGGCTACTCACGGCAGGACGTCACTGGCTGTCCTTGTTGGCTCGAAGTGTTATTGCACACACAACGGTGACGACTTCTAACAAATCAATTAAAAAAAAACTAAATACACATAAAACGCCTTAAATTTTCAAATTGAACTTAAAACGAACGTAATTTATACGAAAATGACAAATATTCACGAAATTTTCCCAAGGAAAATAAAAGCATTTTAAATAGTAGCCCATGAAATCAGCAACTTTTCGTTACTCTCAAAGATCAACAGAAGTTTTAGTTGTACTATCATTGGAGTCATAGACTATCTTTCGAAAAACATTGAGTTGATATTTTGTGGTTTTAGATCATATTTTCTACTTTAAATAATTTGTTAAACTATTTCGTGTAACGGTTTTGTTATTTCGTCAACAAAAATTGTTTTCATACTTTTCGATTTTTCGAAATTCGATATTCTAAAGAAAAACATAAACTGAGTAAATTCAAATCAGATTTTTGTTTAAGTTTAAATTGTATAAAGAACAAAACAAGCCAACTGTTGTGTGTGTGTATATAGATAAAAACATAAAAAAGGAATAAAAAGAAACGAGGGATAAATTCTGTGCTATAATTTTAACAAACCCTCGAAGAGAACTCGTTGATAATTCGAAATCGAGGCCTAGTCTGTTGTTGAGCGAAAGCGTATGCATGAGAAAAAAGAAGAAATAACGAGCGAGCGAGAGAATGGTGTCGAAAATCCAAGGCGCGTGCATTGAATTTAAATATTCTGATGTAAAATCTTTAAAATTAATTGTAAACAACTTATTATAATCTGCCATTGCAGAAAAAAACGATAATAGTCATACTGTAAAAACAGTATAAGGCAAAATAGGAAAAAATTAACAAATGCGACAGACGACGATACACAAAAAGTAAGCAATAAAAACTTTATACAAGTAAATTGGAAAGAAAAACTGGAAAATAAAGAAAATCTGTGGTATTCACTTTTGCTTTATAGATTTCACTCTTTGGATAATTTTCACATTTCGATGATTGCATCTACTCAGGATGAAGTTCAATTTGCCTGCCGTCATTTTGATTTAGCGTTTAATTCACTGATATTTAACAATTGTTTTGAATACATTCGTAAGCTATGTATATTGTATTTTTGCGTATTATAACTGTCTGATATTGTTAAACAAGCCCTAATACCTTAAGCAACTAGCAGACCAATTCAATTGTCTTCTAGTGCAAAGGAGCAACTGTGAAAATCCATAGGATCATCGAATAGTTGAAAAATGTAGGTCATATGAATTAAAAATGAATTAAATTCAAAGATCCAATAACGGAAACTCAATTCAGCAGATTACGTCCATTTTTAACATTTATTTGATATGAGATTTATGTGCGTCCATACCTGATACGATTAGCAATTGTTTTAATATATTCATTTGAAATATTTTTATACTTACAAAGAACACTTTCAACAGCTCGGCAGTGGCTTTCGATATTTTCATAAATCAGGGATCACGGAATTCTTGTTGCGTATCGTGTTAGAAAAGTTTTGGGTATTATTTTCTTGTTGTCTATTCAAAACTTGATGCCGAATATGTTTATGTTTCTCCCTATATTGAAATTTTCGCACACAATCTTAATGCAGGTTATTTCATTTTTATCGGCATGACTGATACAACCCTTCCCGCTGGATGCGCCTCCTCATACACTTCTAGTCAGTGGAATTCGCAACGTTTAGTTTTAATGAGTTGTTCTCCAGAGAATTCCAAATCAGCAACAATCTAGCTTCCTTTTCTTTCACCCTGCAAAATAATCGAAAAATGGTATAAGCAGAATGTAAACAAGACATTTCCTTCCCACTTAAGTATGCTCTTCGGAATATTACATCAAAAATCACAAACTGTTCAAAATGAGTACACTAAGCTGTATACCTTTTGTGTCTTGTCTATGAATCATCTTATTTGTAAAATATCCTAGTTTGTTTTCTGAAATAGTTAATGAACAAAATGCTTCATAGTGACTTTGTAGTTTACTTCACTTTTTGATGACTTTGCTTCTGTTTCCAACTTCTTCATACAAAGGATTGAAATTACTTTATTTTTTATGCAGGAGCAATTTGTATGATAATCTTGTTGCAAATTAATTATGAACAAAAATTGAAGATCCCGGCAGAGTGTTTGATCATGATGGGATGTGAGCTACATATCCACCCTAGAACTAGATACACACCCTATCGTAAATTCTTTGCTATTTCTTATTTGCTCTATCTTATTCCTGTTCTACGAAAATAAAGCTTTCGTGGCCACATACCAAGTTTCCGTGCCATTCGTTGAAACCAATCAAACATTTTCTTTCGAAATCCTTCAAGCTCCAAAGCTTCAAAGAAAACTTTGAAAATTTTAATTGGGAACTAAAATTTTTGAGCGTAATTTCACTTGTTTTGTTTTTTTAATTTACTGGTGAGCAAGTTCTCGTCATAGGCATGTACTTGATTATGAGATTGGCTTGCTATAAGTTTGTTAGTTTTCGCGTTTTCATTGTTGTATTAAGCATTGATCAATGTGTCCATACTTTTACACCTTATCATTGCTTTGCCAGCAAACATTTTCTAATCCTTTTCATTTACTCTTTTCCATATCCCTGTTTTCATTGAACGAAATCAACTAGACAATCTAAATTATTTATAATTTCAACTTTAAAACTACTTCTTATATTATCTGATACTCTTACAGCTCACTTAGGTTTCACTTAGAAATCCGAGAAAGAGCCCAAATCGATTCAATCAAATGATATTTTCATTATGAGTTATCATAATAGATTTTATTTCTGTCTTATTTATGTCCCAAACATATTCTCCTATCAATCTATTCTTCATTCTTTCCTCGCTCAAAAATATCAAATCATCGAAAATGTTCTACTGGTGGAAAATTTCTTCTGATTCTTATTTTTTTATAATATCAGCACTATTGGTACACATTCTGCTTCCATGAATATATTCAAAATAGAAAAATTATAATTTTTAAACACAAATAAATCAATGAAATTACTTTACAATCCCAGCAAAGTTAAATTGACTTCATATGTGTATGCAATCAAATAATTCTCTCCGGAAAATTCTGTATAAAAAAAGCTTTCAGTTATTTAATTTTAATAATTTTATCTCAGTATAGCTAAATTCAATATTTTAGTGAAAAAAGTATTTAGTTAAGATATTGAAAGAAAGAAAATGTATAATAAAAATACACAGCAAACAAATAATGATAAAAAACGTAAATTTTTACTCAAACAATAAAAACAAATAAATATATGAAAAAAGAAGTAAATACAACCAGTTGCCTGTATATACTGTAAAAATAGGTTTTAGAGAAAGAAAACTGAATGAAATTTTGAATCAAAAAAAAAAGTTGTAAAAAGTGAAAACAGTCTTTTATACATACCGAAGAATTTGTACTAGATGAAAACAAGGAGTTAATGATTATAATGTTAAAAACTGAAACAAATGCATTAAAAGTGCTGTTGTTTGTATTTTGTTAAAATTTATTTAAATTAAAAATAGCAGTTTCAAATATTAAATATGTGTCTTTTTTATAAATTAATAAGCAACGAAAAAGGTAAGTTGATTTGTTAGGGAGTACTGTGAAAAATCATAAAAAAAACTAATTTTTCAAATATATTGGGTTTTCTTCCGAAACTTCGTAAGATCAACATTGGCGTTGATATAAGCCTATGAAAACAGACTGTGATCTTTGTGATCTGAATAGAATATAAGATAAGAAACTCATATCACAATATAGCATTTACCCAGCAATATCCACTAGAATGCAAAATGCAGCTTCAGCGGTATAAAGGATAGTGTGCATCGCAAATCAGTTACCAAGCTATCCTCATCATACGCCTAAAGTTTAAAAAAGAAAACTTTTATATTTAGATCGTCTAAGCATTTTACTGATATCTCCACCTGTGAACACCTGTTTTTCTCTTTTGTCCGCAGTATGCTTAAATATTGTTGTCAAATATGATGCCCACATTTTCAGTAGTGAATTGATGTGGTTGAATCTGTATAACGCAGGTTCACCCGCTCTTTGCTTTTCAAATTTAATTTGACTTACTCTGGGTATAGTGCGAGACTTACCAAGCTGCAAATTCCATCCCTGAAATCTCGTACACTGTTCTTCGATGAAAGCCTTCTATTTAAACTACTTCATCCACTCGTCCCATCTGACCTCTGCAACCTGGTTTCCGTCCGTGTATCGGATCGGTCATGTAGATCCACCTTAACGTTTAATGTTCCTTTTGGACGGACTGATACGTATTACTATTCACCGCTATTACGCTTGCCTAGGCAGCATAATGAACTCAGACTTGTTTCCCCTATTCAAAATCATCTTAAAAGATAAAGTAATTACTTATTCTGTATAATGCATGTTCATCTTGGCTAATTGCTTATTTAAATTTTGGATTTTTATTTTCTATTGAATTATGATACTTTTGTTTGTTTTATATGTATTTTTGTTTATATTTATCATTATCTATTCTGTAATTGGACTCGATCAGTTGTTTTAGACATTAAATAAATAAATAAATGAACTTTTTGTAAGGCTGAAATCTAGGAGAATCTGACTTTGAGTTGTGGCGGAATAGTTTAGCTTTGAAAAATAGAGAAGAAACCGGCAATCTTGTCTTCAATTTACATCCAATTAAAAATCAAACAAGGAATCGTTTCAACAATTCAAAATGAATCTCGAGCCGAGTGACCCTTTTCGAGTTGTGTCGAACTCATCTCGAAAACACATTGCGATTATAAAACTCGAACGAGTTGCAAATGATAAAGTACTTTTACATTACTGCACGAATGATTATAAATCTGACATATTCGAGATTTATTTGTAAGGCAGTGCTAGTAAACGTTTCAAATGTTGACCCCATGCTACGGGGATTCAGTTTATGACTTATTTACCTTAGGGATCAGTGAAGAAAAAGTTTTTTACAGGATAATTTCGAGACTGGGGAGAAGAATCCGTGGCTTTTTGATAAATTATGAAATGTAGTCAACTGTTTGAAATATCAGTACTATATATTGCTTAGACGATAGCCTTTACGCTTTAGCACCTTGGTTGCGAACACCGTATCGGATGCCACATGGCGATAATGGGGAACTAGTATTCAATACATACGAGGGTTGATCCAAAAGTAATAATAATCAATATAAACCAAGGGGATTGAACTTAAAAAAAAATATTTATTTTTCAACATAGTCTCCTAAGAATTTAAAACATTTTCCAAACCCAGGATACCCTTAGCAAAATTTGTTTGCTTTTGCTCTCGCAAAACGGCCATCACTTCGCTATCACTTTCAAATTTCTTGCCCCAAAGGTATTCCTTGAGCCGATGAAAGAAGTAGAAGTCACTGGGAGCTAGATCTGGCGAATAGGGTGGATGTTCAAGCAGCTCCAAAACCTGTTTCTTGTGCGAACCGGTGCGTTGTCTTGATAAAACAGCACTTCGGCTCGCAGTTTGCCGCGTTTTTTTTTCCTCAATAGTCTCCCGCAATCTTCTTATTTGGTCTGCGTTGTAAAAGCCTGATATATAGGGGGTCTTTTCCAAATATTCCACCATAATAATTCCTTCAGTTTCCCAAAAAAACCCATCGGTGAAGAGAGTCGCTTCCAGATCATCGATTGCTGTTTGGTTTCTGGATCAAAATGGTGGATCCAAGTCCCATCGATGGTTATGAAACGTGACAAAAACTTCTCCAGATCTGTTTGGAATTTTTCGAGATTCGACCTCGAAATGTCTACTCGTTTCTCCTTTTGGTAGTCGGTTAACATTCTCGGCACCCAACGGGCAGAGACCTAATTCGATGGCAACGCTTCTTTGAACACTGCCATACGAGATCCCTGCAACTTCAGCTACATGCATGATGATGGCCACTGTTCGATCTGTCAACACGACATCTTCGGCTTTTTTCACGCTTTTTTCAGTGAAAAAACGTGGATGGCCGTCCTTCGCGGTATTCATCTTCAGTGGATGTTCTTTCCAGCTTAAACTCCTTGGCCCAGCGTTCAACGGTGGATTATAGAGGAGCAGAGTCCCCTAGTGTTTCCATCAAGTCACTGTCTATGGCTTTGGTAAATATTTTTTTCAAACACAGGTACTTAATGACAACTCGAATTACATTTTTCTCCATTTTGATGTTGTCTCTTCGACTATTCGTATTCAAATGAATGTACCTCACTCGAATCCCGTCCTATTTGTATGTTTTTTTTTGTGCTGACTTAGTTGGTATATGAGGTAGTAACATTTTTTTAAACATTTTATGCGAACTGGAAATAGCCGATTATCACTACTTTTGGATCAACCCTCGTAGAAGCATCGTGGATAGGGCGATAGGTGTTTGGAAAGTTTGATGGCGATGCCCCCAAGATGAAAAAAGAATGCGATATTCGTGGGAAGAGGTAGGAGCTGCAATAATGCTTATGCTCCTTCATATGACATCTATCTGCACTTTAATGTGGAAATGAATGCAACTCAATTCCCGCGGAAGGTATTGATGCCAATCTGGAATTAGAAGAAACTGCGAACAGAAATTTGACAAGACTAGATCAAATCATACGTAATATAATTAAAAATTTCTTAATAATTATAAATGTATCAATGTACATAGATGTAAATGTAATGAATGTTAAAGTTTTCGTTCCTCTTAATAATATTTTATTATCAAAAATTGCAAATGGTTGGCCTAGTCGAAGGAACGAGGGCAAAATGAATCCCCAATCGGGCACTCAAGGGATGAGCATTTGATACATGGCCAGTTAGATCACGCAAGTGTTGAGAAGACGCAGTAGATGCTGATAGCAGATCGCTTTTTCCGCTCAATCGGAATCAGGTCTTGCATTGATAACCGGCCAAACTTTCAAAATTCTATCGGCAGCTTCAGAGGGTTTGCATCTGTCTTTGTAGGATATTCTGAAATTAACAGATTTATTTCCAAGACACAAAGTTAAACACGTATAATCAAACTAACAATTACATCAGAACATTAGCAAACGTTACAAAACTCGGTTATAAGCTACTCGTCGCCATTGCGGTCGTTGTCGTTCTAACCTCTTATCCGAAAAACCCACCAAATCAAAAATGGGTTGTCCGATGCTCACATTTTGCCTGATGCCGGGTTCCGAAAACCGCTCGGTCAATTCAATACTAAACAGTCTTTGAAAACCACAATGGCGGCTTAGCCTCCTGGTTATGAGTTATCTGGACGTGGAGCCAATAGTGGTCTCCGGTCGAAAGTGCTGTGCCATAGCTATAGTAAAAATAACGGACCATAGGTGAATCTTTTTCACTTCTCTGTACATTCGATGTAATTCGTCGAAATCCACCCTTTTGCATAATTTCGAAGTGATTAACTCGATCATATCGCAATATAAATATTCGCTTATCGGTGTTGCAACTCGAGACACTCACAATCGGGAGATCCTGGGACAAATGGAAACGGCAGGATGTTGCTCGAATGGCTGCAATCAAGCAGCTCCTCCCATTTCCTTGTAAGTTGTCGCTCGCAACTCACCAATCAGGCCAACAATTATCTCAACCGTAGACTTCTTCCTCCTGTCAGACAACCTATGTCTTATCACTTTATCGGAAAGCTTTTACCCCAGCTCCGCTTAGCTCCTTTTTGCAGGTTCGTGGGAAAACCTCCAAAGACAACCGATTATTTCAAAAACATAGACGTCGTGGCAGCGGCGTGGACAGATGGAGGCTAAAGGCCCCTCTATTGCACAGGTCCCTTTGAAAATTGTAAAGATCAATTCTTTGTGCCAGACATTGTTGAAGGC
The DNA here is from genome assembly GCA_947369275.1 of Nemotelus nigrinus. Lineage (NCBI taxonomy): Eukaryota > Metazoa > Arthropoda > Insecta > Diptera > Stratiomyidae > Nemotelus > Nemotelus nigrinus. Next base: position 82,233,605 of record OX376372.1, read on the forward strand.
GGTGCATTTTTTGTCTCACTTCTGGTGCGCTGCGCATTGGCAGTTCTTTGTGGGGCTTTTCTGACGGTAGGTTCGTTAATTTTTTTGGCCGCTTTCCACAGCGAATAGTCGATATTTTTAGTGGGTGTGATGCTCTCCAAGAACTAGTGAAACTTTAGCTGGTCAGTGGCGGCTCATCAGGGACGGCAAGGTCGGCAGTGCCGACCCAAAACTCTTGTCCCGTACATATGGAGAGAAATCGTTAATTTTATAAAATATTCCTTTTTATATTATTATTTTATTAAAAAATCTTATGTGCGCTTTATCTTTATTACTTTTCAAACACTATTACACATTGCGTCTGTTTATCTACTCTGTTGTAATATTGAATTCCTACTAATTCTCTTTGATAACATACATATAGGCTTCTTATTTATTCCGGGTCGGCAAGCCGATGACATGAGATCTAAATTGCCTAGCAAAATCCAAATTTCTGGCGGCCGGTGGACGACCTTGTCATTCATAGTCAAACACACTGCAAGCCCTATTCTGGGTCGGCAAGCCGTACTCAAATCATATTCGCTGCCATGATACTTTGTTGTGTACATCAGCGTTAGCAACCTTTGAAAACGAGCGGGCCGAATTGAACTATGAAATATGATAATTTTATTTCATCATGCAGAAAAATTTCACCACTTAACACTTTTTTAGAATCAATTTAAATCAGAAGTTGAAATCATTTTGTAATAAAAAGCGAATCTTATTTGAATCCCACTTTATTATAAAAATTTTATTTTCAAATCAAAATTTTTCATCATTGAATTAAAAAGAAACGTATATGTCGCCAAATCATATTTGAACATTTTTTATTCAAAAATTTTCAAATATGATTTGGCTCCATATACGTTTAAGAGATGAAAAATTTTGATTTGAAAATAAAATTTTTATAATAAAGTGGAATTAAATAAGATTTGCTTTTTATTTCAAAGTGATTTCAACTTCTGATTTAAGTTTGATTCTATTAAATGACATTTTTCTGAGTGATATAATTGTTCGGTTCGCATTTTTTTCCACTCGCAAACACTGAACCGTATATTTTCATGTGTTGGCTAAGTAGAGTTTTCTTTGGGCCAATGCGTAGGATAATTTGAGGGTTGGCGTGCCGTGCCTGAGATCATATACATATATTTCTCTCAGCAAATTTGCAGTGCTTTAGTTTGCTGTTAAAATGTTTTCGCGTAATACAGCTGCAGATTTGTAGATAATTTTTATTTTAATTATTTGTGAATTTTCGTTGCCTTAGAAGAAATTTGTTTGGTCTGACATACAGTGGCTCACAGCTTATTTCAACCAGCACGTAAAAAAAACTTTAACTTCCTATAAATAATAAGCTAGACTAAAGAAGGTATCAACATTATTTAAAAACAGGTTATTAGTCTAATGTTTAAACTAATCAAATATGACTTCTTTTATTTATTTTTATTTGTTTAGTATTCTAAAACAACGTAAAACGAAAAACGCAACCAAAAACAATGCCACAGTTTATTTGAACCAAATACTTTGTAGGTGTGCAATGATCCGTTATCTTGCAATGCAGCAATTATTTCTTTGTCTATGCTTTAATCATTATATTTGTAATGTGTTCAAGTTCAGTTTTGCTGAATTCTTTGAAAAGATCGTGCAGAAAAATTATTTTTTCAAAATGGGACCACGTACGACAATTGATCAGCGAGAACTTGTTCTCAGTAATTTTAAAAGTAGCCATTCGCGCAGGAAAATTGATGAGATGGTTGGACTAAGTGATTCTACAGTGCAAAGCATCATACACTGATTTGACCACGAAAATAGAACGCTCGATAAAGGGAGAAATGCCCCCAACAAAACTTTCAATCAAACGAACGAGCGCTTTATTGTTCGGAAAATCCGGGAAAACCCAAAGCTATCGGCTCTGAAAATTGTAAGTGAAGTAGAAGCTGAGTTTGGCAAGTCCTGCCACCCGGAAACTATTCGTCGTGTGCTGCGAGAGCATGAATTCAATGGTGGAATAGTGCGTAATATGTCATTAGTATGCCATGAATTGTTATTACCTATTGGAATAAAATAAAAATAATAATAAACTGAACAAATGATACTTGTGAACACTAGTATAATAACCTGCGTTTCAATAATGTTGATAACTTATTTCGTTTAGTTTTTATAGGAAGTTAAAGTTTTTTTACCTGCTGATTGAAATAAGCTGTGAGCCACTGTATATATGTTTGTTTTAAATATATATTTATATATATATATATATATATATATATATATATATATATATATATATATATATATATATATATATATATATATATATATATATATATATATTTGTTATAAATATATATAACTAATATTTACTAAAATTTCAATCTTACATTGAATTTAATAGGAAAAGTACCTTTTAAAGAATTAAATAAAAATTTACAATTTACGATGGTACTATTTATTACATTTCACACATCGTCGATTTAATAAATATACATTTTTATAGTGTGAATTTTTGATTCGTGCATCCAAGAATTCCGCTTGGTCAGTTTTTTAAAAAAAAATTTCAAGCTAGGCTTAAAGTTTTGTGAAAAGGTAAATACCGTTAATGTACCAATATTTAAAATATGTCTTTTGTGTGTTGGGATTTTGTTGTTGGTTTATTAAATTCGAGAAATTATTGTTGAGTATGATATTTTATGCATATATTTGTGATAACGTATTCTTCTTTTATTAATTGCCGACCCATTCGAAAGCATCACGAGCCGCCACTGTAGGTGCCATGCTGAGAAGCTTTGTTGAGGCGTGCTTTAGTTTGGGATGACCTGTACAGCTGTCAATGTGTTTGGGTCAGACTTTTTTCCTGTGCTAGGATTTCAATTGATGAAAAGTAAGCTATTTTTCGAAGCGAGGAATGAAGTTAAACTTCAGGTGTTGCGATGTTGATGCTAAACAAAATCCGGTCTAACCAAATCAGATCAACTCCAAGTACATGGTTTTCAAACAACACGAACAATATAAACGTCCGCTGCAACGATACCATTCGCGCGCACATTGTTAAACAACACGAACAATATTAACATCAGCTGCAACAATACCACCCTAGCGCACATAATGGTACAATAAATAATTTTAACGAGAAACAAATTGAAAATATGACAACGGCCATGGCGACAGACAAAACACAGATTTGACAGTTCGTGTGTCAATGGCTGCCGGACGGAACGCCAGCGGAACGGCCCGTGTTCCGAGATGCACCGAGGCGTTGCCATACATGTATTACAGTGGATTGAGCGCAATGCAAAGTGCAATGACCAAATGCACTTGCGGCAATGCACGCTAATGAGAAGGTGCAATGACCGGGAACTAGATGCATTTGAAATGCATGTGAAATGCATGGGGGATAGTCGGTTTTCTCGCCAAACGGAGAATCGAAGATCCCGTCTAAGCGGGATCAGGAAGCAAAACCGAGGCTACTTGCGAGGTGTGCAAGATGTAGTTCGTCCTCTTGTTGTTTGGACATGGTAAGGAATAGACGAGGGTGCAGATTTTGGAACGAAATACGAGCGATCGAATATTTTTCTTTTACATGTACCTGGCGGGAAAAAGCTTGTTGGTTGGCGGTTAGAAAACAATAACTTTCGTTAGCGACGACGGTTGTAAAAGGATCGAGGAGCAGATTTTGGGACGAAATACGAGCGATCGAATATCTATTTCTTTCACATGTACCTGGCGAGAAACAGCTTGTTGGTTGGCGGTTAGAAAACAATAACTTTCGATAGCGACGACGGTTGTAAAAGGATCGAGGAGCAGATTTTGGGACGAAATACGAGCGATCGAATATCTATTTATTTCACATGTACCTGGCGAGAAAAAGCTTGTTGGTTGGCGGTTAGAAAATAATAACTTTCGATAGCGACGACGGTTGAAAAAGGGTTGAGGAGCAGATCGAGACTACCGAACGAGTTATTGAGGAGATTATCGGCGAAGTGACGGCGAATCACGACGAGTCCGTTGCGGGAGGAGATTGATTGGAGATTAAATTGTAAGTAGTTTAAGTTTATTCTTTGTTTAATACCGAAATTTGGAAATTTGAGATAGATGATGGATGTGATACTTAGAGTAAGTTATCAGAAGTGATAGAGTGTAACTTTCGCGGCGCCGTTATAAGGTAGTGCATAAGAGCCGATATAGGTAAATTAGGAACTTTCGCTAATAAACAATTGTGTATGAATTTCTTGGAAACCGCTAGCGTGTTTTTCTTTGTGCTATACAAATAACGCGAAACCGTCGCATATTCTCGCTTCCGAGCGTCGGCAAGCGTAGTTTCGGGGTCGTGAAGCGAGTGGCGCCCGACCCACCCCCATCTCCGGTGAGGCTAGGCCCCCGAAACTATCGATTTGGGGTCCAAGAAAGAATAACGGTAATAAATTGGCGCCCAACGTGGGGCAAACGGTCGTAACGGTACCGGTGAAAAGTTTCTAGCTTCTTTGTTTCGTACGTGTAGAACCGAAAATACGAATCCTGTAATAGATTCCTAACGCGGAGTAATTTTTCGTTCGTAGAAGAAGAGAACCGGTGGCTAGTTACTACAACAGCCAAACTGAAGAACATCGGTATAAATTTTGCGAGCAATTCATATTATTAGTGCATGCATATTTTGAAGATATAGGGAATAAAATCCGCGTAGGATTAATATACATTAATGCCCTTTTGTTTTATGATTAATACCTATATAAACATTTGAATTCTGGTGCGCCAGTGTGTGTGTGTGGGTGTGCGATGATATTTACATAGCCCAAGTTGCGGGAAGTTCGGTAGGAACATAAATTTTAGATATGAACGATAGCAGGTGGAATAGTCCAACTTAAGTGGCTACTTATTTTGATTTGGGGCATTGCGTACTCAATAGGATTTATTGTTGGGTCTGAGAATCGTAGTTTCGTTTACAGGTATTATTCTATAACAAGTTAGTGCGGTATTTACAGCGTATAATAAAATTTGAATTGGGAGTGTGAGTAGGGAAAATACATTTAATTTAGTGTGTGTGATAGGATCACGTCAGGGGAGAAGATAGACAGGTGTGGAGTGACTTAATACGGTTGCGGGAATTTGATTGGTGAAGAGGTTGTGGACAGTGATTCGTTTTTTTTAGGGTGGCAGTTCGCTGATCGGGCTTTTCGGGGTAGAGGTGCGTGGAGACTGGGCATTTCGGGTGATTTAACGCTCGATTTTTCTTTTGGCGCATCGGCAGGTTAACTCCCGGGGAAGTGCTTTTGAATTGGGAAACAGAAAATTGCGCTAGCAGTTTCATAGTTGGTCTCTTAGGCAATTTTATTTCAGCTGTAGTGTAGACCTCCGGGGCAGTGCAGGCCACAATGAAGATTTTAGTAGATAGGTTGTCCAAAGACGAACTCACCTACGAGCTCGCTATTAGGGGGTTCCCAGCTGACACCGTGGATAATATGAGAAAGACCCTGCGGTCAACATTAAAAGCAGAAACGGCTCGGGATACGTCATACATCGAGACGGACTATCCTTTTGATTTCGATACTGATTTCGCAGAGCTGACGGCGAAGGCAGCGGAGATCGAGGAACTAGTGGCGAGAGTATCGGCCGATCAGACAGCTTCAGAGTATGTTAAGGCGAGAGTTAAAATCGAGTTTGGGTTTCGACGTTTAGGAAATTTGCAGGCGTTATCGAGAGAGCAGAAGGAAGGGGCGAAGAATATACGCAATCGACTCATTTTAGCGATGGGTGCTCTAGTAGAGAAGGTCGAGGGGCCCAGTGAGGATGAGGTGGATCAGCCTAACGCGACTCAAGACGCAGCCACGCCGCCATCCCCAAAGTCGGGAAGTCCGGCAGAAGTAGCTAAATGGGGATTGAAATTCAGCGGTGACTCGTCCGGATCGGTTAATGCGTTCCTAGAGCGCGTAGAAGAGCTGCGACTGGCAAGGGGACTCACTAAAGCTCAACTGTTTAGAGCAGCGGTAGATCTCTTCGACTCGCGAGCGCTAATTTGGTTCCGAGCCAACCGGGGCCTGGTCAGTTGCTGGGATGAGTTGGTGAAAGAGTTGAGAGCGGAGTTCTTGCCATCCGATTATGAGGACCGGCTATGGGAAGAAATTCGGCGGCGAACTCAGGGCGAAAGCGAGTCGATAGGGGTCTATGTAGCTGTCATGGAACGCCTTTTCAGCCGTTTAGAAACCAACTGCTCGGAGGAGGAAAAACTGCGTCTGTTGCGGAGGAACATAACTCCGTTTTATCAACAGCAACTGAGCTTGACGTCAGTGACTTCCATTGCGGAGTTGGTGAAGATGGGCCGGACCATGGATGCCACCAGGGCATCGGTGATGGCATTCGTGCCTCCCAACACACGGTCAAGGCGTTGTCTCGAGCCAGACCTAGCATATGTTAGCTCTGGAAGCATGGAACGAGTTTCAGCCCTGGCAGAATCGAGTAGGGTCCAGTGCTGGAACTGCAGAAAGGAGGGACATATGTCGAGAGAGTGCCCGGAGCCACGGCGGTGTTTTGGTTGCGGTCGCCAGGGGGTAATGAGGTCGGCATGCCCAACTTGTCGGGCGAGGGCTACTGGAGGGAAATCTCGATTCCGATCAAACCAACAGGCTTCGGGAAACGAGCAGCGTGCTTCCTAGGCGGCCAGGCAAGCACGGGGATCAGGCCGCAACCGAGGACACAACGGCCAGTCGTGGACTACGCTCTTATGGAGAGTAGTAATGATAGTCGTCCGCACATACAGGTGGATATTGAGGACGTAACTATGGGGGGGCTGCTGGACTCAGGGGCGAGCCGTACGATACTAGGAGGGAAAGGCTGGTCTCGTTTGGCGGATAAAGGCTTGGTGCTGGGTCATGAGCAGATTGAAGAGGTGCGATTGGCCAACGGCGTAGCCTGTGCGGTGTCTGGGGTAGTACGCTTGAAGTATACCTTAAACGGCCGGGAACATGTCATAGACACATTAGTCATCCCGTCAGTTCCCCAAGAGGTGATTTTGGGGATCGATTTCTGGCAACGATTTGGAGTAGTATTAGATATGAAGGGTCAGCAGTGGCATTCTTTGGCCGCGACGACGGCAGTGGTCAGAGGGGCTCTGCGAGATCGGTCACGTTTGACTGAGCAAGAAAAATGCGAACTGTCAGATCTGCTGGAGCAACAGTTTGCCTTGATGGGAGATGGATTAGGTTGTGCGACGGCGGTCGAACATACCATCAAGACCAGTGCCGCCCCGATCAAACAGAGATACTATCCTGTTTCACCGGCAGTACAACGTCAGATTAACACCGAGCTAGACGAAATGCTGAAGTTAGGAGTAGTTGAGCCTTCCTCTAGCCCTTGGTCATCGCCTATTCTCCTGGTGCGTAAAAAGGATGGGTCCTACCGTTTCTGTGTGGATTTCAGAAAGGTGAATGCGGTGTCCGAGAAGGATGCGTATCCTCTACCATATATTTCCTCCACCCTAGACAAACTACGAAACGCTAAATACCTATCAACGCTAGACGTGAAATCAGCCTACTGGCAGGTACCGATGGCGGAGGGGTCGCGACAGTACACAGCCTTCACAGTACCGGGACGGGGGCTTTTTCATTTTCTGAGGATGCCGTTCGGGCTACACAATTCGGGTGCGACGTGGCAACGACTAATCGACACCGTACTTGGTCCTTCTTTGGAACCATTCGTCTTCACCTACCTTGACGATATTATCGTAGTGACAGAGTCCTTCGAGCAACATATGAAGGTTCTCCGGGAAGTTTTCGAGCGATTGAGAGTCGCAGGTTTGAGGGTTTCGAAAGAGAAGTGTCAGTTTTGTAGGGCACAACTCAAGTATCTGGGATACCTGGTGGATGAGGAGGGTCTTAGGGTGGACCCCGAGAAGGTTCAAGCGGTGAACGAGTTTCCTCGCCCAACTTCGGTAAGACAAGTGCGGCAACTTCTCGGAATGGTATCGTGGTACCGGCGATTCATTCCCAGTCATGCGACAATGGTAGCTCCCTTAAGCGATCTCTTGAAGAAGGGTCGAAAATTTTTATGGTCTGAGGAGTGTGAACAGGCTTTCGAGATGTGCAAACGTAAGCTCACATCAGCGCCTGTACTAACCTGTCCAGATTTCGACCTCCCATTCAAAGTCCAAACGGATGCCTCGGATGTGGGCATAGGCGCAGTACTCAGCCAGGCGCATCCGGATGGTGAGAAGGTTATCTGTTACCTCAGCAGGGCGCTTTCCAAACAGGAAAGAAGGTATTCAGTTACTGAAAGGGAGTGCTTGGGGGTACTATGGGCAGTGGAGAAACTACGGCCTTATATAGAAGGAACAAGATTCGTGGTAATTACCGATCATCACTCCCTGGTCTGGCTGAATAGCCTTAAGGACCCTACAGGCAGACTAGCTAGATGGGCAGTGAGATTACAACAATTCGACTTTGAGGTAATCCATCGCAAGGGGAAAGACCATTTAGTGCCCGACGCACTCTCGAGGGCTGTCGCAAACCTAGGCTGCGCCTCTGTCGCACAGATGACGGATGTGTGGTACCAGAACATGATGAGGAAGGTGCAGAAGGACCCCGGCAAATACCCGAAATGGAGGTTGGGGGAAAACATGTTGTGGAAGTGGGTAAAAGGCCGGTATTCCGAGCTCCAAGACAACCAGTGGAAAAAAGTAGTTCCAAAAGACGAGCGGCCAAAGGCGTTGTTCCAGGGCCATGACGAACCTACTGCGGGGCACATGGGGGTTCAAAAAACCTTTGACCGATTGGCACAAGAGTTATATTGGCCAAAAATGAAGGCGGATGTGAGGAACTATGTCCGGAGGTGTAAGGTTTGCCAAGCGGTAAAGGTAGATCGAAAGCTTCCCAGCGGTCTGATGGTGTCGAGGAGTCGAGAAGATACTGCTCCCTGGGAAATGGTTTGTGTGGACCTCGTGGGACCTCTACCACGATCCCGGCGGGGACACTCATATATTCTGACCGTGGTAGATTATGCGACCAAGATGCCTTTGTTATTTCCCCTAAGGAAAGCAACCGGAGCGGCCGTGGTACGTTTACTGGAAGAAAACGTTCTATTTTTGTTCGGAGTACCACGGATAATTGTGTGCGATAACGGCGTGCAATTCCGCTCTAGAGAATTCGCACGAATGGCCGAAGAGCATGGGGTTACGATGAGATTTACCGCGCTATATCACCCTCAGGCGAATCCAGCGGAACGAGTGAACCAGAATGTCAAGCGTTTACTTCGAACGTATGCATCTGAGAATCATCGGGAATGGGATAAGAATTTATCGAAGATTGGTTGCGCGTTGAAAACCTCAACGCACGAAGACATGAAGGTTACTCCGTACTTTTTAAATTTTGGGCGAGAAATGACCATTCATCCCGGGAGTTATCAAGGCCCGGAGGTACAAGGAAGGAGAGATGCACCGGAGGAGGGAATTGAAAAGGCAAAACTACTGCAAAAGGTCCGCGAAGAAGTTCGCGAACGGTTGAAGTCAGCTGCCCAAGAATCAAAGTCACGTTATGACCTGCGGCACCGGGATGAGCAGTTTTTACCGAGGGATTTGGTGTGGCGTCGAAATTTCGTTCTGTCAGACGCCGCAAAGTATTTCTCCGCCAAACTGGCTCCCGAATATGTAGGGCCGTTCTCCGTGAAGAGAAGGGTGTCCGGTTGGACATACGAACTGGAAGATTCCAGCGGGAAAGCTGTGGGAGTGTGGCACGCGAAGGACCTCAAGAGGTATGTGGAATAAGGCAACGTAGGCAGTGGCATAAATCTGCCTCAGGGGTATTCATAACGAGAGAATTACCAGTGAATTTCAGATTTGTGGCGCTCTTAGACTAGATAATGGTGGTGGGACTAGAGGATAAGATGGGGTAAAATTAATGGTGGCGGGTTAACATCCATAATCATTTGTGTTACAAGTATTGAGCTGGCTAGAAGTGGTGGCGGGGTTAAGCAAATAGATTGGTAACATAGGTTAGACATTGTAAGCTAGAATTTGCCTAAGGCGGTGGTGGTAGATATTAAGTTGAGAAATTACTTAGAATTAAGTTTAAGTTAAGTTTAGGGGGTTAGTAAACTTCAAAGGATTAGTGTTGATATTGAATGATTAGTCATACCGATAAGGAAAGAAGATACCAAATACTCCCACCAGGTGTATCCAAGACCGTTCTCCAAGATCTACGGGGTCTTCTGCTTTCTTTGTTACTGTAGGGTGGGCGGCTTTCGTCGTGCGTCATGTTGGTAGTTGGTGTCCACGTAATAGAACTAAAAAGAAACGAGGTCGAATGGCATTAGAATTTTTCATAATAAAGCAAAAAGTACCCATACCAGCTATTAAGTTATGGCAAGGCACATGTAGACAGGCAGGTATATTTTGTTGAGGAGTTAGAATGAGGTCGCATGCATTAAACCACAGTGTGAATGGAAAACCAAAAAAAAAAAAAAAAAAAAAAAGAGAAGAAAAACGGACGTGGTAGTGGTTAGTAAGTAAGGATAGGAAATCCAGAGTTCAAATGAGCCATAGCCGCGTATGATTTGGCAACCCGGTTGAATAATTATAAAAACAGAATCAGTAACTGAAGAACTGGACGAAATAGATTTTCGTCATATCGTTAGTATAGAGCGGTCGGGAAATTGCAACGCGAATCGGAGACGTTTGAATGTAACAAGTCGGAAGACTGACGAGGATTCCCACGGAATCCTCTGAAGAGAGGGGGGTGTCACGGTCGATCACGCCGCGAGCCGTACCGGTGGCAGATAGAAATTCATACTAATTCATTGACGCGGACACGCTGACGGTAAAGAGAAGAAGGAATGAAGTTGTAAACAATGAGTTCAGTGGCTAAGTAGTAGCCTAAGTAGACTAAGTAGTAAGATAGATCATAGGATTCGAAGTAATAATGTAGATTACAGATTGCATGATTGTAAGATTGATGTAGGTTAAGCTTCGAGTCTCATCGAACCCTGTCCAAAAACGGCCAATACCAAAACTAAGGCGCGCATTTGCCAGGACCCGGTATTCCTCGAAGCTGTTGGTGGGGCCGAGTCGCCCCCATAACCGTTCCGAATAAACAACATGATTAAAGTACTCACCTGACTGAAGCGAAAGAGAAATATGCTGTACAACGTTTTGATACGGTCGTCGTGCACGCGAGCAAGCAGTCCATATCCAATTAGAACCAAACGTTTTGACAAGTCGTGTGCCTGATAATCGATTGGCAGTTTTATTACTTGCCTGTATTTAGTTGGTTGATCGTATGGCCATCCAGAATTTGCGAAAATTTGACCCCATTCGCTGATGCAATTAAGGGTGCGGATGACACTGTCCTGGTCGGTCTTGTGCACGTAAGGATCCCGCGAAGAAATGGTCGGATGTCACTAACTACCGGCTAAGGCCTCTCATCGGAATTTGACCTGAAGAAAATAGTGCGAGCAGGTAATAAAAAAAAGGAATTTGCGGGTAATGGCACTGTAATTGAGCGTCCTGAATACGGCGAAGTATTGCAACTTCAAGGTGATCAGCGTGAAAACATTTGTGAGTGGCTAAACAAAATCCGGTCTAACCAAATCAGATCAACTCCAAGTACATGGTTTTCAAACAACACGAACAATATAAACGTCCGCTGCAACGATACCATTCGCGCGCACATTGTTAAACAACACGAACAATATTAACATCAGCTGCAACAATACCACCCTAGCGCACATAATGGTACAATAAATAATTTTAACGAGAAACAAATTGAAAATATGACAACGGCCATGGCGACAGACAAAACACAGATTTGACAGTTCGTGTGTCAATGGCTGCCGGACGGAACGCCAGCGGAACGGCCCGTGTTCCGAGATGCACCGAGGCGTTGCCATACATGTATTACAGTGGATTGAGCGCAATGCAAAGTGCAATGACCAAATGCACTTGCGGCAATGCACGCTAATGAGAAGGTGCAATGACCGGGAACTAGATGCATTTGAAATGCATGTGAAATGCATGGGGGATAGTCGGTTTTCTCGCCAAACGGAGAATCGAAGATCCCGTCTAAGCGGGATCAGGAAGCAAAACCGAGGCTACTTGCGAGGTGTGCAAGATGTAGTTCGTCCTCTTGTTGTTTGGACATGGTAAGGAATAGACGAGGGTGCAGATTTTGGAACGAAATACGAGCGATCGAATATTTTTCTTTTACATGTACCTGGCGGGAAAAAGCTTGTTGGTTGGCGGTTAGAAAACAATAACTTTCGTTAGCGACGACGGTTGTAAAAGGATCGAGGAGCAGATTTTGGGACGAAATACGAGCGATCGAATATCTATTTCTTTCACATGTACCTGGCGAGAAACAGCTTGTTGGTTGGCGGTTAGAAAACAATAACTTTCGATAGCGACGACGGTTGTAAAAGGATCGAGGAGCAGATTTTGGGACGAAATACGAGCGATCGAATATCTATTTATTTCACATGTACCTGGCGAGAAAAAGCTTGTTGGTTGGCGGTTAGAAAATAATAACTTTCGATAGCGACGACGGTTGAAAAAGGGTTGAGGAGCAGATCGAGACTACCGAACGAGTTATTGAGGAGATTATCGGCGAAGTGACGGCGAATCACGACGAGTCCGTTGCGGGAGGAGATTGATTGGAGATTAAATTGTAAGTAGTTTAAGTTTATTCTTTGTTTAATACCGAAATTTGGAAATTTGAGATAGATGATGGATGTGATACTTAGAGTAAGTTATCAGAAGTGATAGAGTGTAACTTTCGCGGCGCCGTTATAAGGTAGTGCATAAGAGCCGATAAAGGTAAATTAGGAACTTTCGCTAATAAACAATTGTGTATGAATTTCTTGGAAACCGCTAGCGTGTTTTTCTTTGTGCTATACAAATAACGCGAAACCGTCGCATATTCTCGCTTCCGAGCGTCGGCAAGCGTAGTTTCGGGGTCGTGAAGCGAGTGGCGCCCGACCCACCCCCATCTCCGGTGAGGCTAGGCCCCCGAAACTATCGATTTGGGGTCCAAGAAAGAATAACGGTAATAAATGCCTTCGAGACACGTTCATTCAACACAATAGCTACGTCTTCTCGTGCTTTGAGGGGTGCTCTTCACAAGAAGACCACTGATGGAAATGGGAATGATAAAACCTTTGTGAGACCACGCAGGTGATTTCTGAATAACATTTTAGCTGTAAGCGCAAGCACAAGACCCGGTATGACATTCATACTTGCATGATCAAATTGTATCTTACTTGAATGGGCAAAACATTCCAACAGTAGCGTGCGATTTAGAAATCAAGAAAGCTTTCGATCCCGTCTGCCATGAAGGCCTTTTATTTGAGCTGATTAAGTTTGGATTCCTTGAAGAGGTTATAAGACTTACCGCAAGCTTTCTTATCAACAAATATTTTCTCTTTCTTATCAACAAAAATTCTCCCATAAAACATGTAACGTCAGGATTGATGATGATGATGATGATGATAGCCTGGAGTGGGTCCAGAGAGACCCTAGCACTGCAGCCTCCTGGGTCTATTGTGTCTCCTCTGCGTTAAGTCCTATAGGATGTCCAGGCTTCTAATGAACTTGGATATGTTTCTTGACGGGACATTTGTGATACCCCTGATGAAAGGAAGAGCAGAACCAAGTAGCTTGAATCTTCTTCTCGCTAGTGCTGGACAGACTGTGAGCGGATGCTCTACACACTCTGTCGTTTCCCCACAGTACCTGCAGCGGTTGTCTTGCTCCTCACTTATCCTGTGGAGGTACTTTTTGCATGGATGGTATCCTGTCAATGCTCCGCATAGGGCTCTTATGCAGAGAGCCACTGCTTCTTTTGCTCTTTTGTTATTGAAGCCAAGGTATTTTCTCGAGTGTTTTAAACCCTCAATATTAAGCCTGTAGTCTCCGATCTTTTTCTTGCTCCATGTGTTAATTTCTTTTTCCGTATCTGCCTTTGTAAAACCCCAGTACGGAGAAGGACCTATGAAGGGCATTTTCGCTCCTTTTTTGGCTCTGTTATCAGCTTCCTCGTTTCCTCGGTGCCCCTCATGGCCGAGGATCCATATCAACTCGAGGCTGTTCTGTGCCCCAATTTCATTTACGGTCTCTCTCACCTCTAGGAAAATAGCCGAATTTATTTGATCGCGATTTATCGCCATGAGAGCTGCTTGACTATCTGATAGGATCTTAGTTCTTTAGTGTTCGTTATTGTTTGTGAGGCTCTTAGTATGGCAGATAGTTCTGCCTGGTAGATCGTGACCTCCTTTGGGAGAGGGAAATGCATTTTGCACTTGGGGCCTACGATACCTGCTCCTACTCCATAATCCATCTTTGAACCATCCGTATACCACATTTGCGCTCCTTTGTACGAGGGAGGTGGTCCACCATTCCATTTTGTGACCTTGAACCTCTTCTCGAATGCTGCCTCAGTTTTTATTTGGTTGCTGAGGTTTAACATTTCCATTATGGGCCTGACATCCTCCAGGATTTTTAGGTGGCCTTTAGGGTCCCCTGATTTATACCTGTAGGCCTGTTGTAGGCTAACGGCTTGTTTCGCTGCTTCCTCCTGAATTTTGAGGTGTAGCGGTTCACGGTTTAGAAGAGCCTCAATTCCTGCTGTTGGGGTGGAGCTCATTGCTCCTATAATCAGCAAGCAGGCCATCCTTTGAAGCTTGTTGAGCCTATTAATAGCAGTTTTTTCGTATGGTTTTCTTACACCACACTGCAGCTCCATATATGAGGATAGGTCTCACCATTTGTTTGTATGCCCATAGGGCCTGCCTTGGAGGTAGTCCCTAAATGTCTAGGTGTATTCCTAGATATTTTATCTCTTCCTGCAGACATACGACTGTGCCCCAAAAATTTGGGGCTCCTATTTAGATTTTTCTTTTTATGCTGAATGGTATTATGCTAGTTTTTTGAGGATTAATGGATAGATCCTCTTTTTCGCACCATTGAGTTGTTTCATTTAAGGCTTTTTGGATTCTGGACCTCACGGTATCCATGTGTGAGCCTCTTATTATTACCGTGATGTCATCCGCGTAGCCGAGAGAAGTTAGGCCCTTACTATTAAAGGTCACGAGAAGGTCATCAACTAGTAGGAACCATAGCAGGGGAGATAGTAACCCTCCCTGTGGACATCCTCTCCTAGTGTCCGCCCTTAGCTTTGCCTCCCCGAGCTCCGCAAACATACTTCAATCCCTTAATATTTTCCTCGACCATTTCACTACTTCTTGAGGAGCATCCCTCCTCTAGAGAGCGATGTATGTCATGTCTTGCATTGTCAAAAACTCCTTCTATGTCCATGAAGCTGCATAGTGCGATTTTCTTGCATTCCAATGCCTTTTCTATTATTGAAATTTGTGAAGTGGCATCTTTGTCAAAAGATCATTTCTTAGTATAGGTCAATCAGTTTTTCCATGGTCTTTAATATAAAAGATGTGAGACTAATTGGCCTGTATGATTTTGGCAGGTCGGCTGGTTTGCTGCCAGCTTTAGGGATGAACACAATCCGCGCCAGTCTCTACAATTTTGGTATATAGCTGAGTTGCAAGCTCACTCTTTGTAGCAGAGCTGGGTAAATCCGATCAGGAATATCCTCTTCTTCCTCAGCCTCATCGCTGATTTCGCACCCTGGAAAGTGTGTTCTAAGCAGCACCTCCAGTGTGTCGTCAAAGGTGGTCGTCATCCCTCCTTCTGGAGTTCTTAGAAGTCCTATATTCCCTTAGTAGCCTTTGGACAGAGCTTTCTGCATCCTGGCAGTCTCTGGGATGCTATTGAGACTTTCACAGAGGGCACTCCAGGCTTTTCTTTTGGATTTCCTTAACTCTTTGTTGTATTCTGAGATTTCTTTTTTTAGGCCTCCCAGCTTGATGTAATGTTAGCTTGGTTGAACTCCGTTCTTGCGGCTCTTCTAAGTTTTTTCAACTCAATATTCCACCATGGCACTCTTGTTTTGGAAGCATTGGCTTTCTCAGGGCAGTTATCGTGGTATGCTTCGAGGATTATTCTGGTGATCTTGTCCACAGTGTCCTCCAGTTCCGTAAAGGTCCGTAAAGTTCCGCTGTAAGGCTATTTTGATAGCCTACCCAGTCCGTACACTTTGGTTGCCTGTACTTTATCCCTTTTACAATATCTTTTCCTAGTTCGAAGTTTATAGGCCTATGATCAGAGAACGATGCGATTTTTAGGACATTCCACTTCTTCACTAAATGCGCTGCATTGTTTGACACCAACGTAAGGTCAAGCACCTCTTGCCTGTTAGGTGTCAGGAAAGTTGGCGTTTTGCCCTTATTTGCTACAAACAAATTGCTGTTCAGGAGGAAGTCTAAGAGTAACTCACCTCTAGAGTTGACGTCACTACTCCCCCATGCTGTGTGATGAGCGTTGGCATCGCATCCAATAATAATCATTTTGTTCTTCTTTCTGCAGTGGTCAACGAGCTGATTCTCATCCCCTGGAAAGTATGCTGAGGCAAATACCGCCTCCACTTTTCCTCCTTCGATGGGGACCTGTGCTTGGACCGCCACTGTGTCCCTATTGGTCTATTCTGGAATCAGAAGAAAGTTAATATTTGTGTTAATTATTATTGCCGCCCTCGGGTTTTCTCCCCCTGCGGCCCAGATTAACTTACTATTTTTTGTGCTCAGGCCATTTATTCTGCCTTAATTTACCCAGGGCTCTTGTAGTAGCCCCAATTTATAGGTGCCCGAGGCAAACCTGCTGCTTACTTCCGCCGAGGCAGCTTTGGCATGATGCAGGTTCACCTGTAGACACCTCATTTCCTTTTTTTGGTTGGTTGGGAGCCGCTGGGACCTGATGTTGCCCCCATGCCGGTTCCACTGCCCTCCGTATTGGTGGTTGGAGTGACTACAGGCTCCGGTGTTTTCCCGCCTGGCTTTTTGACGTTAAACTTAACTTGCCAAACCGGAAACTAATGTTACCGTCTCCATCTGCTATTTTGGTAGCAGAGGCCTGGTCCGCCGCTACTACTAGCATGGCGCACTTACCTTTATTTTCCCTGAAGAAGGCTCTCCAGGACTTGACGTTGAGGTCCTCATTCTGGCGTTCCACGAAAGCCAGGATCCTCTTCGTAGGCTGGTCCGCTGCATTTGGGAAATAGCCAACAAGGGTCTTAGGATTAGGAATCAGCGATTGCTCCGTGGCCCATAGGTTGTTCCCTTTCCACGGCATTATATTCTGGGCCTCCTCCCTTATCCACTCCACCGTTGGTTTGGCCTTACAGTGGAGGGACACGTAACCTACTTGTTAGGTGATGCTGAGGAAATGAGGGGCAACGCCTCTTTCTATCTCGGCCAGTATCCGCTCCTCGAGGGCATTCTGTATTTTGTCCATTTGGTCAGCCGTGAGAAGTCCCTGGGGAAAATCTTTCATCATGACCGCCAGTTCAGATTGTTTTGGGTCCACGTTGATGTCCCTTATTTTCTTTGGTTGCCTATCTTCAGGAGTGCCATCATTGCGTCTAGGCTTTTTCATATTGGCCTCTGGTGCCTTTGTTAGGAGGGCCTTTTCCCTAGCCTCTTCTATAGACATGCCTTTTCGTATGAATAACTTCATGCGCTTTCTGGCTGCACCGCTCATGTTCTTCTTTTTTGGAGTATCTTTCGATGACTGCTGAGAAGTCATGTTAAGTGCTTCCATACTGCGCGAGAGGTCTTCCGCGATTTGTAGCAAGGATCTGTCGTCAGAAGTAGAGGGGGAGGCTGCGGGAGCCTCTGCTGCCTTTGCTTTTCCGGTCTGCTTCTCTCTTTTTGTGAAGCTGGCTGGGATATTTGATCCTTGCCTTGTCCATATTTGTTTTTTGGTGTGCAGCTATGTTACACTCTCCTCTTGCTTTGGCCCTTCTTGTGCCTTTGTTATTTTGAATCGTCCTGAGATTTGGGCCTCTTATGTTCCCTTAATTCCTTTGAGGATTCACTGGGGAGCACTGGAGCTCCACTAATGGAAGGCTCTGGGGTCTTTAGATTTGGGGCACTTAAGGCAGCCCCCTCCTTTTTTGCTTTGGTTCCTTCCATTTTTTGTCCCACGAGTAAGAGGAATATAAAAGGCCAGCCGTATCATCTTCTGTATCCCGGGCAAGGCATTAAATTATACGGGCTCTTGCCATCCGACACCCGAATTCGCATATTAGCGACTGCTTCACCCAGCAGCCATTCAGCCAAAGCGTGAATAATATTAGCCAATCTTTACTTCACGGAAGATTGTTACCGGGAGCCACCGCGAGGAGTTTAAGATAACACTTTCATCAGCCTGAATAGTTGCGGCACGTGAATATTGTCATATTCTTCGTGTTATTCCCCCTATTCATCTGATGACTGCACAAGATTCTGTTGTGAATACTAAAATGTAAACACACACAAATGTCATTACATATTAAAGCTGACATCACAAACAACTGAAAAGAATATATCAAATGTGTGCCGAAACAAGAGCCACAAAATTCCAAACACATCTAATATAGAGAAATTCAAAAACATGCTCAAAAGAATGCTACAAAAAATTCAAATACAAAATGAACCGATGAAAATAATCATCTACAAAACAAATAAGAGAATAATTGAAAGCTTAATTCAATTTAATTACATGAATGAACTACAAATCAAGCTGAGAAACAGCATTAATTTCATGCAAAATCTGAAAAAACAAATCAAAGAAAATAATAAAGTTCATTCAGAAATTGAAATAAACTTTTGAACTTTAAGGTAAAACATTTATTACTTTACATAGTTTATCGAATATACTTTTCGAAACCAAAGTATATTCAATCAAATATAAAAATAAACTCGTTGAATTTTATATAAATTTTAGTTAAAAACACAAAAAACAGCAAAAAGAATACCACAAACCATACAAAATTTGAAGAAAAAAATGTTCTTAACTCACTTATACTAGTAAACAGAAAATGCAAAAGAAAAATCACAATAATCAATTATTGCCAAATGCACCACAAATATGAAAATATTCTACAAAAAAAATACACAAAAAAAAATATTTACATATAAGTATTGTAATTTTATTGTTATTCGATACGAAATTGATGAAAAACTTCATACATGCATACACAAATTTGCATTATTACAAAGTCAATGAATTACTATTTTAGCTTTTAGAAGAAAACCACGCTTATCTCATAAGTCAAATCACGATACAACTATGAATTAAATATTCGAAACTATTATACCTATTTAGGTACAAAAAAAAAACCTTAATGAACAAAATTGTAATCGAAATTGTAAAAGTATGGATGGACCAGTGTTCAAAAAATGTCCTTTCTACAGAAATGAAATTTTTTTCCCAAAGGAAGAGGGTTTTGTGAATATTAAAATGTAAACACACACAAATGTCATTACATATTAAAAATATTCACTTTGTGATTTTAGCGCCATTTTAAGAAAGTAAAAGCAATCCCACGACAACCCTTGGGTTGGTCTAGGGGTTGAAGCTGGTAGAGAGCTTCATTACAATTTATTTAATCATTGTGGATACGAGTGTGGAGTGATTAGTTCCACGACTCACTTTACCCCTGATTTAAATCAGGTACCTAATCAGAGCTAGGTGAACTCAAAGCTTGGTGCGCGGACCCTCGTCCGAACCTGGATTCGAACCAGGGACCCCACACGCAAGAAGCCAGTGCTCTACCCACTAGGCTACTCAAGCTTCATTGTAAGAAAGTGGTGAGCTCTAAAATTAGATTTGACTTAGCGAAGACTCAAACAAGTACACTGAACGTTAAAAATAACACCGAAAACCAAATCCATACATTTTAGTACATATATTTATCACTTAGCAATTTAACGAAAATGTTACTATTTAAGATCAGACATTAGACAATAAAGTTAGTCTGTCTTGGAACGCCAGCTTGGTCGGCGACCATTCAGACGGGCCAATCAAAACTAAAACTTTAGTTTTTATTAATTTATGGCACCATTGTTTGTAGTCTTGCTACGCGGCGACATAGTTCGCCACACAAGATATACAAACATAGTGAACAATATTATAAAAGCCATTTGTAATATAACACGGCATTTATAATATTACAATTCTATCACTGGACCAATTCTCTATACAATATCCACCCCTGACCTCCATATTCCAGAGGCCGATTTCAAGTACGAATTCTCCAATATGCTGATAAAACACTCTTATTTAACATAAACACTCTTATTGGGTATCGGGAATCCCAAACTATTCGCAACAAGACCAAAAAACTCGCTGTCTTGTGCGGAACTTATAAGATTACTTCTAGCTCATCGTTTTAGTACCTCGAAATCGAGATCCATGACTATTGTTTAAATTTCAGCCTTCATGTACGGCGAGGAATTAACGCGGCCAAATCCACATTGTAATGTATCAGATATCTTTTCATGAAAAAGATGAGCATCGTGTAGCAACTGGCAGATGTTGGCCACAAGTGTCTGCAATTTGCTGTCGCTCTAAACCAGTGCTGCCAGGTAGGCGCTGCGGCTTACCCCCAGACAATTCCTATTTATCCCTGAACGTGACGTCATTTCCGGGGAATTTTTCGGGATTCTCAAAAACCAGGGCATGAATCACGAGATTTCGATAGGCGATATCGCCTATCGTCAAATAAAAACGATAGCGATTATCGACTGAGGAATGTCGGCATCACAACCTGAACGATATGACGTATCGAAATTTTTCGTTTGAAATATAACTCCATGGTAGATTTTCATGACATTTGACAGCATCTGATGAGTGGTAATAACATTTGAAAGTTCGAATAGGCAGCCGCTAGCCTGTGATAAGTTTGTCGGGAATTTAAATCTGAGCGAAAATCAATGGAAGAATTGATACTTTTTGATTCTTCATCTGAAGATGATAGTGAAAAAGTGTTGCGGAGAAATTTGAGGGACTCTAGTAATCCATTGGAGTTACCGGAACAGAAGTAAGATATAAGGATCTTAAAATATCTTGTAATTCAATTGTATTTTGTAGGTTCATTAAACGTTTTCGTGTAACGAAGGAAGCGTTTAAATATATATTGAGCGAGTTGGACGTTGCAGGTGCTATAAGCTCCGCTATCCCGCCTATATTGAAGGTAGCATGTACGTTATCGTTGCTGGCGGGTGGAGCGTACCAGCATCAAGTAGGCAACGATTACTTGATCGGAATGGCTCAAAGCACTGTTTCGAAAATTTTGAAAGGTGTAATTGACGAAATGGAGAAAAAACTGTGCCCCAAGTGGATTAAATTCACTTTTGAGGAGGAGTGCAAGATATGGTTCCTAGAAAAGTATGGGATTCCAGGAGGTACGATATATGAATGTTGAATGGATATAGTAATACTAAAAAATTTTCTTTCTTTATAGTTATCGGATGTATTGACGGTACACATATATCCTTGTTGCAACCGAAGGAAAACGAACACATGTTTTATAACCGCAAAGGAAGACATAGTTTGAATGCTATGATAGTAATTATTGTACATTTATAATAATATGATCAGTAATAATCAAAAACTATTTTTAGATTTGTGATCATAAGGGCAGAATCCTGGCAGTCGACAGTCGGTTTGGTGGTGCATCACACGACTCGTTTGTGTGGACACAATCAGAAGAAAGGTTGTTTCTCGAACGAACATCGCAAAGCTGGCTCCTCGGTACTGTTGTCAACATTTTGTTTAGTTTCAAAGCGTGTTTATAATCGCAATTCTTCAGGTGATTCTGGATATCCATTGGAACCATTCTGCATAACACCATACCGGTTGCCGAGCGTTAACACACCCGAATCAAACTTCAATACAGTTCATTCCAAAGCGAGATGTGTTGTTGAACGTTGCATCGGGGTGTACAAAGGCAGATGGAGGATCCTTCTCGACGAGCGTAAAGCGAGATACAAACCAGAAAAGGTAGCACAATTTGCAAACGTTTGTGCGGCTTTGCATAATATTTGCGTGCGCTACCGAATTAATTTTGATGTCCTGGCGCCACCAGATGATTCCATACTGCATGTTGACTACCACGATATGGGCCGCACAGATTCACGCAGAACTGCAGAGCGAACGAGAAACAACATTGCTTCGACATTAATGAGACAATGATTTATAAAACAACAATTATATATTATCAATAATCAACATAATTATAACTATTAAAAAAAATAAAAAAACATTTTTATACTCTTACGCTAACATTTTTTGCTTAGCTCTATGCTTTTTAAATCATTCGCTACTTTCATAATCTCTAACTCAAGGCGTTTAAGCTCTAGCTTTTCTCTCTCTAATTTTTCCAATGATTCAATTTTCTTCTTTTTGAGTTCCAACATTTCTTTTAAAATTAATTGATTCTCTTTAGTAACAGACAAATTTTCTTTTTCTAACTCTATCAACGAATCCATACACAATTTAATGTCTTTATAAAACTCCTTGTGAGTGTTAATGCTTAAATTTAACAATTCTGTTTTGTTCATTTGCTCATATTGGTTTTTCCTAGGTGTGGAACTTCCTTTTGGATTTTCTAGACTCTGCATGGTGGGAGCAACGTCATCTAACGTTGAACATATTAATAATTCGTTGCTCCCTTCGATGTTAAATTCTGCCATGGTGCAAAAACTAGGAGACGACGATCTGCGTAATTCGTTTTCATTGTTTGTTTCGCCGTTAATCGCACCAAACATCCGAGCTGCTATGCCTTCTACGGCCGCTGAAATTCCAGCTGCTGCACTGACCATTTCTTCGACTGGTGACAGGTGTTCGATTTCGCACGGCCCGCCACCAGTTTTCCTTATCGACCTTTTATTGTTCGATAATTTTTTTTTTGTCTTATGTTTCATGTCAACCCAAACCTAAATAAAAAAAAAATTAAAATCAGTGACACGTAACAAGTATTGTTTACCAACCTTTCTCCAAGCTTTTTCATTTTTAATGGGTGGACCAGCCGCATTTAATTTGTTTGTCAGCCGTCCCCAAAGTTGAGCGTTCCGAAGTCTTCCTTCACTTGTATTCATTTCGGAATTCTTCGCAAGTTTTTCGTGTTCCCCCATGAACCTGCTAATTATTTCTAACTGATTATAGTTGGTTTTTTTGATATTCGTTGTGTTTTCCCTGAAAATACATTTCTGTTGAAAAAGAATTCCATAAACTAATCAAAATACCTACATTTTCGAAGAAAAAAATTGTTTCGACCACTCTACCGTTCGTCTTCAAGTACAAAACTACGAAATTGACATTATGCCACAAGCCGAAGATGGATATCGATAACATATCGATAGTCATTTGACTATCGCCAGAGATTTCGATAGTCGCTGTCGTTTTTTGATTCTTGTGATCTCGAATCTCGAAAATTTCGACAGGCGATATCGTCTATCGTCGGTTGTGATTCATGCCCAGGTTATTTAAATATAAATTTTTATATGTGTAAGACTTTCGTCACATGAAGCAAACTTTTTTAAAGTGAGGTGAAACTTTCTCTCACTCATCCTAATCTTTTGGGACTAATTTTTTCCTGGGAGCGTTAAGTTTTCACTCAGAAAAAACTAGTCCCGAAAGGTTTATTATCGACAGAGTCGCAAGAGACAGTTAGACAGTACCATGGGCATATTTCATCGAATGATTAATTAATAAGCGAGCTCGGGGAAACGAATATGACTTATTCTTTATTATTATGTTTCACCGTTGACAATCTAACGACAAATTGCCGAATTAATCACAAGAAAATGATCTCTGCAGGTGGCAGCCAGGAGGACCCTAATTGCAATAGAAGCTCATAGGCTACCATCGTGGAAAATTCAATGGTCAGCAAGTATTCGAACTTGCTGATAGCATCCCCTCTGCTCATAAGCTCCGGAAAGTCAAGTACAGCATCAGCTGGAAGTCCAACTACGGCCGCGCCATGGGAAGATATGTTCCCTTCCAAATCTTTACAAAAGGAGGCAATTCCAGCTAGTGTAAATGAGACGCTCGCAGTTAGTACAGAAAGTAAGAATGTTCGTTCCTCCAAACTCGCGAGCCATGTGGAGGCTCTCAGTCGCAGGCAACGCAAGAAACTGCACAAAAGGGGCAAGCTGCCGGCGAAGGTGATCAGGGAGATCAATGCAGTAATAACTGTAGGTGATTCCCGGAAGTCTAGATGTCAGGCAGTGTAGCCTCTCAGCCTACCTGGAGTAGCGAAAGAAAGGCTGGCTCGTGATTGTAAGGCTGCCAGTTTGGAACAGAAGTGTCCTGAACGGATTGTTGAGTGCAAAACCACGCCAACTGGACATTGCCACCCACGGAAAGTTCTCAGCCATCGACAGAGAAGGACTCTGTACAGGAAGTCGTTGCTTCCCGATGCAAATTGGGAATCAGCGATGACGCTGAGAGGCACTCAGAAATACTGATGGTACTGATGGTTGAAACAAAAGCCGATGCCTTCGTTTCTGAGCACAAAGTGCCGAAAAGTGCCAAAATCAGCGAAAGAGCTATCACAGTGGCTGGTCCTTCTGGCACAAGCATAGCACCTGCGAAAGCAAGTAGGCAAACGAACGCAAGAGCTGCGTCTTCTTCTCTCATCGTTGTGATAGGTGTATCTAATAAAGATGGCAAATTGACTGATGATCAGTACGCTACCCTTAAGAATAAACTAAGGCAAGAGATAGCGGAGTCGGGATCAGTTCATAACTTCACGCAAGTGAAGTTTGTGGACAGTCACCTCTAAGTCGCCTGCTCCAATCGGACATCTAAGGAGTGGCTCACACAGATCGTTCCGAAACTGGATACTGGTGGTGGTCCTAAATTCATTATTTTGGACGTCGATCTTTCCAAACTCTATCATGTCAGCTGTTGGATTCCTGGTCCTCGAAATAGTTCAGATGACGTCACTAGCATGTTCAGTAATCTGAATCCGAGCATCGATGTGAAACACTGGATCATCAACACTGAATTCTACCACCAGTTAAGATGGTTTCAACCTAGTAATTGTACTTGACCAGAGAAGTTTCTTGACGCTCAGGGACAGATACCGTATGGTGCTGAGCTATTTTTTGTATACGGTTAAATTCAATCAAATCCAGAAGGGGTGAAGCACCAACCCTTGCTATTGTCTATGGACAAGTATCCAGAGCAAATCGCAGAGATCCAATGGAAATGCTCTTCTATAGAGCTTCTTTCACTGAGGTCTCGCGGACATTGTCAAAGGGTACCTGCAAAGGGATTCAAAGACATCAATTCCAGACATTTCTATGCCTGAAAGTATAAAATCTGTTCAGATCAACATGCAGCATCACAAGGCTTCGTCCAATATTTTGAGCGTAAAATTGACAAAACTGGAAGCTTTGCTTTATATTGCTCTTGTGAGTTCGACAGTGCAGGATCTACGGACTTAATTCAATCACGGGGTCAAAGATCTTTTATGGTGAAAAATCAACACGGCCGAGGACTTGTGCTCTGGTTTCCAATCTACTTGATGCCACCATGCTCAGATAGTTTTCAAGCCGGGACCTGTTAGCGGTCATCGTGTAGTACCAGCAAGAAGGCAGGCTGAAACACACGATAGTTAGCTTACTTTCTTTTTGACTCCTTACTCCCGCCGACAATACAGGAGTTGAAGGAGCTGGTCTAACACGCTGAATTGGAGAGACTAGAACTTCTGGTGGGCTGCAATTCTAACTCTCAGCATACCAGCTGAGGCAGAAATAAATATAACACCAGAGGGGACAGACTCTTTGATTTTATAACTTCTGCGGGGCTGATGACTTTAAACACTGGGATTTCTCCCACATTTGTCACCCCAAACAGAATGGCGTCTATTGATGTATCACTTTGTTCGTTTGGAATAGTTAGATCAATAACTGGATGGCATGTATAGGATGAAGTTTCTTTCTCTGATCATCGCTACTCGGTGTTCTCTTTAGACATGGATCTAATATCCGTGGTGGAAAGAAAAAATCCGAGGAACACTGATTGGGCTAAGCTCAGCCGACTTCTTGCAGACAGAGCGTGTCCTAGTGGTAGGATAAAGTCGCCAAAGTCAGTAGAATCGCGATTGAGTATTCTGAATAGAGACATACTAAGTAGCTATGAAGAGGTCTACTCGATTAGTAAGACTAGATTTGGCAAGACGGTTTCCTGGTGAAACCTCGCAGAGAACATATAAGAATCTGGTGAGGACCTCCAAGAGGGAATCATTTAGATCGTTCTGAGATCTCACGAGAGACGTTGAGGCTTTGCGAAATCCTACAGAAGGATCAATCAGCTTAGCTGGTCCCTCTAAAAAGCTCGGATGGTGACTTTATTGGGCCTAAAAAGGAGTATCTATAGACTTTACTTGTGCCTCACTTTCCGGGTGCTCCGGCGATTGAAACACAGACGGCATCTCTGAATCAAACCTCCTGCTATTCGCAGCAGTAGGGAAATCTGATACACTGTTATACCAGTCAAAAGTTCAGAGATGCAATCATGTCCTTTGAAAATTTCAAATTACCAGCCTTGGATGGTATCCCATCCGGTCATGCTAAGGCGGACTTAAGAGAAATCTTTTGGGCATGCCTAGCTTTAGGGTATGTTTCGTCACCTTGGCAACAGGTTAAGGTAGTTTTTCTATCTAGGCTAGATTAGGTTAGTGAAGAGGGCTACCGGGAACGCGGCCAGCATTAGGCCACCAGTTTGGGCCCATTTGCCACCCTCACAGACAATCACACGCATTCACACTTACAGCCATGGCACTGGCGGGATTCGAACCCGCAGGCCCCGTAGCAAGCCGCTTTTTGGCCTGACACCCTAGCGAGCAGAGCCACTGGGTCTTTTTTTATATTTAAATAACTGGAGAGACTTGTTGAACGGCACATACTCACTAGGGATGCTTAAACTTAACTCCTTGAATGATGAGCAACATGAGTACTAGCGAGGAAAATCATGCGAGTCGACTCTTTATTCTCTGGTTTTCAGAGTTAAAGGAGTAACCTCATATGGTAAGTAGGCGATGGGAGCCTTTGTGCATATTGAAGGGACCTTTGACTGCGCGCCCTTTTAGGAACTATGTGAATCTGCAAAAGTTCATGGCGTAGATGTTGCTGTCAGAAGCTGAATCCGGCTTTAGAGATTCTTGCTGTCAGAAACTGGATCCGGCCTAACAATAAATATTGTTAAGACGATACTGGTTTTATTCACCAAGAAAAGAAAACTAGACGGACTTGTGCCTCCTTATATGAAAGGTGTAACTCTATAGCTTTCAGATGAGGTCAAATACATGGGAGTAATTTTGGACAACAAACTTCTGTAGAAGTATCATGTGGAAGTGAAGCTTGCTCGAGCTATAAATACAAAAGGCTCGTATAGCTATGTGAATCTACGTAAAAATCGTAAGGCCAATACTCACGTACGCATCTGTGGTGTGGTGGACTATTGTGAAGCTGTTGTATGCTCGCAAGAAGTTAGCCACGCTGCAAAAGACTGTGCGCCTGGGTATCTTTGGTGCCATGAGCACTACTCCGGGTGCGGCCCTTGATGTGCTTTTCAATCTGTCTCCTCTCGAAATTCAAATTCAGAGTGTGGCGATGAGTTGCATCCATAGACTAACTCAGCTTGGCCTATGGGTAGGAAATAACGACGTGGGGCACTGCTCTATTAGAGTTTCGATGCGTGTGACCTCCCCGATTCTCGCGGTACGTTCGGACTCTTGACTGCCCATCAGGAGAAAGTACGAGGTAATCTTCTTGAACAGAAATTATTGGGAGGATCCAGATGTCTGCACGTGGGGATACTCGAAGGATGTCTGTACGAGGAGATACTCAACGGACGGCTCAAAGACAGATGATAGATCTGTAGCGGGTGTGGAGGTGAAAACGTATGCCTATTTGCAGAGACATTCAAAGCTGCACTGATGGAGCTGCGCAGGCCAATGACTATTTTGAAAATTGCACAAAAATGTTGAGCACGATTGAAATCGGTCCCCAGAATCAATAGAGTGCACCTGATTTAGGTGCCGGGGCACTGTGGTGTTGAGGGAAATCTAATTTGCAGACGCCAATTTGAAGCAAGGTTTGAGGCTTCCACTACAGGGTCGTGAACCCCCCTTAGATATACCGATCGCATCCGCACATGCTATTTTTCGGAAATGGGTAGTTGATGCTCAGAAGAAAAGATGGATACCTTCTGATGTCGCCAGACACACTAAAGCCTTTTAAGCCCTGTCGTGGTTCTTTCGTTTATTAAAAGATCGTTTTTCAGAGCGGCCACTTGAAATGTATTATTCAACCAATTCTAAACGACTAACTTAAAACCATAGACATATAAAGAATGTACACGCAATCACAATGCATGAACCTGTACGTGAATGAAGCAATTTTACTACACATGCAATTTTACTCTCTGTAAAACAGCTTTCTCCTCAATGCCACACGCACCACCCCTCAGTGCTGTAGACTCTCTATGTAAACATTCATTTCAATCCATCTGATCTACGGGGTTGTTGGGATAAGGGGGAAAACAATACATGGACACAAATTTCGAAATACATCAACTTTTCTGAATGAAATTTGTTGTTGTTTTACACAAACACATTGCGACCAGAGGTCGAAAATTGCTTCATTTCTCTCGGCCCATTTCGTATCCATTCTTCTTATTATATCTATGCTTAAAACTAACAATTCGAGAACTTAAACGCTAATCACAGCTCAGCAGCACAGCTCTTCACTTCCTTTCCGAGCGCAACTATGCGACTGCAGGATTCTTGCTAAAAAAGAGCAGGAATGTTTGCAAAGCCATGACAGATATACTGACTGAACAAGAAGATGCAAGAACTTCGTTTTGATTTCTGCACTGGATCGGAAGTTATAGGGAAAAAAGCTTTATTTTGCTGAGCAAATTTGCAAGATTTATGAGAAAAAAATCACCATAGCTGGCAATTCAATTCTAATTTTTCAATAAATAAATGTTGTCTGAAGTAAGATCCAAGTACTGTGTGAATTTTGTTAAAATCTGATCGCTGAATCGGAAGTTACAGGCCACAAACCGGTTTTTTTTCTCAGTGATTTTTCAAGATGGTACCACTGCCACTGAGTTGCCCGCGTTTCAAAATCACTTCTATCAGACCTGGTCCTAGCTAATGCAAACATGTCCTGTAAATTTCATTATGATCGGATAATCCGGTCGTCAGTTCTCGTGAACAGAACTTTCGAGTGCTGAAAATAGAGGTAATTTGGTGATGGGCTGCCGTTCTTGTGCAAATCGGAATTTTGAAAATTTCAATTTGACATGATGGACAAAGGTCAAAATTTATCAATGATTTGAATTTTTTGTCAAAAATCAGAAATTTTTGACGAGGGTCAATGATTTTAGAGATTTTTTTTCAGGAGCCTGCCGTAGCTACAGGGTTACCCGCACTATCTTGAAAATCCATATGTGTTAAATTTTAGTCAACATAAATACGCTCTGCAATTTTTACGATGATCAAATGTTTTTGTCAGAAGTAATGACAAATCAAAATTTGATAATAAATCCTTGACTACTTTAAGGCACGCTGCACCCAGACACGGCTCAAAATTTCCAATTTTTCAACATAGGCAAGCTTTGAACATAATAAGTTTTCATTCTCAAACAATTGTTGTAACAAAAATTTACACTATTTGGAAATATAGGAGTACCTCAAAATTCACTAAAACGCTCGCCACTGCCAAAAGGTTTAGGATATCTGAGTTCTAGCAAATCATGGGCCTACCTACTATATACATCTACGTTCTATAAAAATTTCAGCTCAATCGGATCGGCCACTCTAGAGATTATATCCCTTAATCATTTTGCTGATATATATATATATATATATATATATATATATATATATATATATATATATGTATATATATATATATATGTATATATATATATATATATATATATATATATATATATATATATATATATATATAAATATATATATATATATATATATATATATATATATATATATATATATATATAAATATATATATATATATATATATATATATATATATATATATATATATATATATATATATATATATATATATATATATATATATATATATATATATATATATATATAAAGAAATATGAATTTTCAGCGAAACGAGTTTAATACTGATTTTCTTCGAAAATTAGTAAAAATTTGGCTAAGACGAAATAAAAGCTTAGGCAATGCTGGAGTATGAAAATCACGCAAGTTACACACCCACATAACCCCACACATGAACTCATCACCACCAAATTCAATTCGCTATCGCAACAAAGTAATACAAAGTAAACTTTGTATTCCAACAATGTATCTCATTTCACTTAGCTAAGATAAATTCGAAGATCATTGTCACGTCTATATTGCATCCGCATCCGGTCATTCTAACTTAATTAAATTTCGCGAGATGCAATAACCAGAGACCACACAAGAGATGCATTGGTCAGCATATCACGCCATGGGAATGATCAGATAAGATTCCCATGGACAAATCGTATAAATAGCCCTTTAAGTAGATCGATAAGATCAGTTTTTTGTCAAGATTTAAACGGAATAAAGTTTATTTCAAGAGAACTCAAGTTCGTGCTTCATTTAGTCAAGTGGACTTAAAATCATTTTTTTTGACTTTAAGTTAATCGTGAAACATAACTGGCGCAGTCTATCGTCTTAGGAGGGACGATCCCCTAGACGCAACGAACCATAATCGCGACACCGCTAAGTACTTTGTACAAGGTGTGAAATAGGAGAACAACCGCAAGGATCGGGCAACCTATTAAAAAATTAAAAAAAATCCTAAAAATCGTTATATAATAGAGTGAGGGTATTGCAACGCCCTGAGCAGAATTTTAAGAGAATTCGCTCCTGGCCTCAATAAAATTGGGAGTCAGATAATAAAACCAAACTCTAAACCCCAAAAAATACAATTTTGGAAACTGACCCTTTTTGGAATGATAAAGAGAGTCAGCCCAAAATTATAACAACAAAAAAGACAGTTCAAGTGAAATAATACAAAAAATCATATAAAAGTTCAATAAAATAAAGTGCATCAACATGGCACATGAGGAACAACCACCTTTACGATTGGATCTATCCTTTGATGACCTACTGAAGGAAGCAAGGAGACTTCCCATTTACAACGGGAACAACAACGACTTCGCACTTAACTCATAGATAAGTGAAGCAAACACCATCCTAACATTAGCACCAGGAGGAGATCATACAAATTACCTTTTCCGGCTATTACTCAACAAGATCCAGGGAGCAGCAAGATCGACAGTACAGAAGCTACCAGAACCAAATTGGCAGAACGTCCAGAACATCCTTATTTCAACTTACGGAGTGAATGAAACATACAACAACTTAGTCAACCAAGTTCACAAAGTAAGTACAGGTCATATTGATAACATATATCATAGATTAAGTGAATTGTTAAATAAACTTAACGGGAAATTTTTACAAGACCCGAACCAAAACCAACATCTTGAACTCAACCCTGTAAGAAACGAAAGTTTAGTTTTAAATAGATTCAAAAGCTTAATTCCTGAGTATAAAATGTACTTGTTAGAGTCAAAGAATTGCGAAACGTTAGATCAAGCCTATAATATACTTAGAGAGCTTCAACAAAATACTAGTAGTGACAACAGAAGTAACGAAATTAACTATAATTCTCGTCACAATCGTCACTCGCGGAACAACAAAAATTATAATAACAATAAAAACTCTCAGAACAACCGAAATAATAATAATAACGCTAACAACGATAAAGAACAGAACGCCGACAATACTAACAATCATAACACCAATAATTATAACAATCATAACAGAAATTACAATCGGAATCGAAATCGATATAATAATAACAATAATTATCGGAACAACTACCACAACAACAGGAACCATAACAGAAATCACCATAATAATAGAAATTATCAAAATAATAGACAAGAGCCAATGGAAGTTGATGGCACAGTCCAAAGCAAAACTTATCACCATGAACCAATGGACACAAATTTTCTAATACCAGCCTCGGAAGTCCTTTACCAGTAATATACCTAAATATTGATAACGAAGTTATCCCCACATTAATTGATACTGGCGCATCTACGTCAAGTATTGACCAAAATTGTCTTCCGAACCTTCCGAAAATAAATTTAACTAATCCAATACCAGTTTATGGATTAGGCGGAACATTTTTTGTAGAAAAAAAAGTAAAAACTAATATGCCTAAGGAGTTTAAGTTACCAGAATCACATAAAGTTTTGTGGAATGTTATGGATTTAAAAAGTAAAATATTTAAAGCAGTAATAGGACAGAATCTACTTCACCCATTAAATGTAAAAATTAACATTGGTGAAGGATTCTTCGAAGTTAATAACCAGATATTGTATTTTACATATTCAGTGCCTAGAGAAATAAATACTTATTGTGAAATCAAACCAGTCGAACCTATTAACGAAAAACTATATAAAGAACTAAATTTTGAAGAAACTCGTGCAGTAAAACGAATCTTCAAGGAATATGAAGATTTATTTTATAAAGAAGGTGATAATCTCACTTGCACAACAAAAACAAAACACGAAATAATTACTAAAAACAATAGACCTTTATATTCAAAAACATATCGATTTCCCAAAGTTCACGAACGCGAAGTTGCTATCCAAATGGAGGATATGCTAAGACAAGGTATCATTCGTCCTTCCTCATCCCCCTATAACGCACCCATATGGATTGTACCAAAGAAAATGGACAATTCAGGAAAAGCCAAGTGGCGTATCGTTATAGATTATAGGAAACTCAACGAGGAAACCATTGAGGATAAGTTTCCCATTCCAAATATCGAATCCATATTCGACAAATTGGGAAAAGCTCAATACTTCACAACTCTAGATCTGGCAAAAGGGTTTCATCAGATCGAAGTCAGCGAAAATGACCGATGTAAAACCGCTTTCTCAACCCCTCAAGGACATTATGAGTTTATTCGAATGCCTTTTGGATTGAAGAATGCCCCTGCCACTTTCCAGAGGATGATGAACGAAGTATTACATGAGTATATTAACCGAATTTGCGTAGTATATCTAGACGATATCTTGATTTTTGCAACATCTCTCCAGGAAATGGAAGACAATACTAGAAAAATCTTAGATACTTTAAGAAAATCAAGACTAAAAGTTCAAATAGACAAATGTAAGTTCTTTTCCAAAGAAACTGATTATCTAGGACATATTCTGACAACCGAAGGAATAAAACCTAATCCAGAGAAAATTGAGGTAATAAAACAATTGAAGATCCCAAATACCACAAAGAAAATAAAATCTTTCCTTGGAATCACGGGATATTATCGAAAATTTATAAACAAATACTCTAAAGTTGCTTCACCTTTAACAGACGCTCTAAAAAAGACGAATAAAATAAATACAAATGATCCGAAATTCATTGCAGCGTTTGAGAAACTTAAAGACTTAATTACAAATCACCCAGTCCTTCGATATCCAGACTTCAAACAAAAATTCGTTCTTACTACAGACGCCTCCGATAAAGCAATCGGTGCCGTCCTATCCCAACAAGGACATCCCATATGTTACGCTAGTAGAACATTAAATGAGCATGAAAGGAACTATGCCACAATAGAAAAAGAACTATGTGCTATCATTTGGGCATGCCAATATTTCAGACCATATTTGTATGGAGTTAAATTTGATATTCGAACAGATCATAGACCTCTAATTTGGCTGAGCAATTTAAAAGAACCAAATAGCAAACTTCAAAGGTGGAAAATAAAACTTAATGAATATAATTACAATATAGAATATGTTAGTGGAAAAGATAGGTTAAGGTTAGGTTAACGTGGCTGCCGATCTTCAGAGGCCTGACGACCAGCACACATAGGCACAGGAGAGGCCCGTTGTGATACCACAATATTTTAGTGACTCTCTTCTACTCACTAAAGTCAGGAAACCATTTGCTTCCTTTGAGAAACCGGACTATCCCCTTTAGCTCTACCAGGGACAGTTCCGTCAGGTTTGAGAGAAAGGGTGCACCAAGTGCCGCCAGTCTTCTCCTTGCCAAAGCTGGACACTGGCACATGAGGTGAAGGACGGTTTCCTCCTCATCCTCAGAGCCACAGCTCCGACAGAAGTCATTAAACTCTACGCCCAAACGTTGTGCATGCCGTCCTATGAGGCAGTGGCCCGTTAGAACGCCCACAGTGCAACGAAGGGCGCTTCGAGTTAAACCTAAAAGCTGCCTGGTGCGATACGCATCCATGGATACCCAGGACTGCCTTGTTATCACACAGGAAGATTCATCTGCCCAGGACTTCTTAGCGTCCTCAAGATATTTTTGCCTTATGGCCAGTTTGACCGATGTCATCGGTATACCTATTGAAAAGGAGCAAGAGACCTCAGGTAGCAAAGTTCCAAGCCTTGCTAGCTCATCGGCCTCACAGTTGCCCTGAAAACCCCTATGTCCAGGTACCCAAATCAATTGAACAACCGAATGTCTCGACATCTCCCTAAGAGATGCACGGCATTCAGCAACAATCTTGGACATTGTACAAGGACCAGCAAGGGATTTAATAGCCGCTTGGCTATCTGTGAAAATACCAATATTGACCCCGAATATTCGATTACACAGAAGCCAGTCGACTGTCTGATAGATAGCCACCACCTCCGCCTGAAAGACACTACAGTGGTCTGGTAGACGGAGGGACAGCTTGAGATTCAGCTCATCTGAGTATACACCACTCCCAACTCTATTGTTTAGCTTTGAGCCGTCAGTGTACACATGGATAAGCCCATTATCAAGGGTGATACCATCACACCATTCCTCCCTGCATGGAATGCGAGTTGTAAACTCCAAATCCAGTATGCATTGAGGGGCGATGTAGTCAACAACCGCTGGTGCGGGTACTCCCTCGGCCAAGATCCTCGCATGACCGAACTCTGTCCTATTCCATGCTGAGATACAATTTAGTCTCACAGCAGCAAGATTAGCTTGCTGTGAGATCAGTAGGTTGGTTGGCAGCCAATGTAGCAGCACAAACAGTGCCTTAGTAGGAGTGGAGCGGAGCGCTCCCGTTACCTGTAGTGCAGCCATTCTTCGCACTTTTTCAAGCTGCCCTTTGCAGGTAGCCTTAAGAGCACCCTGCCACCAGAACGCCACCCCAAACAACAGAATTGGTTCCACCACAGCAGTGTAAAGCCAAGCAACAGTACGAGGCTGCAATCCCCAACTCGCTCCTATGGCCCTTTTGCAACAGTAAAGTGCGTTGAAAGCCTTCCGAGCTCTTTCTGCCACATTGTACGTCCATAGTAACTTCGAGTCAAGGATCAGCCCTAAGTATTTGACCTTCTGGCTCAAGTTAATGGAGACCCCATTTAATTTGGGTAAATCAAAATCAGGAACTTTGTACCTCCTTGTAAACAGCACTAGCTCCGTTTTATTAGGATTCACATTCAAGCCGCACTCACGACTCCAACGCGAAATTATGTCAAGAGAGTGATTTAACCTCTCCGATAGCGTAGATAAATACTTTCCCGACACTGAAACAGCTATGTCGTCTGCGTAAGCAATCACTTTGCAGCCGGCGCGGTCCAGCTTCCTTAGAAGAGTATTCACCGTGATGTTCCACAGCAGGGGAGAGAGAACTCCACCCTGAGGTGTGCCCGTGCTGACTCCTCGTCTTACGCTGGCATTACCCAGCGTAGAGATTACAACTCTACTTTTGAGAAGCCGCACAATAAAAGCAATCAACCGTTCATCCACATGCAGCACCGAGAGAGCCTCAACAATTGCGTTAGAATTAACGTTGTTGAAGGCCCCCTCGATGTCCAGGAAGTCAGCAAGCGTGTATTCCTTTAGAGCAAGAGATTTCTCTACTTGCTCAATAAGGACGTGAAGAGCGGTCTCAACAGACTTACCTTTGGTATAAGCATGCTGCGACTGCGAGATCAGCATAGGATCGATTGATCTTTTAATATGGTAATCAATTATCCTTTCCAAAATCTTTAGCAGGACGGAGTTAAGACCTATTGGACGATAGTCCTTCGGCTTAACATGCGTAACTTTTCCTGCTTTAGGAATAAACACCACTCTGGATTCCCGCCAGCTGGTGGGAACATACGAGAAGCGTAGACAAGCGTTATAAATCTCCCTGAGCCAAGGTAGCGATACTTCCATGGACTGCTGAATGTCAGCCGCAAGGACGCCATCAGGGCCCGGGGACTTAAACGGCTCAAAAAATCAATGGCCCACCTCAGTTGAGAATTTGATATTCTGAACGGCGGGATTGAACTGTTATTTTGCTCCGTCTGACACGCCACTTCTAGAGGGCAATGATTGCCCGGAAAGTGTGCGTCTATGAGTACTTTGAGAGTATCTGCGCTCGAACTAGTCCAAATGCCCTCAGGATTCATAATGCACCCCATAGCTTTTGGTGTCGCGCTTAAGACCTTACGAAGGCGATTTGCCTCGCTGAGACTCTCCACGTTACCACAGAGAGATCTCCATGAGGACCTCTTTGCCTTACGTACGGCATACTTAAAAGCCTTAAGCTTCGTTTTATACATCGACCAGTCATTAGATCTTTTTGAGCAATTGAACTCCCTCCTACATTCTCTTCGCAAGGTACTGATCTCCTTATTCCACCAGAGGGGCTTGGGATTTCCCCTGCCCGTGGGTGGCTTACAAGCTTCCCTAGACGCGAAGTTGAGAGAACTAGTAAGGGTGTCATCCAGTTCATGATAGCAGTCAATGCTCTTAGGAACAATTTCCAGTGAGGATCGAATTAGAGAATTAAATAGCTTCCAGTCCGTCCTCTTTCTGTTAATAAAGGCTACCTGCTCGGCAGAGCTGCGGCCAGCCACGTTGTACGATATGTACCTGTGATCAGAGTAAGAACACTCCTGTAGAACCCTCCAGTCACGGAGAAGTTGCGAGTGCCGCCCACTAATCAAGGTAACGTCAAGCACCTCCCTTCGGTTTGAGGTAAGGAAGGTCGGTTCGCTGCCAGTGTTGGCGATGAAGAGGTCGTGGGCAAGGATGAAATCAAGAAGTTCCTCGCCTCGACCATTTGTATTGGAGCTACCCCATACTTCGTTATGAGCGTTAGCGTCAGCTCCCAGTATCAGCGGCACACTTGTTTTCCTGGCTTCAGCCACGAACCCCCTGAAAATGTCGCAGGGAGGGCTAGTGCCATGATCATGTGCCATATAGCAAGAAGCAAACCAGCATGGTCTTTGGTCGCATTCCACTGCAACAGCCATGTTATCCTTGTCACAGAAGTGATGTAATACAAGGACATTTATGGTTTTCCTGACAAGAATACGGGCACGTAGCTTACAAGAGCCGTCAGGTGTTATCAGTCTGTATTCATTGGTGCGTAACCCGCAAACCCGGTTGTTAACAACCCATGGTTCTTGGATGAGAATTAGCTCCTCCTCTGTCCTAGACAAGCGGAGTAGCAGGGCAGCTGATGCTGCTATGGAATGGTGAAGATTTACTTGGAGTACCTTCACCATTAATGGGCTGGTTAATTAGGGTTAGATCAAGGTCCTCCCCCTCGGACATATAAGCCGTCCCAGTCTCTTGCTCTGCGCCCAGAGTCATGAGGTCCAGGCAGCCACCCAACTCGGAGGCAGTTCCGACACTAACCCCATCGGCAAGGAGGGATTCCAAATCCGATTCCTCATCAGATTTCTCCCTCAGAGAGATATCAGACCCTTTTTCAGGTGGCTCCACTGTCATTTGGGTCACCGTCTTTGGGTCAGGCCTGACGACCAGCACACATAGGCACAGGAGAGGCCCGTTGTGATACCACAATATTTTAGTGACTCTCTTCTACTCACTAAAGTCAGGAAACCATTTGCTTCCTTTGAGAAACCGGACTATCCCCTTTAGCTCTACCAGGGACAGTTCCGTCAGGTTTGAGAGAAAGGGTGCACCAAGTGCCGCCAGTCTTCTCCTTGCCAAAGCCGGACACTGGCACATGAGGTGAAGGACGGTTTCCTCCTCATCCTCAGAGCCACAGCTCCGACAGAAGTCATTAAACTCTACGCCCAAACGTTGTGCATGCCGTCCTATGAGGCAGTGGCCCGTTAGAACGCCCACAGTGCAACGAAGGGCGCTTCGAGTTAAACCTAAAAGCTGCCTGGTGCGATACGCATCCATGGATACCCAGGACTGCCTTGTTATCACACAGGAAGATTCATCTGCCCAGGACTTCTTAGCGTCCTCAAGATATTTTTGCCTTATGGCCAGTTTGACCGATGTCATCGGTATACCTATTGAAAAGGAGCAAGAGACCTCAGGTAGCAAAGTTCCAAGCCTTGCTAGCTCATCGGCCTCACAGTTGCCCTGAAAACCCCTATGTCCAGGTACCCAAATCAATTGAACAACCGAATGTCTCGACATCTCCCTAAGAGATGCACGGCATTCAGCAACAATCTTGGACATTGTACAAGGACCAGCAAGGGATTTAATAGCCGCTTGGCTATCTGTGAAAATACCAATATTGACCCCGAATATTCGATTACACAGATTAGTCGACTGTCTGATAGATAGCCACCACCTCCGCCTGAAAGACACTACAGTGGTCTGGTAGACGGAGGGACAGCTTGAGATTCAGCTCATCTGAGTATACACCACTCCCAACTCTATTGTTTAGCTTTGAGCCGTCAGTGTACACATGGATAAGCCCATTATCAAGGGTGATACCATCACACCATTCCTCCCTGCATGGAATGCGAGTTGTAAACTCCAAATCCAGTATGCATTGAGGGGCGATGTAGTCAACAACCGCTGGTGCGGGTACTCCCTCGGCCAAGATCCTCGCATGACCGAACTCTGTCCTATTCCATGCTGAGATACAATTTAGTCTCACAGCAGCAAGATTAGCTTGCTGTGAGATCAGTAGGTTGGTTGGCAGCCAATGTAGCAGCACAAACAGTGCCTTAGTAGGAGTGGAGCGGAGCGCTCCCGTTACCTGTAGTGCAGCCATTCTTCGCACTTTTTCAAGCTGCCCTTTGCAGGTAGCCTTAAGAGCACCCTGCCACCAGAACGCCACCCCAAACAACAGAATTGGTTCCACCACAGCAGTGTAAAGCCAAGCAACAGTACGAGGCTGCAATCCCCAACTCGCTCCTATGGCCCTTTTGCAACAGTAAAGTGCGTTGAAAGCCTTCCGAGCTCTTTCTGCCACATTGTACGTCCATAGTAACTTCGAGTCAAGGATCAGCCCTAAGTATTTGACCTTCTGGCTCAAGTTAATGGAGACCCCATTTAATTTGGGTAAGTCAAAATCAGGAACTTTGTACCTCCTTGTAAACAGCACTAGCTCCGTTTTATTAGGATTCACATTCAAGCCGCACTCACGACTCCAACGCGAAATTATGTCAAGAGAGTGATTTAACCTCTCCGATAACGTAGATAAATACTTTCCCGACACTGAAACAGCTATGTCGTCTGCGTAAGCAATCACTTTGCAGCCGGCGCGGTCCAGCTTCCTTAGAAGAGTATTCACCGTGATGTTCCACAGCAGGGGAGAGAGAACTCCACCCTGAGGTGTGCCCGTGCTGACTCCTCGTCTTACGCTGGCATTACCCAGCGTAGAGATTACAACTCTACTTTTGAGAAGCCGCACAATAAAAGCAATCAACCGTTCATCCACATGCAGCACCGAGAGAGCCTCAACAATTGCGTTAGAATTAACGTTGTTGAAGGCCCCCTCGATGTCCAGGAAGTCAGCAAGCGTGTATTCCTTTAGAGCAAGAGATTTCTCTACTTGCTCAATAAGGACGTGAAGAGCGGTCTCAACAGACTTACCTTTGGTATAAGCATGCTGCGACTGCGAGATCAGCATAGGATCGATTGATCTTTTAATATGGTAATCAATTATCCTTTCCAAAATCTTTAGCAGGACGGAGTTAAGACCTATTGGACGATAGTCCTTCGGCTTAACATGCGTAACTTTTCCTGCTTTAGGAATAAACACCACTCTGGATTCCCGCCAGCTGGTGGGAACATACGAGAAGCGTAGACAAGCGTTATAAATCTCCCTGAGCCAAGGTAGCGATACTTCCATGGACTGCTGAATGTCAGCCGCAAGGACGCCATCAGGGCCCGGGGACTTAAACGGCTCAAAAAATCAATGGCCCACCTCAGTTGAGAATTTGATATTCTGAACGGCGGGATTGAACTGTTATTTTGCTCCGTCTGACACGCCACTTCTAGAGGGCAATGATTGCCCGGAAAGTGTGCGTCTATGAGTACTTTGAGAGTATCTGCGCTCGAACTAGTCCAAATGCCCTCAGGATTCATAATGCACCCCATAGCTTTTGGTGTCGCGCTTAAGACCTTACGAAGGCGATTTGCCTCGCTGAGACTCTCCACGTTACCACAGAAAGATCTCCATGAGGACCTCTTTGCCTTACGTACGGCATACTTAAAAGCCTTAAGCTTCGTTTTATACATCGACCAGTCATTAGATCTTTTTGAGCAATTGAACTCCCTCCTACATTCTCTTCGCAAGGTACTGATCTCCTTATTCCACCAGAGGGGCTTGGGATTTCCCCTGCCCGTGGGTGGCTTACAAGCTTCCCTAGACGCGAAGTTGAGAGAACTAGTAAGGGTGTCAACTGCCTTATCCAGTTCATGATAGCAGTCAATGCTCTTAGGAACAATTTCCAGTGAGGATCGAATTAGAGAATTAAATAGCTTCCAGTCCGTCCTCTTTCTGTTAATAAAGGCTACCTGCTCGGCAGAGCTGCGGCCAGCCACGTTGTACGATATGTACCTGTGATCAGAGTAAGAACACTCCTGTAGAACCCTCCAGTCACGGAGAAGTTGCGAGTGCCGCCCACTAATCAAGGTAATGTCAAGCACCTCCCTTCGGTTTGAGGTAAGGAAGGTCGGTTCGCTGCCAGTGTTGGCGATGAAGAGGTCGTGGGCAAGGATGAAATCAAGAAGTTCCTCGCCTCGACCATTTGTATTGGAGCTACCCCATACTTCGTTATGAGCGTTAGCGTCAGCTCCCAGTATCAGCGGCACACTTGTTTTCCTGGCTTCAGCCACGATCCCCCTGACAATGTCGCAGGGAGGGCTAGTGCCATGATCATGTGCCATATAGCAAGAAGCAAACCAGCATGGTCTTTGGTCGCATTCCACTGCAACAGCCATGTTATCCTTGTCACAGAAGTGATGTAATACAAGGACATTTATGGTTTTCCTGACAAGAATACAGGCACGTAGCTTACAAGAGCCGTCAGGTGTTATCAGTCTGTATTCATTGGTGCGTAACCCGCAAACCCGGTTGTTAACAACCCATGGTTCTTGGATGAGAATTAGCTCCTCCTCTGTCCTAGACAAGCGGAGTAGCAGGGCAGCTGATGCTGCTATGGAATGGTGAAGATTTACTTGGAGTACCTTCACCATTAATGAGCTAGTTAATTAGGGTTAGATCAAGGTCCTCCCCCTCGGACATATAAGCCGTCCCAGTCTCTTGCTCTGCGCCCAGAGTCATGAGGTCCAGGCAGCCACCCAACTCGGAGGCAGTTCCGACACTAACCCCATCGGCAAGGAGGGATTCCAAATCCGATTCCTCATCAGATTTCTCCCTCAGAGAGATATCAGACCCTTTTTCAGGTGGCTCCACTGTCATTTGGGTCACCGTCTTTGGGTCAGGCTTGGCAGGTATCGTATCTCCCGAAGCAGAGCTCTTTGGCCTGTCGCTTCGATAGATACGTAGGGCCAGTTTTTCGACCCCGTACCTGATGATGCCCTTTCGAGCATCCAATGCCGGCAGCGCCTTATCGTTGATGACGAAGAGGGCTTCCCGCCGATTGTCCACCGGCTCACCAATCTTCACAACCCTCCAATCCTCCGTAGGAAGATCAGGGTTGAAGAGCCGAATAATGTCCAAGACCTCCACTGGATCCGAATGGAAAGCAGGAATCCATGTCCTGCATCTTGGCCGACTGGGGATCTCATCCTTGGACACCACTTTAATCTTGGCGCCTGGCCAGAGTTCCCCCAGCTCGGAGATAGCCTGCTTGTAGAAATCGGCCGATCGTTGGTCTCCACACGCGACCAGCCTGATTCCCTTGTGCCAGCCCGCGTCATTCACCGTAGGTGGAGGACCCGAGCTAGCCTTCTGCAGCTTACAGCAGACTACGAAAAGAGCCTGCCTTATCTTGAGCCAGTTTTCGGAGGAGATGATTCCATCTCCCTTGCTGGCATCAATTACAGCCCAGACAAGGCACTCTTTGGCCATTTCATTAAACGGCCGAGTTATCCCTGAAGGGCTAGTTGTTGTCTTCTGCTTTTTGCAGTCCTGCCTGCCCTGGTACTTCTGCTCAGCCGACCTCTATCGTTTCTGAGTTGTACCAGCAGGATTTAGAGGGAGCGGGTGCTCCCCAGTGTAAGATTTTGCCCATTCAAGGGACTTTTTGTCCTTGTCGGACATTGTGTCAGGGGAGACGTTTTGAAATTTCCTCAGAACTTTGAAGGCTGCCCTTCTAGTTCCGTAAGCCCGAGATGATTTGGCGGAGGAGCGTTGCGTGCCTGAGGAGGAGGTGGCACCGGAGGTAGCACTTGTTGACGGACGGGTTGGCTCATTCGCCGCTACCTTCCCGTCACACTGGCCACAAATGGGCTTCGTGGCTTTCACAAGGCCAGGCTTGGTGACCAGAGCCCCGGAAACGCCGGAAACAGGGGTTGAGGAAGAGCTGATCGGCCGTGGAGCTGGCTCATTCGTCATGTCTCCACAGCCTTCTGCAAGCTTAGTCGCTGTGCCGGTAGCCATTGGAGCTGACTCATTCGTCATGTCTCCACGAACTACAGCAGCCTTAGTCTCAGTCTGCAGAGCTGGCTCATTCGCCATATCTCTACTTCCTGCGACTTTAGCTGCAATCGCTGACACAGCCATTTTTGTCCCCCCCTTCACATAAGGGGTTGGATTAATTTTTTTGTCAGGCTTTTGCCTGACGAGTTTTGGTTTATTATTGTTTTTTGTATTCATCCTTTGAGTGTCCCCACTCAAAGCCGCTATCCTAAGTCCGATTGTGTAGTCACCTTTAATGATCCCATGGTAATCTAATGCAAGCAGGGAGGCCATGCGAGGGTTGCCACCAGCCCTTATGGGGACAAGTGGTCAGAGCCGGATCGGTGCTAATCAGGAGTCCAACTCAACTGAACCTACACCACCAACTTAATGGCGACGAGACGAGAGAACGTACTAAGAGGCCTGCCAGGGTTTTAACGGGACGGAGATGATCGTATTAACCCGGAGCCGTTCACGAAGCGGATTTCACTCCGTCGCTACCGCGCCTGAGGACGACTAGGTCCGGAATGCTACGACCACCAGCCCAAGTGCAACAACGAGTCGTTAGACAAAGAGAAGTCCGAGGACGAAAGCGGTCGTGATCATGAAGAGAGTCTAGATCATTTAGCGTTACCCAGGATGCACCGCGAGGAGGCGATCTAGTTTACATCCCTAGTGGAAAAGATAACAAAGTCGCAGATTTTTTGAGTAGAATTAATGCCGATAATCACGAAATAAATGTTAACTACGAAGATGAAAATAACAGAATGGAAACAGATATGGCAACAATTCATTCAGCGAATGAAGATCAAAATGACTTCATTCCCATTAAAGATGGAATTGTTAATGTCTATAGAATTCAAATAATAATCAAGGAAAAAAAGCAAAAAGAATTGAAAATAATCAATAGAAGACGGAAAATATTCATCGACCAAAACGATATCAATAGCGAAAACCTAGTTAGAGACATATTACGTCGCTATATACCAGAAAAAGGT
The DNA here is from genome assembly GCA_947369275.1 of Nemotelus nigrinus. Lineage (NCBI taxonomy): Eukaryota > Metazoa > Arthropoda > Insecta > Diptera > Stratiomyidae > Nemotelus > Nemotelus nigrinus. Next base: position 82,277,353 of record OX376372.1, read on the forward strand.
ACAATTGGCATTCATTGTGAATTGAATGACCATCAATGGAACAAAGTGCAACTTATAATAATGGATTTATATTCAAACAGTCAACATTTGAAATTTCTTAAATGTACTAAACATATAACCGACTTATTAGATGAAGAACAATGCTTGAAAAAAATTGAGGAAATACATGATAAGGGAAACCACCGTGGAATAATCGAAAACTATGAAGAAATAAGAAACCTTTACTACTATCAAGGATTAATCAGAATAATAACTAAATTCGTAAATAATTGTGAAGTTTGTAATTTAGCAAAATATGATCGCAAACCTGTGAAACCAGAATTCCAACTCTCAGAAACTCCAGAAGATATCAACCAAATAGTACATATTGATATATTTATGATAGGCAAACGATTATATTTCACAGCCATCGATAAATTTTCCAAGCATTTGTACACTAAAGAAACTTCAGATAAAAATGCAATTACATTCATAGACCTCATCCGAGAACGAAATGCAATTTTAGGAAAACCCAAGAAAATAATCGCAGACAATGAATTCAACACTGTAAATGTTAGAGAATATTTTAGAAAAGAAAACATTGAAACTCATTTTTCATCTCCCAAATCACATACAGGAAATTCGGATATGAACCGATGTCATAGTACTTTAGTAGAACAAATTCGAATATTAACAATCACAGAACCAAATATGAATATTACAGACAAAGTCTTGAAAGCAACTGAATTTTACAACATCTCAATTCACTCAACAACCCAATGTAAACCAATAGAAATATTGCAAGGATCAAAAGACAAAACTAGAATTCATGATTTGCTTAAAAGTAAGAAAACCAAATGGATCAATTATCACAATAAAAATCGGGAAAAACCACAGGAAATTCCATATAAGAAAATTTTCATAAAGAACTATGCGAACGAACGACACAAAGAAGAACCAAAATATCGGAAAGTAGAGATAACTAAAAACGAGCAAGATGATATCATAACAGTAAAGAGCAATAAACTTGGAAGAAAAATCCATCCTATAAGAATAAAAAGGTTCAAGAAGTATTATTCAGAACAGCCCACAGAAGAACCAGCTAGAAAAACATTAACGCTGAGTGATGAACAAAAATCTATAATACATAAAGCATCTCAAGGACCCCAAACAGAAATTTTAATATCAAAATTCAACCTAGGTATTACTCGAGAAGACATTAATATCTTGTCAGACAATACATGGCTCAACGATCAAATTATCAATTTCTATTTAAATCTCATCACGGATCAAAGTCAACAGAATACAGATAATTTACCTAAAGTTTATACCTTGAATACATTTTTCCTTCCACGCCTTTTAGAATCAGGTTTCAATTCAGTCAAAAGGTGGACTAGAAGAATTAATATATTCTCATATAACATATTACTAATGCCTGTTCACATAAACCAAAACCATTGGTGTTTAGCTGAAATAAATTTCGACAAAAAAGCAATCAGGTATTACGACTCTCTAGCAGGAACAAATACAGCTCTATTAAATACCTTGGAACAATACCTAAAAGATGAATCTCTAGATAAATTAAACGAACCTTTCGACACATCATTATTCACGAAAGAAAATGTCAAAGAAACACCCCGTCAAGAAAACAATAATGATTGTGGAGTTTTTAGTTGCGTAATCGCAGAATTAATATCTAAAAATAAGCCTATAGAGTTTTCACAACAAGATATCCCTTATTTCAGAAACAAAATGATATTAGAAATAGTGCAAGGCAAATTGATTACATAGAATATATTGTTTAACAATTATCTAAACTATTACAGCCGACCCAAATTACTGCAATGGTGAAATTTGGCAAATTAATAGCAACACTCTTATTATTGGCAACAATGTTTATACCTCTAATTAGTGCAGAAATGTCAATAGAAAAGATTTATTCGAACTCAGGTATAGTACTCATAAAAAAGGATCCAGTAAGACTAATCAAAGATTATAAAAGAATCTACCATAAAATCAATTTAAAACAATATGAAATTGCAATCTCAGAAATATCCAGTTAAATTAATCTAAATCCTTACACAATTGATACTATTAAAACAATAAGAGGAGAATTAAAACTACTACATTTTGATCAAACAGAAAACACTTTAGACAAAAGAGCATTAAATTTAGATGAAAAACCAGAAATAATTCAAGTAACTCCAGAGCCTACTCCAATATATACAACCCAATCAAATACCAACATTACATATACCACACATCGTTTAACGGAAACATGTAACTCAGTTCTTGGTCAAAAACCAGGATACATAGAAATCTGTAATCAGGTTAGAAAACAAAATCGCAAACAAAAACGGGAACACAGAAATAGAATAAAGAGAGGAATAGTAAACCCTATTGGTACCATGTATAAGTGGCTCTTCGGAATCATGGACAATGATGATTATGAAGAAATTATGGAACATTTGAAAATAATCGATACAAATAATCATAACATCATAGACGCAATGAATAATCAAATACAAATAAATAACGCTTTCCAAAATAACCTTAATAAAATAGTATTGAATATTAATCACACAAATAATTTGTATAAGAAACTGACTAATGATATAAATAATGTAACAGAATACATAAACAGAATACTTTTGACAATACAGCTAAGCCATAATCTTGATCTAATCAAAGATGAGCTTGAGAAAATAATAGATAACGTAAATTCAGCAAAAACAGGAATAATGTCAAGATCAATATTGACCCATGATGAAATAGATACATACAACCTTTCGTTTGACGAATTAAAAGATATAACTATAAATGTTTTAACGAAAAACGGTACTATTATATTTGTTGTCAGTATACCTATACTTACAAAACCTATGTTATCATACCATGTAAAACAGATACCAAACGATAAGTCAGAAACATTAAATGTTAATAACATTAAGGAAGTAGTTCTATACAATAATAAATATTATGAATATACGAAAACTGTAAAAACCCTTAAAAATACATTAGCCTGTAAGAACATCAAATGTATTATGAAAATAAATAACAATACCAAAATAGAGGAAATAGAAAAAGGACTAATACTAATTGTAAACATCAAAAGTACATTGAAACATAATTGCAATGAAAAACTGTACAATCTAGATGGAACATATGTAATAAGATTCAGTAATTGTGAAATTGAAATTCTCAACAAAAAATATACAAATGATATAAAAGAATTTCAACAAATATTAATGCTAGAACCAATGCAAAATATCTCCAATTATAAACTTGAAATAGACCTTGAACAACTACAGATTGGCAATATAAAAAATTTAGAAAAAATTGAAAAAGTAAAATTTCAACATAAGAGAAACATTATAGCCACAAGTTCAATTTTTGCAATCATAATAATTATACTTACTCTATCATTCATTTTTTATCTTTACTATAAAAATAATTTTGCAAGAATTAACATAAATATTGGAAAAGAAAAAGGAAATGACACTAAAGTAAATCCTGTTGAGGACAACATGAGTCATAAGGAGGGAGGAGTTACACACCCACATAACCCCACACATGAACTCATCACCACCAAATTCAATTCGCTATCGCAACAAAGTAATACAAAGTAAACTTTGTATTCCAACAATGTATCTCATTTCACTTAGCTAAGATAAATTCGAAGATCATTGTCACGTCTATATTGCATCCGCATCCGGTCATTCTAACTTAATTAAATTTCGCGAGATGCAATAACCAGAGACCACACAAGAGATGCATTGGTCAGCATATCACGCCATGGGAATGATCAGATAAGATTCCCATGGACAAATCGTATAAATAGCCCTTTAAGTAGATCGATAAGATCAGTTTTTTGTCAAGATTTAAACGGAATAAAGTTTATTTCAAGAGAACTCAAGTTCGTGTTTCATTTAGTCAAGTGGACTTAAAATCATTTTTTTTGACTTTAAGTTAATCGTGAAACATAACTCGCACGGAAACCGAAACCGTTGGCTCAAATTAAGACATTTGTGCTGGAGTGAATTCGAATCTATGAATTTCAAAGGCAGAAACGTTTTTTTCATACCGGAGGTTTTTTATACCCTGTAAAAGGCTGTAAACCGTTTAGTAAAACTCATAGGGAAAAAGCTGGTAAGTCGAAACTATGAAAAGCATTCGCGCAGTTTTATGCTTGAGTAATAAGTGCATATGTTCGATTAGATAGTCTAAATTAGCTCCGAATGCCTATACTTCAATATTTCATTAGCGTTTGCATAATTAGTACATAAAATTTGTAATTAAAAATGTAGCCAAATCACAACTGTATTAACCAACTTGATCGCATGTATCTGTTCGGGCTACCATGTTTACCGCAGACTACATAACGAACCAAAGATACAAACATTGGACTGCACTATTAAGAGAAAGTGGCTTCCTCATATGCTCTTGCGACGCCACTTCAGGTTTGCATATAGCCTGAGATTGCGTGCAGATTGTTCCTAGAGATGAACATTTCTGAAGCAAATGATGGTTAGTGAAGCAGTGGTACAGGTGCAATAGAGCGATAATTCAAGAGTTTATAGCGATTTGTTCGAACAAAAGAGTTTTTCTTCGCAGTAGATGGTCAGCTGCAAGTGCTCTGCAAATTGTTTTGATTATGTTGATAACGTGCATGTACCAGTACGTAGCGTACATGAAATGATAGTCAGGCTCTGGCATTACTCCCATGAATTACCCCGTTTACCAGTTTTTCGCAGACTTTAAGACGTTGCGGTTCCTATCTCCATACGCGGTTACATATTTACATACGTAGTTGGTTTGATAGAACGCTGGTGATTAATGTGAGAAAGTTGACAAGGGGATCTCTCCCGAAAGCAATATCTTCAAATGGAGAAATTTTGTTTGGACGACCATTGCAAATTTTTTTTAATGTTGATGATTAGCACATTAACTATCAACGAATGCAAATCGAACGGTAAGTGCAATGTGTTGAAAAGTAATATACATTGACAACATTCTATATCCTAGTGAAATGAAGAGCTCTTGCTTAAATAATATATGTATATAAAATGATAGTTTCGGGATCATGTTTATGATTTAAAATTCGCGGTAGCACTATCTGATAATGCATTTAAAGCAGTGAAGAAGTGCGAAATAAAAAAACTAAAGTTTAAAATTATGATCATATGTTCCAAACACATCTTTGGAGATGATTGTTGTATTTTTTAATCATTTTATGAAGTTAACAACTGTTTTTTTTTTTTTTGAAAGCGTGATATTTTGATATAACTGTACGACTATAAGGCCGGATGTTCAACACTGAAATAATGCGTTTTTAACACAATTTATGTTCAAGTGAGCACGCTTACGTTAGTAAAAGTAAATTGCAATCACCATATTCGATGATACTGCAACAAATTGATTTATTATTTACTTTTTGTCACAATTCTAATGAATTTAAATCTTTAATTCAAATGAACCCGCTGTGTAAAATCCGAGTCACCTGCGACAAATAAGCTAGTCGAAGTCAGAGCAGAGGCCACAATAACTAAAAAGTGGAGGAGGCAGCGATTACATTACTTGAAATCGTTTGAAATTTGTTGTTTGAAAATCGTTTGACATTTGCTGTTTTGCCAGTCTCATTCAGACAGACAAATCCAGTCTTGAGGATGTACAGGAGATCGGGGCAATGAAAGATACTGAGGACCGTAAACCCGATGAGTGGATGACCGTAATAGAGAAGAAGAGTGGCAGATCCCTCTGGAGTGTTCTAAAAAACACTCCAGAGGGATCTAAGAAAAACAAAAAAGACTACAAGGAAAGTAATGCTGCAAATGATGAATCCTAAAAATTCGGAGAAAACTAGACGAAAGCAGGGGTAAAAAAATAGATGGTTGTGATGGCCAAACCCGTCTCAGATATAACATATCCTAAGATTTTAAGTGTACCTACTATGATTCTGGTATTGGAGTAGGTGCAAGAAGCTAGGTACAGGATATTTTCAAATTTGGCGTTAAAATCAAGTAACATTCCAGAGTATATTAAATATAATTGGAACGTTGAATAAAATCATAAATAGTTATAACAACCCAATCACTCATTAGTATCTCTCAATCCGCACTTTTGAACTTAATCCCACCATTGAGCTAGGTGCACCTGTCCCGTAAAAACGAGGAAGTTCTATTCGTGCATACCCCAGGGGCCATTTTATTTCGTTTTTGACTAAAAAAAAACCTACTTTACGGCCGATATACCGAGCCAAAACAATACGTAAATACTGTTTTTTTCGGAATCGATAGGCACCAATCAAAGATACCTGATTACGATGAGGAATTTTATAACTCCAGTAATAGCTACAGTTCCTATTCCTCATCCCAAACAGTAGTCAAGCAAGGTCAAGTTCACGATTGGCTTAGTCCCGCCAGAAGTGATCGTGTAACCGTTGACGCGAAGCGAGAACAAGTTGAGGAAATACTGCACACAAGAGGAGAAAGCTGGGGTAACTTCTGCAGTACGTGGACGGTGATAACTGAGCAAGCATGGCAGTTTAGCTAGCTAGCTTCAGGATATTATCTAAAATTAAAACACTGTTTTTATTTTTGGAAAAACATTTTAACTCAAGCTTTAATTTTCATTTTTTATTAGTATACATTTCACATATAATGTACATAGATGTGAATTTAATAAGAATAATCGAACCGACTAAATTATAACAACTATCTCTCGTCTTGGTACTTTTCTGTACTTTTCTTAATATACCTATTATTCCGTACACAAATAAGTTTTGCAAAAATAAAATTAACAAAATAAATTTCGAACGTGTTTTACATGTGTATCGGATAATTTTTTGGAATTTTTTAACCCCATGTGTGCGCTGGGTGCCTGAAAAGAGAACGGGAAAAATTGAAAATTCTTAAATTGCGATAACTTTTGACAGAGCTATTCAATCATTACCAAATTTTCAGGACATATTGGTATTATTTAATTGTAAATTCGTGTAGCTTTTGATCAGATTGCTGGCAACCCTGAAGCTAGGGCAAGCACTGAAAGTGAAAACCTCCAAATTATCGTCTCTCTTGAAAAAATGCCGTTTCTTCAAAAAAAAGCCACTCATATGTAAACTTCGTGCTTTTATTGCATAGACCGAAAAAAAAATTTTATATGGTATAACGGACACGCCTGGTAACCCTTGCCCAATTTACCTATATTTTTAGCATCAGAAACTTCTGTTCACGGAAACTCACGATCCGATGAGCAGAATTTATTGAAATTTGCAGACTGTGTAGGTCTTAAATAGGACCAGGTCTGATAAAAGTGATTTTAAAATGCGGGCGATTCTGTGCCAGTGGTGCCATCTTGCAAAATCACTAAAAAAGATAACTGCTTTTAGCCCTATAAATTCTGATTGAATCGTTCGATTTTGACGAAATTCACACAGTAGCTGGACCTTATTTTACTACGTTTGGTAGAAATTTGATTAGAAAATTCGGTTGGAGCTGCCAGCTATGTAAATTTTGGTGTCTTGAATTTGAAAAAATAAAAATTTGGAAGTGAAAACATTCAAACCATCGAATATCCTAAAAATGTCCGTTTCTTACAATAAAACCAATCTGTATACAAATCTTATGCTTTATCTACACGTTCAAAGTAAAACTTTGGAAATTTCATGTCGGACAAGAACGGTAACCCTTTCCCAGTTAACCTATATTTTTAGCATCAAAAACTTCTGTTCACGGGAATTCACGAACCAATAATCAGATACCATTGAAATTTACAGAATGCATTGGACTTAAGTAGAACCAGGTCTGATAGAAGCGATTTTGAATTGTGGGCAACTCTGTGCCAGTGGTGCCATCTTGAAAAATTACAAAGAAAAAAAAACTGCTTTTTACCCTATGAAATGTGAATTAGTAACCAAATTTTCATGAAATTGACACAGTAGCTGAACCTTACTTTAAACTCTGTTTGATAGAAATTTGGTTGAAAAATTCGATTGGTGCTGCCAGCTATGGTAATTTTTGTGTCTTTGGTTTTGAAAATTCTCTAGGGAAAATAAAACTTTTTGCCCTATAACTTCCAGTGCAGTCATGAAATCAATACGAATTTCATACAATTAATGGAACCTACTATAAACATTATTCACGCCAAATTTGGTTGAAAAGCTACGATAGGGTTGCCAGCTATTGTTGGTTTTGTGTTTGTTTGCAATATCTTTATTAAGCGGTTTTATCGTAGAATTTTCAATTGGTAATGATATTGTAGTGACAATAAACAGCAAATATTAAGCTTTCGATTATTTGAAAAATCTCGCTGCAGGTAACCTTAAATTTCTTTATACTCCTATAACTTCGAATGTAATATAACAACGTGAAGCAGATGTGATATATTCTTGGCTTTGATACTGGCGAAAGGTTGCCAGCACGAGTTGTTTGTGCTACTTTTGTATCAATAAATGCTTACAGTTAGTATTCATACCGGAAACATTTACAATGAAAATAAATAACCGATGTTTCAATTCCCTAAGTTCTGCAAATTTTTCGGATCGCAGCCCCAAACACCAACTTCAGTTACAGTGCTGCAGGCACTGAGCATTTTCTTCATTGATGTTACATGAGATTAGAGATGGGCTTATACTAATATTTCGTGATATTACCTAATACGAATATATTAGTGACACGATATTATAATATCTTAACTAATATTAATATATTACTAATATTTGGTTCTAATAATTTCTCGTAGCGCGGTATTATGTGTGTATTTTGATTTCATGAGCATAAATGAATCGGTAGAATCGGTACCAAAAAGATATTATGCACCTGTCACCCCTTCAATTGCAATAGTAATCATTGGAATAGTGAAAATTTTATATTACTCAAAAACATCAATTTCTATTCGTCTACTTCCAAGCTTTCGCCTCGTTCCCACTAGGAACGTAGCCCATGAACCCTTCAATATGCTCATCACATTTGAAAATTCACTTCACCTATTGTGTATTTCATACTGCAAATTGTCCGCTCCTAATTGTTTTACTATATGAGAACTACGATCAATTTTGTTCTATTATCATTTCAAATCCCAAATAAATGCATCCTGCTGTGAAAATCCTATTTATTATCACCTTTATATAACTCCATCAACTAATATTCGACAAACATTTAATTAAACATATTCAAATTTTTAGTTCAAGAAAAATCGCGAATGCAAAAACGGCTCTCCCTTACGATCCGTATGAATTCATAAACACTATTTCCACCCACTCATCAATTTATTCAAACCTAGGTGCGTTCACAAAATTCATTAATCAACAGAATATTTTACTTCTTATTTTACTCCATTTAAACATACACCCATTTAACATACATATATCGGAAAAACTTAGCTCCGAATTAACTCATTAAACTTGCCTCTTACTTAATTCATTTGACTTGTCCTACGTGTGATACATATGTCATTCTAGCAACTATCATACACTATTTTAGCCACACAACATTGAGCAGATATGCGCAATCGTATTGAATGTTACATCATTATGCGCCAAGTTATAATCTAATGCCAAATAATTAATGAATATAATCATTTGCGCCCTCATGCCAACTCTAATTATCTGCTTTATTTATGAGTCAAAGGTTCTTAGTACAACCGAAGCATGTTCACATTAAATTAACGGTGGCATTTCAGTGATTAGTTTTGTAGAAAGGACTGGCACTGGGAATAAATTTTATGACATTGGATTGCCACTATTAGGTAACGAACCGACTCACCGCAATAAAAAAAACAAGATAATAGGCCTGTTCGCGTACCGGAATCTACTAAAATATATTAAAATAGATTCGCAACAAGTCGTTTTTGTACTCTTTTGCCACAAAAAGAAGCCAGCTACAAAAATAAGTTGCTGCTATTACCAATTAATGGTAAATTTACCAATTTACCTATTTACCAATTAATGGTAATTTTTTGCTGAAAATATTCTCATTCTTCAGTTTAGCAAGATGCCTGCATCCGAAAACTATTCTTCGTTTCGAATCATAGAATTTGCAAATTACTCCCTTGATTGTATTACTTCACTCAAGAACAAGATAAGTTTTTGTATTCACCCAAACTTACGTACGAACATACATATATCGACAAAACTTACCTCCAAATCAACTCATTAAACTTGCCTGATTCACATTTGCGCTCATACATACATCATTATATGAGCGATCGTACACTATCCTAGCCATAACATATATCCTGTCAGTAGTTAAATAACTTAACGAAACGTTCATCAGCATCACTAATACGATATATTCACTAACCCCTGGACTAATGCCTTAACAGCATTCACTAATGCCTTAACTAATACCAAATATTAGTTAAGGCATTCACTAATGCCTTAACTAATATCAAATATTAGTTTAGACATTCACTAATGTCTTGACTAATATCAAATATTAGTTTAGACTCTTAACTAATATATCCTAATATATTAGTTTAGACTCTAAACTAATATATTAGTTTAGAGTCTAAACTAATATATTAGTTAAGAGTCTAAACTAATATATTAGTTCTAAACTAATATATTAGTCTAAACTAATATATTAGTTCTAAACTAATATATTAGTCTAAACTAATATATTAGTCTAAACTAATATATTAGTCTAAACTAATATATTAGTCTAAACTAATATATTAGTCTAAACTAATATATTAGTCTAAACTAATATATTAGTCTAAACTAATATATTAGTTTAGAGTCTAAACTAATATATTAGGATATATTAGTTTAGAGTCTTAACTAATATTTGATATTAGTTAAGGCATTAGTGAATGCCTTAACTAATATTTGGTATTAGTTAAGGCATTAGTGAATGCTGTTAAGGCATTAGTCCAGGGGTTAGTGAATATATCGTATTAGTGATGCTGATGAATGTTTCGTTAAGTTATTTAACTACTGACAGGATATATGTTATGGCTAGGATAGTGTACGATCGCTCATATAATGATGTATGTATGAGCGCAAATGTGAATCAGGCAAGTTTAATGAGTTGATTTGGAGGTAAGTTTTGTCGATATATGTATGTTCGTACGTATGTTTGGGTGAATCAATAAACTGATCTTGTTCTTTTGAGTGAAGTAATGCAATTAATGGAGACGAAAATACTTGAAAGTACGAAAATACTCGATACGAGTATATACTCGTATCGAGTATTTTGGAACTCGCAAGTATTTTCGTATAGCGTATTTTTGTATAGAGTATTTTCGTGCTTGCGAGTATTTTGGGACTTTAGGCTTAGGTTTTTAGGGCAAAAGTAGCTGAAATCGGACAAAATCGGCCAAGTTTAGGTTCGCGTTGTTTGGGACATAACGGGCCAAGAAATATTGCTGTGATACAAAAATTTAGGTTTTGTAAGGGAGGAAGGGGTTTTTTGGCCATCGTTTGTCAAAAACTGCCTTTACAGCGCTTTCTATGATTGAAAGTGGTCGGGGAGTATATTAGTGATATTTTAAGGCCGAAAAGAATGTTGATGGGACAAATTGGGCAAGTATTTTATAAATTATTCAAAAAGTTTTTAGGGCAAAAGTAGCTGAAATCGGATAAAATCGGCCAATTTTGGGTTAGAGTGGTTTTGGACATAACGGGCCAAGACCTATTGCTGTGATACAAAAATTTCGGTTTTGTAGGGGAGTAAGGGGTTTTTTGGCCATAGTTTGTCAAAAACTGCCTTGGCGGAGCTTTCGATGATTGAAAGTGGTCGGGGAATATAATAGTTATATATTAAGGGCGAACAAAAATTTTGATAGAGACATTTGGGCAAAAACGTCCATATTTTCCAAAAAAAAAATTTTTGTTCAGCATGAATTCAGGGACCTTCCTGAGTTCTTTCGGGCGAAATTTCCATACAAATCCGGGAAAAAGCGGCTTAGTTTCTAAGATACGGCAAAATGAAATCTGCCGGAAAGCCGTCCGCAAAAACTGAAAGTAACTGTTCAGATCCTTTTTGGCTCGACAGTTGGCTTCTCCGGCTGTGCTGAAGTCCTCCTCGTGACTGCACTCCAACCCTACCGGGGTTGTGACTCATATCCAGCCTTACCGAAGAGGTTGGCCCCCTAGTGGGTGTATGTTTAATAGACGAAATTTTTTTTTTGCACATTTCTTCATAAAATTTTCGATAAACTTCATGCTTCAGTGAGGCGAAGTGGAAAACCGACAGTTTTAGATTAGCCAGGAAAAGTTTGGTATCAGAAATCGATTGATGAAAAGTCATATAGATGACAACAGGATTAGTTGGTCCTATCTTACTAAATGTTTCGACATTGGTAATTTGAAAGAATACAGGAGGTTTTTTATGCATATATTAAAATGAAAATCAAATTAAATCGATTGATTTCCCCTATATGGCTCCTAGATTGGAGAAAAACTTGCCAAATAAGTGACCGACCATTGGAAAGTTACGGACAAGCTGCACGGACTAATAACTCAGTATCCTTTCATGGTCATCTGCACCATCACCATTCTAGCCTGGGAACTTTGTGTCTGGTGGGTGGGGGAGGGCATATCACACCGTTTTATTACACCACTGCAAATCGTATGTACTTGTATGTAGTCATATATATGTACGAGTACATACTTCAAAAAATGCTAGCTAGTATTTTTGGAACAGGTATTTGGAACAGGTATGTTTTTGTACTCGTACTAGGAATACCTAGTATGTGAAAATGCGAGTACGACCCAACTCTAGTAATAATATGTAGATATTCGCTCTGTTCGCGTACTGCAGCAGCAACCTATTTTTGTAGCTGGCTTCTTTTTGTGGCAAAATTTAGTTTACAGCAAGAGTACAAAAACGACATGCTGCGAATCTATTTGAATATGCTATAAAAACATTCCTGTTGCCTATTATCTTATTTTTTTTCATTGCGTTGGGTCGGTTCGTTACCTATTAGTGGTAGACCAATGTCATAAAATTTGTCCCCAGTGCCGGTCCTTTCTACAGAACTAATCACAAAAATGCCGCCGTTAATTTAATGGGAACATGCTTCGGCTATACTAAGAACCGTTGACTCACAAAAAAAGAAGATGTACATGCATGAAAATGTGAATGTAAAACATATACATGGGTACATTTAATATGCATCCTCATACAATGACCTCGTTTTAATAGTCAAAGGTTTCGATTACAGCCACATGCAACTAATGGCAGCAATTTCTATACACATTTTTGTTTTCCAATGCTTGATTTAGTAAAAAGACACGGCATTGCGAACAAATTGATTGATGATAGAAAAATAAGAATAAAAAAATTTCACGCGAAACTAATATTTATATATTATAATACGTCACAATAAAATATTACTATTACCTAATATATTCAAATATTAGTAATATCTTAACTAATATCAATATATTAGTCCCACCTCTACATGAGATGCTGCTTTCAAAGTTTGGTGAAATAAGCAACTGATAACGAATATAATTAACAAGTGTTTTTCTTTCATAAACTTTGAAACCCATGCCAGTGGTAATATCTGAAACCTTTTACCATATGAGTTATAGTTCATTCTTGAGACCAAAGTAAAACGTGACATTTGAAACAGTTTGGCCGTAATAAGCAGCTCATGTGGTGGAATATGCACTCAAAACCTGCACGATTCTTCTACTGTTCTTCGAACATTAGTGTTTCTAGCGGTTCAGGTGCGCTAGAGTTTTTTTTTCACTTTTTGTTGTTGCGATGCTTCTAAAATTGATTAGAAAGTAGTAATTAACCAAAATTATAATGGAAAAACATGTTTAAAATAAGAAATTTTTTTAATTTTTTTTAAATTAATTTTTTAATATAAAAATTAATTAAATTAATTTAAATTTGAATTAATGTCACATAACAGTGAGAATAAATTTTGTTACTTTTCTGTTTTTCCCCCTCCATTTCTTAATTTTTTTTAATGAAAACTGCTCGAAATGGGTTCAAAAGTGTTACTCCACAAAAATTGAGATGGAAAAATGCTTTTAAAAATGCTGCCCCTCCCCCCCGTAATCATATAAACAAATTGTATACAAAATTATTATTGTAATAGCTTAATTGTAAATTGCGTTGAAGCTTCGGAAAGGTAAGACGTCAAAAATGGAGCAACATTTATTCTCACTGTTATGTGACATTAGTTTAAAATTTAAATTAATTTAATTAATTTTTAAATTAAAAAATTAATTAAAAAAAAAATTAAAAAAACTTTTTTTTTATTTTAAACGTGTTTTTCCATCATAATTTTGGCTAATTACTACTTTCTAATCAATTTTAGAAGCATTGCAACAACAAAAAGTGAAAAAAAATGGGGGGGGGGGGGGGGAAACAGAAAAGTACCCTCGTCTTGAACAACAACCATCAATTGACAACTGAAAAATTATTTTTTATAACATTTAATTTTTTTCTTAAGTCTACTTGTGTTTTAAAATAGTGTTGTGTAAAGTGTTTGTGGAGAGCTGTGGAATGTATGTATCTGAAGTGTGTTAATGTAAGTGTATCCACAATACTCCCGTGCCTGCATTTTACGCGTTATCGCGAGGAGAGTGGAACCTTAGTGGTTCGCCCAGCCAGAGAGACGTTCGGAGCGAAGAAAACTTTCCTCGCTGGTCTCTTTTCGGAAGCCGAAGGTATCAATTGTGCGGTTGAAGTTTCCGATGTTTGTTGTTTCGTGGAAAGGTTGTCGACTGATTCCGTAGAGGATGACATGTAACAAGGTTTAAGCCTCGTAATGGAAACATTGACGGATTTGTTTCGGATTTCGAGTGTAAAATAATTTGTTTGTCTGCCTAAGACTTTGAAAGAACCGTCGTACGGTGGAATGAGTGGTAGACGAACAGAATCGTCTTTAACGAAGACGCGTGAGCAAGAGTCGAGTTGCTTGAAGATGAATATTTTCGTTGTTGCGTGATGTTTAGCATCAACCGGCCGAAGTTTTGCCATAGTAGCCGTTAGTTCAGAGGCAAAGTCCGTTTGGCTAATCTTGCTAGGATTTTCTTGAAGAAACCCACTAGGAAGACACAAGTTCTCTCCAGATAAGAGTTGTGCCGGTGATGCTCTGAATTCTTCTCGGATTAGAGATCGTAATCCAAGAAGAATTATGGGTAATGTTCTCGTCCAAGACGCATCATTGTGAGCCATGATAGCCGATTTAAGAGTACGATGCCATCTTTCTAAGAAACCGTTGGCCTGAGGGTGGTACGCTGTGGTACGATTGCGTGTGAAGCCCAAAAGTCGACCAAGCTCAGTATAGAGCACTGACTCGAATTGTCTGCCCTGGTCGGTGACAATGTATTGGGAAGCTCTAAATCTAGTAATCCTGGTGCTTAGTAAGTTGTCTATCAAAATTTATCCTCTACTCGAGCCTTTCCTTGCCAACGAGCAACATGGGTTTGTCAAAGGTAAATCTAGTGTTACCAACTTGTCCTCTTTCAGCAACACTGTTCCTTCTGCCATTGATCAGCAAAGACAGGTTGATGTTCTTTTCACTGATTTCTCTAAGGCATTCGACTCTGTCAATCATGTGCTTCTTCTCTTGAAATTAGAGAAATATGGTTTCTATGGTCTGCTACTCTCCTGGTTTTCTTCTTACATTCTCTCTCATTCAACTGTGAACTCCTGCTCCTCTGCTCCCTTCTATCGCACCTCTGGTGTTCCGCAAGGATCAATATTTGGCTCCTTGTTGTTTTTAATCTTCATTAATGTATGCCAGGTCTCCTGAACTCCTTCTCTCTTCTTTACGCAGACGATCTTAAAATATTTAGAGTAATCGATACAATTGAAGATTGCTTTCAGCTACAGAATTATTTGCACACTCTGGGCAACTGGTGTAGGGCAAATTATCTTACTTTAAATGTCTTAAAATGTCGCCAAATGTCATTCACGCGTAAAACTAACGCTTTAGTATTTTCTTATTGCGTTTCTGGTACCTCTCTCGATGCTGTATTTTGTTTTAGAGACCTGGGAGTTATTTTCGACACTATACTCTTATTTGACCAACACATATTGCATATAGCTGCCAAAGTGTCCAAGCTCTCGGGTTTTATACTTAGATTTTCTAAGCATTTTACTGATATCTCCACCTGTGTACATCTGCTTTGCTCTTTTGTCCGCAGTATCCTTGAATATTTTTGTCAATATGGTGCCCTCATTTTCACTACTTAATTGATGCGGTTGAATCTTTACAACGCAGGTTCACCCGCTCTCTGCTTTTCAAATTCAATTTGGGTATAGTGCGAGACTTACCATGCTGCAAATTCCATCCCTGAAATCTCGTAGGCTGTTCTTCGATGAAAGCCTTCTATTTAAACTAGACCATCGACTTGTCCCATCTGACCTTTGCAACCTGGTTTCCATCCGTGTATTGGATCGGTCATGTAGATAAACCTTAACGTTTAATGTTCTGTTTGCACCAGTGGCGTGGCGTGATAGTTTACCGCAGGGAAGCAATTAGATTATTTCGATCATTGACTTTGGTTATGCTTTTTTCAAATTTGTTACGTATTGAAAGAACCTCTCTCGTTAGCTACTTTTAACATTGTTAATATAAAAGCACCCAGGAATTACGAACGGGGACGTGAGAGTAGGTATACTGTATTGCTTTCAGTATTTTAATTCCCATGCTACCAATATATAATTATTTATTCTTTAAATAAATAGTTGCAAAAATTATATATTGGCAGACTTGTAAATTAGCAAAGCTGTGTAAATAAATCATTTTCAAAAGTAGCAACGGCAACAATAACAACAACAGTAACTATGCAAAACATATCAATATTCTATAACTTATAAAAAAATAACAGTAAAGTAACAACATTTCCATAACGAATAACATATATATTTTTATGAAATCACAGTTAGTAAATATAAAAAAAATCTATTATAAATCGAAATCGATCACAAACTTCATGCATACTTCTATTTAAAATTTAATTCAATTCGTCTTTCTTTTTTCGCAAATTCATCTATGACGTCTTGATAAAATTTTTGCTTGCTCAAACATGATTTTAGGAAAACCTTTTCAATCGACATTATTGCCAAGTCACTAAGTCGTTGTTCCCCTGTACTATTTCTGAGAAAAGTTTTGATTCTTTTTAAACAAGAAAAACTGCGCTCTGCGGACGCACTTGTTACTGGTAATGTAAGAACCAAACAAATTAATTTATAAAATTGTGTGAAACTATTTTCTAATTTATTATTGGTAAAATATTCAAAAATATCTTGAAAAGATTTTCCCTGTAAATCTGCATCAGAGTAAAGCACAATGAGTTCAGTTTTCAATGAAATCGAGTCAAATATGTCGGTGTAAGTTTGAGTTAAATTAAGTAAAAGATTATCCGGAAAAGTTTTTGAATAGTTACTAAATTTCGAAGAATCTAAAAGATCTAGAAATGCGAAACTTTTTAAGGATGAAAACCTTGAACTTATTTCAACGGATATATTATCAATTATTTCGATATAAACACGTGTAAAGAATAGTTCAACATTATCATTGCTGTCAACCATGTACCTTGCTCTTTTAATACGTGGTAGTGTTTCGCAAATAGAACAGGTTTGGTCCCAAATTACCGTGAAACTATTTCTCAAAGAATTTATTTGAAGTTCAAAATCTGCAATTTTTTTAATACAGTACAGTATATTAGTTTGCTTGGACTGAAATATATCGTAAAGCACGTCAGTTTGTGGAAAAATTTTTGAGAAAACATTGAGCAGAAAAACAAACTGAAAATCTGTTAGTAGAACAAGAAGCCCCCTTGCACTATTAATGGTCTCTCCATCCCAATTTGCACTCTCATTTTCAATAATATGTTCAAAAAGTTCTTTTAATTGATCTATATTATCGAAAATGGTCAGAACTAATCGACCATTAAAAGTCCAACGTGTTGGGGCTAATTTTGGAAGTCTTTTTTTCAGGAATAAATCTAAAGCAAATGTTCTTTTTGTTGAATGGCTAAAAAATGTTGAAAAACAGGTAATTGATTGGAAAAAAATTCGACATTCTCGTATACTATTGCACGATTTAGATAAAACCAAATTCAGTCGATGTGCGAAGCAATGAATAAATATTGCATTTTTATAGATTTCTTTTACACGTGTTTGCAATCCAGTTGCTTTGCCAGACATTACAGAAGCTCCGTCATAGCTTTGGCAAATAAGTTTGTTACCGCAGTTGAATTTTTGAACAATATCCAAAACAAGGTTAAACAAACGCAACGCAGTTTGGTCATCAGAAATGTCTGTAAAACTTATAAATGTTTCTTTAACTGCACCGGAAGAAGTAATGTAACGAAATGTTGTTGAAAGCTGTGAACGACATGAAATATCGGTTGTTTCATCTACTATTATTGCTATGAATTTAGTTTCCTGAATTTCATTATAAATCTCTTTCAATAATTTTTTTGAAATGCTACTAATGAGATCGTTTTGAATATTGTTTGATGTTCCAGAAAAAACAGTTGCTTGCTCTAGATGAGCTCGCAAGTCTGGGTTGTATTTTGCCAAAAGATTTATTGTTTCTACATAATTTCCCCTGTTGCAAGAATTTACACTTTCGTTGTGACCACGGAACGCTTGTTCTTGACATCCCAAGTGACAAACAATATCTATTAGAATCTTCAATATTTCTCTGTTTTTTCTTACTTTCTCATTGTGCAATATAACTGACGATTTATGTTGACTACTTAGCAATTCCTCAATTCTTGGACCGGAGCCGAACTTGGAAAGTAAAAGGACTGATTTTAAATGATCAATGCTTTTTGTACCATGTCTGTCCACAGCTTTATGCAAATTATTTAAATCACAAAAACCTGTGGTACGCCAAACATTTGAATCGTTTGAAAATAACAGACATGGCCAGCAAAATAATTTTTGTCTAATTTTACAACCGGTAATCCAATCCGTATCTTCATAGATTTTGCAAGTGAAATGCCGAGTGCATCTCTTCGTTACAGAGACAATTTCCAAATTCGGTTTCGGTCGACCTTTTTCGATAATGTCTTTTTTGTCCGCAAAAGATCGAGATCCAAAAGGAAATCAAAAAAGGCCACTAATTAAACAATTCGGATCCATGCTATTCACAGACCAAATAAGCACATTAAACCTATTAATTGCACTTTCACTATTTGAATATAAAACAAAAAAAAAAACATGCGATTTTACAAAGTTATTCTACGCATTCAATTAAAATGAATTTAATTTCAATATTACTAAATAATGTAACCTATTAGTGAAATAAATACCTTTGTATTAATTGCACTATCAGTATTTTAAGTACAAAAAAAAAAAATCATGTGACTTGACAAAATAATTCTACGCACTCAACTCTACATAATTCAAATGAATTTGATTTCTAATATTACTAAACACGGTAAATTATTAGTAAAATAAATACCTTCACCAAATTTCTTTACAGAATATAGCACAAAACTCACACCCGAACTACATACAACCACTTCACTACAGTAAATGATAACGACTCGTCAAATCAGCCGTCTCTGGCAACCCTCATAACATCTCGTAACATCAATTCAAATTTGCCCAAAAATTCTCATAGTGTATAAAGCACAGCAAACATTCTCAGTTAAAAAAAAAACAAATAACACAAGCAAAGTACAATGATTGCAATGTAGTCTGCTACGCGTAAGGGGAACATGGCAATAAGTTCCATACGTACGCGGCTTCTCTTTCAGTTTCTCTCTGGAGACGAGAATTTCCCCTGAGAAGCAAATTCTTCATTGCTTCCAAATAGATAGTACAAACACTTTTTTTTCTATGACGTCACAATCCAGTCTGCATGGAGTGAACGAAATGCTGGTAGATGCAATTTTTTCGTTGCTTCCATGCGTGCTCTTGGCTCGCTGGTGATGATCATTTTGTGGTGTTACCACCTTAGTTACGTGATATGTTCACTATTAGTTTTTGGGAAAATTTATGTAGAAAATTCATATTCACGATTTTTTTTTCGGGAATTCGAAAAATATGAAATTATTATAAATATAAATTAAAATATAAATTAAAACAAATATCAGCAAAAATGTAAGGGAAGCAATGCTTCCCTTGCTTCTATGAACGCCACGCCACTGGTTTGCACGGGCTGATACGTATTACTATTCTCCTCTGTTACGTTTGCTTTTCATCTTGTTGATCTTTTCGATCTTGTTGCTTTTCAAAATCATCTTAAAAGATAAAGTAATTACTTATTCTTTTTGATTAAATTTTGGATTGAATTATGATACTCTTGTTTTTTACTAATTTTCGAAGAAAATTAGTATTAAACTCGTTTCGCCGAAAATTCACATTTCTTTATACATACATATATATATATATATATATATATATATATATATATATATATATATATATATATATATATATATATATATATATATATATATATATATATATATATATATATATATATATATATATATATATATATATATATGTATATATATATATATATAAATATATATATATATATATATATATATATATATATATATATATATATATATATATATATATATATATATATATATATATATATATATATATATATATAAATGATTAAGGGAGACAATCTCTGGAATGGCCGATCCGATTGGGCAGACGTAGATGTATATAGTAGGTAGGTGCATGACTTAATATAATATAAAATTCAGATGTCCTAAACCTTTTGGCGGCGGCGAGCGTTTTAGTGAATTTTGAGGTACTCGTATATTTCCAAGCAGTGTAAATTTTTGTTGAAATAAACGTCTGGGAATGAAAACTTATTATGTTTTAAGCTTATCTATGCTAAAAAGTTGGAAATTTTGAGCCGTGTGTGTGAACAACGTGCCTAAAAGTAGGCAAGGATTTTTTTCCAAATTTTGATTTGTCATTACTTCTGACAAAAACATTGGATCATCGTGAAAATTGCAGAGCGTATTGATGTTGACTAAGATTTAACACACATGGATTTTCAAGATAGTGCAACTAACCTTGTAGCTACGGTAAGCTCCTGAAAAAAAATCCTTCAAATCATTGACCATCCTGAAAAATTTTTGATTTTTGACAAAAAATTCAAATCATTGATAAATTTTAGCCTTTGTCCATCATTTCAAATTGAAATTTTTAAAATGCCGATTTACACAAGAACGGCAATTCATCACCAAATTACCTCTATTTTCAGCACTCGAAAGTTCTGTTCACGAGAACTGACGACCAGATTATATTGAAATTTTCAGGACATGTTGGTATTAGCTAGGATCAGGTCTGATAAAAGTGATTTTGAAATGCAGGCAACTCTGTGGCAGTGGTACCATCTTGAAAAATCACTGAGAAAAAAAAAACAGCATTTTGGCCTATTACTTCAGCCTTCACATTTAAACAAAATTCACTCACTATTTGGATCTTATTTCAGATTTAAACTTAAAATTTGTCTGAAAAATTAGAATAGAGTTGCCAGCTATGGTGATTTTTGTCTCCCAAATCTTGCAAATTTGCTCAGGAAAATAAAGCTTTTTTCCCTATAACTTCGGGTTCAGAGCTGCCAGCTATGAGAATTTTTGATTTTTTTTGGAATTTCTTTATAGAGCGATTCTGTCATTAGATTTGCAAGTGCGAATGATCCTGCAATGAAAATTAACAACAAATACTAACGCTTTAAGGGGACATTCGCCTTTGAAATTGAAGAAAAAACACTTTTTAAAAATTTTATTATGAAAAAACTATTATATTTATTGACAAAATTTCCTTTGGACATTGTTAAACAGTCTCTAAAGAATATTAAAAAAAAATGTTTTTTTCATTTTTAGTTTCCCTTCGCTGTTATCCAAAGACGTTATCCAAAAGTTACTTTTCAAACGGTAGGACATATTGTGGACCTCCTGTAACAGATTTTTGAAAAATTCTAAATGGATTCTGTTCTTGAGACTCAAAACTATACAATAAGCCTCTAAAACTCATACTTTTTCATATTTTGAAGCTTTTGTATGTATATTTCTGAAAAATGCGAAAAAACGGCATTTTTGGGGGGTAAGTCATCCCCGTATAAAAAAGAGGGGAGTATTTTTTTAAACTTTTAGAGGCTTATTGTTTACTATTTTCCTTAAGCAATCGAATGCTCTTTAGTTTTTTAAAATCGGTCGAGTAGATTCGGAGAAAAGTGTCCTACGAGTTTGAAAAAGGTAGTTTCGAGAAAAACGCGTTTAAAGTTTTTTCACCATAATTTTATTGAGTAAAAAGTCGAAAACTTTTATTTTACCTTAGTTGTAACTTTTTTTCTGTTACGAATTTCTTGATGAAGGAGGCAGCTTTTGAATGTATATAGAATCGAAATATGTAAAAATCTCAAAATCGATTTTTTGAAAATTTCAAAGGTGAATGTCTCCTTAAAAATTTGAAAAGTTTTGAGGGTGGCTACCCTGAAATTCTTTTCACCCATATAACTTCCAGCCCAGTGATTCAATCGAAACGAAATTTACTGGTTGGGTTTAACTTAACGTGAAGCAGATTTGGTATTTATTTTGCTTTGCTGCTGACACAGGGTAACCAGCATTGGCCATTTTCGTAAATATTGCACTAACAGATGCTTCAAATTTCATACTCATATGTAAAGCATTTGCAATAAAAATAAGAAACCAATTTTTGAATTTTCCGAGTTTCGAACATTTTTCGGATGGCAGCCATAGGCGGGCCGTGGCCTAAAATCTGGCAGGGGCCAGGGACTGAAAGATTCAAAACATGCGATGATTTTGTTTTTGATTGTACACGTACTGTTCATAAAACTTATATAATTTACTAATACATTATATTTTTGTTGATTTATTCTTTGTTATTTGCTAATGCATAATGCATTATCAAATAAACTTCTTGTCTGTGAATACGTATGAGCTACTACCGCATGCATATAATTTGAATGGTAGGCATGAACTACTCATGAATTATCAATGACCGCTAAGAAAGAAAGCTTGTATGAATTATACGGGAATAGAATGGAAATAATTCAAAATGTAAATAAGAATATTTAGACTAATATATTAGTTTAGAACTAATATATTAGTTTAGACTAATATATTAGTTTAGAACTAATATATTAGTTTAGACTCTTAACTAATATATTAGTTTAGACTCTAAACTAATATATTAGTTTAGAGTCTAAACTAATATATTAGGATATATTAGTTAAGAGTCTAAACTAATATTTGATATTAGTTAAGGCATTAGTGAATGCTGTTAAGGCATTAGTCCAGGGGTTAGTGAATATATCGTATTAGTGATGCTGATGAATGTTTCGTTAAGTTATTTAACTACTGACAGGATATATGTTATGGCTAGGATAGTGTACGATCGCTCATATAATGATGTATGTATGAGCGCAAATGTGAATCAGGCAAGTTTAATGAGTTGATTTGGAGGTAAGTTTTGTCGATATATGTATGTTCGTACGTATGTTTGGGTGAATCAATAAACTGATCTTGTTCTTTTGAGTGAAGTAATGCAATTAATGGAGACGAAAATACTTGAAAGTACGAAAATACTCGATACGAGTATATACTCGTATCGAGTATTTTGGAACTCGCAAGTATTTTCGTATAGCGTATTTTTGTATAGAGTATTTTCGTGCTTGCGAGTATTTTGGGACTTTAGGCTTAGGTTTTTAGGGCAAAAGTAGCTGAAATCGGACAAAATCGGCCAAGTTTAGGTTCGCGTTGTTTGGGACATAACGGGCCAAGAAATATTGCTGTGATACAAAAATTTAGGTTTTGTAAGGGAGGAAGGGGTTTTTTGGCCATCGTTTGTCAAAAACTGCCTTTACAGCGCTTTCTATGATTGAAA
Organism: Nemotelus nigrinus; assembly: GCA_947369275.1. Lineage (NCBI taxonomy): Eukaryota > Metazoa > Arthropoda > Insecta > Diptera > Stratiomyidae > Nemotelus > Nemotelus nigrinus. Next base: position 82,301,148 of record OX376372.1, read on the forward strand.
GTGGTCGGGGAGTATATTAGTGATATTTTAAGGCCGAAAAGAATGTTGATGGGACAAATTGGGCAAGTATTTTATAAATTATTCAAAAAGTTTTTAGGGCAAAAGTAGCTGAAATCGGATAAAATCGGCCAATTTTGGGTTAGAGTGGTTTTGGACATAACGGGCCAAGACCTATTGCTGTGATACAAAAATTTCGGTTTTGTAGGGGAGTAAGGGGTTTTTTGGCCATAGTTTGTCAAAAACTGCCTTGGCGGAGCTTTCGATGATTGAAAGTGGTCGGGGAATATAATAGTTATATATTAAGGGCGAACAAAAATTTTGATAGAGACATTTGGGCAAAAACGTCCATATTTTCCAAAAAAAAAATTTTTGTTCAGCATGAATTCAGGGACCTTCCTGAGTTCTTTCGGGCGAAATTTCCATACAAATCCGGGAAAAAGCGGCTTAGTTTCTAAGATACGGCAAAATGAAATCTGCCGGAAAGCCGTCCGCAAAAACTGAAAGTAACTGTTCAGATCCTTTTTGGCTCGACAGTTGGCTTCTCCGGCTGTGCTGAAGTCCTCCTCGTGACTGCACTCCAACCCTACCGGGGTTGTGACTCATATCCAGCCTTACCGAAGAGGTTGGCCCCCTAGTGGGTGTATGTTTAATAGACGAAATTTTTTTTTTGCACATTTCTTCATAAAATTTTCGATAAACTTCATGCTTCAGTGAGGCGAAGTGGAAAACCGACAGTTTTAGATTAGCCAGGAAAAGTTTGGTATCAGAAATCGATTGATGAAAAGTCATATAGATGACAACAGGATTAGTTGGTCCTATCTTACTAAATGTTTCGACATTGGTAATTTGAAAGAATACAGGAGGTTTTTTATGCATATATTAAAATGAAAATCAAATTAAATCGATTGATTTCCCCTATATGGCTCCTAGATTGGAGAAAAACTTGCCAAATAAGTAACCGACCATTGGAAAGTTACGGACAAGCTGCACGGACTAATAACTCAGTATCCTTTCATGGTCATCTGCACCATCACCATTCTAGCCTGGGAACTTTGTGTCTGGTGGGTGGGGGAGGGCATATCACACCGTTTTATTACACCACTGCAAATCGTATGTACTTGTATGTAGTCATATATATGTACGAGTACATACTTCAAAAAATGCTAGCTAGTATTTTTGGAACAGGTATTTGGAACAGGTATGTTTTTGTACTCGTACTAGGAATACCTAGTATGTGAAAATGCGAGTACGACCCAACTCTAGTAATAATATGTAGATATTCGCTCTGTTCGCGTACTGCAGCAGCAACCTATTTTTGTAGCTGGCTTCTTTTTGTGGCAAAATTTAGTTTACAGCAAGAGTACAAAAACGACATGCTGCGAATCTATTTGAATATGCTATAAAAACATTCCTGTTGCCTATTATCTTATTTTTTTTCATTGCGTTGGGTCGGTTCGTTACCTATTAGTGGTAGACCAATGTCATAAAATTTGTCCCCAGTGCCGGTCCTTTCTACAGAACTAATCACAAAAATGCCGCCGTTAATTTAATGGGAACATGCTTCGGCTATACTAAGAACCGTTGACTCACAAAAAAAGAAGATGTACATGCATGAAAATGTGAATGTAAAACATATACATGGGTACATTTAATATGCATCCTCATACAATGACCTCGTTTTAATAGTCAAAGGTTTCGATTACAGCCACATGCAACTAATGGCAGCAATTTCTATACACATTTTTGTTTTCCAATGCTTGATTTAGTAAAAAGACACGGCATTGCGAACAAATTGATTGATGATAGAAAAATAAGAATAAAAAAATTTCACGCGAAACTAATATTTATATATTATAATACGTCACAATAAAATATTACTATTACCTAATATATTCAAATATTAGTAATATCTTAACTAATATCAATATATTAGTCCCACCTCTACATGAGATGCTGCTTTCAAAGTTTGGTGAAATAAGCAACTGATAACGAATATAATTAACAAGTGTTTTTCTTTCATAAACTTTGAAACCCATGCCAGTGGTAATATCTGAAACCTTTTACCATATGAGTTATAGTTCATTCTTGAGACCAAAGTAAAACGTGACATTTGAAACAGTTTGGCCGTAATAAGCAGCTCATGTGGTGGAATATGCACTCAAAACCTGCACGATTCTTCTACTGTTCTTCGAACATTAGTGTTTCTAGCGGTTCAGGTGCGCTAGAGTTTTTTTTTCACTTTTTGTTGTTGCGATGCTTCTAAAATTGATTAGAAAGTAGTAATTAACCAAAATTATAATGGAAAAACATGTTTAAAATAAGAAATTTTTTTAATTTTTTTTAAATTAATTTTTTAATATAAAAATTAATTAAATTAATTTAAATTTGAATTAATGTCACATAACAGTGAGAATAAATTTTGTTACTTTTCTGTTTTTCCCCCTCCATTTCTTAATTTTTTTTAATGAAAACTGCTCGAAATGGGTTCAAAAGTGTTACTCCACAAAAATTGAGATGGAAAAATGCTTTTAAAAATGCTGCCCCTCCCCCCCGTAATCATATAAACAAATTGTATACAAAATTATTATTGTAATAGCTTAATTGTAAATTGCGTTGAAGCTTCGGAAAGGTAAGACGTCAAAAATGGAGCAACATTTATTCTCACTGTTATGTGACATTAGTTTAAAATTTAAATTAATTTAATTAATTTTTAAATTAAAAAATTAATTAAAAAAAAAATTAAAAAAACTTTTTTTTTATTTTAAACGTGTTTTTCCATCATAATTTTGGCTAATTACTACTTTCTAATCAATTTTAGAAGCATTGCAACAACAAAAAGTGAAAAAAAATGGGGGGGGGGGGGGAAACAGAAAAGTACCCTCGTCTTGAACAACAACCATCAATTGACAACTGAAAAATTATTTTTTATAACATTTAATTTTTTTCTTAAGTCTACTTGTGTTTTAAAATAGTGTTGTGTAAAGTGTTTGTGGAGAGCTGTGGAATGTATGTATCTGAAGTGTGTTAATGTAAGTGTATCCACAATACTCCCGTGCCTGCATTTTACGCGTTATCGCGAGGAGAGTGGAACCTTAGTGGTTCGCCCAGCCAGAGAGACGTTCGGAGCGAAGAAAACTTTCCTCGCTGGTCTCTTTTCGGAAGCCGAAGGTATCAATTGTGCGGTTGAAGTTTCCGATGTTTGTTGTTTCGTGGAAAGGTTGTCGACTGATTCCGTAGAGGATGACATGTAACAAGGTTTAAGCCTCGTAATGGAAACATTGACGGATTTGTTTCGGATTTCGAGTGTAAAATAATTTGTTTGTCTGCCTAAGACTTTGAAAGAACCGTCGTACGGTGGAATGAGTGGTAGACGAACAGAATCGTCTTTAACGAAGACGCGTGAGCAAGAGTCGAGTTGCTTGAAGATGAATATTTTCGTTGTTGCGTGATGTTTAGCATCAACCGGCCGAAGTTTTGCCATAGTAGCCGTTAGTTCAGAGGCAAAGTCCGTTTGGCTAATCTTGCTAGGATTTTCTTGAAGAAACCCACTAGGAAGACACAAGTTCTCTCCAGATAAGAGTTGTGCCGGTGATGCTCTGAATTCTTCTCGGATTAGAGATCGTAATCCAAGAAGAATTATGGGTAATGTTCTCGTCCAAGACGCATCATTGTGAGCCATGATAGCCGATTTAAGAGTACGATGCCATCTTTCTAAGAAACCGTTGGCCTGAGGGTGGTACGCTGTGGTACGATTGCGTGTGAAGCCCAAAAGTCGACCAAGCTCAGTATAGAGCACTGACTCGAATTGTCTGCCCTGGTCGGTGACAATGTATTGGGAAGCTCTAAATCTAGTAATCCTGGTGCTTAGTAAGTTGTCTATCAAAATTTATCCTCTACTCGAGCCTTTCCTTGCCAACGAGCAACATGGGTTTGTCAAAGGTAAATCTAGTGTTACCAACTTGTCCTCTTTCAGCAACACTGTTCCTTCTGCCATTGATCAGCAAAGACAGGTTGATGTTCTTTTCACTGATTTCTCTAAGGCATTCGACTCTGTCAATCATGTGCTTCTTCTCTTGAAATTAGAGAAATATGGTTTCTATGGTCTGCTACTCTCCTGGTTTTCTTCTTACATTCTCTCTCATTCAACTGTGAACTCCTGCTCCTCTGCTCCCTTCTATCGCACCTCTGGTGTTCCGCAAGGATCAATATTTGGCTCCTTGTTGTTTTTAATCTTCATTAATGTATGCCAGGTCTCCTGAACTCCTTCTCTCTTCTTTACGCAGACGATCTTAAAATATTTAGAGTAATCGATACAATTGAAGATTGCTTTCAGCTACAGAATTATTTGCACACTCTGGGCAACTGGTGTAGGGCAAATTATCTTACTTTAAATGTCTTAAAATGTCGCCAAATGTCATTCACGCGTAAAACTAACGCTTTAGTATTTTCTTATTGCGTTTCTGGTACCTCTCTCGATGCTGTATTTTGTTTTAGAGACCTGGGAGTTATTTTCGACACTATACTCTTATTTGACCAACACATATTGCATATAGCTGCCAAAGTGTCCAAGCTCTCGGGTTTTATACTTAGATTTTCTAAGCATTTTACTGATATCTCCACCTGTGTACATCTGCTTTGCTCTTTTGTCCGCAGTATCCTTGAATATTTTTGTCAATATGGTGCCCTCATTTTCACTACTTAATTGATGCGGTTGAATCTTTACAACGCAGGTTCACCCGCTCTCTGCTTTTCAAATTCAATTTGGGTATAGTGCGAGACTTACCATGCTGCAAATTCCATCCCTGAAATCTCGTAGGCTGTTCTTCGATGAAAGCCTTCTATTTAAACTAGACCATCGACTTGTCCCATCTGACCTTTGCAACCTGGTTTCCATCCGTGTATTGGATCGGTCATGTAGATAAACCTTAACGTTTAATGTTCTGTTTGCACGGGCTGATACGTATTACTATTCTCCTCTGTTACGTTTGCTTTTCATCTTGTTGATCTTTTCGATCTTGTTGCTTTTCAAAATCATCTTAAAAGATAAAGTAATTACTTATTCTTTTTGATTAAATTTTGGATTGAATTATGATACTCTTGTTTTTTACTAATTTTCGAAGAAAATTAGTATTAAACTCGTTTCGCCGAAAATTCACATTTCTTTATACATACATATATATATATATATATATATATATATATATATATATATATATATATATATATATATATATATATATATATATATATATATATATATATATATATATATATATATATATATATATATATATATATATATATATATATATATGTATATATATATATATATATAAATATATATATATATATATATATATATATATATATATATATATATATATATATATATATATATAAATGATTAAGGGAGACAATCTCTGGAATGGCCGATCCGATTGGGCAGACGTAGATGTATATAGTAGGTAGGTGCATGACTTAATATAATATAAAATTCAGATGTCCTAAACCTTTTGGCGGCGGCGAGCGTTTTAGTGAATTTTGAGGTACTCGTATATTTCCAAGCAGTGTAAATTTTTGTTGAAATAAACGTCTGGGAATGAAAACTTATTATGTTTTAAGCTTATCTATGCTAAAAAGTTGGAAATTTTGAGCCGTGTGTGTGAACAACGTGCCTAAAAGTAGGCAAGGATTTTTTTCCAAATTTTGATTTGTCATTACTTCTGACAAAAACATTGGATCATCGTGAAAATTGCAGAGCGTATTGATGTTGACTAAGATTTAACACACATGGATTTTCAAGATAGTGCAACTAACCTTGTAGCTACGGTAAGCTCCTGAAAAAAAATCCTTCAAATCATTGACCATCCTGAAAAATTTTTGATTTTTGACAAAAAATTCAAATCATTGATAAATTTTAGCCTTTGTCCATCATTTCAAATTGAAATTTTTAAAATGCCGATTTACACAAGAACGGCAATTCATCACCAAATTACCTCTATTTTCAGCACTCGAAAGTTCTGTTCACGAGAACTGACGACCAGATTATATTGAAATTTTCAGGACATGTTGGTATTAGCTAGGATCAGGTCTGATAAAAGTGATTTTGAAATGCAGGCAACTCTGTGGCAGTGGTACCATCTTGAAAAATCACTGAGAAAAAAAAAACAGCATTTTGGCCTATTACTTCAGCCTTCACATTTAAACAAAATTCACTCACTATTTGGATCTTATTTCAGATTTAAACTTAAAATTTGTCTGAAAAATTAGAATAGAGTTGCCAGCTATGGTGATTTTTGTCTCCCAAATCTTGCAAATTTGCTCAGGAAAATAAAGCTTTTTTCCCTATAACTTCGGGTTCAGAGCTGCCAGCTATGAGAATTTTTGATTTTTTTTGGAATTTCTTTATAGAGCGATTCTGTCATTAGATTTGCAAGTGCGAATGATCCTGCAATGAAAATTAACAACAAATACTAACGCTTTAAGGGGACATTCGCCTTTGAAATTGAAGAAAAAACACTTTTTAAAAATTTTATTATGAAAAAACTATTATATTTATTGACAAAATTTCCTTTGGACATTGTTAAACAGTCTCTAAAGAATATTAAAAAAAAATGTTTTTTTCATTTTTAGTTTCCCTTCGCTGTTATCCAAAGACGTTATCCAAAAGTTACTTTTCAAACGGTAGGACATATTGTGGACCTCCTGTAACAGATTTTTGAAAAATTCTAAATGGATTCTGTTCTTGAGACTCAAAACTATACAATAAGCCTCTAAAACTCATACTTTTTCATATTTTGAAGCTTTTGTATGTATATTTCGAAAAATGCGAAAAAACGGCATTTTTGGGGGGTAAGTCATCCCCGTATAAAAAAGAGGGGAGTATTTTTTTAAACTTTTAGAGGCTTATTGTTTACTATTTTCCTTAAGCAATCGAATGCTCTTTAGTTTTTTAAAATCGGTCGAGTAGATTCGGAGAAAAGTGTCCTACGAGTTTGAAAAAGGTAGTTTCGAGAAAAACGCGTTTAAAGTTTTTTCACCATAATTTTATTGAGTAAAAAGTCGAAAACTTTTATTTTACCTTAGTTGTAACTTTTTTTCTGTTACGAATTTCTTGATGAAGGAGGCAGCTTTTGAATGTATATAGAATCGAAATATGTAAAAATCTCAAAATCGATTTTTTGAAAATTTCAAAGGTGAATGTCTCCTTAAAAATTTGAAAAGTTTTGAGGGTGGCTACCCTGAAATTCTTTTCACCCATATAACTTCCAGCCCAGTGATTCAATCGAAACGAAATTTACTGGTTGGGTTTAACTTAACGTGAAGCAGATTTGGTATTTATTTTGCTTTGCTGCTGACACAGGGTAACCAGCATTGGCCATTTTCGTAAATATTGCACTAACAGATGCTTCAAATTTCATACTCATATGTAAAGCATTTGCAATAAAAATAAGAAACCAATTTTTGAATTTTCCGAGTTTCGAACATTTTTCGGATGGCAGCCATAGGCGGGCCGTGGCCTAAAATCTGGCAGGGGCCAGGGACTGAAAGATTCAAAACATGCGATGATTTTGTTTTTGATTGTACACGTACTGTTCATAAAACTTATATAATTTACTAATACATTATATTTTTGTTGATTTATTCTTTGTTATTTGCTAATGCATAATGCATTATCAAATAAACTTCTTGTCTGTGAATACGTATGAGCTACTACCGCATGCATATAATTTGAATGGTAGGCATGAACTACTCATGAATTATCAATGACCGCTAAGAAAGAAAGCTTGTATGAATTATACGGGAATAGAATGGAAATAATTCAAAATGTAAATAAGAATATTTCTTCGTTTAGAAGCTAAATATATTTCAACTTATACTTGAAGAAGAGGATACTTAGTTTCAAAATATCTTTAAAGAAATTGGAATATATTAAGCTTAGAAGGAAGAAATTGATCTCTTGCTTCAAACATTTGTTACCTAGAAAACCTAGAAAATGCGAAAATAATTTGGCAAGATGAAAAATGCCGTATCTTACTCTTCTCGAGCCATTTGGTTTGCAGAAATATCTTTGTAGCCCTAACTGCGTGTCCGAGGCTAGATGAAACAGCAAAACCTTTGAAACTAGTGCTTTTTGCTGTTTTCCGTTTTCGCGATCCTCTGGCAAATGTGAGATCCAGACAGTTCTTTTCTGCGAATGATTTCATTTTTTCCCAAACTACATACAAGTCTTCTCGCTCACTTAGTATGTTTTATTTGTTCCATTCATAAGATTTATCCCATCCCTAAGAGTTGCATGTTTAGTTTGGAAATATGTGCTTAACATGTTCGTTATAAAAAGAACATAGTGAAAGATGAAAAGATTTACTACAAACTTAGGATTACTGATTGAATGAAAGATCCTCAATGAATAAACTGAGTCGTTGTGTTTTGCCTCACTAATTTCTTTTTCTAAAGCCTCTTTCATAGTCCAATAGCTATCGATCACATATTTGCAATTGTGAAATCTCGTTGACTAACGAGTCGAGCTTAAACTTCTCATTCCATGCCTTGTGTTTAGACCAACTGCCTCTTCAAGCTGCTTCAACAATTCGTGTTGTGATGGCTTCGAAAAGTGTAGGTAAAGGGATTCGATGGCATTGAAAAAGGATGTACACGTTTCGATTGTGAAAAATGTCTCCATCACAACCAGGATAATTTTATGAGCTAGACAGTGTACAAATGTGGCTGCAGGGTGTTTCATATTAATTTAGATTTGTACACAATTTTTTAGTCCTGACATGACACTAGCACCATCATAAGACTGCCCAACAACAGGCATTTCGCTAAGTCCGTAGCTGTTTAACAGGCTCAAAATTATATCTACTAAATACGAGGCATTTCTAGCTCCTGCACAGTCTACAAAACTTGAAAACCTTTCTTCGACTGCTAGCGCTTTAGCAAATCTGACAACCATGGAGAGTTTTTCCTTTTGTGGACCCTTGCTTCGTTTGCCATAATGGATATCAGTCCGCAATCTTTTATTTCAGCTGTATTGTCCTCGCGAACGATTTCAGCAATTATTTTCATCAATTCATTTTGTGTTTTGCCACTACAGTAGTTCGCAACTTTGTTTTTAAAATTATTTTCAAAAGTTGAATCATGCTTCGCGAATAATGCATAAAATTCCAAAAAAAAATCACGGTTATCACTGGCACTACTTTCATCATGTCCTCTGAAAGCACGTCATTGGCGACTGAGACACGTCGTAAGGTCGATAGCCTTTTCCAAATAATTTTGGTTCATCTTGACAATATTCCAAGGCTGTTCAAGCACCATATCATTTACTGTCTTCCAAGTACTATTAGAGTTTTCACATTGTGCATGAATTTTACTATCCGGATAATTTATCCGGATCGTGAAGTTTGGTCGAGCTAAAATTTTGGTGTATTTTGGCGACAATGGAAATTCTATGGAAAATTTTGCATTGTGATAACTTCACACTGAGTCATCAGATCATCACAAAATTTACAAGACTCATCAATGGGCATAAAAAATAAGTTTCTGTCGTTTTTAAATAATGTCTGGGCAAACTTGTAGCTACCATAAGTACGTAAACACAAATCTTTCACACGGCTGTTAGAATAAAATGCAAATTATTGATGAATTTGATACTACATTTATACAGTCAAATCTAAACTTGTAAAATTCCCATTCGCACAAAAATCGCACCGAATTATTTATATTTCTAGCACCTGGAACTTGCGTTTACGGTATCTCGCAACCGAATAAAATTCATAGAATATACTGGTCTTGAGTAGATACAGGTTTGACAAAAGTTCAATGAATATGATAAGAACCATGTGGCGGCTGTGTCACTATGAAAAAACGCTCGGTGAAATTGAAGTGCTATGCCTTTTAACTTCCGATGCAGTTATCAAATTGTAATGAAATTCATACGTATTTAACCTGAGTGTAAACCAATTAGGTCATAGATAGCATAAAAGTGGCAGGGATAAAATTTTTATTCTCCAAATGACTTCGAAAATTGTATTCTACGTTAATTACCTTATTGCCTACCATTTTAATACTTAGACAATATTTTGTGAAAAACATAATTGCTTAAAACGCCAGATTATAAAAGTGTTCTTATCTAAATACCTGTATATTCCCTAGTAGGAATGAACAGATAATCTTAATAAAAAAAGGATGATTGGCGAGGCGCTTTTCGTTTTTTTCTTAACGTATAACTTGTCCGAATTAAATATTGCCATCCATCGAAATAAGTCCCATAACATCATAATTAATACCGCAAGTAACACAGTCTCTATGTTATAAGTAGTGTAAGTTGGTATAGGCTTACACTACTGCACTACACAACTCTTGCTGTAACCACAAAAACCTTAGAGGCGAAACTTAAGTGTCTGCTGTTGGAAATATTTATTTTTCTGGGAGGGGCCAACCTAGGGTCTGGGGGGGTCCTGGCCCCCCCTGGCCCCCCCTACGGCGCGCCTATGATGGCAGCCTCAAACAACGTTTAACCGCTGAAACTTTCGATTAAGTCCTCCGATGAAAACGAGATTCAAGGGATAAGTTGATTTAAGTATGTTTTGTCTATTGCGTCATTGGACTCGATCTGTTGTTGTAGACATTAATAATTAAATAAATAAATAAAGCAGTAGCACAGTCATTGGCAGTAACGCTGGCTAAAGGAATTGCTTCTGGCCAACGTGTGAAACGGTGTATAAAGGTGAGAGAGTAAGTGTATCCCTGCGAATGTGTTAGGGGACCAACTATGTCGATGTGAATGACCTTAAAACGTTCGGGGACCGTAGGAAAGGTCGATACAGGTTTGTTCACATGTCTGGTTATCTTGCATTTTTGACAAGATAGACATTCTCGGGCCCAAGTGGCAATGTCTTTATTCATCGAAGGCCAGAAAAATTTGGTTGAAATGTAGGGTAGACCGAGGAGGGTTGTGACAGAGGAGAGTTGCGACATACTCGATTTCTCCGAGCCTATGACAGCTAGAAAGCTAGCAACACTGCGCATTTATTGCTTTTTTCACGAGTGATTGCATGTTATTTCGCGCAGTCTGGTACTGCAAGTGGTAGTGTCAATACGGCATCGTTGTAAAAAAAAATGCCAAAAGTAAGTTTTTAATCAACAGTTCAGTGTTCGATTATTTTACATACGAATTAATAGTGCTGTTGTGATATTTTTACTGATATGTAGTGTCTATTTTAGTTTCATACCTTGATATAGCTCTTCTGGTTCGCCTCATATTTGTTAGGTTATGAGCCATTATTGTTGTTATGTTTTTTTGCTCCTAGGAGAGTTGTGACAGCTTGTCACAACTCTCCTAATTTGAAACAAATCTATTTTTGGCAGCATGCTTTGTGGGGGAGGTTTGCATGCTTTACCCACCTATTTTAATTTTTATGTATTGTTTAAACTAATAGAGCTATGTCTAGTATCGAAATATATGAATTAGCTTATGAGGAGGTTACATTAGGTGGAAAAAATCTTAAAAAATAATGCTTCCTCTTACGGTTTGAGCTACATATCGCGCCAAAGATATATTAAGAAGAAAAAAGCTTACGGGGCCAATGAAACGAAAAAATCACCACCTATTGGGTATGCTTTTCCAACAGTCTTCACCAAATATGAAGAAAATATGCTATGGGAGTATTTGTTGACTTGTTGACTACTAAAGAAACGAAAAGCTTGGAGTACAGATTAGCACATAAGCATAATAAGAAGTTTCCGGCGGCTTGGGAAGAGAAGAAAATGGTTGGAGAGGTATGGTTTAAGCTATTTATGGAGCGACATCCAAATTTATCACTAAGATTGGCTCAAGCAACAAGTACAGCTCGGGCAACGAGCTTCAATCAAACAAATGTGGCGATATTTTTCTCCAATTATGCATGTGTCTAAAGCAAGCATAAACTTTCCGGAAAAAGATATTTAGCTAACTTTAGCTAATTAAACAGCTAACGGCTCAGAGTGGATGCAAGAGAATGATTTTCATACGTTTCTGGAACACTTTAAGAAACATGTCAGACCGTCAAAAGAACAAAAAGCTTTACTAGAAAACCATTTGCCACACGTGGCTTTGAAAAATATTTAATTTTGCAGAGAAAATGGCATAATCTTACTCACGTTTCCCCCGTCCTGTAGTCACAAACTACAGTCAATGGATCGTGTTATTTAAGGTCCTGTGAAAAAGGCTATTAATAATGCAAGTAACAATTGGATGCTCCAAACTATGCGAGTGCCACCACCTTCGAAAATATTCATTTTTTTTTGCAATGGTTTTAATTAGATTAGTTTCTTGCGGCATTTCATGATTGATTATTTTCATACTTTTGCAGCTCTTCTTGTAGCATCAATTGACGACTACCTTGTTCTGATTCAATATGGATATCTACTGGGTTCTCCTCATTTCTTTGGCTACCAAGCAAAGGATTCAGCATATAGATTTTTTTTTTTAATATTTGCGTTGCTTGGTTTCCAAAATAGAGATTCTATTTCACTTGGTAAATTTTTGCTGGCACAATGTAGATTCTAGAGATAGCTTAGCATACCAGATAGCTCAGTACACGGACGCTCTTTTATTCGGCCCAATATTGCAATTTTCATAGCATTCACAAGAATGGACCGTTTTTCTCCTAGCAGCCTAAATAAAAATCTTAATGAAGTATTAGCAGTGCATAAATTTGCATCTTTGCGATTTAACTCCACAGTCAATTTTACAAGGAGTAAAACTTCAATAAGTTTCTGAATCGAATCAAACTCAGTTGCTTCTAATCGCTCTGGATATTGCAGGCCTACTAATGTATACTATTTTTCAAAATGGAAAACCGTCCGAGCATTGTCAAGAGATTATTTCATCTTGTTTTACAATCCAGTAAATGAGACAATTAAATGCCTTGCTCGGATTTGACATACTTTTGAAGATCGTTATTATTTTTCCTTGGAGCTTTTTTAAAATATAGAAATACTTTACGAACTTTCTTTATACATGCGCTAATGTCCTCCGTCAGATCTAGCGTGTCTTGCAGGCAACCGGGCTCAACGTAGTAAGCTGATTCAGGAGCGTCCAAATCTTCGTGGTCGTCGTCCAGACTATCATCTGCTTCATCAACTCTTTAATCTGGAATGGACCTCCTATTATAGAGAACATCGCAAACTGCTAAAAGGATGCTATGCGCCAAACAAATATGTTGCTCTATATCAACTAGTCTGCCTACTTTTCGTATATCATTTGACCCATCAGTTATGATGGTAACAATGTCTTTTCCTAGAGAAACATCAAACTCAGCAAAACGCTTTTTTCATATATCTAGGTAGTTTGCAGCTGTCATTGATATCCTTACTCGCACCAAGCTCCAGTAAGAATGCACTAAGTAGATGTTAATATTTGTGTAGCGCCTATTTGTAGTCGAGGTCCACTGATCAAACGTCAAACTGAACCGTTCACCTGAGATACTAGCCTGCCTTATCTCATTTTTTATTATTTTTTTTTTTTTATTCTGCTTGCATAGCCCACAACCTTTTTTTTGATTGTTATTGAGGATTTTGGTAAATCTGTGTATGCATTCGCTAGTATTAATTTCCTCAAATCATTTGAAGTAACGAATGCACTAAATGCGAAACAGCCCATACTTATTTATTTACAAACCCCTTTGTATTCTCTTGTTAACATTTACATCGGTTTGTTTTGCTCTGTTCTTTACGCATTTTGATGCGAACCTGCATGCTAATTGCTTTCTCATAAATATGGATTCTATTTGCTCTTATCGAGTCTTGCCGAAATTTGATTGCCGATTATGCTTGACTCCCGGCCTCGGAATCCAGGCCAATTTCTGATCCCGAAAATCCCGGGATTAGAAATATTAATCCCGGGATTTTCGGGACCAGAAATTAGCGGGGATCCCGGGCTCCTGCGATTCGGGATCCCGGGATTGGATTCCCTACTCCAGATCTCTCATCTGTAATGTGCAGCCTCCAGAAATAGAACCTGTTGACCCCACATCACAAGTTTATAATCCACCACCAACCAACTTGGAACCAATTGCGTCCACAACTAAATCTCTTAATCTAAGCCACATTAAATCTAATTTATTTTCACCGGAAGTGCTCAGGCCACACTGCCTTCAAGAAAAGGCAACCAACCAAACAGAAGTAAGATCAAATCCGCTGTTCTTACCGACTCGCCCATCAAAAACAAGTTACCTCGAGCCCTGTCACAACTTACCTCGAACCCTGTCACAACTTACCTTGGTACTAGGAGAGTTGTGACATTGAGGACTTCTTCATTTAATGTCAATTTTCTCATGGATCTGACTTTTTTTGTTTCCTTTTATATTTAATTTAAGTAGTGTATTAAATTAGCTTTCTTCCATAAAAGAGCTCATAGACGTACGAGTAATATTAGATGACTTATGTTAGTTAACGTAAAAATTGTCACAACCTTCCTCGATATCCCCTACTTTCGCGTAGCACGAATACCAGGGTGAGCGATATTGTGTTCTGAGTTGAACACCTGTTTCCTGAACGAATGAGGAATGTAAGGTCGGATGGTAGGGCCAGACACCTCACAAATAATGTCGATGTCGGTGCCAAAGATTTGTTGTTTGTTTAAAACAAATTCACAGTCCTGTAAACTCTTCTGAAACTCTACGTCCGATGCTTGTGACGAGGCGATTGCGGCAAAGTCGAGAGTACTGGGAAGAATGATTTCTTCTAGACGAGAGAATGCGTCAACTACAACGTTGTTGCAGCCAGAGATATGCCGAATGTCAGAAGTGAACTCACTTATATAACTTATATGCCTCAGTTGTTTGAAAGCACAAGTCAGTGGTTTGTGGTGTGGGCCTCTAAAAAGTATCGGAAGTAACGAATGCCCTGATAAGCCGATAAGAGTTCACGGTCGTATGCAGTATACTTTGTTTGAGCGTCGCTTGATTTAGCCGACTAAAAACCAACGGGTTGCCTGACTAAACTCTATACCTTCTTATAGTATGATCTCATTATATCAATGATGTGGAGTCAAATTATTTTATTTATTTTATTTATTCACCAAACAAGGTACAAAATCAGATATAAAATAACAAATTAAAAATAAAATGGAAAAGTAAAGTCAAGTAAAAAGTAAAAACAAACAAGTTAAATAAGTAACAAACAAATGAAAAAAGTAACAAATAGATTAATAAATAACAATCAATAAATAAAAACATTGACATATAAGCTAAGGCTTAAGGTTTAGGGGTATGGATGGCATGCAAAAGAGAGGATTTGAAGCATGATTTGGAAATCGTAGGGGAATCTAAATAACTTATGCTGTTGAATATTCTGCAGCATCTATTTATTGGCTCATTAGCCGTATATGTGATCGAATGTGAATATTCTTTGAGGAAACGATTGGACCTGGTGTTCCTCACAGGGATATTTATTTTTTTTTAAATTTCACTATTCAGGAATTTTACATGAATAGCGCCTCTAATGACGTCGAATGTGAAGCAGGCCGATATCACCATTCTTCTGGAGGCTAGTGTCGATAGGTTTAAATGACCCAGTCGAAACTCATAAGGGGGTAGGCTTTTAAAATCATAAGGGTTGTACAGTTCTCTCAAGGCGAAAAGTAAAAATTGTTTTTGTATTGACTCGAGTCTGTCACTGTGGGTTTCAAAAGCGGGATTCCAGCTAATGCAAGCGTATTCGAGAATAGGACGTACAAGTGAAGTGTATAAGGATCTTGTGACCCACAGACTACGGAATTCTTTGACACGTCTTTTGATGAAACCTAGCTGTTTGTTCGCACGAGAAAGTATTTTATCAAAGTGTAAGGTGAAGCGGAGTTTTTCATCTAAGATAACACCGAGGTCAGCAATGTTATCAACTCGGGTTAGCATATTATTGCCGAGGAAGTACGTATTGTGTGTGACCGTGCATTTCCTGGAAAAACTAATAACTTGGCATTTATTGATATTGAGAGAGAGCTTGTTTATATTGCACCACTGATCAAATGAATCAAGCTTGGATTGGAGAAAGGGGGCATCCGATTTCGATTCAATAGTCTGATTAAGTTTGAGATCGTCTGCATAGAGTAAATGAGGTTTGCCTGCTAGGACGTCAGATAAGTCGGAAATAAATATATTAAAAAGAAGTGAGCCTGGATGGCTACCTTGTGATACACCAGAGGTAGCACTAACGTTTTTCGATGAAAATCCTTGAAATTTTACACATTGTGTTCGATTGCGAAGGTAGGAGGTCAGCCATCTGAGTAAAGACCCGGCAATACCGAATTTCTGAAGCTTTAGAATCAAGGTAGAATGGTCAACTCTGTCAAACGCCTTACTGAAGTCAGTGTAGACTGCGTCAATTTGGTATCCTTTTTCCATTTTGCATAGAACGTCAGAGATTAGAATTGTCAAATTCGTGGTAGTTGAGCGACCTTTTCTAAAGCCATGTTGTTGTTCGTTCAAACGGGAATCAACAAGCGGAGAAAGTTTATCGCATACCATCTTTTCGAAAAGTTTCGGAATCGAAGACAAAATGGCAATGCCCCTATAATTTCGGATACAGCGTCGATCACCATTTTTGAATATGGGTGTGACATACGAAAGCTTCCAACAGAATGGGAAAATTCCCGACGAAAGTGATCTATTAAAGAAAATATGCAAGGGATCTATAAGCTGCTCTACACCCTTGCGCAAGAAGGTCGGAGGAAGAAGATCAGGCCCAAGACCTTTGTTGCAGCCGAGATTCAAAATAGCTTTACGTATTTCATCACGGGAAATTTCTAAATGGTTCACAAAAGCTGTTGAAGCTGAATCAGCGGAAGAAAGGTATGAGTTTGATGGGTCTGGTGCATTGAAAATTTCTTGGAAACTATCAGCAAATAGGTCACATATCTCTTTAGGAGAGAAAGACGTTATATTATTAAAAAAACATGGACGATGGATAGCCAGTAGTTTTTCGCTTCAAAATCGAAGAATTTTTTCGGGTCGCGGACTATATTTTCGCCGGTTGTTCTAATGTAAGTGTCATAAGCCTCATGAGACTTTGCTAAAAATGGCCTAGCAACTTCATTATATTCTTCCAGAATAGCAGGACTCACATCGGTATTTTCTTTAATAAGCTTATAAAGTTTGTTCCTACGATTTCGCATATGCCTAAGGTCCCTATCAAGCCATGGCTCAGACAATTTATTCGTTTTTTTCATCTTTGGAACATATCTTTCAACGGCGTCAAATATTTTATTGTAAAAAGAGGAAATGGCTCTCTCGAGATCTTGCGATGAAAGAGTAATCGTCCAATCAGTAGTATCAAGAACATGTTTAATGCTTTCATAATCAGCATTACGGAAGTCAAATACAATTGAGTTGTTGTAAGTTTTTAAGCAGGTGGAATCTTAATTAAAAATTAAAAATTGTTTTCCATAATCTAAACCTATCCATCACATGCAATAAAAATATAAAGCGTTTCAGTAGTAACAAAATCTTTATTAATTCTTTCAAAAATAAAATAATTTTGCGAAAATCGAAGGTTCTAATGTCTTTTGCGGCGAATCATATTCTCACCGGCATTTGTCAACTTTGTACAATTGGATATGGTTAGAAAAACATTTCACAGACCACTCTTTGCAAATAAAATGTATGACAATTTCATCGCCAATCGTTAAATTTCTGCCAATTCAAATAAATAGGGAAATTCTTTCATTTGTACCAAATAAAATCCATGTTTATAAAGTAATACACCAAGCAAAAGTAAACTTTTCTCCAACGTTTTTTAGTTGATATTTAACGAAATTACAAAGCGGAGCACGACCAATGCACTTTTAGTGCAATTTGCAAAGGAAATTCAATACGATGTAGTACGATTTTATGAGACGATCGAATCATTTCTATAGTTTATACCATTCGTATACCATTTCGTGCACTATAGTACAGACAATTTCGTATGACACGATCCCATAATTTCAGTACTGTCTACTATTAGTTCAAGATCGTACCTGCGTTTTGTTAATAGAAGATACTATTGACATTATGGGAACATCCCATTAGATACGCCGCAATGTATGCTATTAATAATAAGAAATCTGTGATTACATTTACGATCAAAATACTATTGATTCCATCTAATTTCTTAGGAATTCATGAGAAGGAATTTTATCCTTTTGTTTTTATAAGACCATAATCATGTCTTCAATGGTATCACATTTGCTAAGTGGAGTCTTCTTGCTGATCATTGACAAATTAAGACTGTGTTTCCTTGTTCATTTGCAGAACTTGATTTTAGGGATTATTACTTCAAGGCACACGTACGACCCGCAGTAAATGTAGAAGTGTACAATGATATTCGACGAGCGTTATATTTCGATGGCAGTGATGATACCCTCAATACCTTCATCAGGCGCACGTTCGACTTGCGAACATCAAATCCAACTTACATGTTTATTTTGCCGAATAAAAAGCATACTACACTTGTCATGAAAAGAAGTGACTTTAAAAGGCCGATTTTTCCAAGCATGACCAAAATTAATGTTAAGCTTGGGCGTATGTCTGCCATGCGTTTATTTGAAAATGAGCTCACTTATGGTCATTTGGGGGTAACTACTTCGATATTGAAAATGTCTGCGTTCGACTACGATCATGGCGAAGATATGGCCCAAGAAAATACTCAAACTGAACGCAATTTCATCGATTACATATCCCGGATTAATGAAAAGGCAAAAGAATTAGTCCAAAGTCGAAAAATGATCCAATCGTCAAGTTTCACAAACTACCACGCTTCCTACTTTCCGATTATGTTTCGACCCGATGACCTAGAGTGGCGAAAATTTGGTCTTTTTAGTTGGAAGGAAGAGGTCATTCCCTCAGAAAATTTTAATGAACAAATAATATGCAAGAAGTAAGTATTTTTTATCTTAATTATTAACTGTTCATCCAAATTCTTTCAGGCTACCAATAAGAGATTTTGCATTAGGAAGAGCCGAGCTCCATAAAGCTGGAAAGATCGAAGATGATTCAAGTATGATTCCTATGCAATGGATTTTTTTAGATGATCTTAATGATCAAATTACATGGGACCTGCCTGGTAAAATCAAAGGGGCAAAACCTCCTACCAAAAGTCAGTTTAACGAGATTCCTAAAATTATGAAAAACCTACTAAATTCTAGTGTTAGCCCCAGCTGGCCCATAACACAGCCTAGAAATGAACATAGAAATAAGAACGTGTACATTGCAAGAGCTAATGATCCATTCGGATATTCAACAAAATGGGAATTCAGGTAACTAGTTAAGTAACCAAACTAATGACTATTGCTTCGGATTTCACCCTAAACCGGTAGCTGAACGTGTCACTCTTTTAATGGACAATATTATCAAATGTGTTTCATGGGATTTGTCAATAGCTAAACGGATTAGATGAATCCATAATTTTTAAATAGCTAATATATTAGCATTACATAAAGTCAGCATTACATAAAGTCAGCATTACATAAAGTCAGCTTTACATAAAGTTCCTAAACTGATATATATGCAATCATTTTTATATCAGGTCAGTTCATAATCCTCCGCGTTTTGAAGGTAATTGAAAATACATAAAAACACGATTAATTTTAATATGAATTGTTTATATATTTTCCTTCTCACTTCTGTGATAATTGTTGAATTTCATCGGAATAAAATTTCTCATCTTTTGAATTAAAAAATATAGTTAGGCTGATTTGGACATAATCTTTGTTTTGAAATACTTTTCCACCTAAAAATAGCTGCAGGCTTTTAAACAAATGAAAATCACTTGGAGCAAGGTCTGGAGAATATGCAGCATGAAGCATAGTTTACCAGTAAAATTCCTTCAATTTTTCCAGGCTGACTTTCGCAGTATACGGTCGGTCATTATCGTGATTAAAAAGAACTTTCCTCCTTTTCTGTATTTAAAGTACTGAGCTGATAACAATACACATCCAATGTGATAGTTTCATTAGGATTATGATTCATTAGAATTAGGAGCTCCTGAAATATCCCACGAAACAGAAGAATCTTTTGTGGTCCTGCCTGGTTTGGCAGTTGATTCTGGTGTCTAATTTGCATCCATCGATAATCTTTTCAGTACGACGTTCTTAAAGACTATCCACTTTTTCTCCCCTGTTACAAAACGATTTAGAAAAGGTTTCATTTCATTGTGATGTGACGTAACATATGGGAGCAAATGTTCACTCTTTGCTTGAGATTTGATGTTGATAACTGATGTGGGATCCATTTTCCAAGCTTGAATACTTTTTGTGTCTGCACCAAATGCCGACGAATGGTTCCATGCGAAGATTTTAACCTCTCTGCAATCATAAACCTCTCTGCATTAAAGTTGGTTCTGTCGCCACCAGGTTTTTTAACGCCATGTCGTCAAATTCAGTGCAACGCCCTGAGTCAGATATATCTTCTGCTGTAGTGCATCCATCTGGAAATTTTCTAAACCACTCCTGTGCAGTTCTTACGCTAATAGTGTTTTAGCTACGAACGGTATTTATCTCTGCTGCAGCTGCTGTAGCATTTTTACCACTTCTAAAAAAAGTATGAAATGTATTTTTTGTGCTCGTTGGTATTTTCTATAAGTTTTCAATCACTTTACATACATCCGATCTTCTCAAAAACTGATTGTATATAGTGCAGGGGAAAAAATAAAAAGGTAGTCTACTTACCTCTTTTCAAACAATATGACTCATACAAATGACTAATAGGGAAAATATGCAAGATCTTATGGACTGACTTGATACTTGAACTACAGTTCGATACCTATAAATCCTATATAGGTTTTCTTTATTTAGATTCATACATGCTAGAGCTTTTCGTTATATTTTCTTTTGTTTGCAGGCCCAAGTCTAATGTGACCGGTTCTCGACCAAAGCGTGGAGTCGGGGAGTTGTATTCAATGTTGAAATGTTCAACTGGATGTGATCCACTTCTTCTTAAAGGGTACGGATGCTATTGTGGATTTCTTGGGGCAGGAATACCAGCTGATGGTATTGACCGGTGCTGCCAAGCTCACGACCAATGCTACGGAAGAACCAACTGCCCCGGATACCTGCAATATTTCGTCCCGTATATTTGGAAATGCTACAACGGCAGACCGCTGTGTGCTGTAGATAATGGGGAATGGGGCCGCTGTGCAACTCAGCTATGCAAATGTGACTTATCACTATCGAAATGCGCACGTAAATATCGATGTCCACGTAGAAGAGCGATTTGTCATTCTAATAAACTTCGATTACTACAAAATTATTTGAAAGTTATTTAAGCAATTTGTTGTAAATCTATCATTAGTTCTGTATGTTCATCATGGGCAGTGCAATATTGTTGTTAGTTGTATTATTTTTGTTGTTAACTATGTAAATGTAAGTGGAAAATATAATTAATGACGGAGCCACTTGACTTTTTTTTAGATAACACTTGGCAAGTTAGACAACGAATATTTGCTTAGAATCTGTGACCCATGATATAAAGTGATCCGAAACAAAACACTTAATTGGTTATGTTTGCATTCAAATTTATTTTCAAATTCCGGCCCTATTTACAGTCCTTTCATAGTTTGCAAATAGAATGCAATCATTAGTGAAACCACTATTAGCATTAAGCAAAGAAAATATTAATCGTGAAATGCTCTGCTTTACAAGGTGCTGTAGCGATTAACAAGTTGGTGAATAGCAGGGCATCTCAACTAGACTGAAGTCAAGTCAAGATGCCTGCCCCAGATGTGATGGACTCATAGATAACTTATGAAACAGAACCAGATTAATTTCCCCTGGAACAGAATGTCTTAGAAATGGCCGTTAAGGCCCCTGGGTCTTATTAACGGAGTAAAAAAACAAAAGGATGCTACGTGGTATTCATTCGCTGAATGAACACTCATTTATTTTACAAAAAATGACTGTACATTCTTAACCTAACTTAGAATTAAATGAACAATAAAGCACCTTAAAAATCAGTGGTCGATACCATTTTCTGCTGGCTCTTATCGGTTTTATTTTAATATTTATTTCTTTCACATTTTTTTTTTTATATCTTCATCGTGGCACTACAGCCCAAATCGAGCCTTATCCTCCTTAGCCTCCTTAGCATCTCGGTTCAATGACCGCGTAATCCAGTTCAGTGCTACCAAAAGCGACCTGCTGTCAGCATCTATCGAATCCTCCCAACACTTGCGTGGCTTACCGACTGGCCTGGCTCCGCTCGCTTGTCCCTGGTGAGCCCGCTTGGGAGTTCGATTGTAGCTCATTCGTTCGAAGTGGCGAGCTCACTGTAATTTTTGGAATCTTATGACGATAGAGACTTCTGGTGCGTCATATAGGTTATACAGCTCGTTGTTGTATCGGATTCATGATCCATCTTCTTCCCGTATTGGACCAAAGACTCATCGCAATACTCGTAGCATAGCACAAAGGCCTTTAGTCCAGACTTCGTTGATAGACGTGGTGTTAGGCGTAGAAGCTAGTTCAATTTCCAGAGCAGATGTAAACTCGGCTTCCACCGTTTTATTTCGAAGCTTGTCGATATCGAACTTGTGTCTTGAACTTGCTCTAGCTTCATATGAGAGTGATATTCGACATAGATATCGGGCCTTGATTAAGTAGTCACAGTCGCAGTTAGCCTCACGAAAAGATCGCTTATCTAAAATACTGGAGACCCTACTTTTCTGAACCAGAACATGATCGATCTGATTACAGCTGTGGCCGTCCGGGGATGCACATGTACTTTTGTTAATGTCGAGATGCAGGAAATACGTGGAACTTATGATGAGGTTTCTACTGCTCGCAAAGTCCACATTCTTAACATATCTTACCTTATCTTACCTTGTCCGTCGTCGTTACTGAGATGGCGAAGGCTAAATTGGGCCATGGTTCCGCAATGTGTTTCCACCTTTCCAACCTTTGCATTGATGCCGCCCAGCAGGATTTTCACATTATTTGATGGCACAGAATCATATAACCTTTCCAGAAGGTTACAGGAATTATCTTTCATCGCCTCATCCTTATCTTCAGTGGGACCATAACCGTTTGTCAGTCAAATGTCAAAAAAACTTTGCTCGAATGCGGATCGAACATGATCTTTCATTGACAGATTTAAAATCGATTATTGGCGGTGTCATTTTTTTGTCCACGATGAAGGCCACTCTAATTTCATGACCTCCAGATGGCTTTCCGCTTGTGAAGATTGTGTACGGTCTCATGTCCATAATCTCCTCAACAAACAGTTTCGTTGCCTGGATAGCGAGAATGTCTATTTTATAGATAGTGACAAACACCTTCCTTCGTTGGCAATGTTCATGATATGAAATATAATGAAGGCTCCCGGCAGCCACTCGATCAAAAATCACTTCAGGGAGGTAGGAGGTAGGATTCAGTAACAGAGCTGTAGATGTTGTTTCCAGCAGGCATTTCTAGGGATTTCAATTGCTTCTTCGGCAACCAATACCCGATGACGCTGCCGTGGCCTATGCTACCATTTGTCTACTTTTTTTTATCTTACACGTTAATAATATTACCCAGGCTGTACAGAAGTTGGGATCATCCTGGTAATGATTACATACGAACTATTTTATCTTTATCTTGTCTTATATAGTATCTTATACCTAATTACAACTAACTTATTCTAAATAAGACTAAATCTTATCCTATGTCTTACGTCTACTCCTTCCTGATTGTTTTGGAGGCTTCATTTGTAAAAAATTCTAGCGCATCAGAACCGCTAGAAAACTGATTTTCGAAGAAATTATCTTTAAGGAACTTAAAAATGTGTAAAGACGTAATACACTTCTTTGTAGCATCATATCAACCATTTCTTACTCAAAGTAACAAATATCATTTTCTGACAGCATGTCTTACAACACAAATGATGAAAGTGTTTAAAGTTCTCCTATAACATAAATGATGGAAAATGAAAGTTTCAGCGATTAAACTGTATGGGGCTGCCAGCCGAAAAATTTTCAAAACTCGGAAAATTTAAACATCGGTTGCTTATTTTACTGTAAATACTTTGCTTATTAATACAAAATGGAAGCATCTGTTGGTGCAATATTTACGAAATTGTCCGGTGCTGGCAATCATGTGTTAGCACCATAGCCAAAAACTTACCAAATTTGCTTCACGTTGAGTTAAACCCACTCTGTGAATTTCGTTTCGATTGAATGACTGCGCTGGAAGTTATAAGAGTGAATAGAATTTTAGGGCTACCACCCTCAAAACTTTTCAAATTTTCGAAACCTTAATATTTGTTGTTAATTTTAATTGCAGGATCTTTCCCATTTGGAAATTTAATGATAACATCGCTCGATAAAGAAATGTCAATAAATTATAAAATTCACCATAGCTCGCAGCCCTTTCATGATTTTCCAACGAAATTTCTACAGAATTAGAAATTCAGCTAGATCCACTTATCACATGAATTTCGTTTTGATTTCGTTTATGCATCGGATATTATAGGGAAAAACCTTTATTTTCTTTGCCAAATTCGCAATGTTTAGGGGGACACAAATTGCCATAGCTGGCAGTCCTATGCTAAATTTTCAACCAAATTTCTATCGAATCTGTCTTAGGGTACGGACAAGACGGAGCGACGAGAGCGTCGAGTCAAGCATAGAACAGCTCGTTGAATTGTGTTCATGTAGACGCGACGAGACGCAAAATTGTAAACGAAATTTTACAGTGGCAGTCGAAATAATGAGTTCTTCAGTGTCGGAGGAAGAGTTTTTCTCACCACAATACACCAAATTGAAACCAACAGACTGCTGATATATATAAATGATTACCATGATCAAGCATAAAACAATAATTTTTCATTTCCAATATTTACTTTTAGCAAAAATGTTCTCTGCATAGAAATATAAGGGTACCTGAAAATTCACTAAAAAGCCCACCGCCGCCAAAGTGTCAAAAAGATCTTAATTCTAAAACATTGTGGACCTACCTGTTATATGCATCTATGTTCTCCGAAAGTTTCATCTTAATCAGATCGACCACTCCAGAGATTATCTCCCTGAGCGATTTTGCTTATATATTTATATATATATATATATATATATATATATATATATATATATATATATATATATATATATATATATATATATATATATTTATAATATATATATATATATATATATATATATATATATATATATATATATATATATATATATATATATATATATATATATATATATGTATATATATATATATATATATATATATATATATATATATATATATATATATATATATATATGTATATATATATATATATAAATATATATATATATATATATATATATATATATATATATATATATATATATATATATATATATATATATATATATATATAGTGTTTGGTACTCGGAAGACACTTTTTTAAGGAAGTATTCCTTGATATATTTTGAGCAAAAAATCGTTGTAGATGGTTGGCCGGTTTTTAAAATCTATGGAGTTACAGGGTGGTCAAGAAAAGTGTTTTGGACCTCTACCCTGACTCACTTAAATCATTATATCTTGAAAACTAATAATCACAACGCAAAGTTATGACATCAATATTTTATGAAATCAAATTACCTTTAATATGTTGTAACATCTTTAACTATAACTGTACTTGATTTTGAAATATTTACTTCAAAACACAAAATTTTGGCACTTCTTCCCCGAAAATTCTGTGTTCAATGTCATTTTTCTCAGAAAATCTCATTAAAATATGCCACTTTAATTTAATTTTTTTTATAGGCCATATTGTTAGCTACAAAAGTTGCATACATGTTTATGACTTAGGTTTTACCATTTCGCAAGTAGTATGCGAAAATACACATCGCTTAAAAAGTAAATATGTCATAAAGTGGCCCTCGTTGAATAGGAAAGTTTAAGTTGTTATTTTTGTACTTAAGTATTTTTACTGTCCATAAATTACTTTTAAAACTTTCAATAAAATAAATTAAATTAAAATTAGTTTCAAACTAATTGATTCACCTCCCTGGATGTTAAAGGTAAAATTGGGTACAGTTCTTCGCCTTTATTAATGGGATACGTAAGAAAATTAACACCCTATAAAAACAGAACCACTTTCAGATTTTTGTTAGTTTCGGCACTTTACTCGAACTACAAAATATTACTAAAATTACAAAAATAAATTCAAAATGTCTCACTATATGTCTCACTAAATGTCTCACGTATATGGAGAGTGCTGGGGAAGTTCACAAGCGGCGCAATCTTTGTATCAACAGAGATATCCCCATCGACGGATTCCTGGAAGGAGAGTGTTTCAACAACTATGCACAAGGATTCGGAAAACTGGTAGCGTTAGGACGAGCCAAGTAAACGCAAACCCTGCGCCTGGAATTGCTGTACGGACCGAGGAAGAAATACTGCATGCAGTAGAAACTGACCCATCAATCAGTATTCGTAATAGTAATTGGACCTATAAGGCTCCCGCCTACCCTAAAAAGTACCAATTACTTACATTTTTTAAGACATGATCTGGAGGACTTATTGAAGGATATTCCCCTGTAACGATTGGCTTCAATGTTTTACCAACACGATGGTGCTCCAGCTCATTATGGCCGACCAGTCAGAGATTGGTTGAATTCCAATTATACCAATCGCTGGATCGGTAGAAATGGACCAATACACTGGCCTGCGAGATCTCTTGATCTAATAGTTATGGATTTTTTTTGTATTGGGACGGATGAAGGACCTTGTCTACACAACGGAAGTATCAACATTGGAAGACCTAAATAGCAGGATCGATGCGGCTGCAACAGAAGTGAGGCAGCAGCTGAGAAGTATGAATATGAAAAGAAAATCAAAATGAAGGTGGCCATTTTGAACATTTACTGTAGCTCAAAAATTTTGAAATAAACCATAAAAACCATTATTAAATTCTTTCAGCTCATGCAAAGAGGATAGATCGACAACGAGGGCCACTTTATGGCATATAAAGCTATTAAGCGATATGTATTTTCGCTTACTACTTTTGAAACGGTAAAACTTAAGTCATAAACAAGTATGTAACTTTTGTAGCCAATTATATTGCCTGTAAAAATATTAAATTAAAATGGCATATTTTTGTGAGGTTTTCTGAGAAAAAACAACATTGAGCACAACATTTTCGGGGTAGAAGTGCCAAAATTTTGTATTTTGAAGCTAGTATCTCAATATCAGGTACAGTTACAATTTAGTATGTTACATCAAATTAAAACCATCAAAAACAAGCATTAAAACTTGGCATTGTGATAATTAGTTTTCAAGATATAACTATTTAAGTGAGTCAGAGTACAGGTCCGAAACACTTTTCTTGACCACCCTGTAACTTCGCAGATTTTTAAAACTGGACTACCCTGTAGAACGATTTTTTGCTCAAAATATATCAAGGAATACCTCCTTACAAAAGTGTCCTCCGAGTACTGAACACCCTGTATATATGATGTATTTTCGGCGAAACGAGTTTAAAAAACCAGTAATAATATTCTTCGAAAATCAGTAATAATTTTCTTCGAAAATCAGTAAAAAACGCCTTTTCCATGCTATCTTCGCGATATGAGCCAGGAATAATCATAGAAACTCCAAACGAGACAACGAGTTTCTTGGTCTTGTTATGAATAGTTCGGGAGTCCGGATACTTGAAAGGGTTGCAGTGCACAAACATATTTCTAAGAGGGAGTTTACAGCGTCCATGCAATCAACGCGTTTAAATCGGTTTTTTAGAAGGCGGGAGTAAGAGATAGAGAGCGGGTACGTTGATTGTGCTTGTACTTCACTCCCACCATCTAAAAAACCGCCTTAAATGCAAGGAAACATGGACACATGGAATCATGTGTAAATTCAAGTAAAGACTCATTTCTGCCAAGAAGTATTCTAGACAAACGCTGCTTTTAGCTGGTCTTGGCTCGACGCGAATAGGAGCTTGTCATCGGTGTGTTGGAAGACTTGAACTTGAGTATACAATTGTTTTTCTGTTTAGATTATCAAAAATTGAATTTTAAATAACTGATTTCGAAAGTATGAACCTTTTCTGATTAGACATCAGCTCATAGTGCATACCTGACTGACGTGACCACTTGCACTGTAGAAGATTGTTTATATACTTTAGTTGCGACAATTTTTATCATCTGCGAGAGTTATCCAAAGGTAATAATTTCTCATAGAAGTGTAAAATTGTGGTCAGCTCGCAAATGACAAAAATTGTTGCAACTTAAGTAAATCAGAAATCAATAAAAAAAAAAGACAGAAAAAGGGAAAATGCTAATCACTAATACTTTTTTGAACTTGAGGCTGACCGCCTGAAATGGTAAAGTTTTAGAATGGAAAATATTCAATTCCTACTTCGAAAAAACTTAAATTTTGAGGTGGGAAAGTGAGTATTTAACGTTCACACAAAGTTATTAACATTGTTTTATGGTATACAAATATGCATTTCGAATTTCGATTGAGTATTAATATCTTTATGTACACATTTTCCCATATTCTAGAGTTTTGAACTGAAATAGAGGCAGTTATATTTTCCATGTGTTGTATTTTTGCGTTTTATGTTTAACGACAATAATTTCAGTAATGGTTGCCTCCAATTCTAATATTACATATTAAAAAAAATATATCAGGGAAATGTAAGCTGAAAAACAGGGCATTGCTCCACTAGTTCAATTTCATACACACAGTATCTGCTTAAGCAATTGATTTTACGTAATATTTCGTAGCGTAGCGATGCTTCTTTTAGACAAACTAAAACGTTTATCTTTATCAGCTTGTGGTTTATCAACTTGTCTAAACGACAATTTATTATAGATACAGGTGCAGATATCTCGGTTCTTCCATCACCCATAACCGGAAGACTATATCCTGCTGATTTTCGAATTGCTGCGGAAAATCAGTCGACCCTAAACACCTGCCGATGAAAGGTGATCGAACTGGAGGTAAGTCTCTGTCCTGAGTTCTTATAGGATTTCATAGTTACCGTTGTATTTGGACACATTTTATGCTATCCTTGTGGATTCTCGAACTTCCTTTTCAACTAGAAGCACGTACGTATCGTACATCTGAAGCTTAGTGTTTTGATATCCACCGATCCACGGATACATGCCCTCCTCCAAAACTTCAATGTTATCACGGTCAACAAAGGGCTCTCAACCTTGCAAACGCATTTTCACCCCTGTTCCTCCAATATTGTCGAGATTACGTCGATTAGCATCAAACAAGCTCACGGTAGTAAGAATACGATTTAGTACTACCGCAGGGTATATGCCACCCCATCTACTGCACCTGGACGTCTCCACTTCACATGGTCCATCAGGCCAACCGGAAATTGCATCCTTGCGGCGATTACAGGCACCTTTACGCCAAAGTCGTTCCGGATAGATATCCGGTCCCCATTATACTAGAAATTTAGTGGTAGTTCCCATTTGCAATAAATCGCTCCAAAGTCCAATTGATTAAATGCAAAAGAGCAAGCACTACTCCTTTGTGCGCCTCTTCATCCGTAAATACTACCGCATTTGCTTCAACCCATTAGATCAATTATACTCTGCAAAAGTTGAATAAAGTATTAGCATCAAGAGCAGTTGCAAGAACGCACACAGTGTATAAATTTCAAGAGTTAGAGAAGCAATTGATGCCTAGTTCTCCTGTGGTTATCTGCTTCATTTGCATCTACTACAATATCCTATTGATAATGCCGCAATATATTTATTACCTCTTGTCAAAGAGTGTCATCGTCAGATCAGCTTCATTTGATCTAAGCACCTTTTTTTGACCTAGTGCTCTGAAAAAATCGAGCATAAGCTCCAAATGACTACTAAACACCATTTTCATGGAAAATTCGTTTGTCTACGAAAGTGTCAGAATTCACTTAGCGCCTATTCTTCCACATGCTTAGAGGGTCAGGTCAAGCCACAAAATTCTGAAAAAGTTTCAAAAATGCCGCCCTTCTTCCTCTGTCTATTATACTCAAGACAAGCATTTCCGAAGCGTTATTTCTCTTCATTTGCAAAGAAACACTAATCTATATTATTATGAAGTTGGAAGATATGTATATTGTTAAAACTACCTTACTAGCACGAAAGACTACGGTTTTTCATCCAAAAATACAAACCTGGCTTACATCAGAACCACTTTGCATCAACTAATCATATACCCCCGCATAATGATTCTCAAGACATTATACTAGAAATTCAATGTTTTCAAATACATTTGATTATGTAGGCTATAAGTTCATTGTGTCAAAACTTCATCGCCTATGACTGTCCTTGCAATTAGTTGAATCTTATCTTCTGAATGTTTTAATCTTGCTCTTTTGATAGTAAAAAATATTGCTTTATATACTTCAAAACTAAAAGCCGAGAACTAGAAGAAAACTCCTAGAAGCCGAGAAACATGCAAAGATAAACGAATTACCATAGGACGATAAAAGTAGCCTAGAAGCATGCAAACGACCATTTTGGAAATGCCCCAGGGATTATAAATATCCTTAATGTGAGATTTGGCAGTCAAAAGCGAATGGGTTGAATTTCTCGGTAAAGTAATTTCAAAGTGAAATAGTGATATTAACGAAACCGCTGAAGTGTATATGCGAATATGATGAATTGTTCAGTGAAAAGTGACTTTGTTGTGACAATAATTGTTTTGAATGAAAGTTATGAATGAAAACAAACTGTTTTATTTCGTAAAAGCACAAAAATCACTAATTCACGTGGAAAAGCACAACAATTTCAAATTGGCAATCCAACCCACTTTACTCGATACTCAGAAACGATTGAAGTATAGAAGATATTCAGCTTTCTTTAAGTAGTCTCTATCACCCGCGGATATTTTACATAAAAAATCAACAAGCAGACGGCATTTATTTTCTGATGACTTATAATCCAAAGTTAGTATGCAATTATAGAAGCTAGAGGCATGTTATTTATGCAGATAAAGGCTAGTTTTAGTTTGTTTTGCTGAATCTAGCCAAATTCATAAGACTTAAGACTGGATACTTTATCCCGAACAATATCAACTTTCATTTAGTAAGTTTTGAGAATAAATGTTATGCATCGCGGATAATTATGTCGACTTACTCTCTCAAAGAAATACTTCACTAATTTACAGAGCAAATTATTTTAACTAAGCCTCACGTTAAAATTTGCGGAAAGTGATACTGAAACTAAGAATATAGAATATTCTACAGTCATTATTTTCATAATTTAGAACGACACAGCTTCAGCAAGAATGTAATCCGTGTATTCGCGCAATGATGATTCTAGTGCACGTAACAGGAGCACCCTCTTTCGTACTACCTTTAAACTGATGCAATTTCCAGTGGCAAATAATAATCACATGACCTAGCTTTCATTCAATTCCTACTTCAAGCAAACTCAAATTATATCTGCCGGAATTACTATCAAGACACTATATATATATATGATTGCACATTTTAAAATTTGCATTAAAAGTAGAATAACAAACTATACTTGAAGTTACTTATTAACCTTGTTTTCATGTTTGTAAATGTTAAAAGATTTTAAGAATATGTTTCTAAACCTGAAAGCTATTCGCCAGTATTGAGTACAAAAATAATAAAAGTATAGTAGAATGATAGTATATCTATAGGAGAAGAATATTAATGTCAACAATAGAATAAAAAATAGTATCATAATAATAGTATCTTGTAGCATAATAATACTATATAATTATGGTATGGTGGAATTAGTAATACTATAATATTTAGGAAGGAATTAGTAATACTATAATACTAATAGTAGTTGTAATAGGTAATAGTAATAGGCAAAAGACTTTCACGAAAGGCCTTTACGTAACAATTATTTATCATTGTCACTTGAATTTTGTTCACTCCTGGCAAACCATTGAATTTTTAAATGGAACGCTGCTGTGAAATAAGTAAACTAGAATACTTTATATAATAATCAAACTTACTTTATTCATTCATTCTTATAATACAATTTCCATGATTATGCCACTAAGGTAACCGACCACTTTTCCTTGCACGATTTTTTGAACTATTAGATCCACTTCGCTGATCTACTTCTTTTCGAGCATTCTCTACGAAATTTTCTATGGACATAGCTATATCGGTCATTATTTCCTTGGCCATTCCGTGCGTACTATGATCCTTACTGTAATACATGATTGCGTTCTGACACATCAACATTACGTCACGTTGGAAGTCAGCTGTGGTGCGAGTTACTCCCGATTCAATGTTGTTTTTAATAGTCTGAAGATCCATAGGCCGTAGAATAATTTGCTTGCAACTAGGCGTTGTCGAATCCTCTGACATTGTTTTAAGGAAAGTTGAAGCATATTTATGGCTGCATAGCTTGTTATAGGTAGCAAGTACTGATTTCTTCCAAGCTCTGTATTCTCGGTCGTCACTTGAGGCAGGCGAGCTCGGGATGCTGTCAATATTCGGTGTAGATGAATAACGTCTTCTTGTCCTTTGGGTCGAGTCAGAGTTTTCGTCGTCTATTAACGGGCTCTCGGATCCGTCACGGTCTTTAATCTTTCGATGACTAATACTAAGTCGGGTTTCATCAGTGTCTTCTAGCCTTCTTTCGACGTACTCCGGCTTTCTTCTGGTGTAGTCCTTTTTAAATTTGCCGTTCTTGTCATCTTTGATAACTTCCATTGCTGAGTCTTCATCTGTATCAATTATAGTTATGGTCGTTGTTGCATCTGATATATTGTCAGCCATAGTTTCATTCATCATTTTCATGATTTGTGTTTGGACGCTAGTAGTGCTGGACTGATCATATTCCTCCTGCGATAGCAAGGATTTAATTTCGGAGGTGTCGAACTCTTTTCGATCGTGCACATTGCCGCCACTTTCAAATGTTTTCTCATCTTTTCTTCCTGATTCTGTAAAGCTTTCTTTTTGAGGAGAACTATTTTGTTTGATTACTTCAAGGCTATCAGAAAGATCAGCAGGATTATCTACTTTTCTTTCACCACTATCGTTTGCAGGTTCATCTCCGTCGTGTCTTTTGGCCGATGTTTTTGATTCAATTATTTGTACGTCATTGTCACTATTATCGTCATTGCTAGAAACTGCATCACTCGTTTCCAATTTTTTTTCATCGTGTTTCAAGACTTTATTCTCAGTTTTCACTTTAATATCTTGAATGGACGATTGCGGCCCTCCTCCAGAGCTGTCTTCTATTTTTTGTTTTGTTTTTGCATCCTGCAAAACATCTTTTTCTTGTTTAATATCTTCTTTTGCTCCTGAAGCTTTGGTTGAAGCAGACAGGTTTTTTGAATTCTCTGATTGAGATTTTGTTTGATCAGCCATTGCTTTATCTTTGCAATCGTCCTCTACTTCGTCAATCAGTGAGTCGACATTTTCTAAAATAGATTCCTCTTCAAGCAGCCCTGGATTTAGTATAATTGCATTGTTATTTGTAAGAATCTCCTCAATGTCTTCGTCTATGTTGTCTGGAATTAGACCTCTAAAAACTTCCATGAGCTGCTGTTCTTCTTCCTTATTGGGTGAACCGCTGTCATCTTCAGTTTCCATTGCTTCAGGTTCATTGTGCTCAGTTTTTACGATAACTGTTGTTTTTTCTTGGCTTTCGGGAGCTTTATTCGCATTTTTATTTTCCAGAAGCATCGATAAAGTTGGTGCTGCTTGAGAGGGACTCTGCATTATCTGAAAGAAATAAAGAAGAATATTAGACTGATGTATCTAACCAAAGTTTGGAAAATTAATATTGAGCCCATACAATGTTTAAATTTAATAAACGAATACTTGAAGAAACGTCCATAGAAACATTGTAATGAATAATTGCAGTTGTCGAAATACTGAACTAAATCTTTTCAAATACCAGTAAAATGACTTTTTTTTTGCTTGAATAAAATTAAATATACTTGAACACCGATTATTTAGAGAGATATGAAATTTTGACATAAATTCTATATTTTTTTATCATCTATCAATCAAATTTCATATTTAGAAGCTAGATACTTGATATTGCATTCATTCAATGACATTGCTATTTTAAGAGTTACTTCTTTCCAGCTATCTCTTCTTCGGCTTTAATCAGTCCTGATAGATACTTCTAAACAGTAATTTGATTTTTAAGCTAGAAAAGAGGAAGCTGCCTAAAGTACTCCAAATTCAAAGGCTCTAGGGCCCTCAAACAATGGAAGTATAGTGCTCACCAGTGGATCAAAAGATCAAGGAACGAATCAAGAATCACAACGGACAAAAAAACCGAACGGAAAGAATCAGTTGATAGAGGAAGGCAAAAGGGAAAGGTGCCTTAACATAGCTTGAGACCAGAAACAAAGAGCGGAGAAAACAAGGACCAAGAGTACCTGCTCTAATTTTGTACGGTAAGAGGCAAACCGGAAGAGAAGAAGGTGGCAGAGCTTCCCGAAGCCTTTCCCCTATATATGATGGAAAGCCCTCAAATAAAATTGCAGATGAACTCTCTCAAGGGATAGAAGTGCTCGACACGAGTTTGGAGGCGCTATCGAAGGTAACCAGAAGGCAAATGAGATTCCTCATGTAAAGCTGCACGTCCAGAGAAGAAGCCATGGAAAATACACTTCTGTCAATGGCACCAGAGGCTAATTAGAATAGATTCAGACCCAAGAATGATTTTCTAGAAGACAACCCGCCGAATTAGAAAAGTGGTACGGATGAGACACCATAACATCTAAATCATTTTCAACCCAATATAAGGCAATGACAGTATTGGAGCCTTACAGGTTAATATAAGGCAATGACAGTATCGAAGCCTCCCTGTAATTGCAACGACTTTAGCCTTATGAGTACCTTCTATGGCAATGATTTGCAGAAAGTTTTTCCGGCTCCCAACCAAAACGGTATTTGGTTAGATCTTGTGTTCACGAACGCTTATGACGAAGTAGTGGTAAGTCCAACTAATGACATAGAACATCTTTTTTGCAATAGTTTGCATCATACAACACTCTCAGTTGAACTTGCCACTCCTGATTCTACTTACTTAAGAACGTACAATAATTCAATTGTATATGACTTTCGTAATGCTAATTATGAAAGCATTCACCATTTTCTTATATTTTTAAATTGGACGAATATTCTTTCAACGTTAGACCTTGAGGAAGCCATTTCTACTTTTTACAACAAAATATTTGACGCCGTTGAGAGATATGTACCAAAGATAAAAAAGAATAAACTCTCTGAGCCATTGCTTGATAGGGACCTTAGGCATTTATGGAATCGTAGGAACAAACTTTATAAGCGGATTCAAAACAATATTGACGTTAGTTCGGCTATTCAGGAAGATTATAATGAAATTGCTATGCAGTTTTTAACAAAGTCCCACGAGGCTTATGACAACTACATTAAGACTACCGGCGAAAATATAATCCGCGACCCGAAAATTTTTTATGATTTTGTAAATTTGAAGCGAAAAACTACTGGTTATCCATCGTCGATGTTCTTTAATAATATCACTTCTTCCTCTCCCAATGAGATTTGTGATTTATTTGCAGACAGTTTTTAGACTGTTTTTAATGCATCAGACCCACCAAACTCACACATTTCTTACTCTCATTCCGCTCCAACAGCTTTAGTCAGCAACTTAGAAATTTCACGTGATGAAATACATAAAGCTATTTCGGAACTCGACTGCAACAAAGGCCCTGGACCGGATCTAATTCCTCCAACTTTCTTGCGAAAGTGTGTAGAGCAGCCTGTAACTCCCTTGCATATTTTTTTCAACAGATCACTTTCATCTGGATTTTTTCCATCCTGTAGGAAACTTTCGTATGTCATACCCATCTTCAAAAATGGTGATAGACGCTGTATCGGAAATTATTAAATGGTGTACCACAAGGTAGCCATGTTGGCCCACTCCTTTTTAATATATTTATTTCTGAGCTATCTGATGTCTTAGCAAAAATACCTCATCTACTTTACGCCGACGATCTCAAAGTGTATCATATCATTAAATCTAAATCCGATCCACTCTTTCTCCAATCTAAACTTAATTCACTTGATCATTGGTGCAATGAAAATAAGCTCTCTCTCAACATTGGTAAGTGCCAGGTTATTAGTTTTTCGCGAAAATGCACGGTTTCACATAAGACGTACTTCCTTGGCAATAATTTGTTAGCCCGAGTTGAAAACGTTGTTGACCGTGGTGTTCTCTTGGATGAGAAACTCCGCTTCACCCTGCACTACGATAAAATACTTTTCCGTGCAAACAAACAACTAGGGTTCATCAAAAGACGTTCCAAGCAATTTCGTAGCCCGTGGGTCACAAGATCCTTATACATCTCACTTGTACGCCTCATTCTCGAATATGCCTCTATCGGCTGGAATCCGGCTTTTGAAATCCACAGTAAAAGACTTGAGTCCATACTAGAGATGGGCAAAAGCGCTCATAGCTCACCACTCACCACTCACTTTTACAGTGCAGCGCCTGAAAAAAGCAAAGCATAGTCTGCGAACGAAAGCTCTCGTTTGACTAAACTTAGTCAAATGTGCAGCGAAAAGTATACTGAGAGTACGGCGCAACACTGTAAAAAAGAGTCATGAGTGGTGAGCTAAGAGCTATTTTGCCCATCTCTAGTCCATACAAAAACAGTTCTTACTTTTCACATTGAGAGAACTATACAATCCTTATATCTAATCCAAATATCTAAGAGCAGCCTTGGACAAAAAAAACTTCCCTGGATCATGTGGAAGTGACGCTTACTCGAGCTTTAGCCCGTCTGAGCAGAGCAAGAGAGTATTTGCTACTACATGATCAAGTACGCATCCATTGTGTGGAATATTGTGAAGAAATATTAGTTCTACGCCTGGGAATCTGTGGAAACATTAGTTCTACGCCTGGTTGGGCGTAGAACTAATGTTTCCATTCTTTACGGACAACTCGAAGTCAGATGCCAGATCTGGAACTAGTGTTTATCTGCATTTATCGAATGGCAGGCGAGTTTCTTCTTTTGGAGAACACGTTTCTATTTCCCAAGCAGAAATTTTCACTATCTTGAGAGTTGCCTGCTGTGCAGAAAAAAAGTGAAGAGGAAAACGTATCGTATTTGCAGTGACAGCCAAGCATGCTGCTGGCGCGACGTAGACCCCTGACTAGTTCGAAAATTAAACATAAGTGCAGGGCGCGATTGGTCTCTGTCATCAGATTCTCTGTCGCTCTAGGTAATGGGGCACTGTGTTGTTGAGCGAAATTAAATTGCTGACACCATTGCAATGCAAGGCTCCGCGTTTCCAGTACAGACCTCTGAACCCGCCTCGTTTATGCGGACCGCATCTGCCCACACAATTTTTCGGAAGTGGGTAGTCGGAATCCAGAAAGAGATGAATGTCACATTGTGGCAAATTCTTCGCTTTTATTGAAGTCGTAACAAAGTTCAAAAATCCCAGAATGTGACGGGAAAGTAACAATTTGCAGTAGGCCTTACTGCACTTTTCCTCTAAGAAGGTACCGTAGAACTGTCAAATCTACATTACAGGTAACAGAGTCGTAACTTTGTTCTCATATAGTAGCAAATTTATATATTTGTTACACTTTTATTCAATTTTGGAAGAATATTGACTTTTCTCGAAAATATGTTTTCATGTGCTTCTTCGCATTTCCTAAAATATGTATTTCATAGAAAAGAAAGCCAAAAGATATGCATTATCGTTATTTTTAAAATTTTTCAAAGGAATATCACAAAACACTAAATTTCAGTATTAATACATTTGCCATATTAGATGTTTTTGGCATTGTTAATGGGGTGTGTTTTTTTCGATTAAACTCTTTTGATTGCATCATAAAAGTGAGCCGGCATAAGTATTTTGGGTATTAGATGTCCTATACATCATACACAAGTAATATTATTAAATATTTTCATTTCTGACATGTTCTCTAAGTTGTCTAACATTTTAAATGCTGAGAAATTATTAGAAAATTTCTGAAAATTGTGAAGTATTGACATTTCCTACACCATTACAATATAAAGTGGCATAGTGGTCACAAAACGGATACATTATGATGTTAAATGAATTTTTCTGAATACATTATCTAAACTACTAACTTACTCCATTATGATATCATGTGGTATGATATCCTATTTAAGGAACACTAATTTACTTAAAATTTGAACTGTACAGAGATGAAAAAAATTATATTAAGAATTTGAAATTTGATTGATATAAAGTTAAAATAGAAATCTAAAATAGATCCATACCTGCGGCGCTGCTTCTGTTGGCACTGGACCGGTTAGTGGCTGGTTCTGGAGTAGTTGGAAACTTTGCCCTGAGCTTGATGAATTTATTGACAATACGGAGGACGTATTGCCCGTAAGCAAGTTAGTTATAGTCGGAGCAGAGGCTCGAACATTTGTAGGCGAATTCGACGTAGTCGGAGTGGTTGCTGGCGACTTAAGCAGAGATGTTAAAAGAGGGGAAGCCCCTTGCTTTGAATTACTATCATCCGTTTCGACATCTTCAGTTTTAACTACAGACAGATTCAACTGGGGCGGCTTTGACTGCGTCCCGGATACTGCTTGAAATATGCCAATTCGAGATGCCTTTTGTAATTCGGTTTTTCGCTCTTCGCGTTCCTTGAGCCATTGTTCGTGCTTCTGTTTTTCAACATGTTTTTGGTCCATTTCTTGCTCAATTTGAGCCCACATCTGTCGAAGTTGGGCTTCATCCACGGTCCCGTTTTGAATTGCAAGGATTTCTTCTCGTAATTTATTGTATTCATCATGTTCCGCCTGAATAACAGCCTTGAGTTCAGTTATCCTTTCCTGCGTTAGTTTGCGTAAAATTGATTCAGTCGGTGTTTCAGCAGTCTGAGTGTCACGTTCGCTCGTCGTACGCTTCTTCCGTTTCGGGGTTTCTACGTTTTCTAATAAGTCGCCGTACTGCACTGCACATGATTTTTGCGAAAACCAATCGGCCGGGCGATTGGCACCACAAAGCATTTTCAACGACCGACTTACAGACATCCAATTCTGATCGCCACTGCACGATACCGCAGAAGCTAGACATAATTGCTCACGAATCGTCCACTTGTCCAATGCAATTCTTTTAAGTTGTAGGCGTTCCTGAACGGATGTCATAGCTGCTTGAATTATATTTTCGCCGTCGATATAATCACACAAATTGCGAATTGTTTGACAACGTACGCGAGCTGCTGTAGTCAAACAATGGAGAGTCAAACTAGCCGGAGTCGATGGAGAAAATGTTGACGTTTCTGAAGAAACATAAGATATTGTTACAGCGGCTTCTTAAGGCGGGCTATCATTTAGCAGTTGACAATTTGAAAAAAGAATTAGCGCAAAAAATGAATGAAACATGTAAAAATTGGCGCGAAACATGCTAATAAAAGCGAAAGAGGACGCCTACCCACAACAGTGGCAAATATAACTTTTGATTTCGTTTTTAATATTTCAACGCATGTAAAATTGTCTAATTTTTAATTTGTTCGATTACTGATACATGAAAAGCCTGGCAGTATCTGGATTATGATGAATATAGAGTGCAGTCTTGAATTTCACTTTAACTACCATCCATCGCAGTGGTATTTAATGTGCTCATACTTACAAAATTGATTAGAATTAGGTATGTATCGTACTTGCTGAAAGAGGGGAAATTTTCAGTTTTCAGTAAAACGGAGTGCGGGAACAGCTTCATTGCAATTAATCGCGATTAATCGCAATTAATCGTAGTACGGGAACATAATTTATAGCTCTCTGAATAGGATTTGCTTTCATTATTTAAACTTTCGAGTTCGAATTGATAAATTACTCGTATTTCTTGTCGAAATATTTTTAGACTCTACCAAAGGTTCGGAGAATGTCTGGCCATTTAAGTTATTTGACAAGAATTTTGTAGATCAATTTTGCTCGTACAGTCAGTATATTTTTGGATATTCGGGAGAACAGCTCCACTAGCATATACCTCTGAAGTTGATGTAAGTATAGGCATTTTATAAACTATTCGGATAGCTCTAGTAATAAGTCTTCCAATAAGCTCAATGCTGCGTTTGGATATCAAGCACCACACCAAAATCCCGTATGTGATGATTAATATGATTTCAAGGCCCTCTGAAACAGGTAGGATACGTTTTGTAAAGCAGATGATATTAAGGAAAAGACAACGCGTGTGCCAAAGATTCACTGGCTGCTCTCAGCTGTGAAATATAGATGGTTCATAGACCATAATCTTATCTTTGCATCGGACGTTGTTTATTAGGTTCAGTTTAGGGTTTTTTTTAGGTTATTTTACTATCTGGAACCAATCCTAGATTTTTCATTGAACTATTATGTTCTAGCTGCACTCTTTTATTTGGATCAAAAGTAATTAAACATGTGATCTGAACTTGCACCAATTTGATGAAAGCGTGTAAAATTTCAACTTTTCCCACTTAAAGTCTAATTGGCTCTTTCATGACTGGCAGTGCTGCAAGATAATGACAGTTCTTCAAATGCGCTCCAAGTATTTTCGTGCACTTTTGACGTTTCTGCCGG
The DNA here is from genome assembly GCA_947369275.1 of Nemotelus nigrinus. Taxonomy (NCBI): domain Eukaryota; kingdom Metazoa; phylum Arthropoda; class Insecta; order Diptera; family Stratiomyidae; genus Nemotelus; species Nemotelus nigrinus. Next base: position 82,341,622 of record OX376372.1, read on the forward strand.
AATATAAAAGAAAACAATTGCAGAGAATGTCGTAAAGTGGAATTATACGATTCATAATATACAGTAAATATATTTGGAAAAAATTAGTGTAGTATGCTGCCTTCTACAGGATTATTCAAGGGAATCATTTGCCCATATTACGAGAAAGAAGGCTGCACTCGACCTTACTGCCATTTCAAACATGCGAGAAAAGGTGCCTTGAACCCGTGGAACAAGTTATTGACGTCTTCTAGATAACAATTTCTTTTCAGATGATGAAATCGCGCAAAACAAACCTGCCGTATACAACCCATCACCAACAACAGCACCTACCTTATTAACGCTATCCGAACCAGTTAAAAAGAAAATGAAATTGGAGTACGTCCCCACTAAACCATCGATTAACGACGCTCCTTCAAAATGTGACTACATTTCCGATAGTCTCGACGCACCCGTATATATCCCATCGAATTCGCTAACAACAAAAACTGTGGAAGATATACCTGATGTTGAATCGGAAAGGCTTTCTATGGAAGTTGCCGAGTTTTCAAATGATTTAGACTTTGTTAGAAGAGAGGAGGCTGAATCGCCAAAACCTGTAATTTTATCGGATATTATAACAATATCGGATGCTGAAGATGACCAAGCGACTGACGAGTTTGTAGATGCAGAAGTATTTAACAAGAATGCATCAGCCGATGTAGAACGAAAGTCTCAAGAGATTGTTAACGGTGAAAAAGAATCACCTAAAGAACGTGAACATTCGAAGGAGAAAACGCATCGTCACAGTTTGTCGCGTTCTCATTCTTCTAGTCACAAGTCCAGTCGAAGCTCATCGAAACACAAGAGTTCACGTGACAGGGACAAAACCAAAAGTAGCAAAAGCAGGGAAAGTGATAAGGAGCAGGATAAGGATAAAAGCAAATCGAAGGATCGTGAAAAAGATCATCATTCATCGAAGTCTAGTTCACACCGAAGTCATTCCAAACCTTCTAGTAGCTCTTCGAAAACTGGCTCTAGAAGCGAACATTCATCGAAATCTTCATCCAGTAAAAGTTCCTCATCCAAAACCAAGTCGAATACTTCATCATCTTCTGTTAAAAAACGATCTCGTTCGAAAGAGAGATCACTTCCGCGATCCAAATCAACGGAAGAAAAAAGGAAAAAGTCACCTCAAATAAACATTGCTGCTGTGTCGTACGATACGACGAGTGGCGAGGAGGAGGAAGATATCATGGCCCAGTGCAAAATGATATATGAAGAATTCAATTCACAGGCAGAGTCCAATTTACCAAATAAGCAATCATCGCAAGAATCAATTTCAGTCACCAAACCTGACGAAAGTTCGTACGAGTATGCCAGGGAGCGAAAAAAATGGTTAGCACATGAAAAAGCCACGACAAATAATACTTCTATCCAGCCAGTAGTAAGAAAGCCGAACCATGTTCAAAATGCAATGCAGGTAAAAATATAATTGTCCTTAATAAATTTGGTTAGTCATAGTTTTTGGTTATAGTCAATTATCCGGAGGCAAGAAGCCATACGACAAGAACAGGAAGCTGCAGTCGCAGCCCGAGCTGAAGAGGAAAAGAGACGCATAGAAGACAAGAAAAAAGAGGAGAGTCAGCTTACTCCGTTGATACCTAGAAATTACTTACAACCTCCCAAACCTACAGGTAAATCTTCAAAAAAAACAATATGGTTGGGTGTGTAAACCTCTTCCTTTTCAGCTCGATCGATTGCCCCCGCATCAAACGTGCTCGCTATAGAGCGGGCGAAAAAGAAAATCGAAGAGCTTCGAGCTCAAAAACAAATCACCCCTTGTAAAACAACATCAAAAGCTGTCGGTCGACTCGCTCATACGAATGCAGCGGCCAAAACACAATCAGTTCCGGCACCGCCCGTTCTAGAGGCGAGTTCATCGAAAATTTCTTGTAATTTAAGGACGCAGTACTATACCATGATGGTGAAACATTGCTTAAATATCTATGTCAATTGCGAAGATGCGTGGGAGAGAGTAAGCTATTTTATAAATTTAATTTTTCAAAATTTGGAATGGTTGAAGTGAATTCTTGTTAGGAATATTAATCTATGTTTCAATATGTTTTACTTCTTTCGAATGCACCATACTCAAACGCAATAGCTAAGGATGATTCTATTTTTCAGTAATTTGCTCCACTACGGTTTGTTTATGAACCAGATTTCATTCTTGAAATTATCTGTTTATGCCTACTAAATTCTCAATTGATTATTAGGTGCGTTTTTTTGACACCCGCGCAGATCAAATGCTGTTAGCATATTGCATTCAACAACAAAATCCTGCACATGTCGCTGTGGGTTTACATGTAGAGTGTGCTGATACGCTCTTAGTGTTCTGAACAGTTCGTACCACTGCTGTTTATTATTGTGAAACCGGCAGTTTTAATTGAATGAATTTGCATAGCACTCCGCAACAGTCAATTATTTTACATCAAATTTGTAGTGTGCAGGCTGTTTTTCAGTGTTTCAATGCACATTACATTGTAGATTATTTCATGTGCAAGTTTCATGCCTGATTTCAAATAAAACCCAGATAAGATTTCATTCAGGTTTTTTCTATCTGTCATTCTAATTGAACAGCCAACCGAAGCGAAAGCTCAGCGAATGCAGCAACATTATACAACAAAGCAATTTTTCTCTTGGGATATTTTTTTTTGCAACTCTACGATTACTCGGCTCTGCATGGGTGAAAAAAACGCGGCTAATATCTTCAGTTTGAATTCTTTACTATTATTTGTAAAGTTTAGTCTTTCTCACATTTGCGATTTTGTTGAATGGCCAATAACGCGTATATAAGTAAAAGGCTGGAGTTATTTTCTATTAGCTCCAGTAAAATGGTCACCCGGTGATGACTAGCATTTCATCGGTGGCACTTAAAGTAAACTTACGAAGAGCATTTATGATTTTTTTCAATTTTCTGATGGCCAGGTATTTGCTTCATATTATTTAAGTATAACCAGGCAAGAATATAATCAACATTCGCAAAAATCGTAGTTCTAAACTTCAGTCACATTTTACTCGCAGGTTACTTTAGGCTTAAACATAATTTCGGAAAGAAGCGCAACGGCTAAGCGTCGCAGCAAAGTGTTTCGTTTTATCAAAAGCGTCCTTCGCTCTTTTGTTATGAGCCATTGGTAACTGATATGAAGCGTATAATTTTCGGGTGTTTATATATCTGTTCAGTAAAAACTAGGCTTAATCGCTTAACGTAACATATCGCGAAATATCTACTCTTTGGTTCGTAAAACTCAATCATTTATTATTTGATCTGCTACCGCATAAGTGCCTTATTTGGTGCAGTCGGGTACCTTGTGATCTAACTTGATCACTTTCATGCATACCAGTCTCACCGTAGGAACTTTTTGTCAGTTTCACAAAAGTTCAAGTTTTTAAGTGAAGCATATTTTGTCTGTCGCGTTAAATTAAGAATCCTTCAAGAATGCAAAAGCAGGGGGTGAGTGTAGAAATCCACCCCAACGATAGGTAAGGGGGCGAAAATTCAATAAAAAATAGCAAAACAAACTATTACGCTACAACAGTTTTGAACGTACAAACTAGGAGATAGATATAAGGAGCCTGCTACGTAACCTGGAGAACATTAGGGCCTCAAGGGAAATAATAAGCTTCAGCAATCGAATGAATACTAAACCAATAAACAACCAATCAAAGAACAAAAGGGTGGATGGCCCATCCGCTCGCATGAAAGGGCGCAAATTGATATAGGGATGATAGTCCGGGAGCCAGCGACAGTAAAAATATGCCGATTTCATCGTCAATGAAAATATATCAGGGTCTTCAATTTGTTTGTGCTCATCACAGAAACTGACCACTTACATCGCACCTCGAGACCTTTTGTTGTCAGAAGCGTTAACAACATGTAATAAACAGTACGCAAAAAAACTCTTATCATCGCCATTGATATTTTGAGGGGCCACCAATTGACATCAGACGATGTCAAAAAACGACCACTTACATTTGTTTGGCGGGACAATCAACCACTTACAAGCGCGCAAAAGTGCAACATTTTTTTCAAAAATTGACTTTTTTCATCGTTGCTCAAATTCTACTTGTTTACATACGACTATATTACACATGTAAAAATACTGTGCTTACAATCGATTCGCGGGACAAACCTACTTTAAGCGATCATGCCATGTTTTGTGAAGCAGAACATTACTTCAATAATCAATTTATACACGAAAACAAAATTTGAGAAAATGAGTATGAAATTGGTAAAAAAGTAGATATTTACCAAATTTATTCGTGACTTAGTAAAATTTTCATATACTAATTTTCATCGCTTTCATCGGAAGAATCTGGATCGTACTCGGAATCTCTTAGGTCCGGCAGACAGAAAACTCGTGTTTTCTACCACTGGCAGATAAAATATTGTATGCACTTTGAATATTTTACTATTATTGTAATTGCTATTGTGTACCTGGCAAAGTTTCGCCGTCTGGATTTTTTTCTTCACCTTCCTTCTTGAGTACAATGTCTTCGACGATGTTTGGCAACTGTTCGCGCTGAAACTATTTGAAGTCAAATTTGTCTCCATTTGTTTGCCACCCACAGTCCTCTGGTGCCAAATCCGTGATATTTTGTGAGTAGGAGTTGCTCCTTATTTTGCCGATATAAGCGGACCTAAAAGTATACTGAACGATTCCCGATTTGCATGGAGGAAGGCTCGATCCATCGAAGTTTCTAACATTGATGTTGACTGTTTGCTCGTTTTCTTTGCATTTGTAGGCCTTTAAAAACGTTTCTAATCGCACCTTATTAACTTTCGTTGTTTTTTCCTGTCGTACATGTGACAAACATATTTCTCTACAATCGACAATATCGCCGCAAAATCGCAATGGGGGTACTTTGACATATCTGAAAAAGCTCTCAAGTACTCTTCGCTGCTCCGCAAAATATTTAATCGTTTCACTTCCCCTTTTCTGTACAAAGCAGGATTAAAGTCGCATCCTGTGAAGGCATTCAACCTTGGAAGTGCCAAACACAACTCTGTTACTCAGTTACGTTGATGAACCTTTCATTATTTTTTTACGCCAACGTGAAACCAGATTTTAACGTTCTCCCAGACGCGTTGCTTGTTACCAAGCATTATAACCAAAATATCGGTATCTGAGCATCGAATGACGATGTTAGATTTGTCCTTGATTTTACACGCGTGAAAAATGATTTTTGTGCCAGATTCCTCGTGTAATGGACACGACAAGCGTGTGTGAGACCATCCAAATATATTTAACAGCACGTGCGCGCCTTCGAACGTTCAAACTGCAAGTGAGTGACTCTTGCAGCAGCGACTTTGATGATCGCTTAAAGTAGGTTTGTCCTGCGAATCGACTGTAAGTACAGTATTTTTATATGTGCAACATGGACCTCTGTAACCATGTCCAATTTCAGCAGCGATGAAATAAGTTAATTTTTGAAATTTTTTTGCACGTTTGCGCGCCTGTAAGTGGTTGATTGTCCCGCCAAACAAATGTAAGTGGTCGTTTTTCGACCATGTCTGATATCAATTGACAACTCCTCCAAATATGAACGACGATTATATGAGGTTTTTTTCTATTGTTTATTACATATTGTTGATGCTCTCAGTAAACGTTGTCCCGCTAACTGGTTGTAAGTGGTCGATTTTCGTTACTAACTAGACCTTATTGAGGATAATTACATACTTTGATCGACGATGAAATGAGTCACCAAAATATGTCGCTGGCTCCCGGACTATGACTAGATAGATTGCGGAGTAAAGGTAGCGATCGTAGAATTCAGGTGCAAAATAACCAACTGCAAGAGAGAATTATCTACAACACGTTTAAGAAATGGAACACTAAGAGGGACAGCATTAAGATCGTATTGAATAGCCATGGCTCCATTGAATCTAATGTTTAGCAGCACATTACATTTTTCTCTTTCTTAAAGCAGTCATCTAGTGTGTCAGAAAATAAAAATCGATTTTTTTTTGTTTTTTCATAAATAACATCTTAAACATGTACAGAAGACGTGGGTAAAAGGATTTTTCGAAATTTGAAGGCATTGAAAAGTTGCAGCCGTAAACCGTAGGAAGTATACAGTGTCACCATTGGAGGTTTTCGTAAACCGTAGGAGTTATATGCTTACTTTCGCATCTAATATTTTCGAGCGCAGCTCCTTACCTGGCTATTTTGTGTAACTAAATTGTACTTATTGTACACAGTACTAATTGTCAACTAACGGGTTCCTAGAACTGTTCACAAACTCAATAATCTGGACTTTCGCTCCGATGCATCTTCATTCTGGTGCAAAAGTCCTCGAAGTCGCCACATTTCTTGCTGTGTTAATCTTCAACGAAGGATTCGAACCTATCTTAAAGGTGATGGAAGTCATGGAGGTAAATATTGGCCTAAATGCCCAAGCTTTCGTTCATCAACGTAACGATTCTCGCATCGACCGCTCAGAGAGACGCTTGAGCGATTTCGCCAAACAAGCCCGGATACCCAACAAAGAAGAGAAAACGGCCTTACATGACTTCTTTGAAGAAGAAAAAGGTGTACTCTGTGGTCCAGTCATAGCAGATTGATCGTGAGACGAATTTTTTATCATGAATTATATACAACAACTTTCAAACGCGTTTTTCTCAAAACACGATTTTTTCAAACTGCTGCCATGATATCTCAAAAACTATTTGATTGATTCTGCTCAAATTCATACATCATTTTAAGTACATAAATAACTACAAAATGAACTAAAATAATTAAGACTGGTTCATTACTTTTCATTTTACAAGCTAAACAGACCCAAAAAAAAAATCACGAAAAATTTATTTTATTTTTCTAAAGCGGTAAAAAAATATTAGTTTTTGGAATTCTAACTTAATTTTACTTCACTTAATTTCACTTCACTCACAATCAAAACTGCGTTAGATTTTTTGATTTCAGATAAACAGAGCGGCCGGAATTATATATGTGTTCTTCTTGGGCGGCGTATCTCCGACTACTTTGTATATATTTACTTCAAAAAATGCACGAAGTTTGTCTAAATAGTCATAAAAATGATATATAATTTATGAACTATTTTATTTCAATGGTTTGTCAAAAACAAATTCCCCAAAAAAGCATTAAAAAACGGCCTTCACACTAGACGACCGACTTAAGTAAAAAAAAGTCACAAAATAAATAAAACACAAACTCGCCATAAAATAATGCATATAACAATCACTGCCAACAAAAAAAAATCGTTTAAAAAACGCAAATGCAATGTATATATATATATATATATATATATATATATATATATATATATATATATATATATATATATATATATATATATATATATACATATATATATATATATATATATATATATATATATATATATATATATATATATACATATATATATATATATATATATATATATATATACATATATATATATATATATATATATATATATATATATATATATATATATACATATATATATATATATATATATATATATATATATATATACATATATATATATATATATATATATATATATATATATATATATATATATATATATATATATATATACATATATATATATATATATATATATATATATATATACATATATATATATATATATATATATATATATATATATACATATATATATATATATATATATATATATATATATATATATATATATATATATATATATATATATATATATATATATACATATATATATATATGTAATATAATAGTATAATTATATATATATATATAAATATTAAAATAAAAAATAAAATTCAAGGATAATAAAGATATAGAAATCTCACCACCTCCTGATGACTTTACCGTTGCGCTGAAATTCTGGCTGAAATTCAATATTACTAGAATTTTTCCAGAGCTAGGCAAACAATTCACCACACAGTACGTCAATTAGTGTTTAAAAAATATTGTTGCTTCGATGGATTACAAAAGATGGATAATTTCACTATACAGAAGAAATTTGAATCAATTCAACAGTAGTAGCAATGATATGTAATGTTTTTCTTGTTGTTGTTCAATCGGATATGTAGGTGATTATTTATTTTGACACTAAGATTCTGTTATGTAAGAAAAAATTATTCAATCTTTTGCGAAGGTATCCTGGTTTCTAGCTTATTCTGCTGATAGTATTGCGCTGGTAGTATTTTGCGCTGTCTAGCAAAAACTCCATAGAACTGAAAGCAAGTTTAACCAGCGGAATCGCCATACACATCGAAATTAGCTCGAAATTATGACTGATCGAGAGCAATCACATGTGAAAAATTCGAACGAGGAAGCCCCACACTCGACAATTATAACGGTGTTTCTGCAGCACGGACATCGCAAATTTTAACTTGGGACCAATCCACAAACTAACAAAGTGTAGACAGACCGTGACCTTCAAGGACTATGAAAATTCTCACATCGAAATTTCGCCACTGCAATATAACTGATCGTTTACCAGTAAGGATTCAGAAATATTTACATGTCTTCAAAGCAGGTCTTCAAAGATTTGAATTCTGGCTTCACTAAAGAAAACTCATCTTCAACGAAAGCAACTCAAAGTACACGTATTTCATCAAATGCATAAAGTTCCTATAGTTCTCCAACTCACAAATGAAAGTGTACGCCGGTTTGAAGGTGTATGTTTCATTTGAGTATAGACGAAAAATGGAATGCGCATACCACATAAATAATATTGGATGTAAAGTAGCGCCCATGACTGTGGCGTTAAAAATATATAGTGCAACGTAAATTTTGCCGGCAGATTGAGCAGTGGCAACTAGAGTAATGTTTAATTTACCAAGCTTACGTTAAGGGGTTACATGGGTTTCAGAGAATAAAAAAAACGCCATTTTTAAATGTTTCAAAAATAAAAAATAATGTATTAAATTATTATAAGTTATTGTTAACAACTAAAGTAACTCTTGAACTATATGTAAAAAAAATTTTAGACAAAAATATTGATAATACGCCCTTTGGCAGCTATTTTACGAAAAGGCTCGAAAAATGCGGTGCCAACGATATCTTGAGCTGCATTCATCTGAAACAAAAAAATCAAATTGTTTCTGTTAGAGTATGAGTTTGACTTGTACTTGAACGAAGGATTTGTAAAAATATTGAAATCTGAACTTTTGGCAACGTCGCGAGTAAAAAATTTAATTTTTGACCCAAAAATTCAATAAATAATGACATGTGTATTAAATTCCAATGAACGAAACACAATATCCTTCGTTCAAGTACAAGAAAATACTATTTAAAAGAAGTGTGCAAAATTTGGTTAAGATTGGTGCATTAGTTTTTGAGTTATCGTTGGCACCGACTTGAAATATACCGTTTCGAAAAAAAGGCGTTTAAAGTTTAAAGTAAGAATAAAACAATTTTTTTTTTAACTTACATAGAATCATCGATACCAGGCCCATACAATAATTGCCCTTCTTCATTGGTTATGTCCAAAGCCTGTACAGAATAATATATCTAAATTCAGTATTTCATTACCCTACCATTATTATTTTCACTCCTCGATAGAAAAGAAAGTGAAAGAAGTTGCGTGAAATGATAAATATTACTTACACAGGTGGGATAGATCAAAGTGGGGAAATCGCTCTCCCTTCTAATATATAGCTCGGATCGACTTCAAATTTTCAGAGAGTACTTTCAATGAGTTGTTCTTTAAGAAAAAACAAAGAAAAAAAATCGATTTTTTCATCATTCCAAACCCATGTAACCCCTTAATGTCGGTGGTACACGCAACATCTTTACGTACGAAATTTTTAATATGGAAAGAATCAAGTATGCTTTCAAAATATTGAAGGGTCAATAAAGTAAGAGTATTAACAAACATCTTACTCACAATTCTCAAAATTTAGTTGTTTATGCTAAGTTCAATCCTTTTCCAAAGAACTGGGTTGGCTTCTATCATAAGGTATTAGCCATCGCCATCGGATAGTAATATATGCTTTTTCAGAATTTAGCTATAAAACGAGTTCTGTGACAAATATCAAGATGAGACATACTAATAACAAGTAATTGTTAATATGTGGAGGTGTTCATTTCCTTATATCCATCCTATGAATTGTCAGAGAAGTACAAATGACAAATCGAAATAATTTGATACAGTAATATGCACGTGAATCGTGCGTATTGTATAATGGAAAGGGTGGGAGGAAGCAGGGACCTAAATAATTGGTATTTTTACTAATTTTTATATAATTAAATTAAATTTACTAAAACGAAAAGCCCGCTGTATTTTAAGACAAAAAAAAAATGATATCCAAAATTTTTTTTAAATAACGAAGAATATTCAAATAGAAGCTTCGTCATATTATCATAAACCCATAAAAATCTAATCGTAGTTACTAAAATTTATCTTTCAACTATCATGTCAGGATTATTTCAATTAATGTCGCGAGTGAACAAAAGCAGTCAAAATTCTTGAGAATAGGGGCACAGGATATGTAAAATTTTGTGGATTGTTTTTCTTACCTTTACTTTTTATTTATTTTTTAAGTATTACGCGAATGAAAATGTATAACAAATTTTATTCGTTAAATGTGGTCTTGAAGTCGGTCGAACCTCTGGTAAGTTTTGGTGTTCGCACTACGCTAAAATGCATGTCCTTTATAGTTAACAGTGCAGAATTTCGACTAGACTCTTTGATTGCTATCTTATCGATTGCACTGCAAAATTAGTCTTATTTGCATATCCCTTTAAGACGACAGTACTTCAACAACTGTAATTTTGTTAACGGCACACTTACTCAATAGCCACAAGAGTTGACGGTACTACTATTGCAGGATGGTACCATTCATGATTGCTACATCATCCTAAACCATTTTTTCCAACGCGAGTTAAAGAGGACGTAGGCCTCCTTGTCGTGGTCGATTGTTGATATTTATTTACCTCAATAATAACAATGAAGTAGCCTGCCTGATCGGTAAAATTAGATGCAGCAAGACGGTTCCCTGGTGGAAGCAGTACCAAGAATCTCCTCAATCGAAGTTATAGGAGCAACACTGAGAATGACTGAATCGCCAACAGACCTTCGCAGAGAATCTATAAGAATCTGGTGCGAACTTCCAAGAGGGAATCAATCAGATCGCATCTGTGCCTCAACCGCTTGCGCTTCGCAGCAGTAGGAAGTGTTGTTACACCGCTAGATCTGTGGTCATCAGCGAAAAGGTCAGAGATGCATTCATGTCATTTGAAAATGTAAATCGCCGGCCTGGATGGCATCTATAGGGTTATGCTAACGGAGAAAATTGACTAACTACTTGGAGGCGGACTTAAAAGAAATCGTTTGGGCACGACTAGCCATGGTGCACGTTTTATACCTAAAAGGGGGAGAGGATTATTCAGATCCAAGGAACTTCAGACCGATCAGCTTAACTTCAACCCTTCTAATGATGAGCAACATGCGCATCAGCAAGGAAAATCATGCTTCAATAAAAAGTATGCAATAGGGATATTTCTGTACATTGAAGAGGCCTTCGACTGTGTGTGCTTTGAGGAGCTATGTGAAGCTACGAAGGAGATTGTTGCTATCGGAAGCTGGAGCTGACTGCTATTTGAGAACGGAGGAAACAAATGGATGCTCTATAAGGGTGTCCTATCGCCACTCCTGTTAAATGAATTGCAACAGGAACTACTGAACGTGCAAGCTTATGCTGATGAAGTGGCGACACCAGTACTAGTCAGTAAGGATCTGAGTGTGGTATGTAGAAATACACAACGGGATTGGATTTAATTTACAGTTGTTCTTCGAGGCACGGCCTAGCAGTGAATTCTGATAAAACAAAACTTGTTTCGTTTATCAGTAAAAAACTGGAAGGTCTCCTAAATTGAAGGGTGCATCTCTTCAACTTTCAAATGTAGTCAAATATCTATGAGTAATCTTGGACAAAAAACAAGAGTATAGGGTGCATTTGAACTCTTTTGTCCGGTTCAATAAAGTTCATTTGCCCTTTGCAACGGGTCACTGTGTGCTGAGCAAAATGAAATTGCTGATGTCATTGAATTCTACTGGGCGTTCTAAGCACAATGGGTATTTTGTCTTGAGCGCTTAGAGGTGCCAGGTACCTCTCTCCCAACCGAAGCACACATGCACACAAGGCTCTAAATGTCAATTTGGCTTCGCATCTTCTAATTAGTTTGGCTGGACTGTCGAACTCCTGGCCGCGTAAAGTTGGACCTGGCTACGTTATCATAAGCCTCGAGACTCGATCTTCGAGCTTACGAATAGCAAAAAATAATTTTGGATTTAACTAAGTTTTCATCTGATGCATAAAGTGTCACACCAAATAACAGTATAACGACACTTTGTAAATGACGATAAATCACAGTCTTATAGTATCTCCTCATATTAATTCTAACACTTCCTCAAAGTTCCTTCCAATTGACTTTTGTGAATTCCTAAAATACAATGCATGTTTTAAGTGTAAAATAAATTTTAATAAACCCACACTTGAAGCATCAGATGATCTTGTGCCAAAAAATAGACCTACTAAAAAAAATTCATTCGCTATAAAACTCTCATCGAGCAAATATTAATCTAATCATCTCTATCCTGTTGTATCTGTTTCAAAACTGACACAAAAAGCAAAAGTATTCGAAGAGAATATTCCGCAGATGGATTGGCATGCTGTACATTTCAATAGATAAAAAGTGGGTAAATTATTATGAATATAGGTCCACAATGATTTTACATACTTAATAATAATACTGTGAGCATGCCAAAATGTATGACTTACCTAAGTTGTCTTGATCTTCAAGCTATTTTCTGAATTATGTTATCATATTTGCTACCGTTATTTTCTTTAGATGGTGTTTTGTTATCACTTAATCTTACCATCCAAACTCAATCTATAAAACTCTGGATTCATGACACAATTTCCAGCAAATTACCTCCTTGACTTTAGGAAATTCATATTGTCGGTCCGATTCCGGTGCCACTATTTTGAGCATTTGGCGCTCTATCTAATCAATAGTTAAGTTCGTCGGCATGCACCAAAGGCTTTACATACTTCAGTATGTTAATAGGCTTGAAAGCAGTGGGTGACGTAGAGCCCGACATGTGTGGCACCACAAGACAAGTGGCACCACATATCGTCCGAATCAAATGACTTAAAGTAAAGTTGCAAATTAACTGTTGCGTGAGGTTCACCTTAATTTTTTTGAAAATAAGGATTGATGGTACCAGCAGCGTAACTAATGCACCAAACAGTAAATGACGAGTAAACACTTGTCAGTGTTTCATCAGTTTCTTGTAAATTTGTCTACCTGTGGAAATGGGAACTTCGCTTTTTCGAAAGCCTTTTGAGCCAAACGGGAGCTTCCTCACTAAATCCGATCTTTCGATAAAAATTAGAAACGTCTGGAACTGGATAAATACTTCGGACATCTGACTAATGATTGTATTGCTATTGAACAAGATGAAACGTAATGAAATGAATTGAATGAACTAGAAAAAGTCTTGAAAAGGTCTAAAGAAGGTTAAAACTTTAAAAATCTTGCATGCCCGAGTGGGTAGGGCGCGAATCCTATGAAAGATCAAATTACGATCATCACCCGGACTCTGAGTTGACCTCTGACTATGAGTAGATACCTGAGTCAAATCAGGAGTAGTAAAGTCAATCGTGGAATTAATCACTCTATACTTGCATGCATTGACTGTGAATGACGTTTTTACCAACTTTGATTCCTGAACCTGCAAGTGGCTGCAGACGGATTACTTTACTCTAGATTCATATCGCACATGAAATTGATTAACAAAATTAGGCTTATGGGATCTATTTTATATTGTTTATAGTATAATATATCAAATAATATGCTGCCCGCTATGAAATAAATAATTATACTCTTGCGTATATTACGCTATTTAACATAAGCGTATTCATATGTGCATTTGTACCGTAAAACATGCGCATAATATTGTCAACTACATCTTTTTACACCTATCTTTCTATTGTTTGATTGAAAATTGAAGATAACACATTTTTGAGTAATTAGTCTGAATATGCCTTCCGTGCATCTACTAAAGTAAACGCAATTTATTCCAGGCGCAGACAGAAGAACTTGCAGTATTCAAAAAATGCAGTACCCCCGTCATTTACAAAAGTAGTGCCCTCTTAACTATAAATAAGTTAAGGAAAGAATCAATCGGTATTTTCAACATTTGTAAATTTATCTTAATAAAATAATAATAAATGAAACCTCTTGCAGATGCTGGCAATATTAATACAGAGAAGAACAAAACGGTATCTCATGAAGTTATACTTGCAGGCAAACTGGGGCAAAGTAATGCCTATAGTTTAGGCATGAGGTATAGTTTGTGTAGTTTTCACAAATCACGATATCTTCAAATTTCTTTTGTTTATAGAAAACCGGTTGAAATATCAACCTCCTCCGAACCTATAGATAGACTTCCAGGATCGAAAGCGTACGATTTAGTACGCGAATGTTGTATTAATGAAGAACAATTAGTATCTAACGGATATCCACGTCCGGGGCCGAAACCCGGAACAGCAATTATTAAACCAACCAGGGTAAAGCTAAAGCCACCTAACGTAAATGAGCGATATTGCAGTCGATGTTCAAAACTTTTCGATTTATCGATATATGAAGTTGCACCGAAAGATGAGTGTAATTACCATCCGAAAAGCACTGGCTATCGAAGGGGTAAACTATTATTCTTATTTGTTTGAACATATATTTACAAAGTATTTATTTATAATTGAAGGGTTCGCTGATAATTTGCATCGTTGCTGTCAGCAGCCTGCGGGGACCCCTGGCTGCACCTATGCTGATTATCACATTTCCGACTACGTTGATTATGATAACCTAACTGGTTTTGTAAAAACAATTGAAGTAGACGAATCTTATGTACCTACTCGTAAGGACATTTTTGCTTTGGATTGCGAAATGTGCTACACTACCGCCGGAATGGAATTGACTCGAGTTACAGTGGTCGATATGAATGCCAAAACCGTTTATGATGCCTTAGTTAAGCCTGACAATAAAATAGTAGATTACAATACAACGTAAGTAAGCCCTTTGTCTGTAACGAAAATTGAATTTTTGCAATTAATTAAATTGTAGATATTCTGGTATAACGGAAGAAATGCTTAGGGACGAAAAGAGAACTCTTCGGGATATTCAAGCCGTAATACTCTCCATGTTTCACTCGAAAACAATTCTGATCGGACATAGCTTAGAATCGGACTTAAAAGCGTTGAAACTGATCCACGACTTAGTTGTGGATACATCAGTATTATTTCCACATAAAATGGGCCCTCCGAAAAAGAGAGCACTAAAAACGCTTTGTACCGAATATCTAAAAAGGATTATCCAAGAGAATGGTTTGTCTACTCGAAAGTGTGTAGAAAACGAAATTAAATAATTTTTAAAATTTTTTCAGAACACGGACATGACAGTGCAGAAGACGCCGAAGTATGTATACAATTAGTTAAGTACTATTTGCGCAATCGAATAGTGTAAGGGGCAGTTCATTGAAAAAAATACTCGTGGAAAGTCGAGATTGAACTTAAAGAATACAAAATGCACATTTTTGTTATTTGCTGTTCTGTCCAAATTTTATTTACCGCTTAAAATAAAAAGTCAAGACGATATTAAGGACATAATGAAATAATGGTTTTATTGGAGAGTAACATGTTTATTTGTAATTGTGTAGTTTGTTGTAATTTATTGGGAAAAATATGAACTTTTCGTTCAAATAAGCTCTCACTTCTTGCGAATAATGTAGTGGCGCACCATCGTGCATAAAGTACATATCCCTTCTCAAGGAGAGAGGAATATTATCGTCCAACATATCTTCTAGTTCAGATTCACTAAAGAAAGATTCACTATTGGGATTTCGAAGGGAATTTGAAGCCCAATTGGCAAATTATGTGTATTAAAAACACCATCTTTACTAAATGTGGCTTCATCTGTAAATAGTACTTTTGCTGTTATTTTCAGCCTCTGCTGACGCAGCCAGTGGCAAAATTGAAGTCGCCGTGCAGTATCTCCAGCTTGTAATGCTTGTACCACTGCATAATGGTACGAATACAGCTAACTATCATGAAAAGTACGCCAAACCCTCGATTGAGATATTCCATCTCTTCGCGCTATTCTCCTGGTGCTGGTGTTCGGATTTGCATTTACCATCCGCAATATTTCGTCTTCTACGTCTTGATGTGTTCTTGATGCTCCTTGATCCAACCCAATAGAAGCGAATGTCCCACGTTCCCTTCAGCGAATATCTATATTCTCAAAAGTTCTGTGGTGAGGGATTTTCCCATTTGGAAAATCTTTCCTGATATAGCCGTCTAGCAAGCCCACTGTCTTTTTGAGCTTCGCCATAAATCAAATGAACATTTGCATATTCTTCATTTGAAAAAGACAGAATGAAAGCTAGAAAAGTCGTTATTAGTTCCTGAATTTCTAAGAGGTGATATAACAGCTTGTGAAAGATTTGGATAAATTACCTTTACTTGAAAATTATAAGACTGAATCACACAGCATTCAATTATTCAGATTCAATTTTTCCTAGATCTCGAAACCAAATATGTCCATCAGTCTAATTGTAACGTAACTTTAACCTCTTATTTATACTCTATGGTTTAAAAGCTTCTATTTAATGCTTTTTTTAGGCTAAGGTCTAAGAGGTCTCCGTCTGTATGGTGACTCAGAAGATAAAATTTTTGGTCTCCTTGAATACATATAATGACCTCATGTAGAAAATCTGTTGCAGGTAGCGGGATGAAGCTTTTTGCGAATAAAAGTCCACATAAAGAGCATTGTTAAAAAGAAATAGAATTACATTCTGCAGAAATAAATTTCAAAGATACATGGGTGCATTGTTTGAAATTTTAATGCAAAAAGATAAATTTTAGAAAGTTATTAATTTTTCCAAGAATTATTTGCAAATAATAAAAAATGAGGTCTCATTTGAAAGGTAATTATAATACCTTTTAAACAAGATAAAAATATTTAGAATCCACAGGGTTGTTCAAAAGTGTTCAAAAGTGAAAAGCAATCATTTTCACCAGGATACTTTCAAAGTCGACAAATCTTTCAAGGGCAATAGCTCGTAATGGGGTCATCCTAGGGGGAGGGGTATGTGGAACAATTTTTTATCAGCTCGCCTCAAAGAGTCACGTGGTATACCCCAAAGCATCTTGACCTGAATCACCCTGTATATGAAACTAAGTGTAATTCAATTCCTTTCGAATTAAATTAAATATTTGCCTCGTCTGAATAATCGACTTTGGTGTGGATATTACGTGGCCACATTGGATATTGTTTTCTTAAAATTCTCGGATGTATTGTTTCGCAATTTCTCTCGAAGGATGTGTTGAAAAAGATATGAAGTGAAGGAATCAAAAGAACCAGGCAAAAAAGAAGAATAGAAACAACTTAAAGAAAACTGTTCGATGGGCTTTTGAAACCTTCCGAGTATACGACGTACACACTTGCATTGTAGTGGTTTCTGCAGCGGCAGTGAGAATCATGTTGTGCAATATGCAGAGCCGTCTGAAAATTATTAGCAACTTAAAGAAAGGTACCTGGAGCAGAAACGACGTAGACTTTGACTCCAAGGAATTGTGGACGGAGAAAATTGAATATTTGACCGATAAGTTTGATGGAATATCATATGAGATTTAAACTTTGGCCTAAGTATATGTTTATACTAGATGGCATGTAAAATTGAAGAAAACTAGTACAAAAGCACATATGTAGGTCTGTTTAAATTAGTTGGTAACGTGAATATTGCTCGAATACATACGTATGTTTTACTACGAACTTTTAAACCTCGAGTTGATTAATGTCCTGATTATATTCCATAATTATGAATGTGAAGAATAGTCAGTAGGTAGAGCATCAGCTGGTAGCATGAAATGAAGCCTGCCTGAAAAAAATGTAAATGTAATCTATTTCTAACCATAGGCTAGCTGATCCTTGCATATTCATTGGGCACCTGGATACTTAGTTAGAGAAATTACGAACTATTATTCGTTTTCGAAAGGAGAATCTTCCTACAGATGTTTGGCCGTAGGCGTGAAAACGGACGATTTGTGAGCAATGTCGAAATGTGAGCAATATCCTGACAGCCATTTATAAAAATGGGACCAATACGCTACGGTAAAGTAAACTTGAAGCTCGTATGAGTGAGGAAGTTAGCTGGAAAGAACATCGGAAAGATATGCCAAGGTAGGCGATTTCTTTGGTGGAGCTAGAGTGTGCAGCAGGACGCTAAAGAATTGCAGAACATATCGAGTTCCATGTGAAGGCGCAAAACTGGTTACTATGCATTGCATTAGATCCAGAACAAATTATCGACGGTTGTGCCATTGATGACGATACTTTTCCGTATGACACGCTTAGATATTTCACTAATTGAAGACAAGAGACTAGTTGGTCAACAGGTTTTGTGGAGAAACACCCCCTGTGGATCCGGAAACACCCCCTGTGGATCCGCCACTGGCTTCTTCCGATATTACTTTTTGGAGAATCAGTTCGGCCAGTACTATGGTTGTTGAGACACCATTTCTGAATTTCACAAAAGTTTCTTTACCAGTGAAGTCGTGTTCCCAGTCATTGCAACTGCAGGTCAAATGTGTGAGCCAAGGTCAAAAGA
Source organism: Nemotelus nigrinus (assembly GCA_947369275.1). Lineage (NCBI taxonomy): Eukaryota > Metazoa > Arthropoda > Insecta > Diptera > Stratiomyidae > Nemotelus > Nemotelus nigrinus. The sequence goes on from OX376372.1 coordinate 82,360,291, forward strand.
TCGGCATCATTTACCGTTATGTCTTTGAAGACTTGTTCATTGGCTGTATTTTCAAAGTGCCACTAGTGTTTCATTTCCTATACATATGCATTTCCACTATGCATATGATTCCTTCAATACTGTATTGAAAATCCGCAGATATTTCTTAATATATCCGCACATATGTACATATATTATTGACACACTATTGAATTTTACTGCTGGGAAAATCAAAAATTACTACTAATTATTGTAATAGCTCTGCATTTGATTCCACATAAATATTGGTGGATCAATAGCACTGGGTTGGATTGATAAATTCACAATAAAAAGTCAGAGCCAATAATTTATGGAAACATAATATGTAATGCAATGTATGGGCATGTAGTTTCATATAGTGGGATTCCATGAGAACAACATGGAATCCACAAAAACAAAACTCCACTACACGAAATCCATATATTTTGAAAAATTCACAATTTCGACAACCCATATTTTGAGTATCCATATTCATAAAATCTGCAAATACGAACGAAATACACTTGCAAAAATCCAATATAATTTTGTAATTAATTCAATTATTTGTTATCAAATTTATGTTTGAAGGCAACGAAAATACTAACAGTTTCTGATCAGAGCGAAATAGACGTTACAACTATCACTTTCATTATAAAAATAAAAAGCTAGAATTTCGTTGCTGGCATCGTCCATTGTGGACAATGGAGTGTATTCTTTAGCCAGATAAATTTCAAAGGAGATGATAATGGCTTAAACCACATTCAGCAGAATTGAAGCTGGTGAAAATGCACCAATTATAAAACGAAAAAATATTCGTTACAAAAAAATTAAGCGGCTACTAAAAAAGAGAGCTACAACTCCGGAATTAGACTTTTTAAAAAGTATTGCCTATAAAACTAAGGTATTGTGCTAGCATTATGATAGAGATAATAAAAAACACATTTGAAGATTTTAGGTATAAAGTATTTACTCTCACAACTGAAGCACATTTTAGCATAAGCGTGAAATATTTCGGAGCGGCTCCGAAATATTTCACGCATACGCTAAAATGTACTTCAATTTATGGATTTCGTGTTTATGGATTCTGAAATTTTGTATTCTGTAATTGTAGATTCTGTTTATATGGTTTTTGTTTTAATGGACTTTGAAATGTGGATTTTGGTTTGTTGGTTCTGGTTTTGTGGAAATCATGGGTAACCCACTTTTTTATGTATACATTATAGAGAGTAGTAGCGAGGTAGGCCAAATTTCTAGTGCAAATGGAACACATTAGTAATCAAACGTTTTGTGTAAAGTTCATTAAAAACATGTATGAATTTAAATCACAACTTTTCATCAGCACCATTTCATTACTTATTCAAAATGTGCTGCAAATTAATAAAAAAAAAATAAGTCTAGAAGAAAAACACTTCGATTTGCTACAAATTCAAATTCCTATTATAAGCAGATAGCCATGAAAGTGCATAGGTGTATGCACAAGCATAGGTGTAGTCTCAAATGCTCTCCATAAAGTAGTTTTTACTTCGACCTAACCAAGAAAATCAAGAACCTACGATTAAAGACTACAAATTTAAGCGAAGTGAATCTCGCACTATCCATTTATCTTGTAGCTTGAAAGTACCATTTATTTTCCGTCACGGTGGTTTGTTATCAACCCTGTAGCTATTTCTGCTAGAGGAGTTGCAAGCTGGATTGCGAGTTTTGATTCCGAATGCATCTATCTATCCGATCTATGTCTCAGGCCAATACCGTTTCTCTTTAAATTCGTTTTGCATTCAATTATGATTTCGCTTGGAGCACGTAGACTTTACAGCATCCCATTTTCCGCTATGTCGAACTCAATAGAAGATTTTCTTCTGCAAATTGAATTGATCAGAAGATGAGTTTTCTTTTCATGTGAAGAAAAGACGACACAAAGCAATCGCTCAATATGCGGATGTATCCTTCAATAAGTACATACAAAATTTGTTTCAAAGGTAATCGTTGGAATTTCAGATAAAAGGGCGCTTCAATGTCATTCTCATCACAGACCTTGATTGATAGCAGTGATGTGTTTGAGAAAGTACGGAAAATTATTTATGTGCTGCCGCCTTGAATCATTAGCATATAGAAATGTAAGGAAAGTTGTTGTATTTTCAATTGTGCTATAAATTGTTATACGTTGTATTGTATAATATTACATGTGTACAAGTATAGTGTGACGTCTGCAATACATTTACGAGGTTGAGCGTTTTTTTCATTGGTGTTCTGTGTGTGTACCTTTTATCTACATGTGTTTTTAAATTTCTATCAGTATCCCTTCCGTGCATTCCTGGTACACAGTTAAAATAATTTAAAGCGAGAACAGTTTTTTTTGTTGCAAAAAATTATAGTTCATTAATAACATTAAATCTTGTAGAAAATTGCTGCTATACATGGAAGGTTAGAATACCTTTAGGTAACGAAATTTCCGCTGATTTTCGTCTTGTGTTTCTTTCAAATTGAAAGAGAATACGTATCATGAATGGTATGTTATTATTTAAAACCTTGCAAACTAGAAAATCAAAAATTTTAAAGAAAAATGTCGAATATCCAGAAAAATCTCCCAAACAATTATTTTCATGAAATTTGGGCTGCGAATGTTGACCCCAAACCGCATCTTCTAATAATTCAATTTTCAAGATTTTAAATTACACTAAAAACAATGGCTGTATGTTATTATTGTAAATTATATTAAAGATTAATGTAAGATTTGCTACTGATTAATAAAAAAGCCAAGAACAATAAACATTCCCATACTTTAACCAAAAAATTGCAAAAACATTGCATGAAAATAAATATGCAGCTTTCAAATATTCTAACTATCCGAAATATTATCTCTTCTAAAACAAATAATGAAACGAATTCTTACAATAGATCAATCGTTCAGGATATTATCAGACCATCATGACATTTATTTATGCAAATTGTAAAAAATTGGCTCAAATGTGTTTAGCTCCATAGCTGACGACAACATTCTGTTAATGGAAGTGCTTTGAGTAATTGTACCTTAAAGCTATTTATGCATAATTACGCAGTAAATAAAAGCAATACTCAAGTTTATAATTCCAAATTTTTCACATAATTCACTCTTCTTTATTTTTTCAAAGAATATCAGAAAAAACTTTAGCGCATCAGAACCGCTACAAATATTGAATTTTGAAGAAAAGTAAAGGAATCGTTCAGATTTGAAGTGCATATTCTACCACACATGCTCCTTATTACAGCCAACCTGTTACAAAAGAATGCATTATAACTCATAGAGTGGAAAGGTTTTCAGGGTTACCACTTAAAAAAAATTTCAAAGTTTAGGAAATTCAAACACTTGGATACAAAACTTTGAAAGCAGCATCTCCTATAATATAAACCAAAAGTCTACCACAACTGCTTCATGTCAAAATCAAACTACTCTGTACATTTTGTTTTCATTCCATGACTTCATCGAAAATTATTGGGATAGAAATACATTGGCGGCTGTTTTTCCATTACTCGAAATATTTAAGCATTGGTTACGTATTTTCCTTGTAAGGTGCGTATTTTTGAACACCTCAGCAGATCAAATTTTGCTAAGTATAGTGAATTCAATAACAAAATCGTGTACATGTGCAGGATTTTGTTGTTGTATTCAAAATACTTAACAAACTTTCAATTGAAATTCAGTATAATTAACAAAATGTGATCTGCTCGGGTGTGCAAAAAACGCACCTGTAGATGTTTACCATATGAATATTAACATCTGTTGGTACGAAAAAGCCTTATACTAGCAAAAATGCCTTAAAGTAGCAGCCCCTACCTAGCACCAAAGCCAAAAGAATGCTAAATCTACTTCACGCTGAGACTGACATACTCTGTTAATTTTATTTTGATCCGATGACTACATTGGAAGTTATATGGGTAAAAAAAATTTAGGGCTATCACCCACAAAAGTTTTAAAATTTTTGAAATCTTAATATTTGTTGTTTATTGATACTTCAAGATCATTACCATTTGAAATGCTAATGATAAAATTGCTTAGCAAAGAAATGACAAAAAATTACATAAACTACCACAGCTGGCGCCCTATCATGGTTTTCTGGTCTTAGTCATTTTTCAAGATGGCATCTTTTGCTACTGCCCACATTTCAAAATCAGTTCAATTAGACCTGGGCCTACTCAAGGTCAATACATTCGGTGAATTTCATTTGTAATCGGGTCGTGAAAGCCAGTAAATAGAAGTTTCGGATGCTAAGAATGTTGGTTGATTGGGGAAGGGTTATCGGTTTTGTCCGATATGAAATTTCAAAAGTTTTACTTTGGCTGTGTAGGCAAAGAATGAAATTTATATATGAAATATATTTTTCTAGAAGGCGAACATTTTTTTAAAGTTTTCACATTCACCGTTTGGCGTAGTTACAGGTTCGCTAGCATATTCATAAAAAGCTACATAAGTCTACATCCTATGTCATGCGTTTTGTGAATTTCATAATGATTTGACACCTCTGTCAAAATTTATCGCAATTCAAAATTTTGCAAATTTTAGTGTTAAAAATTGAAAAAAAAATCGTTATAATATCCCTATTTGAAACACGTTCAAAATTTATTTCGAAGAAGTTAGTTTTTTTTGAAAGTCACTTATTGATACAATTGTAAGGGTACTTACAATATCACGAAAATTGCCGTTGGTGCCAAAGGGTTAAATATGACTAATATCTGGTGTAATATCCTTATTTCACGTATCCTGAAAATTTCAGCTCAATCGGATGACGCGTTCCTGAAAAAAAGTGACTGCATTTTTTGGTGGTATTGGAGGGTGGGTCATTAAGTTCGCGGAATGAATAAGCAGATCATTAATGAGGGCAGTTTAATGAAACTTAATGAGTTCAGGGGCTAATTATAAGTACAAATAAGATCCTGATTATAAGTGTAAAAGTTTCATTAAAACCGAGGCATTAGTTTTTGAACTATGGTCGACCAAACAACTCAATCTGGAAGAAAGTATAAAATATGGAGAAAATCCAAGACCGCGCTGTTATAAAGTTTCTCACCAAACAAGGAAAGTCGGAAGGCATGTTTAGGCAAAACCCTGATTTTCAAGTAACATTGTTTTTTTTAAATCAGGAAAAAACTCACTTGAAGGCGAATCATGACCAGGACGGCAAATCGAAGTAACCACTCCGAAAATTGTTCGAAATGTAGAAAATGTGATATTGGAAGATGTTAGACTAACAAAGAAGAAGCTCGCAGAAATGGTTAGAGTATCAGATACAATCATTTTAAATGTTCTTCACAACCATCTAGGCATGGCTAAGCGCAAGACGAGCACCGAGAATGGTCCCGCTGTCTGAAAACCAACAGAGCGTGGGAAGTTGTCGCTCATTTTGGACCTCTATAGTGGATACAAGTATATAGTATTGATTCGAATCTTTACTAAAACGAGACTTGAATTTATCATTGTGAGCCTATCTCCAAATAAGACTCATGCAGTGGCGCAAAAAATGAACACCACCAGCAAGAAGTTCAAGGTGTCACAGACTGCTGGAAATTTGGGTCCATTTGCGAACCTCTACAGCTAATTAAGGCCACCAAGTAATCAGCCTACTGTAATAAATCATCTGGCTTAACCTCTGATAGCGCCCGAAAGCGGTAAGATCCTAAAATTTCGAGGTGTATGTTATTGTATGGTCAATGGGGATAACGCATCTCCTGCATATTTTGCTAGATGTCAGTTACAACCTTTTCGCATTTGATACACGAAAATAATGCTCTTGAGCGCTTCTTGCTCTTTCTTGAATCAGGTGGTGACCATAATTACTGGTGGCCCTACAATCCGTCCTGCTTTCTTAACCAGACTTCAATTGAGTCCATATGGCTGCATCTAGTTTGCTTGTGGTGCTCACAAGCTACCGTGGCATTGTTTATTTATTTATTTATTTATTTAATAATGTCCAAATCAACAGAACAAATCCAATTATAGATTAGACATAACAAAAAAAAAAGAAAACAAATATATATATATATATATATATATATATATATATATATATATATATATATATATATATATATATATATATATATATATATATATATATATATATATATATATATATATACATATATATATATATATATATATATATATATATATATATATATATATATATATATATATATATATATATATATATATACATATATATATATATATATATATATATATATATATATATATATATATATATATATATATATATATATATATATATATATATATATATATATATATATATATACAAAGAAAATTTAAAATTAAGTGAAATTCAGAAAGGAAAAGTAATCAAAAGCAAAATCGGCTGAAAAAAAGATACAACAAAAGATTATTTACGTTATTTATTAAAATATCTTTAAACATAGCTAATGTTCGAGGCAGAGGACCAAGGTTCAGGTTATTATGCTGACGAGGCAAACGCAAAAGGGGAGAAAAGAAATAGGTGTCAGTACGGGCAAATGTAACATTAAATTTGAAAAATGTTCTATTAGGACGGCCCGAATCTCTAACAGAGAGGTGAATGCTGGTTTCCACCAATATACAGCCATTGAATAGTTTAAAGAGGAGGCACTCGTCGAGGAACACTCTACGTGACTCGAGGGAAGGAATTTGAAGGATGGAGAGGCGCATACTGCAATCGCAATACGGAATATTGAACTTATACAGGGGATAGTCTTACCTCCTGAACTGACACCACTTTACACTGGCACTCACATAGTCCGAATGGTTTGGGTTCAACTAAGCTCTTTGAGAATGAGATAATGAGGCTCTCTGATGAAAAAAGGGTACGCTTTTATATAGGTCCAGCTAAGCAGCTGGTTACGCGGATGGCATCAATATTTTGCCATGTTTCTTCACATCCGCCAAAGAAATTCTGCTGAAATCTGGCCAAGAAGCAATAGAAGTAAGCCAAAAAACCCACATGACAAAAACGAAAACCATGACGCAAATAAGAAAAAGGCTCCTCCATAGGTAAAATATAGCTCTTGACGTACAGTGGCTCACAAAAGTCAACATACAGCATGTAAAAACACGAATATGGTACAGTGGAAAAAGAGAGAATGCAATGAAAACGTAAAAGTAGCATCCATCGAAAGTCAGCATACACCACGAGCCATGTGTCGAAAAGAACGAGAATGACCAAAAAACGTGAGCTCAATACTTTGTAGGCCCTCCACCAGCCTTAATAAGAACTTCTAAACGGCTTCGCATCGAACGGACGAGATATCCGGTAATTTCGGGTGGAATATTCATCCAGGTACACAGCAGAGCAGATTTCAGGGTATCTTTGCTAGCAATAGTTGCTCTTACGGCTGGCTCGCGAATTCTGCGATTCAATTCCTCTCATAAATGCTCTATAGGGTTTAAATCGGGAGTCTGAGGCGGACTGTGAAGCTGATGAGGGACTTTATACAGCAACCATTCCTAGACACTTCTAGTTGTATGTTTTGGATCATTGTCCTGCTGGAAGATCCAACCTGGCTGTAGGCCTAATTTCTGCACAAAAGGTATCAAATCGCCTCGCAATATGTTCAAATGCATGTATTAATCCATAGTACCATCAATAAAATCTAATTGCCCCACACCAGCCGCCGACACACAGCCCCATACGAGGACTGACCCTCCATCGTGTTTCACTGTAGGACGCAAATTCTTCTTTGCCAATGCTTAGTTCTGATTCCTCCACACGTATCCGCGCCCATCAGAGCCATACATTTTATACTTGCTCTCATCACTAAACAGAACTTGATTCCAAAAATGTTCGTCCTTATTAAGATGCAGGCGAGCGAAGTCAAGCCTCTTCTTTTCATTAACTGGAGAAATGAAAGGTTTTCTGCGCGGAACTCTACCGTTATAACCCTGATTACGCAAAACTCTACGTATAGTTTCTGGACTCTCTTGCTTCTCTGTTGCCTTTGCAAGTGCAGTGGCCATTGCTGGAGCACTTTTTTGTGGCTCCTTACTTATTTTCCGTAACAAGTCTCTCTCATCTCTCTTACTTAAGGATTTCGGTCTACCTGTTCGTTGTTTATTTTGTATTCTCCCTTCCGTTTCCGCTTTCCGTATGATTGTTTGCACCGTTGCCCAGCTTCTTCCAACTATTTTAGCAATTTCGCCATACGAATTCCATTCCACTCCTTCCCTAAGGATGATTTTTCGCAGTTCCAAACTCGTTTCCTTCCGTGTACTCATTTTTAAGCATTAAAGGCACCCAAATCACTTAAGTTTGATCGACTTGCAATGTACTAATGTTTATCTTTGTATATTAACACTGTAGCAATCTTTATCGCAGTATGACTCATCCATAGATATGAAAGAATATGGATACGAAATGGCTATCCGTGTACCCATACGTGAATGTGCCTTTTTTAATACACGCGCAACATTGCTCTCTCACAAAAATTCCGCTCAGTGCGCCCCTTTCTACCGCACTCAACACCGAAAAGCCCTAATTCTCCCCCTTTTTTACGAGAAATGCTACCAGAGTACGAACGCAAGTGCCACATGTTAAAAAGAAAAGCCAATTTCCACGCGGTGAACAAAGTCTTGTCAAAATTCACACGTGTTTTTCTGATTATAGGGTAAGATCGGATACAAGGCGATTGTTTTATATATTTTGTATGCACACACAAAAAGCATTTAATGCATGTTAATATTGCGTTTATATGTTGTATTAAGTATTTATGTACATATAAACCTCACAGTAGATTGATTATTCCAATTTTAACCAAATTTTTATGTAATTGTTTGCAGTTATCTGAGAACAACAATTGCATAAGCGAGTTTAAGCATTAGGAAATTATTAATTTGTGGTAGAAATGCTCTTGCATTAAGCATTCATGTACATGCACATACATTAAATGAAAGCAAGGTGCAAGAAGTTCATACAAATGTTTAATGTTTTCCCATGCTGCCATGCTCCCCTATCGCCGGTTTGGCTTGTCTCACACATGCGTATCTCATTCTCACACCAATAGACAGTAGGTCGAAAATTGGATCATTTCTCAGCTGCGATTTCTAATCCATTCTCTCTTATATCTGTGGACTCATCGCTTAGACTGATTCGTTTGAATTTTCTCTGGTGTATGCTGACTTTTGTTTCCTCACTTTCAGCGGGATTTCTTGTTATTTACTATGTATATGTGTATATATATGTATATTCTCATTAATTCTGTGTAAAATAGATTACAATGTCTCTGATATTCCTTTTAAGTTCGTCTTTCACCCGTCTTTTCACTTTTTTTCTACCTATATATTGCCAATTCCGCGTTTTTAAGCGGTGTATGCTGACTTTTGTGAGCAACTGTATATAGTCCAGCGAAATTCGACATAAAAAAGGCGAAACTTCGGAAAAATTAGGGGAAAGCTGAATTTTGGTGTGAATCTTGATACTGGCGTGCTGAACAAAATGTCAAAAGTCCCCATCGATCGGAGTGCTGCGTTACTTTTTATACGGGGTCAAAGGTCACCAAAAGCGACCTTTCCTAAATATCTCAGTAACGGTTATGTGTTCAGAAAAACAATGTATGATGAATTTGTAGCTTAGAAAATTTCCTACTAAAAAGACATAGCTTTTTCTTGTACCATAACTGTTTTTGAGATATATAGATCTAAACATTTGTAACTAACAGTGTTCACTTTCTCAACGGCATGTTTATATTATCCGATTTTGATTACGACTTGGAATATTTGTGAGTTTGTTTTTCTATGTTTAAGAGGCCAATAAACAAACATTTAATCAAACTTATCTACCACACTCCAGGATAGGTGGAAAAGTGTGCTCCGAAAAGTTCCATTTCCCTGTGTTGGAAAGCAGTAATATTAACCATGTGTTAGAAAGATTTGTTTTGCCCGGTTTTTTGAGAATGAGAATAATTTTTGCTCGCCCACATGCTCTAGGGAAATATCCAACGTTGAAATAGCTTTTGAAAATTATAGCGAGTGAGACGAAGAAAGAAAAAGGGAGTCTTCTCAGGATGAAATTTGAGACATTGTCTTCTCCTGCAAACTTCTTCGGTTGTACACCAGTGACACTCACAGCAATGGTTAAGGAAGCGACAAAGCTTTCATTGCCACTAGGGCTGTCAGATTGATTAGAAGGTGAGAATCCTGTCAAGCAGGAATCACTTTCCCTTCGATCAAACCGATCGAAAATCTGCGCCACCTCACCTGCAAAGAGTGCAGAGAAATAGTCAACCGCAGCAAAAACAGTACCGATATCATCAAGAAGAGCACACCATAAGCCATGTAGGTTAGGGCACTGCCTTTTCTTTGGCTTATACTATTGATTTCCGGATACATATCTATACCCGGTTCAATGCTTTTTAGCCTTTGCTCGAAGAGTTTGTTTAAATGAGACTTAGAAACTTGTGGCCCTCACGATGGCCTCAACACGCTTGTATTCATCGTTAAAGAAGTACAGTCGTCGATGAAAAAGATACGACATAGGCGCTTTTTCATGGTCCTGCGTCTGTAGTGCGAGGCAAGGATATCATTCGAAAGATTTTTGAAGACAACTCTTCTGGCTATTTGGGCGATGACTATTTTATCAACTGCAGCAAAGCATCATTGATGCTTGCCATAGTCTGGTCAGTTTCGAGGTCGGAGCGTTTTTTAGTCCTTTCAATAACAATGCTCTCGAGTTTTCAAGAAATATCTTGTTGGAACGCATCCCAATTGGTCTTTCTGTTAGAGATAAAGAACTGAGGCTCGAAGACTAGGAAATAAAAGACCATTGTCCTTCTAAGTGCCATTTGCACAAGCATGTGGTCAGATTCAGCCTCAAAAACTGAACACCGAATAGAGCCAAATTGAGGCAGAATGCTGAAATGCTGGAAAGAGACTAGAAAGAAGCCAATTATACTCCCAGACCTCCTGAAAGTAGGATCCAAGGGTGCAATTTCTCCAATCATGATGCCGGGCGTTGAAGTCCCCACCAATGATGATATGCTCAAAATGGGAAGTTGCGGAGATTATTTTTTCAAGATCGACAATAAGATCCGAGGGAAAGAAATTGTAATTAGCATAAATGCGTATAAAATCAATAGGGTCTTCACCGAGAGTAACACAGGCGGAGTTTGTCTCCAAACATTTGAGATTGCGTATGAGGAGTCTTTGGTTTTCCGTTTACAAAGATTGTGCCATTTTCTTATCCCCAGACTCGTCCGTCATATCTTCACGAATAACTAAGTAGCTATCAAAGACTATGTTGTGCCGGGCTTTGAGTTTCCTTTCACATACGAAAAGTATATAAGGTTTCTCAGACTTCAGGTAATTTTGAATAGAGTTCCTTTTGTATAAGGGGAACGAGCGAGCAACTATATAAAAGGCTGAATTTAACTAAACCCATTAGTGCCATAGAGTTCAAGAGTTAAGTAAGCATGTGCCAGCCGTTTCAAGACCAGACTACACTGGGGAATATTAGATAGATTTTTTTTTTTGGAATTGACATTTACTAGATTTCTATTTATTTGAGTACGGGGGACTACACCGCGTTTTCGTTATGATAAGTTGATATATTTGGCTTTACTTGATGACCAGCCGTTTCTCACTATAAGATTGGAGAGCTGTGAAAGTAGGAATAAAATTCTTAACTTTCCTTATAAATGAGAGAAGGTCACACCCGAAAATATTCTCGCATTCTGAGAATATTATGGATTAGAATGTAGCTTTTAAATTATGAGGACTCAGCAGCTTTCTTGTGCTTTGGAGTAGGTTTGATGAGAAGAGAGTAATATTTGAAAACATTAGCGAAAGAAACAACTTTTCTGACGGAGTTTTCGATAGCGGTAGTTACGAGTTGGCGTTTTTCTTATTTGGCTAGCTGAAAAGTTATGGGTTTCTTCTCAATTTCTTTTGTCAGCGGCTACGGCAGCCACGGTAGCTACCATGGTGGCTGGCAGTGTTGCAGTTGGTGCAAAATATCTGTAAGGAACCTGCAGGAGAAGGGCAGTCTTTGGTTGAATGTTGATTGTCACACTTTACACAGCGGACATCAAGGTCAAAGCTAGCTGCTTCGTGACCAAAACGTTGGCAATTGAAGCATTCAGTCACGTTCAGTTTTGGTAGACGCTCCCAGTTAACTCTATGATTGAGTAAAAACTTAATGCTCGTGTCTGATTTCTGGTTTGTACCTGGTGATGGCTGTACTAAAAAGCTTCCAAGAATTTTATTTTCTTTTCTCGATGCTGAGGTAGAGAAACGCTTGACGGATACTATGGCGTCTTGAAGGATGTGTTTCAGCTTAGACAGCAGGTTTCGCTCATTGTGATATGGATTAAGCACATAGGTTCCTTTTTTTGGAGGCTGGAGGGGTGAAAGTGAAACATGGAACAGACGCTGCTTTAAGGTGCTCAAAGAGGAGGCCGTGGTCTTCCATACTCTTTGGGAGGAGAGATTTTTAGTCAAATTGATAGTTTTGACATCAAAGCAAGGAATGTGGTCATTATTAATGGATCAAGCTTTCACCACGTTAGCTATAAAACTGTTCAAGTTTAACTTGAAACACACTCTCAGAGGGACCCGAGGCTCTTTTCTTTTCTAAGTTTGAAGATCTCTAGACTATTTTGGCAGTGATGAGAACGAGAATGCGCTATTAGTATTTATTTTGTACACCATATCTAGATGAGCATTATAGGGTAGCTGCCTGTCATATACCCTTCCTCTTAAGAAGCTCAGAGGTTCTGTTTGCTGAACCTGAATGAATTGTTACTTGTCATTTTTACTTTTTCGAAGTTAAGTTGGCCCTTCTTCAGTCATATTTTAACCATGGCCAGGCTGTAATTGTAAAAATTAACATGAATTAAATAAAAGTGTATTCTGAATTAACAATCAGTGTGATCATTTCGTAACTTGCATTCATAACACTGCCTTAATGCTACCTGATGCCAAGTTTGAATTTCAAACTTGTCGAACAACGTCTTGTAGTTTCAGACTCTGAGCCTGAGCTGTGATGGCCTATTTTGCAGGGAGAGCAGGAGGAGAAAGGCTTGTGTAACGAGACAAACTCCTTTTCTTGGAAGGACCTACTTCTAAAAAAACATCACTCGACGCATCTATTGATGGCACCTCCGAAATATCATTTTTCACATTTGAGCACTTATCACCATTCTTTTCACTAAAAACGTCATCTTCCAGAGTTCCATTGGAGTCAGATACATTCACTTGATTGTCCAATGTGTCATCTATTTCTTCATCGTCCTCGTCGGAGCTTGATTCGACATTTGTTCCATCCTGTTTAATGCTGACCGACATTTTGTACGCCACGAGAATTTCTCCTATAAAACTTTCTTTCACATTACCGCGAAAAATCAAAACCTAGCGATATATCCGAAATCGTTCAGAAAAATGTTGCAATATCTCATTGATGACGAAACCAAAATCGTTGAATTTTTTCTTTCGTTGTTATCTTAAGGGGTTATCCCCACTTGTAACTTTGAAGTTTTTCGTTTTTTTTGTTGCATTTTTTTTAAGTATAACTATCTGAGAATACGTTCTTCAAATTTCAAGTTGATCCAAACATAATTAACCGAGATATGAGCGTTGAAAGAGAAGAAACTGTTGGTTATACAATCGTTACTTATACTTATAAACGCGTTTTTCTCGAAATGACATGTTTGAAGTCGGTGACCAAAATTACTCGAAAACTACTGAACCGATCTTTTTGAAACGTAGCAGGCTTATTTAATACATAAAAATGCAGTGTTTGATCGTTCGATTTTTTTTTTAAAATAAAAAATGGCCGTTTTATAGCCAAAAGACAACAATTTTTTTAAGTGAAAATCGAAATATTAACTTTGACTGTCCGCCATTTTGTGAAAAATGGATATTGTTTTAAATCCTTCGATCAAACACTAGTTTATGCTGTTATTTAACTAAGTCCATCACTATTTTTTGTTTCAGATGATTCAGTTCGACACAATTTTGGTCACCGCAAAAGGTGAAAATTAAAATTCCATTGTTTTGACGGCCATTTGTAATTAAATCAAGTAATATTTTTCAATAAAAAAATTACTGAAAGGTGTTCAAAGTATGTACTTTAAGAAAATATAACAGTCGTTTAAAAACATTTCGTAGTTTTGTCAAAAAAAATTCATGAAAATGATCTATTTTATTGCGCTACAAGTGGGGGTAACCCCTTAAGTCCACTATTGTCTTAAACCACTGAGCGAAGCTGACTCAAATTCAGAAATGATTCTTCGCCTGGGGACTGATTTATTTTTGGAGCTACACTCAAAAAAATTTTGAATGAATTTTACCATTACAATAGTAGGAAACTGGTTTCCTACTATTATAGATGTAAATTTACAAAAGTGCGTACAAAGATATTTTAGGTCTTAAATGTGTAATTTTTTTTACGAGCAAATTGTGTAATTTTACCCTAAAAAGACGTAAATTTTGGACTAATACGCGAAATTTATGTAGCAAAGGCTACTTCTTACGAGTCTTTTAGGATGATATTTACTACACCATTTATTCGTGAGTAACCTTAAAATTGTTTCCGAAAACTATAATAAAGATTGTTTCATCAAACAAATGACATCAAAAACTATTTCGAACAATTTTAGGAAGTATACAGTACTTCAGCAAGCCTCTAGCTAAGTTTCAATTTCAATAAAGTTGCAATTGAAAAAGTTTTATGATCCAAAAGCCACACACTTAAGATAAGGAAGTGCTATAACATACACTACTACTCCAAAATTAAATATCATTATCAAAAGACTGTAAATAGGTAACTTTAAATGTGGAATATAAAAACTTGTTGCAATTTCTTTAAGTTTATAATTTATTTTAATTTTATATATACACATATGTACATTAATTTATAACACTTATAGCTACACCTAATTAGCTTATAACTGCACTTCTAATTAGCTTATAGCTACACTTCTACACTTATTACACGAAAATAAAAGACTACACTTTGCACTTAACTGCTGCTATTCAAATGTAAGCAACGATCGTGAAATATCAAACTCGTGCAGTCACAATGTTACATCAATAATAAGTGAAATTCGAGCAAATGATACAATTTTACAGCTTTTGTGTAAATGTGAGCAGCGAAGTAGTAAATTTACACTCTTTTTGCTAAGGTTTACAAAATACTATTTATTATTCAGTTGATTTGGCGTAAAAGCAAAAAATGCACATCTAATGTGTAAAAAAAATTGTGATTTGTTATTTTAAACAGAAAAATGAATATATTTCCTATTATCATAGAATTAGTTTTAGACCCACTTTTTAGAGTGTAGTGCCAGTCGCACTTTGACTTCATTCCTCGCAGTAGCGTTCATGCGCTCTCCTTTCTCGCTCTAGTTACTTAAGTCTCTGGATCGCTCCCTCGTAGATCTATTACTTAAGGATCCTAATGCTAGTACGTTTAAGTAGATATAATCTTCTTTCTGTTCTAGGAATTTTAAGATGGTAAGAGTGCTGTTGGAGTGTCTTTCGATTGTGTTGAACAGTTTGAGGGCCTTGTTACGTATATACTTGTCTATTGTTTCTATCGAAAGCCCATGTGTATGTCGCGGTTTCTGATGTACCAGACTGAGTACCCTTGTACGTTTCCTCAAGGCAAAGTTTTGGCAAATTTGTAACTGTCTTTTGTTTGTCCTGTGTGTTTAGTACAAGATGGTGCTTCCATAGGTGATGGTTGGTCTAATGTTTTGCTTGTAGAAGAAAGTTTTGTTCTTAATATTTAGTTTCTTTGATACAAGTAATAGATACAGCTGGTTAAGTATTCCGTTGATAGTTAATTCGGTTGTTTTGTATGAGCGTATTCCAAGAAAGTCTTGTGTCAAAAGTTAGTCCTAGGTATTTGGCTGTCGTTTTCCATTTTATGTGCTCGTCGTCTACTGTTGGTAAGCTTGGGTCTTCTTCGTTGTCTTGTCATGAAGATTGCTTGCGTTTTTTCCGCGTTGATGCGAATCTTCCACTTCTGGAAGTAGCTCATCAGAATGTCTCTGTATTGTTAAAGATTGGTGGTTATAAATTCAGCCTGTCGAGATGTGTAATAGAAGCAGGTGTCGTCTGCAAAAAACCAGAATTTCATTGTGGGCATCTTCGGGATGTCTGCAGTGTATAAGGTATACAGTAGTGGGGAGAGTGGAGAGCCCTGCGGGACTCCGACTTCCATTGGTACTGTGCTAGAGAAGTGGTCGTTATTTCGAACGGAAAAAGTTCTGCCCTCAAGAAATGATCCAATCAAATGTATAAAAGGTTTTGGAATGTGAAAATCGTACATTTTAACGATAAGACTAGCATGCAAGACCTTATTGGATGCCTTGGCAACTTATAACATGATAAGACCTGTTGATTTCCTTTGGTTGAATCTAGTTATAATGTGCTGAGATCTCTAGCTACAGCTCGGTAGATTGGTGGGCTTTGAACCCGAATCGGTCTTATGGGGCAATAGATTTGTCAATGATTACTTTTTCGAGTCGCGAAATTATTAGGTGCTCGACTGGTTTCTGGTGGAGGATAAAAGGCTGATTGGTCAATAGTTTTGCGGAAACGTGAAGTCTTTGTGAGGCTTTGGAATCACAGTAACAGTACCTTTTTTCAGCAATTCGGAGTTTTTTGGTCGGAAAATTACATTGGCATTGTCCGTTATTTCTTCGATTTTGTTGTCTGGTAAGTATCTGAGGCAGAAATTCTTCGCTTGAAATTCTGCCGCTTTATATAGGCTGCCAGTTACAATAACAATACTTACAATCTGTGGTGGAACGTAGTTTTCTGGTTGTGGTGATGAGCTGCTGTAGGTTGTATTCTGAATTTGAATGTACTCGACTTAGAGAGGTAGTGATGACGTTTCTGCTGTATGTTGGTGTGTGTCTGTTTTATTTGCCTGCTATTAAAGTTAGTTTTAATTGTGTAGCAAAATCGAAAGGACCGATCGAACATAAAGTTCAACATAGAATTGAAACCCCAATTTATACATGCGCATTTGATGGAGCTTCATCGAGAAGAATTAAAATCCTCGTTCTGATTTTTACTCCTATGAAAACTATGTACATAAAAGGTATATAGATATATTTTACAAATTTGGGATTCAGAGTGAATAGGGTTTTTTATTATTGAATAAGTAAGAGATTACATAAACGAAAAAGTAATTTCACTTTCTCTTTTTATTCGCGCTAGAAGAATGAGACTGTGTTAAATGTTCTTCATATCCGAAAAATTAATTAAATGGTTTTTGTTTCTTTAACTTTAAGAACTGATGTTGATAATTTTAAAAAGAGCAAATCGACAACACTATCATTAACTGAATAAATAGGAGTCATAGCTTACAAAACTACTATGATAGACTTTACTCCGCTCTCGGTTTATTGAGCTGAAAGAAGGATCTTTAAAATTCATCATTTGTCATTCGTAATTACTTCACTTCAACTTGCAGTGTTCCGCATCCTATCTAAAACGCATTTCGAATAAATTTGCTGGTGGTGCCAAGTTATTTCTCTTTCCGGTACGGGAACACTATTAAATCATTTTCGGCCTCCGGAGGCCAGTTACGGCGAAGAAAATTTTCATTGCATTTTGAATTGCAATCGGAAATTCAATTTAGTTAATAGGATTGAATTTTCTTACCAGTGACTTCACGTCTTTGGTACACTCGTATTTGCTATTACTATAAATTCCATCCTCGTTCAGCCGTCCAAAATCATTATTTTACAGTCGCGATTAAAAATTTATGAGAGCCACTTGCTCCGGACGATATCGAATCGAAGAGTATTCCACCTGAGTTTTGCAGTGAATGAGCCTGTTCAGTAATCTCCTCAGGGACAATCATTGCGACGATTAGGGATTAAATTTTGAACTGATAGCGGTGGATTTATTGAGTGGAGCGAATTGATGCAAGACGTCTTCAAATTTTCGGTAATTTGATAGAAATTGAAGAGTAAAGTGTAGTGTTATAAACTTTTGAAATAAAAATATACTAGTACATGAAGAACATTCGAATGGTTGCTTTTCAGATAAACCGCTGAATATTGTGCTCGTATATGTATAAGCAAGAAATATGCTACGTGAAAACAACGTGACTTTTCGCAAGCATATCATTTTTCTTTTACATAAATTTTTTGTTTGTACGTGGAACTGCTTGGTTGGAACTGATTTTCAATATGATTACGGATATTTCCAATATACTTACGGTATAACAAAGTACATATATTTTTGTAACATTATACAGCACATGTATTAAGGAAATACGTTTTGGTGGGAATACAAGGTCGTGTTTCTTTTGGCAGGTGTACATTTTTCTTAGTGCGCCATTTAGTGTGTAAGCCTACTATGAGAATTTCCTGGCTGTGGCTATCAAACATTTAAAGAAATGTAAAGTAGTTCCTCAACAGCTCACTGTAGATCTGCGGGAAGGGCTGATAGAGACTTCATTCACAATCAATGTGTGCGAGTGTTTTAGTCATTAGTACTACTACTTCCTCTACTCATAATTTTTTTTTTAGGTTATGGCCAACTTGGAGTACTGACAGCGTAGAATGCGAAGAGTTTAGCAGCGCATTGAAATTGCCCATCTACGTTCATGCCGAAGCCGGGGTCAAAAAATGAAATCGATTGAAGTTCGATCCAACCCGATTTGATTGCTTGATGTTCTCCACGGCCACGTTGTTTCAACGTGGCTGTATCCTTAGTACCTACTCAGTATGACATACTCTAAACATGACTAAAAAATCGGTACCCAGTATTTGATCAGCAATCAAACACGCTACCAGCTCCATAATTAAAAATGTATCTATATTTCTTCAAGTTAGCACAGTCTACTGCGAATAAAGTTAATTATTTGATAGTTTGCTACTTTCTTCGGGGCTTTTCTAATTTCAATAAATACTTTGGAGTCGAAATACTTGAATATCCGCAGTTTAATTCTTAATTCTTATTCCAACAAATTACACGTTTTCATTAAAAAAAGTACAAGACGGCAAAAGTTGAATCCGTTTGCTGTGAGACACGCTACCTCCTCTCGACATTCAAGTTCAGAGTGTGGCGATGAGCTCTGCCCATAGACTAGCTCAGCTTGGCTTATGGGTAGGTGAAGACGATGTGGGGCACTGCTCTATTAGTGGTTCTATGTGTGAGATCTCTCCGATTCTCACTATGCCTTCGGACACTCGGGTGCTCTTCCTCGACTTCGGAAGAAGATACGAAGTAATCCTCTTGAGCAGAAGTAATTGGGACGATCCAGACCTGTGTACGAGGAGATATTTTGAGACCTTCTTCACGGACGGCTCGAAGTCAGATGGTAGATCTGGAGCTGGTGTCTATCTACATTCATCGAATGGCAGGTGGGCTTTTTCTCTTAGAGAGCACGTTTTGGTTTTTCAAGCAGAAATATTTGCTATCCTGAGAGCTGCCTGTTGGGCAATTGAAGAAAGATGGAGGGGAAAACGCATTGCTATTTGCAGATACAGTCAAGCTGCACTGATGGTGCTGCGTAGACCCCTGACAAACTCGAAAATTGTCCAAGAGTACAGAGCACGATTGAACTCTGTCGTCAGATTCAATAGGATGCATCTGCTCTGGCTACCGGGGCACTGTGGTGTTGAGGGGAATGAAATTGCTGACGTCATTGCGAAGCAAGGTTCGGAACTTCCGCTACGGGGCCCTGAACCCGCCTTGGGTGTGCCGACCGCATCTGCACGTGCCATTATTCGAAAGTGGGTAGATGATGCTCACAAAGATAGATGGACGGCTGCCGGTGTGGCCAGGCACACGAATGTCTTCCTTTCAAAACCCAACCATGTGACTGCAGGATTCTTGCTCAATAAGAGCAGGAAAGTATGCAGGGCCATGATAGGCATTCTGACTGGACACAACTGCCTAAAAGGACATATGTACCGAGTAGGTGTTGTATAGAATGACCTCTGCTCATCCTGCCTAGAAGAGGCTGACTCTGTGGAGCAATTGCTCTGTGAATGCTCAGCGTTTGCGCGTCTCAGATATCAATGCTTTGACTGGGATGTTGCACTCATGCAGACGATAGTATCTTTTCCCCTATCAGTGATCCTGGACTTTATCAAGAAGTCTGGGAAACTGTAGTAGACAGGGGTAAATGAGTACAATGGGTCCTTTAGCCTGAGTGCTTAGAGGTGCCAATGCGCCTCTCCCCCAACTCTCCCCCCCCCCCCACACACACACACACACGCTATTGGGCCTGACTTAGTTCTACCGAACACAGCCGTCGTCAGCATGTTGAATTTTTAACAAATAACCTCATGTTTGCTCTGCGTGCCTGTTTTCAGCCGGGTTAGCTCAGTATGGCCGTAGGATCTCGTTCAGATGATTTGCTTGTGCTACGGCCTACACACAATATCAGATTATAACACGTACACTAATGTGTATGGAAAAGAAAAAACATTTGCAATTCGAAATGTATTTAAAAAAAAACATTTTTCTGTTTAATAACAACACAAATTTTGAACTAAAAGAAAGAGAATGTAAAAAAACAATTCTGAATTGAGCTTGGTTTCCCCCCCCCCCTTAGTGTAGATAGCAAAAAACAAAATCTGCTGATCAGATCCCCGGGTGACCTATCACCACGAGGTATGTGAGGTTTGACTCACTAACAAAAAGGACCATGTTCTGAATTACAAGTTCAAAACCTCCCTTTTAAACATATTGAAATGAGGCAACTATTAATGTGTGCCCTTTACAGAGTTTAAGCGATAACCACACAGTAATCTAAACTAATGAAACACATTTGTTTTAACTAAAAAACGATTTATTTTAACTGTTAAGTGAAAAATTTCGGTTATTTTAAATTCTATTGTCAGTTTTCTCTTCAAGTAATTCACATGTTATATTTCTAGATTTACAAGTATTTTTAATCATGGTGAAAAGGTCGTAAAAAAAACAATTGTGAATGGTCATTTTACATCTAATGTCAGGTGACAAATGTCAAGTGACAATTATCATACAGTGATGTTGGACAACACGAATTCGAATTTAGATAAGTATAATATTATTTGCGTTAAATACTATACTTTGTGTTTTTTTTTCTCATTTCAGGCTCCCGTGCTGGAAGGGCCGCGGGCGTGCTGCAACAACCATCTACAAGCTCATGAGGTTCCGAGTCGGGACCCGCCTAAGTACTGCTTCAACCCGGTCGTGCTGTCTCACCCATTGGTAGCCACGGACTTCAAGAACTATCACAGCTTATAGGTCGGTAAGGAAACCCTCCTCCCGCTACGCAGCATTTTCTCAACGTATGGTGAAACTGCGTGCCAGTTCTCCTCGTTCCGCAGCATTGCATCCATGATCGTCTAAGGCGCTACTAGGCCGATCGTAGACTCAAAGGTGCGCCTCAAACTTACGAAGCGGCTGCACATAAAGAATGTGTGCTGAGCATCATCGAGCGCAGTCACACAGTACCAGGAGTACAGTGTGACCATCTTACCCGTTAAGGTATTTCATGAAGTAACCGTGCCCTGTCAAGAATTGTCAAAGATAAATGTTTACCTCTCCGTGGCGCCGGTAAAGCCAAGGCTCAATAAGACCAATTAGCTTAGCCATCCAGCATCCTTTATCACTTTCACTCCAGCGTTGTTGCCAAAGTTGGAGGGTCAGAGCACGCGCGTGCGTCAACTCTGAGTGAAATAGGTACCCTTCCTTGCGTTCTCGCGCTAGCAGATCGATCGGGACTACTCCTGATACAACCATGACAGCCTCCTCTGAGACCGTGCGGTAGCTACAGGCGATTCGCAGGGCACCCCTGTGCTGGACACTGGCAATGCGCTTCCGGAACTTCCTAGTTCGAAGCGCATCTTGCCAAATTCCGGCTCCTTATAGCAAGATGTAATTGGTCGTCACCATCAGCAGCCTCCATCTCGTCTCACTGGGTCCACCAACGTTGGCCATTAGCCTACTCAGCGAAGTGACGACTACAAGAGCTCTGTCACATACCCTGCGGATATGATCCCAATACGTTAGCTTGGCGTCCAGGGTCACTCCTAGATAACTGATCGATTTGCTGGTCTGGACCCCGACGGCGCCAACTGTCATAAGTATGACGGTTGGTATCCTCCGCTTCGTCAGCATGACAATCTCTGTCTTTGACACTGCCAGCTGGAGGCCTTGCTCAGTCATCCACCGATCCAACCTTCTCATAACTTGTTTGAGTCTAAGATGAGCGAAATCGGCAGATCTAGAAGTGATTATAGCTGCAACATCATCAGCGTAACCTACTAGAAACACATCCTCACATCCTCTATCGTACATGATGTTCCAGAGGTCCGGTCCAAAGATCGACCCCTGTGCCTCACCTAAGGTGACAGGCCTCCTTTTGATTCCATTTTTAGTATCATAGAGCAAGCATCGGTCCCTAAGGGAGTCTCGCATCACTGCCAGCAAGTAACCAGTGATACGGAACCTCCTCTCAAGGGCCCGAAGGATGTCTGTCGCCAAGTTGAAGGCGTTTTGCACGTCAAGCGTTACCAGCAAGAGAACCAGTCTGGCTTGATGACATGCCTAATCCGCTCTTGTTACAGCCCCAACAACCTCTGAGATGGCATCGATTGTTGAATGCTCTTTCCGGAAGCCATTCTGCCTGCAAGAAAAATCACCAGCTGCTTACAGCAATCGCGGCTTTAGTAGCCCTTCAAGAAGCTTCTCAGCAGTGCCCCGCATGCACATTGCCGATGGGCTGCCCAGGTTACCCTTTCGCTTGTCTACAAGTACCAGTCGAGCCACTTTCCACCGCGACAGGAAGAACCCCGCGATAAACATGAATTATACAAATCCAATGATAGACGCGATTGACTCTCCGCTATAACTTTAAGTGCCTCAATTGGCACTCCATCAGGCCCCAGGGCATTCCAGTTCTTCATCCTGGACACTGCACTGCTCAGCTCCTCATCCGTAACACGATTGACATCCGCCTGGCAGACAAATATGGACCCATCAATCCTTTGTGGATGCGCCGGGAACAGCGAACCAACGATACGCTCCATGGATATCGCATCCATGAGAGTGCTAGCTTGCATGCAGCTAAGTCTGTGAGTGACCACTTTGTAGCCATCTCCCCACAGGTCTGAGTTGACCTCCTCACAAAGAACCTGCCATTCGGCACGTTTACTCCTCGTAATGGCCTTGGTCAGCTCCCTTTTTGCCGCAATGTACGCAAAAGATAGCTCAGCCACTCCCGGCCTATTTCTGGCTCGCTGTGCCCTGCGTCTGCACGCCAAAGCCATGCGTGGTAGCTCAGCGATTTTTTTGTTCCACCAGTAAAAGGCTTCCGTTTAGGTATTGAAGCCTGACACGCCGTGCGAATCCACCCCATGGTTCTGCTGCACGAGTCTCTGGGGTCTCAGACGTTACAAGCTCCCCTTCCAAGCTCGAAATGAGCGATGCGACCATCTCGTCCCTGTTAAGTTTAGCGGCATTCCAGCCTTGCCACTTACAGGAAGAATCTTGACATATTT
Source organism: Nemotelus nigrinus (assembly GCA_947369275.1). NCBI lineage: Eukaryota > Metazoa > Arthropoda > Insecta > Diptera > Stratiomyidae > Nemotelus > Nemotelus nigrinus. The sequence goes on from OX376372.1 coordinate 82,383,766, forward strand.
GCCTGCTCTCAGTGATTTGGAAGGTGATGCAGTGTCTCTGAAAACCCGACACGCACTCGACCCCATCAGATGCTTGGCGCCGTTCGCGCCATGTTTCTCAGTGTATAATATGCACTGAGCTTGCGCAGAGCAGTCTGCTGCCTGGTGGCCAACCTGCCCACATTTCCAGCAGCTGGCGCTCCGGTGCGGATTCTTGTAGGTACGCCTTGTGTGGTCATAGCTTAGTCACCGGTAGCAGCGTGTCATCTCAGCCTGCCTTCGCACTTGGGCACTTATTATTTCTGGCTGAACTCGACCAGACTTGAGGATTTTGGATGCTTGTGCCTCATTTAGCTCCACCACGGCTCTCTTTTGTTCCCTTGTGTTAGGAGGAAAGAGTGTGGTTTTCACCCGCCGACTCCTTCCTCTCCAGCCTTGCGTTTGATGGATGATGTCACCTCTTCAATTACTGTGAGGCAATCGAGGTCAAGAAGCTCGATCTTGACTCTAGGATCACAAACTTCACGTCCCCTTGGCCATCTACGGCGGCCTGGATCGAATCCTGCAATTTTTACTAGCTTTACTAGCGTACCAGTTTCATCGGGGGAAACACTTTGGCGGATCGCCCCCAGGACCTCCGCGTAAGTCTTTCCCGGAGCCGGTTTTACAATGACAGCGTCTATTTATTTCCCTCGCTGTCTTTTTCTGTTATTCTTCTTTTTTTTTCGTCACCACCACTTTCTTATCGCCCTGTGGTATACACTCTTTCTGAGCCTTTTCCGGCTCAGTGGGTTTCACTGGTGTTTTTGCGACGCTTCTCTTTTCCTTGTTATGGATAACCGTCACCCACTTCCTGAGGTCGAAAACTGGCACCTCTTTCCTCAACCGGACTTCCTGAATATCTTCAGGGCTAGATTCAGCAACGCGCTTATTTTGTCGTGGCCGATATACTCCTAGGACCCCTGTAAGGGTGCCTGACTCCGCGATCTTTTCCTCCGAGACCCACCGGTAGTCTACCTCTGCCTTCTGCCAGTTCCTTTGGTAGGTGCAAATGACCTCAAAGGCCTCCTCCAGCTCCAGCATACCGTCCTTGACGTGCTTTGAAATATTCCTCTGCACCTTGGCGGCTTGAAGCATTTTATGAAAGATACGTTGACACTTCCTCAACATATCCTCCTCAGCCACTCGCTCACGCTTTATGTACCCCGTCCTAGGGGATACACGTGCAAGTGACATATTTTCTTCTGGAGCTATTTCTTGTTTCAGTGCTCTCCCGTGGATGACTCTTCGGGGTCTCCAGATCATTACGAGCGGATTCAGCAGTTTGAACTTCCTGCGCATCTATTGCGCACCCGGAACCGGTCAATCCCTCAACTTGCGATGAATTGTGCATCGGAGAGGGGAACTTCTGGACCTTTGGTCTCCTCGCAAACGCAAAACGGTCGATGGTGGCACCTCCTTCGCCCTGCGTTGCCGCTGTCGTCCCCATGGTTTTTTGTCCGTCCGTCCTGTCTTTTGTGTTATTTTGTTTGTGTAATGAACTCGGTTTTGTTGGGTCTCAGCTCAGAGCCGCTATCTCCACCCGGATGTTTAGTCGCCTTAATGACCTCGTGGTAATCTATGCAAAGCAGGGAGGCCGACGCAAGGGTTGATCACCAGCCTGCATGAGGCTGGATCTCAGAACCAGGTCAGTACTAATCGGGAACAATCTCAACCGAACTTGCACCCCTAAATCAACGGTGTGGGCTTCGAACGTACTCTGAGACTTGCCAGGTTTTAACGGGATGCAGACGGCATGACATTAGCCTGGAGCCGTTCTAGAATGCCATAGCCGCCAGCCCAGATACATTTTTCGCTAACCGTCGATCGTGCCTTGAACCATTAAGCTAAGCCAGGTCACGCCTTAAACATTTTTGCTGCCATTGCCAGAAATTCCAATGATGAATCAAATCGTAAAGTCATGGGAAAAGCCGAGTCGTACCGGTTGTTGTTGGGCCATTTGGCGTTACCCGGGCTGCACCGCAAGGAAGCGACCCAACATTACACCCCAGCTTGTTTGTTATTAACGCAAGTATTTCCAAAAAATAGAAAACAGAATACTATGAACATATAATTATCTAATTTCAAACCACAAAAAAATCTAGTGTGCAGGAACCGGTAGAAATACCAATGCTAGAAGAAAAGTGGTGGAATTGTGTAGATTTTGAATGCATATTCCACCACAGGTGCTCCTTATTACGGTGAACCTGTTTCAAAGACCATTTACCACTTTGATCTCAAGGACGCATTGAAACTCATTGGGTAGAAAGGTTTTCAGGGTTCCCATTTGCATAAATTATATTCATTATCAGATGCTTATCTTGCAAAACTTTGAAAGCAGCATCTCTTACAACACAAATGATTAAATTGTTCAGTGCTCGCAATACTTTGCTAGTATTTTACCACCGCTGCTTCACGTCAAAATCACCCGACTCTATGAATCTCGTTTTCATCGATAATTTCATCGAAAATTACAGGGGTAGAAAGATGTTTGGGGTTACAATAAAAAAAATTTTCCGGAGAAGATAAAATATCCAACTTTATTTTAAAAAGGTTCCCTACTTGCTTTTTATAGCACCTTTCCATTCTTTCCAACGCTTGTTTCAATATTGGGTATTTTCCCACTGCTTGAGCGTGCAAAAATATTTCCTATACAAAAAGTATCAGGATCCTGTGAAGTCCTCAACACCCGTTCGATTTCTCTTCTCTCAAACTTGGGAAATTTACTCAAAACTATCATTACAACACATTTGAATCACTCCATTGAAGAGAATCACATCATACCTGGGAGACAGCTCGGCTTTAAAGTCAAACTCTCCATAGTGCACGCATTCAACATAAAAGGGTTTTGGATGTTGTCTGATTGATCTACAAAAGGCCTTCGACTCCGTTTGGATTGAAGGACTCCTGTAAAAAATGATCAATTTTGGTTTTCCAACATGACTAGTCAAATTTGCTGATAGTTTTCTAAGTGGTAGAAAGGTTTTCGCCCCCTTCAATGTTACTTTCTCTAACAAAGGCTCCGTTCTCGGTCCTATTTTATTCAACGTTGTTACTGTAGACATCCCAGGATTTTCAAACGATTTTCCCACAGGTGTTTCCATTAATCTATACACAGATAGCCTCCTCTTCTGGAACTCCCAGCATAATCTGCACTTTGTAGCAGCAGTGTTATAAAATTAAGTGATTCAGTTTGCTGCACATTATGCAAAATAGGACTTGCAGATAAATTTCAACAAAAGTGAGCTGAAATTTTTCAAAGGAAACCAAACAGATTTCAGGAAGAGAATCAAAGGTTGTCATCTATTTTACAGACTATGAAATACCTCGGTACAAGGCTCGACCTTCGCTGGAGCTGCAGCCACCATGTTCAGACAAGACTCAGCAAGGCAACCATCGTATACCACTTCATAGGCTGTATCTTCAAGACGAACTTTATCATCTCTACTAAAGCTAAGAGAAGTGCCTATAAGCAATAGATTAGACTGATCTTCACATACGGTGCCCTTATTTGGTCTTCGACCACTTCAAGCCAACTTGACAAGCAGGCGAAATTCGAACGCCTTATCCCCCGAAATATCACCTCCTTTTACTCTAAGGCGGAACAGTAACAGTAACAGTAACTTTTATCAAAACTGGAAAACTACGCCTCTTCCCTCTTATTCGCTTCGACTAGTAAATAGCGCTATTCATTGCACCACAGATCATTCCAACTCTATCATTCAATCGCGTCATCTAAGACCTGAATCTCAACTATCAGACCTGGATATAATGAATAGCTCAATTGCAATGAGTTACTCACACACCACACATTAAATTCCCAGCGAATTGGTTTGTTTTATTCACCTGATCCACATAATAGGTTAATCACAATACAGCGTTTTCCGCTGCGGCAAACGCAGCATTCCACAGGGGGAGGCGTGAATGCCGCAGTTGAATTTGGTGAATCACAATGCAGCGACAATGTCGCTGTCAATGCAACCAAGGCACCAACCAAAATCATTTTTTTTCTTTTGTATTGCTAAATCCTGTTGTACGAGGATTAGGTTGGCTTATCACAATACTCATCTGCCATCGCTTGTCTATTCCACCAGATCATTCAACCTAATTCAAACAGAGTTAATTCAACCTAGTGGTGATGCCAACCTATGGTAGGTATCACCGCTAGCGGTGCTTCAAAATTAGAAATTTGGCAAATTTCGCCGCTGCCGCAAATTCCACCGCAGCCATTGTGCGCGTTACCATAAAAAAGAGTGCATTCTAATTTTTTGACAGCACTTCCCGCAGCCCACTGCGTTGGCGGCAGCGGAAAACGCTGTATTGAGTTTAACCTATAAATCTTACATTCTTCATTTTTCTCTTAAAATCTTTTTCCGAACACGTACTGACTTTTTTCCTTTATCTTCTCTTTAACATCCATGTTAAAAAAGTAAATGAGCTCAGTTAGAAATCATATTTCTAAATAAACAAAGTATTGAAAAGGTAATAATTTCGAGCCATTACCGTGAAAGGCACAGCTCAAATTTGCATTACCTTAAGAAATAGTTACAGATTATCTCTTTCAAATCTTCACCACTTCACTGCCGCAAAACCTACTTACCTCCCAGATCAATAACAGTTTTAAACTTGAGCCCAAGCAATGGTATTTCACTCATTGGTCACTGGTGGTGTAACTGATGAGGTGATACATGAAAATTACCGAATATTCAATGAAATGAGTATAAAAATATTTTCTATCCGTATTTTATATTCTTCTCTAAACTCCATCATATCAATGCAATTTCATATTGCAAAGCTTCATGGAGCAAATGATTTTTTTTTCAAATTAGGAATAGGTTTTCATCTAAATATTAACTAAATACTAACATCGCAAGCGGGATAATATCGCCTTTTTCTGGGTCCTAGCAGTCAACGAGTACTTGAAGAATTTGAGAGCCAGGGATTTTTTTATCTAGATTTTCGCCAGGTGAGTGGATTTTAGGGCAATCGCTATAAAAGCTGAATTTATACTCTTTACTCCATTACACTTTAAACTTGAGTAGCCTAGTGTGTAGAGCACTGGCTTCTTGTATGTGGGGTCCCTGGTTCGAATCCAGGCTTGGGCGAGGGGTATAGGTACCTGAGTTAATCAGGGGTAAAATGAGTTGTGGAACTAATCACTCCATCTTCGTGTTCACACTGGTTGTTAATTTATGATGAAGTTCTCTACCACCTTCAACCTCTATACCCAACAAAGGTTGTCATGGGATTAGTTTTTTAAGCTCTGCAAGAAAACACGGAATAACATTAAAACTAATTGATAGTGACAAATATTTGGGCTTTTTACTAGATCAAAAAACTAAACAAGAAGGCTGATGTTATTTATCTAAATTCTTGCAGCACTTTTCGTAATACCGGAATTCAAATACGCATACGGATCCCATAAGCAAAACAGTAAACCTTAACAGGAAATTATATCGATGGATATAAGTCGGAGATGTTAAAATTTGTCACAAATAGCGTAAATAAAAATTACTGATTTCCAACTGCAAGTGGTCACATCAGTCAAGTATGCACTGTATGCTGGTGTCTGATGAGAATCAGTGCATACTTTCAAAACCATTTTGTCAGATAAAATTTTCAATGTAAATAATTTTTTTTTTAATTTTAATCATCCTGCAAAAACAATTCCAACTTAACAGGAACTTCATGGTCGAGATACTCAAGAACAGAGTTGAAGATCGAGGAACTTATCGAAGACGATGAAGCCCGGATTCACACAGGTGGATCAAACACGAGCATAGGTGTTGGGCTGTGCGTTTATACAAAGAATTTGAACCGTCACCAGTATCATAGACTGTCTGATCTACTCTCACTGTCTGATCATACTACCGTATGAGCTTATAACCACCCGCACGGCAATTGAGTCCATATGGTGCGAAATAGAAGAGGACATCGAGCTATCCTATGCTTTGATTCGGTTTAGTTAAAAAAATGGCTTCAAATAAGAACTTAATGCTACTAATTGAACCTGATTGTAAATACATACTTGCACATACATTATCACCAGTTTTCGCCGAAGAAAGCCAAAAAAAAAAACAAATGTGCAAATTCCGAGAACATTTTGTCTTCCACTTAACAAGATACTGTGAAAAAGTTTCTAAGAAACATTTTTGTATCTTTTTGAAACGAAAAGAAAAAGTGTGGACACATTATTGGGTAAGGGACACATTCAACGTCGCTGTTGTTATTTTCTAGTAATGACATAAAACAATGAAGCACCGAGAAAATTTTAAACAAAGTTGAAAAGTGTAATTGACTTCGATGCTGAATAGTCAAACAAGTTTTTCTTGTATTTTCAAACTTTTCAAGGGGAATGTCTTAGCATATCAATTGCTTACTTCGCAGTGTCGTCCATTGCCTTTTCGACTTGTTCCCTGTCAATCCGCCAGTAATCGAGGACTGTTACATCCATCGGACATTTCTCTATACAGACCGATGTCAAACTTAACCTCTCCTGCGTGACATTAAAGCAAAGTTGGAATTCGCTCGCATCGCACAATAAGACATTGGCTCGATTTTTTTGAGTTTTATAAATATCTGAGACCGTCCCGTCGAAGCGAAGCTATGGCCATTTACCATGCTGCTAATGTTTTCCCATCATCGTCGTAAACGTTCCTCCTTGTCTTTTTTTGCCCTGCTCCCAATAATGCACACGATATTACATCCATGGTGAATAATGTCATTTAGAGGACGACCAAAGGGAAAGATACCCAACAGAAAGACGAAGAAAGCGCTTGAGAAAAAACAACACTGACTCATAATGTTCAGCGAGACGTTTATGGAGATGCTAATGGCCTTTATAAGGTTTTAATAAAGAAAATGGAAAGGAGATACGCTGGCATGAAAGTGTTTACTTAACCTTAGCGCAATTTACTGTAAATTGTAAGAATATTCATGATGGCTGCAGAACAGTAGAAAAAGTGGAAACTGCTGACTTCTGATTTGAGGTAAAGTCAACGGCGACAAACGACGGAGTTAAGTATTTGATTTTTGTTCTTATTCATATTATTAGCACGGATTGTAAAAGCGCATATTGTAATACGAATGAATCAAAGCATTTTCTGTGTAAGTACATTTTTTGTTTGTTATCCTTCATAAATACATTTTATATTTTTTTACTTGAGAGCTAGCATAGTTAAAACCACGAAATACACATTGCAGTGAAAACTATAGGCTCTAGCTAGACTAACACCCAGCTCAAGGGATGTCGATTTGTACTTTCAAAGTTGCTTGGACTAAAATTGGAGCACACTAATATAAAAGAATTGAACTAACGTAGAGTTATAATTGGTAATGGTTTAGTAAAATGTTTTGAGAATTAGATTCCTCTCAGATTTCTCTGAATCCGGAATTTCTGTTGGCTCGATTCCGAAACTAATTTGGCTTGATTCAATGTTTTCTTGATTTCCTTTATCGGATCGAATTTCGATACACCGCATCAATCCCCTCAGAGGCACTGAAAATACTCACGTTGATTGAAAATATATCTTTCCTTTAGTTCAATATTATTGGATAGCATGAATGTAGCGACAATTAATAAGATTAATTGATCAAAAGCTACTGAACCATATATAAATCATGCATTCAAATTTGTCATAGCTTATAACGTGAAATACATTGAATATTGCCGTTGTTTAAGATGAACTAGCGCAAAACTGCAATCTAACCGTTGAGGCAGTATTGAAAATATATGGGACATTTCACGTGAAGCGGACAATGAAAAAAAGTCTAGGCTCTGGATTTCGTTCATATTATGCATAATGGTACGTTTAGTTTAGAGGATACAAACGTGGATACGCAATTTTTTTCTATGAGGTTTAGTTTCCGAGCTATGGGCTTCTGAATAATTGACGAAATTAATGAAAGGTTTTTTTGGAAGCCGATTCTGAGAATTAAAAAAAAAAATCTAAAAAACATTAAACATAATGATTGGTATAAAAAATTAATTGTTCTTTTTAATTTTGAAATAAGATTTGAAAAACAATGTTTTTTCCTAAAAATAGAAGGCAGTCTTGGTCCTGGGACGACAAATTTATAAATGTCAATTCTTCTCCGAAAACCTTTAAGAAGGGAACCATGATCACAATTAAATGTCCTTTGCAAGTAAATTATTTCGATGGATATAAGTCGGAGATGTTAAAATTTGTCACAACTAGCGTAAATACAAGTTAATGATTTCCAACTGCAAGTGGTCACATCAGTCAAGTATGCACTGTGTGCTGGTGTCAGATGAGAATCAGTGCACTTTTTCGAAACCACTTTGTTAAAATAAAAAATTTTCAATGTAAATAAAATTTTTTCAATTTTAATCATCCCGCAAAAACAATTTCACTTTAATATTTCCTGAATACTTTTTTCTCATTCATTCTAATAAATCCCGAAACCTGATCTAGCGCAGTCAAACAAATGATACAAACAAATGCCACTCATTGGTTTTGTTTATGTAAACCATCCTCTCAATTAAGGTAATAATTGAGTTACTTTTGAATCTTGGAGTTAATTTCGACAAAAATTCGAATTAGCCTATCATATCTTTGATTTAATGAATCTCACTTTCAAACTACTATCTATTTAATAATTTTATTTATTTATTTTTAATCCAAACAAGGCGAATGAAAATAAAATAGAATACTTACATTAATTAATAACATACAATTTACATAGAAAGTATACATAACAGGTAGGGATGATGAGTTATTATTTTGGGAAAATTTGTCTGGATAGTCTATGATGTGAGCAGCTTGGTTGGATCTATCTTAAACCTGAATCTGGAAACAATTGGGGAATAATATTTTCCGATGCTGTTAAAAATTTCGCAGCATCTGTTCATTGGCTATTTGTCCTATCGGCATAGACAGTGTGTGTTGGTATTCATTCAGTAAACGCTTGTGTCTTGTCCGCTGTACTGGTTTGTTTAAAGTCATTTTATTTATTTATTTATTTATTTATTGTCTAAATCAACAGATACAAATCCAATTAAAGATTAGACAAAGAAAAAACTTATATATAAAAAGTAAAGAGACTATAAATTAAAACTAAACAAATTATAATGAGGCGGTGAAATTTAATCATAACTCAACACAGATATGACATTAAAAATTCAAAGAGTTACTTCATTTCATGCGATAAAACGCATCCTCTTAACATACTTTTAAAAATGCATAACGAAGGCGGAAGAGGACCAATATTCAAAGAATTATGTTGCCTAGGCAAGCGTAAAAGAGGAGAGTAAAAATATGTATGAGTACGAGCAAATGGTACGTTGAGGATAAATGCAGACCTGGAAGAATGTACCGGGTCACGAACAGAAAACTGCGCTCCGGGGATATAAGTAATAGATCCAGTAATCATTTTATACAGGAGACATTCGTCGAAATACATTCTGCGTGAAATAAGAGTAGGGATTTCAAGGATGGAAAGACGCATACTATACTCACAGTAGGGAATACGGAACTTGAGGAATAGTGAGCGAGTAAATTTACGTTGTACAGACTCAACAGCATCAATTAAGAAACGATAATGAGGACACCAAATTTGACAACAATATTCGAGGACACTACACATGTACAAGCGAACACACGAGGAAATATCAGTAAAAGGTCTGGACGCTCTTAGAATGAAGCCGCACAAGCGCGAGGCCTTGGATGTGACACGCAAAATGTGGACATCAAATTTTAATTTAGTGTCAAACATAACACCAAGGTCCATGAAATTATCAAATTTTATTGAACATAGAGACAACATTGATCGAGCTGCCAATAAAACCAAATGTAAAACTGCAGGTAATGTCCATCTTACACGAAGATAAAGTTGTGGAATTTTAAAGTCTGCATTCGTATGATGCAACTCAATTACCAAATACATGTGGATTGTAGATTTATTGAGGTAAAAAGCAAGAACTGCTTTCAGACCGCTTTGAGCCTATAGCATTAGATGTGAAAAGTAGAGTTCCAGACCATGCACGCGCATTCCAGTAACCGGCGAACAAAAGAGGTGTAAAATGCCTTCTTGGCTCATAAGCTTTTGAATTCTTTAGTACGTTTTTTAAAGAAACCCAGCTACTTCTTAGATTCGCTTAAGACTTTCTCACATTGTAAACTAAAATACTGCTTTTACCTAAAGTGACACCAAGGTTTATAGCACTGCTAATGTTATTTAGCAATAACATTGTTATTTTTGAGGTGGTAGTTTAAATTAAAACTGGTAGTTTTACAGGAAAAACTTCTGACTTGACATTAGCTGAAGTTAATGTTGAGTTTATTTTGTTTGCACCAAGGGTCAAGGGTTATTGAAGGAAAACTGTGTTTGATTGCAGTTCGATTGTGTGGTACGTTTTCAGATCATCCGCACAGAAAAGGAGTGAAATGTCAATTTCAAAGAGATTCGATCTGGAAATATTAAACGAAAGTGGTCAAAAGTGACTACTGTGTGGTACACTGAAAGAAACTTCATTTTTGGATAAAGCACACTTCAGTTTAAAGTACTGGGTTCTATTACGAGAGAGAGTTCAATAAGTTTAATAGGAAATCCGAGATACCAAACTTTTGCAAATAAAGTGGGAAAATATCATGATCGCCACAACTACAGACTTTGTAGATGAAATCAGTTCTCGATCCTCTTCTTCCATACTGTAAAGGACAAACTAGGTGAGAGTTGAGAGCTGTGTTTTTGAAGGCCATGTTTTACTTTGTTCAAGGAGGTTCTATTTGAATTGCTAGCTTGTTGCATACCTTTTTTCGAACAATTTTGGTAACCCTGATAGTATGAAAATGCCACAATAATTTTCAGCTTACCATTCAGGAACCAGCGTTGGATGAGAGATTTTCAGCACCGCAATACTCCCCAAAATAGTCATTTACCAGAAATTGTATGCAAGGCAAGACAAATGACTTTAAACATTTGAATATGAGAAGAGAAGGGATCAAGTCAGGTTTAGGTCCCTTGTTGACGTAAACCTTTTAGACACCAACGATTTCAATCTTGTGCGTGCCTTTTATGGTAATGATTTGCAGCAGGTTTCCCAAACTCTTAACCAAAATGGTAATTGGTTAGATCTTGTTTTCACAAATGCTTATGACGAAGTAGTGCTTAGTCCAACTAGTGACGCAGAGCATCTTTTTTGCAATAGTTTAACCCATTCAGCACTGTCAGTCGAATTCTCCACTCCAGATTCCACCTACTTAAAAACTTACAATAACTCAATTGTATTTGACTTCCGTAAGGCTGATTATGAAAGCATTAAACATGTTCTTGATACTAATGATTGGTCTACTACTCTTTCAACGCAAGATCTCGAGACAGCCATTTCCTCTTTTTACAATAAAATATTTGACGCCGTTGAAAGATATGTGCCAAAGATAAAAAAAGAATAAATTGTCTGAGCCATGGCTTGATATGGACCTTAGACATATGCGAAATCGTAGGAACAAACTTTATAAGCTGATTAGAGAAAATACTGGTGTTAGTCCTGCTATTCAGGAAGAATATCATGAAGTTGCTAAGCAATTTTTAGCAAAGTCTCATGAGGCTTATGACACTAACATTAGAACAACCGGCGAAAATATAATCAGCGACCCGAAAAAATTCTTCGATTTTGTTAATGAGAAGCGGAAAACTACTGGCTATCCATCTTCGATGTTTCTTAATAATAAAACGTCTTCTTCTCCTAAAGAGACATGTGACCTATTCGTTGATAGTTTCCAAAAAAATTTTAATGCACCAGGCCCATCAAACTCACACCTTTCTTCTTCTGATTCAGATTCAACAGCTTTTGTGAATCATTTAGAAATTTCCCGTGATGAAATACGTAAGACTATTTTGGACCTCGACTGAAACAAAGGTCCTGGGCCTGATCTTCTTCGTCCGACCTTCTTGCGCAAGTGTGTAGAGCAGCATATAACTCCCTTGCATATTTTCTTTAATAGATCACTTTCGTCGGGAATTTTTCCATTCTGTTGGAAGCTTTCGTATCTCACACTAATATTCAAAAATGATGATCGACACTGTATCGGAAATCGCCATTTTGTCTTCGATTCCGAAACTTTTCGAAAAGGTGGTATACGATAAACTTTCTCCGCTTGTTGATTCCCGTGTGAACGAGCAACAACATGGCTTTAGAAAAGGTCGCTCAGCTACCACGAATTTGACAATCCTAATCTCTGACGTTCTATGCAAAATGGAAAATGATACCAAATTGACGCAGTTTACACTGACTTCAGTAAGGCGTTTGACAGAGCTGACCATTCTACCTTAATTCTAAAGCTTCAGAGATTCGTTATCGCCGGGTTTTTACTTAGCTGGCTGACCTCTTACCTTCGCGATCGAGCACAATGTGTGAAATTTCAAGGAATTTTATCGAAAAACGTTATTGCTACCTCTGGTGTACCGCAAGGTAGCCATCTTGGCCCACTTCTTTTCAATATATTTATTTCCGACTTATCTGACGTCCTAGCAGGCACACCTCTTTTACTCTATGCAGACGATCTCAAACTTTATCAGACTATTGAATCGAATCCGGATGCCCCCTTTCTCCAATCCCAGCTTGATTCACTTGATCAGTGGTGCTATATAAACAAGCTCTCTCTCAACATTAATAAATGCCAAGTTATTAGTTTTTCCAGAAAATGCACGGTCACACACAATACGTCCTTCCTCGGCAATAATATGTTAACTCGAGTTGATAACATTGCTGACCTCGGTGTTATCTTACATGAAAAACTCCGCTTCACCTTACACTTTGATAAAATACTTTCTCGTGCGAACAAACAGCTAGGTTTCATCAAAAGACGTGCCAAAGAATTTCGTAGTCTGTGGATCGCAAGATCCTTATACACTTCACTTGAACGTCCCATTCTCGAATACGCTTGCATTAGCTGGAATCCCGCTTTTGAAACCCACAGCGATAGACTCGAGTCAATACAAAAACAATTTTTACTTTTCGCCTTGAGAGAGCTGTACAACCCTTATGATTTTAATAGCCTACCCCCTTATGAGTTTCAACTGGGTCATTTAAACCTACCGACACTAGCCTCCAGAAGAATGGTGATATCGGTCTGCTGCACATTCGACGTCATTAGAGGCGCTATTAATGTAGAATTCCTGAATAGTAAAATTTTGATAAATATGCCTGTGAGGAACACCAGGTCCAATCGTTTCTTAAAAGAATATTCACATTCGACCACATATGCAGTTAATGAGCCATAAATAGATGCTGCAGAATATTCAACAGCATCAGTTATTTATATTCTCCTACGATTTCCAAATCATCCTTCAAATTCTCTCTTTTGCATGCCAACCACACCCCTAAACCTTAAGCTATAGCTTAAATGTCAATGTTTTATTTATTGATTGTTATTTGTGAATCTATTTGTTTGTTACTTATTTAACTTGTTTGTTTTTACTTATTACTTTACTTTTCTATTTTATTTTTAATTTGATATTTTATATGTGATTTTGTACCTTGTTTGGTGAATAAATAAATAAATAAATTTGTTGACAGACTTTGTTTGCGCTAATGCCTGGATTTGAACCAGGGACCTCTTGCACCAGAAAACATTAAGCCACACGAGCTTGAAATATGACATAGTATTTTAATATATGTTTATGTACACTTATCGTTCATGTTTGAATATGTATATGTATATATAAATGTGTATATATATCAGGGTGGTCCGGTTTTCAAAATCTACGGAGTTTCAGGGTGGCCAATAAAAGTGTTTTGGACCTGTATCCTGACTCACTTAAATCATTATATCTTGAAAACAAATAATCATAAAGCATAGTTTGATGGCTTGTTTTTTATGAAATTAAATTACCTTTAATTTAATGTAGCATCCTAAATTGTAACTGAACCTGATTTTGAGATATTTACTTGAAAACACAAAATTTTGGCACTTCTACCCCAAAATTCTGTGTTCAATGTCGTTTTTCTCAGAAAATCTCATAAAAAGATGCCATTTTAATTTTATTTTTTTATAGGCCATATTGTTGGCTACAAAAGTCGCATACATACTTATGACTTAGATTTTACCATTTCGCAAGTAGTAAGCGCAAATACATATCGCTTAAAAACTGAATGTGACATAAAGTGGCCCTCGCTTTCGATCTCCACTCTTTGCTTGAACTGAAAGAAATTGTTAAAGGTGTTTACACTTTGTTTCAAAATGTTTGAGCTACAGTAAATGTTCATTTTGAATACACGCTGAAGCTCGTTTCGCAAGCGTTCTTTTCATATTCATACTTCTCAGCTGCTGCCTCACTGATGTTGCAGCCGCATCGATCCTGGTATTTAGGCCTTCCAATGTTGATACTTCCGTTGTGTAGACAATTGCCTTCATTTGTCCTCATACAAAAAAATCCACAATTGTTAGATCAGGAGATCTCGCAGGCCAGTGAATTGGTCCATTTCTACCGATCCAGCGATTGGTATAATTGGAATTCAACCAATCTCTGACTAGTCGGCCATAGTGAGCTGGAGCACCATCGTGCTGGTAAAACATGGAAGCCAATCGTTGCAGCAAAATATCCTCCAATAAGTCCTGCAGATCATGTCTTAAAAAATGTAAATAATTGGTACTATTTAAAGTAGGCGGGAGCCTAATAGGTCCAACTAAATTGTTACCAATCACTCCTGCCCATAAATTTTTGCTGCATCTATGCTGAAACGATGGATTCCTTCTCGTGTGTGGATTGCTCTCAGCCCACGTATGTAAATTGTGAAAGTTTGTGATACCGTCCCTGGTAAATAAGGACTCATCCGTCCAGAGAATGGTGTTCAAAAAATTTTCGTTGTCTAATTGTTTCTCAAGGAGCCAATTGCAGAATTCCATCCTTTTGGGCAAATTGATGGGTAGCAGCTCCTGCACTGGTGTGTGATGATAGGGATGTAAACGGGCTGCTTTTAATAATAATAATAATAATAATAATAATAATAACTTTATTGAATTAGTTTATGTGTTGTGTGGTACAATATCTTAAGGTTAGTGTTTAGACAAAGTCTCTACATCTAAATTTGATTTTAAATTAGCTTTTTTTCAGAAAGTTTTCGTGCGAGATGCATAGTATAGTAATATAGGAAAAACAAGCTTAAAACCTAATGTTGTGCTTAACCTAAATAAAATAAAATTTAAAAACTAAGATTCATGACTTAAGCCAACTGCGTATACAGCAGCTGTAGTTACGAATTAATGATCAGAGATGCAACCAGAGAATTATTGGATGTTGCACATTTATTGAAAATTTTTTGGGTCAAATGTTTAGAGATATCCAGTACTTTCTTGAGCTTTGCAGAAGCGTGCAGCCGATTAGTTGAGTAATAAAAGGGTTTGTTAAGAATAATTTTTAAACATTTGTTTTGTAATATTTGTAGACTTTTGATATGTGATTTTGCACAGTTACTCCATACAGGGCACCCATAGAAAATGATTGGCTGCATTGCAGACTTAAAAACCAGCAGTTTGTTCGCAGTTGAGAGCCTGGATTTCCTATTAATAAGCGGATAAGAGTAGTAAATGCTCTTCAAAATTTTCGACTTTACTGCTTCGACATGGGCGTGGAAAGTAAGTTTCTGATCGAGTTGGATGCTAAGATATTTAATGTCTTTTTCCCAAGAAATGGTGTATCCCAGGATATTTACCTGGAGATTCGGCAAGTGTCTTAATGCTCGCTTTTTAGTGAAGTATATTGCCTGAGTCTTGTTCGAATTAATTTTTATTTTCCATTTGATGCAGAAATTATTAATAATTGAAAGTTGTTGCTGCAGGGTGTTAATTATCATATCTGGACTGTGCCCACTAGCAAATATGGCAGTGTCGTCTGCGTACATGGTGATGTGGCAATGGGGTGCTTTTTCTAAGTCTTACATATAAATGTTGTAGAGAGTGGGGCTTAAGACTGACCCCTGAGAAACTTCGGCTGGTATTATGTATTTATCGGAGAAGGCTTTGGATTTAACTGAGAAGGTCCTGGCCGAAAGAAAGGATTGGATAATCTTGCACAAGTAAATAGGAACAGAAGATTGTATAAGCATATATATGAGTCCATCATGCCAAACAGTGTCGAATGCTTTCTCGATGTCTGAAGATATTTTGCACATATTTCGCTACTCTACACAGTTGATGCGTTGTCGAAAGCTTGGGTTGAAATCCGAATTGAAAATCAGGTATTGTTGCGGATGACTCAATAGATAATCGGATTCTGGAGAGTATAATTTTCTCAAATAGTTTGGTTGATGACGGCAGTAAGCTTATTGGGCGATAGCTCCTAGGGTGCTTAGGATTTTTACCAGGCTTTAATATTGGAACAACGGACGCAGTTTTCCAGGCCGAAGGAAAGTGTCCATATTTTAGGCAGATGTTGAAGATATAAAAGAGCATGACAATTGCCTTTCTAGGGAGATTCTCGAGCATAATATTGGGCAGTCCGTCAATGCCAGGGTAGGATTTTAATTTTAAAATTTTCAGGATAGAACGAATTTCGGAAGGTTCGGAAGGTTTAAAGTAGGTTTAAAGTAAATTGATTTCTACCCAAATGGTAGAAATCAATTGGCTGGACATTCAGATGGAAATTTCGTTGCTGATTATATCGGAAAAGTCATAGTTTTGAGAGTGTATGTGCTTCATGAAATTTAGAGGCTATAAGGTCCGCTTTTTCTTTCTCGGAATAGGTAATTAATCCATCGTCGCGCTGCAATGGGGGAACCGTTCTCGATTTGATTTTTAATAAATTATGAAGCAGCCACAGTTTGCGAGAACCAGTTTCCTGTGTTGACAGGAGTTTGCTCCATCGGTCATTCGCAGAGCGCGTAAAGTGAAACGGATCTGATTATTCAGCTCATTAAGGTAAGCCTTTAGGTGTTGGCACCGAGTTCTTTGCCATTGCCTGCGAATTTTATTTCGATGCTTGATGAGTACTGTTATTGAGCTATCTAATTTCATTTCTGGATACTTGTATTGAATTTTCGGAGTGGCAGCGTTACGTGCTGACATAAGAGCAGCCAGAAAATTAGACACACTATCGTCAATCTGTGCATGATTTAATGTCTTGGATAAGTCGCAATCAACAAGTGATAAACTTTCGTGCAGGTATTTACGAAAAAGATCCCAGGATGTTTTGGAATATATATAATTTGATTGAGCTGATATTGAGATGGGTTCATTTATTTCAAAGAATACTGGTAAGTCAATGGAGGACAGATCGTTAGTAACTATTGGCTGTGTTAAAGAAAAATTTCCCTTACTCAGTATCAGGTCAATTGTAGAAGGGTTTCCCCTGAGACGAAAACACGTAGGGCTATCGAAAACGTGGGCTACTTTTAAAATACTCCAAACTTTCCACGTAGACACGTTAAACTGCAACGCCAATCGTCAAATACTGATTGATGGGTCAGTTTCCACTGCAAGCAGTATTTCTTCATCGGTCCGTACAGCGATTGCACGCGCATGATTTGCGTTTACTCGGCTCGTCTTAACGCTGCCAGTTTTTCGAATCCTTGTGCATATTTGTTGAAACACTCTCCGTCCAGGAATCCGTCGATGGGGATATCTCTGTTGATGCAAAGATTGCGCCGCTTGTGAACTTCCCCGGCACTCTCCATATACGTACATAATATCTGCATATTCTTCATTAGTGTAGTGAGACATTTTGAATCTATGTTTGAAATTATGTAATATTTTGTAGTTCGAGTAATGTACCGGAACTGACAAAAATTTGAAAGTGGTTCTGTTTTTATAGGGTCTTAATTTTTTTACGTATTCCATTAATAAAGGCGAAGAACTGTACCCAATTTTACCTTTATCATCCAGGTAAGTGCTTCAATTATGTTGAAACTAATTTTAATTATGTTTATTTTATTGATAGTTTAAAAAGTAATTAATGGGCAGTAAAAAAACTAAAGTACAAACAACAATTTAAGCTTTTCTTTTCAACGAGAGCCACTTTACGGCATATTTTCTTTTTAAGCGATATGTATTTTTGCTTACTACTTGTGAAATGGTAAAATCTAAGTCATAAGTATGTATGCAACTTTTGTAGCCAACAATATGGCCTATAAAAAAATAAAATTAAAATGGCATCTTTTCATGAGATTTTCTGAGAAAAACATACATTGAACACAGAATTTTCGGGGTAGAAGTGCCAAAATTTTGTGTTTTCAAGTAAATATCTCAAATCAGGTACAGTTACAATTTAGGATGTTACATCAAATTAAAGGTAATTTAATTCTATAAAAAAAGCCATAAAACTATGCTTTATGATTATTAGTTGTCAAGATATAATGATTTAAGTGAGTCAGGATACAGGTCCGAAACACTTTTATTGGCCACCCTGTAACTCCGTAGATTTTGAAAACCGGACCAGCCTGGTGAACAATTTTTTACTCAAAATATATCAAGGAATGCCTCCTTACAGAAGTGTCCACCGAGTACCAAACACCCTGTATATATATATATATATATATATATATATATATATATATATATATATATATATATATATATATATATATATATATATATATATATATATATATATATATATATATATATATATAGTGTGATTCAGATTAAGATGCCTAGGGTGAGCCAGTGATAAAATTAAAATTGTTGCACATTCATTGTTACAATTATTACATTACATTGTTGCACATATACATTCATTTTTACATCTACCACAACTGCTTTCCAACAAACTCAGTCTACACTATACTGAGTTTGGTGGAAAGCAGTTGTGGTAGATGTCTAGCACCAATGCTGGTAAACTGTTGCAAGTACTGAGCATTGCCATCATTTATAGTATAGGAGTTGTGCTTTCAAAGTTCTATCAGTTAACCATTTGATAATGAATGCAAGTAACAAGTATTTTGCTTTCCTGAATTTTGAAATCTGGAAACTTTTTTGACCTTTTGACACCCAGGTATTTTCGAATTTTTAATATTAAAATGTAAGAGTTGAGTACAGGATATATGAATATGTTCACATGTCGTAACTATTGTGACTGGTGAAAGTGTGATCGAAATCTCCTCGTGATAGCTGCTGAGAACAACATTTCCTGAAAGAAAGGTCTTCTTGCAATTAAGGTTGTTGAAAGACTTATCATCTCTCCTTCTAGAATAACCACATCATGAATCTAACAACAAGGCTCAGAATCGGATTGATACCACAACGGCGTCTATGCAAAAAAAAAATGGTTACACGATTCGAAAGTTTTCTCATGGAACGTCAGATTGCTCTAAAGAACTCGAGCTCTCAGTAGGTGGTCGATGATTGATTAGATTGATTGCATGGAGTGGCTTCAAAAGACCCCTAGCACTGCAACCTATTGGTGCTATTGAGCCTCCTCTGCGGTATATCCTATACTATAGGATTTATAGGATATCCAGGTTTCTTATGAACTTAGATGTGTTCTTGACGGGACATTTGTTATGTCCCCGGTCGAGACAAGAGCAATGCCAAGGTGCTCTAATCTTCAAATAGCTCAATCTGGACAGTGTATGAGAAAGTAGGTAGGTAGGTCGAAGTGGCTGCCAATCCACAGAGGTTTGCCGACTGACACACAATAATTTGTGACTCTCTCCTACTCACTGAGCTCAGGAAACTATCTGCTTTCCTTGACAAATCGCACTATCCCCTTGAAATTGACCAGAGACAGTTCGGTCAGATGTCAGAGAAAGGGTGCACCAATTCCCGCCAGCCTGCTCCTTGCCAAAGCCGGGCACTGCCACTTGAGGTAGAGGATGGACACCTCCTCATCCGCAGAGCCACAACTCCGACAGAAATCGTTAGACTGCACTTCCAATCGTTGTGCATGCCGTCCTATGAGGCAGTGGCCCGTAAAAACGCCCACAGTGCAATGTAGAGTGCTTCGAGCTAAGCCTAAAAGCTGCCTGGTGCGATGCGCACCTATGGATACCCAGGACTGCCTTGCTATTGCACAGGATGATTCATCTGCCCAGGACCTCTTAGCATCCTCGAGATATTTTTGCCTGATGGCCAGTTTGACCTAAGTCCATAGTAACTTCGAGTCAAGGATAAGCCCTAAGTAATTGACTCTCTGGCTGAGGTCAGTGGAAACCCCATTTAATTTGGGTAACTCGAACCATGAAGCTTTGTACTTCCTTGGAAACAATACTACTTCCGTTTTGCTAGGATTCACATTCAAGCCGCACTCACGACTCCAACGTGAAAGTATGTCAAAAGAGTGATTTAACCTCTCCGATAGCGTAGATAAATACTTTCCCTACACTGCCATAGCTATGTCATCCGCATAAGTAATCACTTTGCAGCCGGTACAGTCCAGCTTCATTAGGAGAGTATTCACCGTGATGTTCAATAGCAAAGGAGAGAGGACTCCACCCTGAGGTGCGCCCGTAATGACTCCTCGTCTTACGCTGGCAATCCCCAGTGAAGAGATAACCACTCTACTTTTGAGAAGCTGCACAATAAGCAATCAGCCGCTCATTAAAGTGTAGCACCGAGAGTGCCTCGACAATAACGTTAGACTTTACGTTATTGAAGGCCCTCTCGATGTCGAAGAAGATAGCAAGCGTATATTCTTTAAGAGCAAGATATTTCTCAACTTGCTCAATGAGGACGTAAAGAGCAGTTTCAGCAGACTTATCTCTGGTATAAGCGTGCTGTGACTACGAGATCAACATAGGATCGATTGATCTTTTAATATGGTAATCAATGATCCTGCAGTCAGAGCTAAAAATTATTGGACGAAAGTCCTTCGGCTTAACATGAGAAACTTTTCCTGCTTTAGGAATAAAAACAACTCTAGTTTGCCGCCAGTTGGTGGGAACATACGAGAATCGTAGGTAAGCTTATAAATCTCTCTGAGCCGTAGTAGCAATACTTCCATGGACTGCTAGATGTCAGCCGCAAAGACGCCATCAGGGCCCAGGGATTTAAACAGTTCAAAAAAGCTAATAGCTTACTTCAATTTGATATTCTGAACGGTGGCGTTATACTGTAAGCTAGTTTCGTTTGGTGCACTGTTCCTATAAGGCAATACTTGTCCGGAAAATGTGCTTCTATAAGAATGTTTAGAGTATCTGCGCTCAAACTAGTCCAAACGCCCTCAGGGTTCATGCATGATGCACCCCATAGCTTTCGATGTCGTGCTTAAGACCTTACGAAGGCGATTTGCTTCGCTGAAACTTTCTACGCTTCCACTGAGGACCTCTTTGCCTTACGTACGGCATACTTAAAAACTTTTAGCTTCGTTTTATATAGCGACCAGTCATTAGATCTTTTCGAGCTATTGAACTCCCTCCAACATTCTCTCCGCAGGATGCTGATCTCCATAATCTACCGGGGAAGCTTAGGATTGCCCCTGGCTGTGGGTGGCTTACATGCTTCCCTAGACGCAAAGTTGAGAGAACTATTAAGGGTGTCAACTGCCTGAACCAATTCATGGTAGCAATCGATGCTCCTAGGTGCAATTTATAGTGAGAATCGAACCTGAGAATTAAATAACTTCTAGTCCATCCTCTTTCTGTTAATCAAGGCTACCTGCACAAGAGAGCTGCGGCCAGCCACGTTGTATGATATGTACCGATGATCAGAGAATGAACACTCCTGTAGAACCCTCCAGTCATGGAAAAGATACGAGTGCCGCCCACTAATCAGAGTAATATTAAGAACCTCCCTGCAGTTTGAGGTAAGGAAAGTTGGCTCACTACCGGTTTTGATGATGAAAAGGTCGTGGGCAAAATTAAAGTCAAAATGTTCCTTCCCTTGGCCATTAGTGTTGGAGCTATCTCATACTTCATTATGAGCGTTTGAGTCAGCCCCCAGAATAAGAGGCATACCAATTTATGTGGCTTCAGCCACGAAAACCCTTGATTATTTCACAGGAAGGGCTAAGGGCATGATCATGTGCCATGTAGCAAGAAAAAAACCAATATGATCTATGGTCGATTTTTAGTGCAACAGCCATGTTATCGTTGTCACTGAAATTGTGTAGTACAAGGACGTTTATGGTTTTCTTGACAAGAATAAAGACACATGGCTTATGTAAGCCGTCGGGTACCATCAGTCTGTATCCATCAGTGCGTAATCCGCAAACCCGATTTTTGGCAGCCCATGGTTCTTGGATTGACCTCGGGGTTACTTTGCGTCTTGCATCGACCTCGGGGTTACTTTGGATAAAAAGCTGCGTTTTAATTTACACTATGACAAAGTCTTAAGCAAGGCTAATAAGCAGCTTGGATTCATCAAAAGACGTGCGAAGGAATTCAGAAACCTATGGGTCACGAAGTCTTTATACATACCTCTAGTTCGGCCATTGCTCGAATATGCATGTTTTGTCTGGCACCCTTCTTTTGATATCCATAGCGATAGGCTCGAATCGGTGCAAAAGCAGTTCTTGCTATTTGCGTTGAGAGATCTGTATAATCCTTACGAATTTGATAATCTACCTTCATACAGATACAGGCTAAATCTCTTAAATCTATGAAGTCTATCTTCGCGGAGGATAGCCATATGATCCTGCTTTACTTTTGATGTTATTAGGGGCTTGATCAATGGTGTGCCCCTGTCCAATAAGATCACCTTCAACGAATCAGTAAGGCAGACGAGGCACAAACGTTTACTCAATGAATACCGACACCACACAGTTTACGCCAACAATGAGCCAATTAATAGATGCTGCAAAATATTGAATAGCTTCTCAAAATACTGTTCCCCAACCATTTCCCGACCAAGGTTTAAAACTGCTCTGATTAAGGCGCTCACGTCATGAATGCCCTATCCAATTCCCTACCAAAGATGTGTCATATTTCCACAGCCTTCTGCAAGCTTGGCCGCTGTGTCAGTATTCAGTGGAGCTGACTCATTTGCCATGTCTCCACGAACTTCTGCAGCCTTTACCTTAGTTCCCAGAGCTGGCTCATTCACAATTTCTGACCTTACTGAGGCTTTAGCTGCTACCGGCGGCGCAGCTATCTTAGCCCCCTCCAGATTAAAGGGGCGAGTTTGATTGATTGACAGGCTTGTGCCTGACGAGTTTGTAATTGTTATTTTTTTTCATGCGGTAAAAATCCCCACTCAGAGCCGCTATCTCAAGTCCGAATGTGAAGTCACCTTAATGATCCCATGGTTATTTATGCAAAGCACAGAGGCCATGCAAGTGTTGCCACAAGCCCTTATGGGGACAAGTAATCAGAGCCAGATCAGTGCTAATCAGGAGTCCATCTCAACTGAACTTACACCACCAACTTAATGGCGACAAAACTGAGAACGTACTCTGAGACTTGCCAGGGTTTTAACGGGGTGGAGATGATCGTTTTAACCGGGAGCCGTTCACGAAGCGGATTTCACTCCGTCGCTACCGTACCTGAAGACAACTAGGTCCAGAATGTTACGACCACCAGCACAAGTGCAACAAACGAATCGTAAGTCGAGAGAAGTTCGAGGACGAAAGCCGTCGTGAAGAGAGTCCAGATCATTTAGCGTTACCCAGGATGCACCGCGAGGAGGTGATCTAGTTACAGTGTGTGAGAAGATGTTCTACACATTATCGGCAGTAGTCATGCCACTCCTTACATATTCTGTGGAGGTATCTTTTACTCCACATAGGGCTCTTATTCTACTTTTGCAGAGAGCCATTGCTTTTTTGGCTCTTTTTTTATCGAAACCAGGATATTTTTTTAAAGTATTTCAAACACTCAAGATGATGCCATTAGCATCTACAAGCCGATATTATATATCTTTTTCTTACTTTATTTTTTTTTTGTCCGCATCTACCATTGTGAAACCCCAGTACGGAATAGGACTTATGAAGGTAAAATAAGTTTGCTGACGGGCCTTCTAATACTTCTTCTTTCTTCTGCGATGACGTTGGGTCCTCACTGGTGCAGAGAAAAAGTTACTTTAACTCATCAGTGAGGAATTAGATTAGAAAGGATTCAACCTACCAAAGCGGCGAGGCCGCAGTTATTGCTGGCACCATATTTAGGCTAATCCTAAACATTTGCCGTGCTTTTGATGGCTTTGCAAGTAAAATTCTCGCGAGAGCAAACCTAGAGTAAAACAACCGTTTCCAGTGACTCTACTCTACCGAATCTACTTTCAATCAATTTTACAACTCCTTATATACGTTTTTACTATAATACTTTACTGCTAATACTATACTATACTACTTTATTGCTAATACTCAGCATGCCCTGAAATAAATCATCATGAAACATATTTTCTCACGACACGATATTTTCTCATGATTCACACGTGCCCTATTTTCTCACACGGCACTTGACCGTTCATTTGTTACAAAGAAATGAAGACTAATCACAAACATTTAGTTTAATAGTCCCAGAAGGGGTTTTTTTTGTGCTCACAAAAATGCTTTCTTAGCTTTACTTAACATGATGTGTATCATTTTTAACGTTTCTAAAACATTACAAACATTTTTCTATTTCTAGGTTCATATATATATATATATTTTTTTTATATATCTATATTGTCGTTTGTGTTACATGTGTGGTAAGTTTTTAGTCTATTCTTATTTATTAATTTACGGTTTCCTGCTATGTCTAAAGTGACATTACAGTGATCCATGTCCAATGCTCTATATGGACCTTTATATGGTGGTTGATGTTTCTTTCTAATTTCATTTCTCAAAAGTACTAAATCTCCTATTTTAGGATTCAAAGAATGTATATTTGTTTGGTTCATTGTTCTTTTGACTTTAACTTTCTCAATCAAACTTCGTGCTCTATTGATCGACATCCTCAATCTTGTCTTTAACTCTTTGGCATAATCATCTAGATGGTAAATCACATCTTGATTATCAACTATGTCATTTGGTAAGTACGGGAGTTTGCCGAAAATCAATTCAAATGGAGTATAGTTTGTATCTACATTTGGGGTTGTATTGTACGCAAATGTGTAATATGGAACCCATTTGTCCCATTGTTGGTCATCAGCAAACGAATACATATATTCGTTTAGTACCCGATGATTCCTTTCTACTACACCTAAAGTCTGGTGGTGATATGGTGTTGAAAATATTTGTTTTATTTTTAACAAATCACAGATGTTGCTCATAAGCTTATTTGTAAATTCAGTGCCTAAATCAGACTTGAGTATTTTGAAATATCCATACTTTAATATAAATTCGTTAGCTATTGTAATATAAATTCGTTAGTTTGTGCTTCTTTAATTTCTATTGGGAACGCTACTACAAATTTAGTTAGTTCACATTGTAAAGTTAATATGTATCTATAGTTATTAGATATTCTGAGTGGACCTACGGTATCTATTTGTATGGTTTCAAAACTCGTTGTTGGTGTGTCAGTTTTCATCATTTCTTCATTTGTGTGCCTCACCTGTTTGTTCATTTGATAAGGTGTGCAATTTTTTATGTGAGATTTAATCATATCGTTCATGTTTTTCCAGCAATATCTTTGTTTTAGCTTCAACAAAGTTTTGCGAATCCCTAAATGTCCTCTGTGCGGTGAATTGTGATATTCTTCTATTAATTTCACCTGTTCATCTTTATTCGTTATTTTAGCGGGTGGCTTGTATATCATTATTCGTAGCTTCTTATGCGCATTTTCTTTACCTTTTCGTTGCAACAGGTTAAATACTTTCTTAAATTTTTCTTTGTCTATAGACTTCAATATAATATCATCACTTGATAACGAGAATTCTTGGATTTTGTTACGTCTAGCAAAATCCAATAGTTTCCCCATAATCAAAACGTATTCTGAATGTGGATTATCACTATTATTCTCATTACGTTTGTTTCTGTGGGTACCCCAATCAATTGTAAGCTTTGCATTAACGGAAACTGGTTTCACGTTAGATATATCGCTACAATATACTTTTACAACATATTTTGTACGTACGATATCTATGCCTTTATTTTCATCATTGCGCAGGATAAATTTTAACTTCATAACACCGGTGATATCCGACAAGCTAGTGCAATAACAACAATAGAATTGATCAGGTTCTACTTTTACGTGGTTGCTTTCGCTGCGGGTTTCTTGCTTTTTATCCTCTGTTTTGTTTGCCATGCCCCTTGTAATTGCTAATAGTTTACGCTTTGCTGTTTCATCTATAACTGGAGGTATCAATGCTTTTAAAGAGTCAGAATCCAACTCAATCTTTGACAAGACATCAGCATTCGTGTTCATGTTGCCTTTCTTGTACACAATCGTGAAATCATAATCCGATAAGTCGACTCTAATTCTAGTGAGTTTTGATGAAGGATTTGCATGGGTGAATAAAGATACTAGTGGTCTATGGTCTGTGACAACTACGAACTCTCTTCCGTAGAGATAAGGTCTGAAGAAGTTTATGCCCCAATGTATGGCTAAAAGTTCTTTTTCTATGACTGATTTGTTAATGTCGTGTTTCGCCAGTGACTTGCTTGCATACGAAATTGGTAAATCCTGTCCAATTTCACCTTGTGATAATACAGCGCCTAATGCGCAATTAGATGCATCAGTTGTTAAAATGAATGGTTCTTCGAAATTTGGATACTGCAGAATTGATGGCTCAATTAATTTATTCTTAAGTGTTTCATACGCTTTTTGACATTCTTTGGTCCATACAAATGTAACGTTTTTTTTAGTAGCGAGTTCAGACTTTTGGCAATTTCAGCAAAATTTGGAATAAAATGCCTGTAGTAGTTGCAGAACGCAACAAATCTGCGCATTTCATCTGCACTCTTCGGAACCGGGTAGTTTCTGATCTTCTCGATCTTAGACGGGTCTGTCTTAACACCCTCACTGGTTATCAAATGCCCTAAATACACTACCTCCGATTGCAGAAAGTGACACTTACTAGGGTTCAACTTCAAATTGTACCGTCGCATTCGCTGTAACACTTTGCGAAGATTATCATTGTGATGTCTGACACTGCATCCAAAGACTATGATGTCATCTACGTATAGGAATGCCTCATGACTTAAACCACTCAAAGCTATCGTCAACATCCGTTGGAAACTGTTGGACGAAATCTTTAATCCAAATGGTAGTCTCTTAAATTGATAGTGACCATCACTGGTCGAAAACGCGGTGACGGGTCTAGATTCTTTCTCAAGTTCGATTTGGTGGAATGAACTAGTCATGTCCAAAGGTGAGAAATATTTCGCTCTACCGAGCCTGTCTAGAACGTCTTCCAATCTAGTCAAAGGAAACTTATCATTGATGATTTTGTCGTTCAGTCTACGAAAATCCACTACAAGTCTCCACTTAGCTTCACCATCTGAAGTTCTCTTCGGTACAACCAAAAGTGATGAATTGTATGGACTTACTGACGGTTCGACGATATTATTATCTTCTAAGTCTCTGACCTGTTGTAATATCTCTTCGTTCTGTGCTTGAGGTAGCCTATAATTCTTAATGTAGACTGGACTATTGTCTGTCATCTGCAGCTTTTGTTTATAGAAATTGTTTGTTGTCAACTTCTCTTCCTCCAAGTGAAAAACATCTTGATACTCTCTGATTATCTCAAGCAAGCTGTCCATGGATCTTTTGTCCAAATTATCTTTATCTATAATTTCCAGCAATTTCTCGAAACGCTTCTGATCACTTCTCTGTTGTTTTCCTGCATATACCTTGTAGTTTTTCAGTGGTTCAACCTCTACGTTGAAGTTGTTTATGACTACATCTTTATCAGTTGTGTTCAGAACCTTTACGTGTCGAACGCCTTTGGCTGGTATAATAGTGTTTCCGATGAAAACACCCTTCTCAATCTCTGCGTTCAGCACAATGTTATCTTCATCGATGCTTACATTTACCGGAACTATCGCTTCAGTTCTCGCGGATATATTGATTCCCGAATAGTTCTGACGTTTTGTATCCATGGGTAATACAATTTCTTCATCTGACACACCAAAAGAAATGGTTAATGTTTCATAATCTATTTTACTCATGAAAGTGACCAATAGATCTCTACCGATAATACCGTCTGTACTGATCGGAAAATTATCGTCCACAATGTGAAATAGTTCTGTTATCCTTCTATTCCCTATTAATAAATCTAATTTCGAAGTACCTAAAGACGTAGTTACTTCCTTAGTAATTCCAGTTAGCTTAATTTTATCCTTGCCATTTACTCTGTGTTCTAACGCCTTAAATATACCTACTTTACAAATTGTTACGTCTGCACCTGTATCTATCAAGAACGATAGTTGTCTATTCGCTCTATCATTATAAATTCTTACTAAATTCGTGCAGCCATCTGTTATTCTGTAAATTTGACATTCTTTACTGGTGTTATTTATTCCGGGAGGTTCCTCATTTCCTCTCCGGAACCTAGGGCGTTTCGCTGGTCCGAAATAACATGTAGGCCTCTAGTATTGCTATTGTGGTTGTTACCATGGTTGTTGGCATAGCTGTTATTCCTACGGTGATTACCTCTGTTACCATCATTATTTCTATAATGATTTGGTCTATTACCTGTCTTTCTATTAAAATTTCTATGATTATCGCATCTATTATTCCTAACATCTCTTCGACTGTCTCTATTTCTGTAACCATTGTTGTTCCTATCATTGTTATTATTTCTGTATCTTCGACCACGGTTACTTCTATTATTTGCGAAATTGCCGATATGCATTACGCTACTCCTGGCTTGCGATTCTAATGTCTCAATTTCTTGCGCTAAAGACACTGCCTCAGCAAAAGTTTTGGGCCTAGCTGAAAATATTGTGCCTTTCAGCTGATCATTAAATCCACTTTTAAAGATCGTGAGTGCATAAGTATCGTTCATTTGCGCGATTACCTTCTTTTCTGGTTCCGTAGCCTGATTACCTAGCCCTTGTATCTGTAATTGATTAAGCTCATCTACCAAAGATAAAATTTTATCCTTGTATGTAGTAACCGATGATTTGTTTTGACACATGCTACTGAGCATAGAATGAATCTGTGGTACCATTTTACTGTTATAGATAATTCATTTCTCAAAGATTCGAAAGTGCTGATTGAGGTGTTAGCCAAAGATAGTCTTACATTCGCGGTAAGCTTAACCTTAGTGACGAAATCTATGAGTTGGGTTTTTCCTGCAGTTGAATTTAGTAACTCTATTATTTTCAAAAAGGATTCTAATTCCTTATACCTTCCCTCGAAAGTAGGAATTATTTTTATGGCAGTCTCTAGACTGAATTCAGACATCTTGGCTTTGTCTTCTAACACTTGTAAACTAGTCTCTAATTCTTCGGTGATGTCGCACTCTTGTTGGACGTCTTCCGCCGAATATTCTTGTTTACCGAGCTGTAGCCAGATCTCTCCCTCCAATATTGCTGATACCGCTTTGAACCTTAGCTTGATATCTAAAACCTCAGAGTTTTCGTCATTGAAATTACTAATAATTTTCCTAAATTTTTCTTTACGCGTCTTAAAATCGTTCAATTTTTCTCTTAACGTTTCAAACGTATATAAACTCTTTGAACTATTTCTCAAATTTTTTAAAACTTGTTTGTTTTCTAAAATCAAACCTCCTAAAGTGTCCATACATAATCATTATGTGACCGAAACTTTACAAAAAGGAGCCGTAAATTTCACAAATAAAACTTTAAAATTTATTATACAAAATATATTATACAAAAATTTATTATACAATTGCTAATACTCAGCATGCCCTGAAATAAATCATCATGAAATATATTTTTTCACGCACGATATTTTCTCATGATTCACACGTGCCCTATTTTCTCACACGGCACTTGACCGATATTCCTAGTGCCACTTGATCAACATGCATAAGAATTATTGTCATGTACGCTCATTCTCACTGAAACCATATACCATGTATTTGGGTCGCGTTCCTTAGCGACAACAAGAATTTATGTCGGACTTGAATATGTCATATGGCGTGGATATTCATGGTCTACACTCGGAAATTTGATATGTGTGGTTGAATGCAAGCAATAGTGCATTGTACATGACCTATGCAGTACGTGTGGTCTGCTAGTCCATATCTCGTTACATTGACGATATTAGTGGATCGCGTAATTCATGTTTTGGTTTATTTCAGGCATGGTGATGATATATAATTACAAAGGGCATTCTCGATCTTTCTTCAGGCTTGATATCAGCTTCCTTGTTTTGTTGGTGCTCCTCATGGCCGGTGATCCATATCATCTCAAGGCTGTTATGTGTTCTTTTTTCACTTAGAGACTCTCTCACCACAAAGACTATAGCAAAATTTATGTGACCCCAATTGATAGCCTCGATAAACGCTCTGTCTACCCGACAGAATATAAATTCTGACCTTTAATTGTTCCTTATCTTTATTATATGTATAGTTTTAAGGATGGTAGATAGTTTTGCTTGATAGATGGTGGCCTCTTTTGGGAGAGAGAAATGAATTTTGCACTTTGGTCCTAGGACCTCCCTGCTACTCTACAATCCATCTTTAAGTCATCGACATACCACATTTGCGCCCCTTTTATTTGTTCCATTTGTTCCATGATTGAAAAGTGACCTTGAACCTCTTCCCAAAGGCTATATTGGTCTTTGTTAGATCGCTGAAGTTCAACATATCCATTATGAGCCTGACAGCCTCTGGGACTCTATGGTGGTCTTTTTGGTCTCCTGATTTGTACCTGTAGGCCTGTTGTAGGCTAGTAGCCTGTTTTGCTGCTTTGTCATGAATTTTGAGGTTGTTACCGCAAATTTCTATCTGCGTATATCAACCGCGATTCACAACCCTTAGTCTCCGGAAACGAGTCCAAGGGTGGAAAATTCCGGGCGGCCTTTGCTCACGAGGAACGGGGTGGGTTTGGCACCACTCGCTTCTTTGCCGGAATTTCCCGCGTGACCGTCGCTGCGAAGCGAGAAGTTGGCGACGGATTACCGCAATCCACGCTATGAAAAGTTAAAATTAAAACCGCACCGTCGCGCTACCACTATTAAATCTGCATTTCAATCACTGAATCTATCTCCCAATATCTTATAATTTATTGCATTGCTCTCGCATAATCACAATTTCATTGAACTCACTTATCTGATACGCACAACGATTGGGTAGTTCTACCACTGCTGGTAGGGTGACTTATCACTAACACTATATTTCTTTCCTAATCTCCTCCGCGTCACTTAAACAACACATTTTCCATTCGGATGAGCGGATTATTTGACTTAACGTTTGAAACGAATCTATATAATGACTTAAACTAACTAACCTGAGCTAAATAGTCTCGGCGTTGCTGGATCTCGTATCGAGCTGATGAAAATCCCGCGCTGGGGCCCTTTTCGCTTGACGATGGGTTGTTTTCACGCGCCTCAGTCCACCGATTACCCCTCAGACACAGAATTGCAATACTCCGTCTTAATAACGCGCTCCTTAGAATTTATCGCTCCTCGGAATTTATCGCTCCTTAGAATTTATTGCTCCTTAGAATTTATCGCTCCTGATACCGTCTTGAATTTCCCGGATCTCTTCGACAATACTCCTTTCACCTTCACAGTCCGCCCCGGTCACCAGTATGTACCAAGAAAATAATAATCCAAAATTAGCTCTAGGAGTCCTCGACACCAACCTGCTCCCTACCGAGCCAAATTCAAAAAGAAGGCACTTATCCATTTTCCAATTCAATTTTCGGTTCCCGCTAAAGCGGCTTTTCATAATCCGTTGTGGGTATTTCACAGCGTAATAACAACCAGCGTACCAACTTATTCCACTTTCCCAAAAAAACACTTTGACCTTGAAATTGCGCCTCCATTTACGCAATGCATTATCTGTCAAAGCGGCCTGAGATTATGTTGGTATATTTTGCGAGAGTGGGCCGTATGTGAGCAGCGAAAAATCTAGCTTGAGTATGTAGTTGCCGAATTGTATATTGCATCTCTTTCTGTTCCATGCGATTTCTTCCAACTTTCCAGGCTGACCAACAATACAATCTCAGGTTAGATCACTGGATTTTTGGGCCGTATACATATACGGAGTTGGTACGCTGGTTAGGAACTACTCATTACGCTGTGGGTATTTGAACTCCAGCAGACTTTGGAAATTTACTCATTGGAAATTATTCCAGTTTTGGGCTTTGGTACTACTTTTGTACCGCCCTTTAGTACCACTATTGTCCGAACCGTCATTTCACACTCCGTTGTTGTGGTAGGTTGCGGTCGAATTGACATTTAGCCTTTTGCTCCATATGGGGACACTTTTTGACTTTGGACAGCCTGGTAGCGCCTCCTGAGTCACCTTTAAGAGTATCCCGCATTCCAAATCGAATCACAGCACCAACGCGAAAATGTCTCAATCGAATGGCGACCGCCATGAATCAAATGGACATGAAAACGGCACCAAAGACGACCAAAGGGAACAACTCGGCATCAGCGGCCTGGAGAACACTCGAATCGGCCCCACAGAACTCCCACGCCGGCCGCCCAAACCCTCGTCATTTAGGATTCATCGCTTTTAGACCGACCAGGGTCAACACAAAAGAGCAATCTGGGGTCCACGGTAAGTTCATGTCATGTATCACCTTGTAACTACATTGATTTCTCGCGGTAGGCCAGATACTGGCATCGTTCAAGTCGGTTCCACCTAACGTGCGCGTATTATTCGCAAGCCCCCATTCCTAATCATTGCGGTTGTCGGGTATTTTCCGTCGTTAGTCGGTTGTGTGAATCTGTCCTATGATTCAACGCGCTGCGTCGAACAGTAATCTACGCGAAACACCTTTTCCTCTACGCTACAGCCCTGACCTTTATCTAATTAGCTAGAATCAGTGAATTGTCTCTTTGCACCTAATTACCCTCTACCATCCTTACTTTCGAAGATTGGTACAGGGTATTTTTACTAATGTTCGAAGAACATTAGTATTAAAATCGATTCGGCCAAAAATTCATATTTCCATATATATATATATATATATATATATATATATATATATATATATATATATATATATATATATATATATATATATATATATATATATATATATCATCATCAAAAAATTTCAGTGAGATAATCTCGGGAACGCGCCATCCGATTGAGCTGAAACTTTCAGGATACATTGGTGTATATGCAGAATAGGTCCAGGTTTCTTTAAATGTCAGTTATTGTTAACCTTTTGGCGCCGGCGGCCATTTAAGTGATATTTTTAATATACCTATTATTTCGTGCACAAATGATTTTCGCAAAAATAAAGTTAACGAAATAAATTTCTAACGTGTTTTACATATGAATCGGATAATGCTTTGGAATTTTTTAACCCTATGTGTGCGCTGGGTGCCTGAAAAGAGGACGGAAAAATTTGAAAATTTTTAAATTTCGATAACTTTTGACAGAGCTATTCAATCATTACGAAATTTTCAGGACATATTGATATTATTTAGTTGTAGATTTGTGTAGCTTTTAATGAGCGTGCTGGCAACCCTGTAGCTAGGGCAGGCACTGAAAGTGAAAACCTCCAAATCATCGTCTCTCTTGAAAAAATGCCGTTTCTTCAAAAAAAAGCCACTCATATGTAAATCATGTGCTTTGTTTACATAATCAAAAAAAAAAAAAATATATGGTATAACGGGCACGCCTGGTAACCCTTGCCCAATTTACCTATATTTTTAGCATCAAAAACTTCTGTTCACGGAAACTCACGATCCGATGAGCAGAATTATTTGAAATTCACAGAATGTATTGGCCTTAAATAGGACCAAGTCTGATAGAAGTGATTTTGAAATGCGGGCGATTCTGTGCCAGTGGTGCCATCTTGAAAAACCACTAAAAAAGATAACTGTTTTTGGCCCTATAAATTCTGATTGAATCGTTCGATTTTGACGAAACTCACAAAATTGCTGGATCTTATTTTAAGCCACGTTTGGTAGAAATTTGGTCGAAAAATTTGGTTGGAGCTGCCAGCTATGATAATTTTGGTGTCTTCATTTTGAAAAAAAAAATTTGGAAGTGAAAACATTCAAACCATCGAATATTCAAAAAAATGTCCGTTTCTTACAATAAAACCAATCTGTATATAAATCTTATGTTTTATCTACACGTTCAAAATAAAACTTTGGAAATTTCATGTCGGACAAGAACGGTAACCCTCTCCCAGTTAACCTATATTTTAGCATCAAAAACTTCTGTTCACGGAAACTCACGAACCAATAATCAGATACAGCTAAAATTTACAGAATGCATTGGACTTAAGCAAGACCAGATTTGATAGAAGCGATTTTGAATTGTGGGCAAGTCTGTGCCAGTGGTGCCATCTTGAAAAATTACAAGGAAAAAAAACTGCTTTTTGCCCTATGAAATGTGAATAAGTTACCAGATTTTCATGAAATTGACACAGTAGCTGAAACTTACTCTAAACTCTGTTTGATGAAAATTTGGTTTAAAAATTCGATTGGTGCTGCCAGCTATGGTAATTTTTGTGTCTTTGGTTTTGAAAATTCGCTCAGGAAAATAAAACTTTTTGCCCTATAACTTCCAGTGCAGTCATGAAATCAATACGAATTTCATACAATTAATGGAACTTATTATAAACATTATTCAGGCCAAAGCCACGATAGGGTTGCCAGCTATTGTTGGTTTTGTGTTTAATTGCAATATCTTTACTAAGCGGTTTTATCGTAGAATTTTCAAATGGTAATGATATTGTAGTGACAATAAACAGCAAATATTAAATTTTCGACTATTTGAAAAAAACTCGCTGCAGGTAACCCTAAATTTCTTTATACTCCTATAACTTCGAATGTAATCAAACAACGTGAAGCAGATGTGATATATTCTTGGCTTTGATACTGGCGAAAGGTTGTTCTTGCTATTTGCGTTGAGAGATCTGTATAATCCTTACGAATTTGATAATCTACCTTCATACAGATACAGGCTAAATCTCTTAAATCTATGAAGTCTATCTTCGCGGAGGATAGCCATATGATCCTGCTTTACTTTTGATGTTATTAGGGGCTTGATCAATGGTGTGCCCCTGTCCAATAAGATCACCTTCAACGAATCAGTAAGGCAGACGAGGCACAAACGTTTACTCAATGAATACCGACACCACACAGTTTACGCCAACAATGAGCCAATTAATAGATGCTGCAAAATATTGAATAGCTTCTCAAAATACTGTTCCCCAACCATTTCCCGACCAAGGTTTAAAACTGCTCTGATTAAGGCGCTCACGTCATGAATGCCCTATCCAATTCCCTACCAAAGATGTGTCATATTTCCACAGCCTTCTGCAAGCTTGGCCGCTGTGTCAGTATTCAGTGGAGCTGACTCATTTGCCATGTCTCCACGAACTTCTGCAGCCTTTACCTTAGTTCCCAGAGCTGGCTCATTCACAATTTCTGACCTTACTGAGGCTTTAGCTGCTACCGGCGGCGCAGCTATCTTAGCCCCCTCCAGATTAAAGGGGCGAGTTTGATTGATTGACAGGCTTGTGCCTGACGAGTTTGTAATTGTTATTTTTTTTCATGCGGTAAAAATCCCCACTCAGAGCCGCTATCTCAAGTCCGAATGTGAAGTCACCTTAATGATCCCATGGTTATTTATGCAAAGCACAGAGGCCATGCAAGTGTTGCCACAAGCCCTTATGGGGACAAGTAATCAGAGCCAGATCAGTGCTAATCAGGAGTCCATCTCAACTGAACTTACACCACCAACTTAATGGCGACAAAACTGAGAACGTACTCTGAGACTTGCCAGGGTTTTAACGGGGTGGAGATGATCGTTTTAACCGGGAGCCGTTCACGAAGCGGATTTCACTCCGTCGCTACCGTACCTGAAGACAACTAGGTCCAGAATGTTACGACCACCAGCACAAGTGCAACAAACGAATCGTAAGTCGAGAGAAGTTCGAGGACGAAAGCCGTCGTGAAGAGAGTCCAGATCATTTAGCGTTACCCAGGATGCACCGCGAGGAGGTGATCTAGTTACAGTGTGTGAGAAGATGTTCTACACATTATCGGCAGTAGTCATGCCACTCCTTACATATTCTGTGGAGGTATCTTTTACTCCACATAGGGCTCTTATTCTACTTTTGCAGAGAGCCATTGCTTTTTTGGCTCTTTTTTTATCGAAACCAGGATATTTTTTTAAAGTATTTCAAACACTCAAGATGATGCCATTAGCATCTACAAGCCGATATTATATATCTTTTTCTTACTTTATTTTTTTTTTGTCCGCATCTACCATTGTGAAACCCCAGTACGGAATAGGACTTATGAAGGTAAAATAAGTTTGCTGACGGGCCTTCTAATACTTCTTCTTTCTTCTGCGATGACGTTGGGTCCTCACTGGTGCAGAGAAAAAGTTACTTTAACTCATCAGTGAGGAATTAGATTAGAAAGGATTCAACCTACCAAAGCGGCGAGGCCGCAGTTATTGCTGGCACCATATTTAGGCTAATCCTAAACATTTGCCGTGCTTTTGATGGCTTTGCAAGTAAAATTCTCGCGAGAGCAAACCTAGAGTAAAACAACCGTTTCCAGTGACTCTACTCTACCGAATCTACTTTCAATCAATTTTACAACTCCTTATATACGTTTTTACTATAATACTTTACTGCTAATACTATACTATACTACTTTATTGCTAATACTCAGCATGCCCTGAAATAAATCATCATGAAACATATTTTCTCACGACACGATATTTTCTCATGATTCACACGTGCCCTATTTTCTCACACGGCACTTGACCGTTCATTTGTTACAAAGAAATGAAGACTAATCACAAACATTTAGTTTAATAGTCCCAGAAGGGGTTTTTTTTGTGCTCACAAAAATGCTTTCTTAGCTTTACTTAACATGATGTGTATCATTTTTAACGTTTCTAAAACATTACAAACATTTTTCTATTTCTAGGTTCATATATATATATATATTTTTTTTATATATCTATATTGTCGTTTGTGTTACATGTGTGGTAAGTTTTTAGTCTATTCTTATTTATTAATTTACGGTTTCCTGCTATGTCTAAAGTGACATTACAGTGATCCATGTCCAATGCTCTATATGGACCTTTATATGGTGGTTGATGTTTCTTTCTAATTTCATTTCTCAAAAGTACTAAATCTCCTATTTTAGGATTCAAAGAATGTATATTTGTTTGGTTCATTGTTCTTTTGACTTTAACTTTCTCAATCAAACTTCGTGCTCTATTGATCGACATCCTCAATCTTGTCTTTAACTCTTTGGCATAATCATCTAGATGGTAAATCACATCTTGATTATCAACTATGTCATTTGGTAAGTACGGGAGTTTGCCGAAAATCAATTCAAATGGAGTATAGTTTGTATCTACATTTGGGGTTGTATTGTACGCAAATGTGTAATATGGAACCCATTTGTCCCATTGTTGGTCATCAGCAAACGAATACATATATTCGTTTAGTACCCGATGATTCCTTTCTACTACACCTAAAGTCTGGTGGTGATATGGTGTTGAAAATATTTGTTTTATTTTTAACAAATCACAGATGTTGCTCATAAGCTTATTTGTAAATTCAGTGCCTAAATCAGACTTGAGTATTTTGAAATATCCATACTTTAATATAAATTCGTTAGCTATTGTAATATAAATTCGTTAGTTTGTGCTTCTTTAATTTCTATTGGGAACGCTACTACAAATTTAGTTAGTTCACATTGTAAAGTTAATATGTATCTATAGTTATTAGATATTCTGAGTGGACCTACGGTATCTATTTGTATGGTTTCAAAACTCGTTGTTGGTGTGTCAGTTTTCATCATTTCTTCATTTGTGTGCCTCACCTGTTTGTTCATTTGATAAGGTGTGCAATTTTTTATGTGAGATTTAATCATATCGTTCATGTTTTTCCAGCAATATCTTTGTTTTAGCTTCAACAAAGTTTTGCGAATCCCTAAATGTCCTCTGTGCGGTGAATTGTGATATTCTTCTATTAATTTCACCTGTTCATCTTTATTCGTTATTTTAGCGGGTGGCTTGTATATCATTATTCGTAGCTTCTTATGCGCATTTTCTTTACCTTTTCGTTGCAACAGGTTAAATACTTTCTTAAATTTTTCTTTGTCTATAGACTTCAATATAATATCATCACTTGATAACGAGAATTCTTGGATTTTGTTACGTCTAGCAAAATCCAATAGTTTCCCCATAATCAAAACGTATTCTGAATGTGGATTATCACTATTATTCTCATTACGTTTGTTTCTGTGGGTACCCCAATCTATTGTAAGCTTTGCATTAACGGAAACTGGTTTCACGTTAGATATATCGCTACAATATACTTTTACAACATATTTTGTACGTACGATATCTATGCCTTTATTTTCATCATTGCGCAGGATAAATTTTAACTTCATAACACCGGTGATATCCGACAAGCTAGTGCAATAACAACAATAGAATTGATCAGGTTCTACTTTTACGTGGTTGCTTTCGCTGCGGGTTTCTTGCTTTTTATCCTCTGTTTTGTTTGCCATGCCCCTTGTAATTGCTAATAGTTTACGCTTTGCTGTTTCATCTATAACTGGAGGTATCAATGCTTTTAAAGAGTCAGAATCCAACTCAATCTTTGACAAGACATCAGCATTCGTGTTCATGTTGCCTTTCTTGTACACAATCGTGAAATCATAATCCGATAAGTCGACTCTAATTCTAGTGAGTTTTGATGAAGGATTTGCATGGGTGAATAAAGATACTAGTGGTCTATGGTCTGTGACAACTACGAACTCTCTTCCGTAGAGATAAGGTCTGAAGAAGTTTATGCCCCAATGTATGGCTAAAAGTTCTTTTTCTATGACTGATTTGTTAATGTCGTGTTTCGCCAGTGACTTGCTTGCATACGAAATTGGTAAATCCTGTCCAATTTCACCTTGTGATAATACAGCGCCTAATGCGCAATTAGATGCATCAGTTGTTAAAATGAATGGTTCTTCGAAATTTGGATACTGCAGAATTGATGGCTCAATTAATTTATTCTTAAGTGTTTCATACGCTTTTTGACATTCTTTGGTCCATACAAATGTAACGTTTTTTTTAGTAGCGAGTTCAGACTTTTGGCAATTTCAGCAAAATTTGGAATAAAATGCCTGTAGTAGTTGCAGAACGCAACAAATCTGCGCATTTCATCTGCACTCTTCGGAACCGGGTAGTTTCTGATCTTCTCGATCTTAGACGGGTCTGTCTTAACACCCTCACTGGTTATCAAATGCCCTAAATACACTACCTCCGATTGCAGAAAGTGACACTTACTAGGGTTCAACTTCAAATTGTACCGTCGCATTCGCTGTAACACTTTGCGAAGATTATCATTGTGATGTCTGACACTGCATCCAAAGACTATGATGTCATCTACGTATAGGAATGCCTCATGACTTAAACCACTCAAAGCTATCGTCAACATCCGTTGGAAACTGTTGGACGAAATCTTTAATCCAAATGGTAGTCTCTTAAATTGATAGTGACCATCACTGGTCGAAAACGCGGTGACGGGTCTAGATTCTTTCTCAAGTTCGATTTGGTGGAATGAACTAGTCATGTCCAAAGGTGAGAAATATTTCGCTCTACCGAGCCTGTCTAGAACGTCTTCCAATCTAGTCAAAGGAAACTTATCATTGATGATTTTGTCGTTCAGTCTACGAAAATCCACTACAAGTCTCCACTTAGCTTCACCATCTGAAGTTCTCTTCGGTACAACCAAAAGTGATGAATTGTATGGACTTACTGACGGTTCGACGATATTATTATCTTCTAAGTCTCTGACCTGTTGTAATATCTCTTCGTTCTGTGCTTGAGGTAGCCTATAATTCTTAATGTAGACTGGACTATTGTCTGTCATCTGCAGCTTTTGTTTATAGAAATTGTTTGTTGTCAACTTCTCTTCCTCCAAGTGAAAAACATCTTGATACTCTCTGATTATCTCAAGCAAGCTGTCCATGGATCTTTTGTCCAAATTATCTTTATCTATAATTTCCAGCAATTTCTCGAAACG
This sequence comes from Nemotelus nigrinus, assembly GCA_947369275.1. Taxonomy (NCBI): domain Eukaryota; kingdom Metazoa; phylum Arthropoda; class Insecta; order Diptera; family Stratiomyidae; genus Nemotelus; species Nemotelus nigrinus. Next base: position 82,423,708 of record OX376372.1, read on the forward strand.
CTTCTGATCACTTCTCTGTTGTTTTCCTGCATATACCTTGTAGTTTTTCAGTGGTTCAACCTCTACGTTGAAGTTGTTTATGACTACATCTTTATCAGTTGTGTTCAGAACCTTTACGTGTCGAACGCCTTTGGCTGGTATAATAGTGTTTCCGATGAAAACACCCTTCTCAATCTCTGCGTTCAGCACAATGTTATCTTCATCGATGCTTACATTTACCGGAACTATCGCTTCAGTTCTCGCGGATATATTGATTCCCGAATAGTTCTGACGTTTTGTATCCATGGGTAATACAATTTCTTCATCTGACACACCAAAAGAAATGGTTAATGTTTCATAATCTATTTTACTCATGAAAGTGACCAATAGATCTCTACCGATAATACCGTCTGTACTGATCGGAAAATTATCGTCCACAATGTGAAATAGTTCTGTTATCCTTCTATTCCCTATTAATAAATCTAATTTCGAAGTACCTAAAGACGTAGTTACTTCCTTAGTAATTCCAGTTAGCTTAATTTTATCCTTGCCATTTACTCTGTGTTCTAACGCCTTAAATATACCTACTTTACAAATTGTTACGTCTGCACCTGTATCTATCAAGAACGATAGTTGTCTATTCGCTCTATCATTATAAATTCTTACTAAATTCGTGCAGCCATCTGTTATTCTGTAAATTTGACATTCTTTACTGGTGTTATTTATTCCGGGAGGTTCCTCATTTCCTCTCCGGAACCTAGGGCGTTTCGCTGGTCCGAAATAACATGTAGGCCTCTAGTATTGCTATTGTGGTTGTTACCATGGTTTTTGGCATAGCTGTTATTCCTACGGTGATTACCTCTGTTACCATCATTATTTCTATAATGATTTGGTCTATTACCTGTCTTTCTATTAAAATTTCTATGATTATCGCATCTATTATTCCTAACATCTCTTCGACTGTCTCTATTTCTGTAACCATTGTTGTTCCTATCATTGTTATTATTTCTGTATCTTCGACCACGGTTACTTCTATTATTTGCGAAATTGCCGATATGCATTACGCTACTCCTGGCTTGCGATTCTAATGTCTCAATTTCTTGCGCTAAAGACACTGCCTCAGCAAAAGTTTTGGGCCTAGCTGAAAATATTGTGCCTTTCAGCTGATCATTAAATCCACTTTTAAAGATCGTGAGTGCATAAGTATCGTTCATTTGCGCGATTACCTTCTTTTCTGGTTCCGTAGCCTGATTACCTAGCCCTTGTATCTGTAATTGATTAAGCTCATCTACCAAAGATAAAATTTTATCCTTGTATGTAGTAACCGATGATTTGTTTTGACACATGCTACTGAGCATAGAATGAATCTGTGGTACCATTTTACTGTTATAGATAATTCATTTCTCAAAGATTCGAAAGTGCTGATTGAGGTGTTAGCCAAAGATAGTCTTACATTCGCGGTAAGCTTAACCTTAGTGACGAAATCTATGAGTTGGGTTTTTCCTGCAGTTGAATTTAGTAACTCTATTATTTTCAAAAAGGATTCTAATTCCTTATACCTTCCCTCGAAAGTAGGAATTATTTTTATGGCAGTCTCTAGACTGAATTCAGACATCTTGGCTTTGTCTTCTAACACTTGTAAACTAGTCTCTAATTCTTCGGTGATGTCGCACTCTTGTTGGACGTCTTCCGCCGAATATTCTTGTTTACCGAGCTGTAGCCAGATCTCTCCCTCCAATATTGCTGATACCGCTTTGAACCTTAGCTTGATATCTAAAACCTCAGAGTTTTCGTCATTGAAATTACTAATAATTTTCCTAAATTTTTCTTTACGCGTCTTAAAATCGTTCAATTTTTCTCTTAACGTTTCAAACGTATATAAACTCTTTGAACTATTTCTCAAATTTTTTAAAACTTGTTTGTTTTCTAAAATCAAACCTCCTAAAGTGTCCATACATAATCATTATGTGACCGAAACTTTACAAAAAGGAGCCGTAAATTTCACAAATAAAACTTTAAAATTTATTATACAAAATATATTATACAAAAATTTATTATACAATTGCTAATACTCAGCATGCCCTGAAATAAATCATCATGAAATATATTTTTTCACGCACGATATTTTCTCATGATTCACACGTGCCCTATTTTCTCACACGGCACTTGACCGATATTCCTAGTGCCACTTGATCAACATGCATAAGAATTATTGTCATGTACGCTCATTCTCACTGAAACCATATACCATGTATTTGGGTCGCGTTCCTTAGCGACAACAAGAATTTATGTCGGACTTGAATATGTCATATGGCGTGGATATTCATGGTCTACACTCGGAAATTTGATATGTGTGGTTGAATGCAAGCAATAGTGCATTGTACATGACCTATGCAGTACGTGTGGTCTGCTAGTCCATATCTCGTTACATTGACGATATTAGTGGATCGCGTAATTCATGTTTTGGTTTATTTCAGGCATGGTGATGATATATAATTACAAAGGGCATTCTCGATCTTTCTTCAGGCTTGATATCAGCTTCCTTGTTTTGTTGGTGCTCCTCATGGCCGGTGATCCATATCATCTCAAGGCTGTTATGTGTTCTTTTTTCACTTAGAGACTCTCTCACCACAAAGACTATAGCAAAATTTATGTGACCCCAATTGATAGCCTCGATAAACGCTCTGTCTACCCGACAGAATATAAATTCTGACCTTTAATTGTTCCTTATCTTTATTATATGTATAGTTTTAAGGATGGTAGATAGTTTTGCTTGATAGATGGTGGCCTCTTTTGGGAGAGAGAAATGAATTTTGCACTTTGGTCCTAGGACCTCCCTGCTACTCTACAATCCATCTTTAAGTCATCGACATACCACATTTGCGCCCCTTTTATTTGTTCCATTTGTTCCATGATTGAAAAGTGACCTTGAACCTCTTCCCAAAGGCTATATTGGTCTTTGTTAGATCGCTGAAGTTCAACATATCCATTATGAGCCTGACAGCCTCTGGGACTCTATGGTGGTCTTTTTGGTCTCCTGATTTGTACCTGTAGGCCTGTTGTAGGCTAGTAGCCTGTTTTGCTGCTTTGTCATGAATTTTGAGGTTGTTACCGCAAATTTCTATCTGCGTATATCAACCGCGATTCACAACCCTTAGTCTCCGGAAACGAGTCCAAGGGTGGAAAATTCCGGGCGGCCTTTGCTCACGAGGAACGGGGTGGGTTTGGCACCACTCGCTTCTTTGCCGGAATTTCCCGCGTGACCGTCGCTGCGAAGCGAGAAGTTGGCGACGGATTACCGCAATCCACGCTATGAAAAGTTAAAATTAAAACCGCACCGTCGCGCTACCACTATTAAATCTGCATTTCAATCACTGAATCTATCTCCCAATATCTTATAATTTATTGCATTGCTCTCGCATAATCACAATTTCATTGAACTCACTTATCTGATACGCACAACGATTGGGTAGTTCTACCACTGCTGGTAGGGTGACTTATCACTAACACTATATTTCTTTCCTAATCTCCTCCGCGTCACTTAAACAACACATTTTCCATTCGGATGAGCGGATTATTTGACTTAACGTTTGAAACGAATCTATATAATGACTTAAACTAACTAACCTGAGCTAAATAGTCTCGGCGTTGCTGGATCTCGTATCGAGCTGATGAAAATCCCGCGCTGGGGCCCTTTTCGCTTGACGATGGGTTGTTTTCACGCGCCTCAGTCCACCGATTACCCCTCAGACACAGAATTGCAATACTCCGTCTTAATAACGCGCTCCTTAGAATTTATCGCTCCTCGGAATTTATCGCTCCTTAGAATTTATTGCTCCTTAGAATTTATCGCTCCTGATACCGTCTTGAATTTCCCGGATCTCTTCGACAATACTCCTTTCACCTTCACAGTCCGCCCCGGTCACCAGTATGTACCAAGAAAATAATAATCCAAAATTAGCTCTAGGAGTCCTCGACACCAACCTGCTCCCTACCGAGCCAAATTCAAAAAGAAGGCACTTATCCATTTTCCAATTCAATTTTCGGTTCCCGCTAAAGCGGCTTTTCATAATCCGTTGTGGGTATTTGAACTCCAGCAGACTTTGGAAATTTACTCATTGGAAATTATTCCAGTTTTGGGCTTTGGTACTACTTTTGTACCGCCCTTTAGTACCACTATTGTCCGAACCGTCATTTCACACTCCGTTGTTGTGGTAGGTTGCGGTCGAATTGACATTTAGCCTTTTGCTCCATATGGGGACACTTTTTGACTTTGGACAGCCTGGTAGCGCCTCCTGAGTCACCTTTAAGAGTATCCCGCATTCCAAATCGAATCACAGCACCAACGCGAAAATGTCTCAATCGAATGGCGACCGCCATGAATCAAATGGACATGAAAACGGCACCAAAGACGACCAAAGGGAACAACTCGGCATCAGCGGCCTGGAGAACACTCGAATCGGCCCCACAGAACTCCCACGCCGGCCGCCCAAACCCTCGTCATTTAGGATTCATCGCTTTTAGACCGACCAGGGTCAACACAAAAGAGCAATCTGGGGTCCACGGTAAGTTCATGTCATGTATCACCTTGTAACTACATTGATTTCTCGCGGTAGGCCAGATACTGGCATCGTTCAAGTCGGTTCCACCTAACGTGCGCGTATTATTCGCAAGCCCCCATTCCTAATCATTGCGGTTGTCGGGTATTTTCCGTCGTTAGTCGGTTGTGTGAATCTGTCCTATGATTCAACGCGCTGCGTCGAACAGTAATCTACGCGAAACACCTTTTCCTCTACGCTACGGCCCTGACCTTTATCTAATTAGCTAGAATCAGTGAATTGTCTCTTTGCACCTAATTACCCTCTACCATCCTTACTTTCGAAGATTGGTACAGGGTATTTTTTATTAAAATCGATTCGGCCAAAAATTCATATTTCCATATATATATATATATATATATATATATATATATATATATATATATATATATATATATATATATATATATATATATATATATATATATATATATATATATATATATATATATATATATATATATATATATATATCATCAAAAAATTTCAGTGAGATAATCTCGAGAACGCGCCATCCGATTGAGCTGAAACTTTCAGGATACATTGGTGTATATGCAGAATAGGTCCAGGTCTCTTTAAATGTCAGTTATTGTTAACCTTTTGGCGCCGGCGGCCATTTAAGTGATATTTTTAATATACCTATTATTTCGTGCACAAATGATTTTCGCAAAAATAAAGTTAACGAAATAAATTTCTAACGTGTTTTACATATGAATCGGATAATGCTTTGGAATTTTTTAACCCTATGTGTGCGCTGGGTGCCTGAAAAGAGGACGGAAAAATTTGAAAATTTTTAAATTTCGATAACTTTTGACAGAGCTATTCAATCATTACGAAATTTTCAGGACATATTGATATTATTTAGTTGTAGATTTGTGTAGCTTTTAATGAGCGTGCTGGCAACCCTGTAGCTAGGGCAGGCACTGAAAGTGAAAACCTCCAAATCATCGTCTCTCTTGAAAAAATGCCGTTTCTTCAAAAAAAAGCCACTCATATGTAAATCATGTGCTTTGTTTACATAACCAAAAAAAAAAAAAATATATGGTATAACGGGCACGCCTGGTAACCCTTGCCCAATTTACCTATATTTTTAGCATCAAAAACTTCTGTTCACGGAAACTCACGATCCGATGAGCAGAATTATTTGAAATTCACAGAATGTATTGGCCTTAAATAGGACCAAGTCTGATAGAAGTGATTTTGAAATGCGGGCGATTCTGTGCCAGTGGTGCCATCTTGAAAAACCACTAAAAAAGATAACTGTTTTTGGCCCTATAAATTCTGATTGAATCGTTCGATTTTGACGAAACTCACAAAATTGCTGGATCTTATTTTAAGCCACGTTTGGTAGAAATTTGGTCGAAAAATTTGGTTGGAGCTGCCAGCTATGATAATTTTGGTGTCTTCATTTTGAAAAAAAAAATTTGGAAGTGAAAACATTCAAACCATCGAATATTCAAAAAAATGTCCGTTTCTTACAATAAAACCAATCTGTATATAAATCTTATGTTTTATCTACACGTTCAAAATAAAACTTTGGAAATTTCATGTCGGACAAGAACGGTAACCCTCTCCCAGTTAACCTATATTTTAGCATCAAAAACTTCTGTTCACGGAAACTCACGAACCAATAATCAGATACAGCTAAAATTTACAGAATGCATTGGACTTAAGCAAGACCAGATTTGATAGAAGCGATTTTGAATTGTGGGCAAGTCTGTGCCAGTGGTGCCATCTTGAAAAATTACAAGGAAAAAAAACTGCTTTTTGCCCTATGAAATGTGAATAAGTTACCAGATTTTCATGAAATTGACACAGTAGCTGAAACTTACTCTAAACTCTGTTTGATGAAAATTTGGTTTAAAAATTCGATTGGTGCTGCCAGCTATGGTAATTTTTGTGTCTTTGGTTTTGAAAATTCGCTCAGGAAAATAAAACTTTTTGCCCTATAACTTCCAGTGCAGTCATGAAATCAATACGAATTTCATACAATTAATGGAACTTATTATAAACATTATTCAGGCCAAAGCCACGATAGGGTTGCCAGCTATTGTTGGTTTTGTGTTTAATTGCAATATCTTTACTAAGCGGTTTTATCGTAGAATTTTCAAATGGTAATGATATTGTAGTGACAATAAACAGCAAATATTAAATTTTCGACTATTTGAAAAAAACTCGCTGCAGGTAACCCTAAATTTCTTTATACTCCTATAACTTCGAATGTAATCAAACAACGTGAAGCAGATGTGATATATTCTTGGCTTTGATACTGGCGAAAGGTTGTTCTTGCTATTTGCGTTGAGAGATCTGTATAATCCTTACGAATTTGATAATCTACCTTCATACAGATACAGGCTAAATCTCTTAAATCTATGAAGTCTATCTTCGCGGAGGATAGCCATATGATCCTGCTTTACTTTTGATGTTATTAGGGGCTTGATCAATGGTGTGCCCCTGTCCAATAAGATCACCTTCAACGAATCAGTAAGGCAGACGAGGCACAAACGTTTACTCAATGAATACCGACACCACACAGTTTACGCCAACAATGAGCCAATTAATAGATGCTGCAAAATATTGAATAGCTTCTCAAAATACTGTTCCCCAACCATTTCCCGACCAAGGTTTAAAACTGCTCTGATTAAGGCGCTCACGTCATGAATGCCCTATCCAATTCCCTACCAAAGATGTGTCATATTTCCACAGCCTTCTGCAAGCTTGGCCGCTGTGTCAGTATTCAGTGGAGCTGACTCATTTGCCATGTCTCCACGAACTTCTGCAGCCTTTACCTTAGTTCCCAGAGCTGGCTCATTCACAATTTCTGACCTTACTGAGGCTTTAGCTGCTACCGGCGGCGCAGCTATCTTAGCCCCCTCCAGATTAAAGGGGCGAGTTTGATTGATTGACAGGCTTGTGCCTGACGAGTTTGTAATTGTTATTTTTTTTCATGCGGTAAAAATCCCCACTCAGAGCCGCTATCTCAAGTCCGAATGTGAAGTCACCTTAATGATCCCATGGTTATTTATGCAAAGCACAGAGGCCATGCAAGTGTTGCCACAAGCCCTTATGGGGACAAGTAATCAGAGCCAGATCAGTGCTAATCAGGAGTCCATCTCAACTGAACTTACACCACCAACTTAATGGCGACAAAACTGAGAACGTACTCTGAGACTTGCCAGGGTTTTAACGGGGTGGAGATGATCGTTTTAACCGGGAGCCGTTCACGAAGCGGATTTCACTCCGTCGCTACCGTACCTGAAGACAACTAGGTCCAGAATGTTACGACCACCAGCACAAGTGCAACAAACGAATCGTAAGTCGAGAGAAGTTCGAGGACGAAAGCCGTCGTGAAGAGAGTCCAGATCATTTAGCGTTACCCAGGATGCACCGCGAGGAGGTGATCTAGTTACAGTGTGTGAGAAGATGTTCTACACATTATCGGCAGTAGTCATGCCACTCCTTACATATTCTGTGGAGGTATCTTTTACTCCACATAGGGCTCTTATTCTACTTTTGCAGAGAGCCATTGCTTTTTTGGCTCTTTTTTTATCGAAACCAGGATATTTTTTTAAAGTATTTCAAACACTCAAGATGATGCCATTAGCATCTACAAGCCGATATTATATATCTTTTTCTTACTTTATTTTTTTTTTGTCCGCATCTACCATTGTGAAACCCCAGTACGGAATAGGACTTATGAAGGTAAAATAAGTTTGCTGACGGGCCTTCTAATACTTCTTCTTTCTTCTGCGATGACGTTGGGTCCTCACTGGTGCAGAGAAAAAGTTACTTTAACTCATCAGTGAGGAATTAGATTAGAAAGGATTCAACCTACCAAAGCGGCGAGGCCGCAGTTATTGCTGGCACCATATTTAGGCTAATCCTAAACATTTGCCGTGCTTTTGATGGCTTTGCAAGTAAAATTCTCGCGAGAGCAAACCTAGAGTAAAACAACCGTTTCCAGTGACTCTACTCTACCGAATCTACTTTCAATCAATTTTACAACTCCTTATATACGTTTTTACTATAATACTTTACTGCTAATACTATACTATACTACTTTATTGCTAATACTCAGCATGCCCTGAAATAAATCATCATGAAACATATTTTCTCACGACACGATATTTTCTCATGATTCACACGTGCCCTATTTTCTCACACGGCACTTGACCGTTCATTTGTTACAAAGAAATGAAGACTAATCACAAACATTTAGTTTAATAGTCCCAGAAGGGGTTTTTTTTGTGCTCACAAAAATGCTTTCTTAGCTTTACTTAACATGATGTGTATCATTTTTAACGTTTCTAAAACATTACAAACATTTTTCTATTTCTAGGTTCATATATATATATATATTTTTTTTATATATCTATATTGTCGTTTGTGTTACATGTGTGGTAAGTTTTTAGTCTATTCTTATTTATTAATTTACGGTTTCCTGCTATGTCTAAAGTGACATTACAGTGATCCATGTCCAATGCTCTATATGGACCTTTATATGGTGGTTGATGTTTCTTTCTAATTTCATTTCTCAAAAGTACTAAATCTCCTATTTTAGGATTCAAAGAATGTATATTTGTTTGGTTCATTGTTCTTTTGACTTTAACTTTCTCAATCAAACTTCGTGCTCTATTGATCGACATCCTCAATCTTGTCTTTAACTCTTTGGCATAATCATCTAGATGGTAAATCACATCTTGATTATCAACTATGTCATTTGGTAAGTACGGGAGTTTGCCGAAAATCAATTCAAATGGAGTATAGTTTGTATCTACATTTGGGGTTGTATTGTACGCAAATGTGTAATATGGAACCCATTTGTCCCATTGTTGGTCATCAGCAAACGAATACATATATTCGTTTAGTACCCGATGATTCCTTTCTACTACACCTAAAGTCTGGTGGTGATATGGTGTTGAAAATATTTGTTTTATTTTTAACAAATCACAGATGTTGCTCATAAGCTTATTTGTAAATTCAGTGCCTAAATCAGACTTGAGTATTTTGAAATATCCATACTTTAATATAAATTCGTTAGCTATTGTAATATAAATTCGTTAGTTTGTGCTTCTTTAATTTCTATTGGGAACGCTACTACAAATTTAGTTAGTTCACATTGTAAAGTTAATATGTATCTATAGTTATTAGATATTCTGAGTGGACCTACGGTATCTATTTGTATGGTTTCAAAACTCGTTGTTGGTGTGTCAGTTTTCATCATTTCTTCATTTGTGTGCCTCACCTGTTTGTTCATTTGATAAGGTGTGCAATTTTTTATGTGAGATTTAATCATATCGTTCATGTTTTTCCAGCAATATCTTTGTTTTAGCTTCAACAAAGTTTTGCGAATCCCTAAATGTCCTCTGTGCGGTGAATTGTGATATTCTTCTATTAATTTCACCTGTTCATCTTTATTCGTTATTTTAGCGGGTGGCTTGTATATCATTATTCGTAGCTTCTTATGCGCATTTTCTTTACCTTTTCGTTGCAACAGGTTAAATACTTTCTTAAATTTTTCTTTGTCTATAGACTTCAATATAATATCATCACTTGATAACGAGAATTCTTGGATTTTGTTACGTCTAGCAAAATCCAATAGTTTCCCCATAATCAAAACGTATTCTGAATGTGGATTATCACTATTATTCTCATTACGTTTGTTTCTGTGGGTACCCCAATCTATTGTAAGCTTTGCATTAACGGAAACTGGTTTCACGTTAGATATATCGCTACAATATACTTTTACAACATATTTTGTACGTACGATATCTATGCCTTTATTTTCATCATTGCGCAGGATAAATTTTAACTTCATAACACCGGTGATATCCGACAAGCTAGTGCAATAACAACAATAGAATTGATCAGGTTCTACTTTTACGTGGTTGCTTTCGCTGCGGGTTTCTTGCTTTTTATCCTCTGTTTTGTTTGCCATGCCCCTTGTAATTGCTAATAGTTTACGCTTTGCTGTTTCATCTATAACTGGAGGTATCAATGCTTTTAAAGAGTCAGAATCCAACTCAATCTTTGACAAGACATCAGCATTCGTGTTCATGTTGCCTTTCTTGTACACAATCGTGAAATCATAATCCGATAAGTCGACTCTAATTCTAGTGAGTTTTGATGAAGGATTTGCATGGGTGAATAAAGATACTAGTGGTCTATGGTCTGTGACAACTACGAACTCTCTTCCGTAGAGATAAGGTCTGAAGAAGTTTATGCCCCAATGTATGGCTAAAAGTTCTTTTTCTATGACTGATTTGTTAATGTCGTGTTTCGCCAGTGACTTGCTTGCATACGAAATTGGTAAATCCTGTCCAATTTCACCTTGTGATAATACAGCGCCTAATGCGCAATTAGATGCATCAGTTGTTAAAATGAATGGTTCTTCGAAATTTGGATACTGCAGAATTGATGGCTCAATTAATTTATTCTTAAGTGTTTCATACGCTTTTTGACATTCTTTGGTCCATACAAATGTAACGTTTTTTTTAGTAGCGAGTTCAGACTTTTGGCAATTTCAGCAAAATTTGGAATAAAATGCCTGTAGTAGTTGCAGAACGCAACAAATCTGCGCATTTCATCTGCACTCTTCGGAACCGGGTAGTTTCTGATCTTCTCGATCTTAGACGGGTCTGTCTTAACACCCTCACTGGTTATCAAATGCCCTAAATACACTACCTCCGATTGCAGAAAGTGACACTTACTAGGGTTCAACTTCAAATTGTACCGTCGCATTCGCTGTAACACTTTGCGAAGATTATCATTGTGATGTCTGACACTGCATCCAAAGACTATGATGTCATCTACGTATAGGAATGCCTCATGACTTAAACCACTCAAAGCTATCGTCAACATCCGTTGGAAACTGTTGGACGAAATCTTTAATCCAAATGGTAGTCTCTTAAATTGATAGTGACCATCACTGGTCGAAAACGCGGTGACGGGTCTAGATTCTTTCTCAAGTTCGATTTGGTGGAATGAACTAGTCATGTCCAAAGGTGAGAAATATTTCGCTCTACCGAGCCTGTCTAGAACGTCTTCCAATCTAGTCAAAGGAAACTTATCATTGATGATTTTGTCGTTCAGTCTACGAAAATCCACTACAAGTCTCCACTTAGCTTCACCATCTGAAGTTCTCTTCGGTACAACCAAAAGTGATGAATTGTATGGACTTACTGACGGTTCGACGATATTATTATCTTCTAAGTCTCTGACCTGTTGTAATATCTCTTCGTTCTGTGCTTGAGGTAGCCTATAATTCTTAATGTAGACTGGACTATTGTCTGTCATCTGCAGCTTTTGTTTATAGAAATTGTTTGTTGTCAACTTCTCTTCCTCCAAGTGAAAAACATCTTGATACTCTCTGATTATCTCAAGCAAGCTGTCCATGGATCTTTTGTCCAAATTATCTTTATCTATAATTTCCAGCAATTTCTCGAAACGCTTCTGATCACTTCTCTGTTGTTTTCCTGCATATACCTTGTAGTTTTTCAGTGGTTCAACCTCTACGTTGAAGTTGTTTATGACTACATCTTTATCAGTTGTGTTCAGAACCTTTACGTGTCGAACGCCTTTGGCTGGTATAATAGTGTTTCCGATGAAAACACCCTTCTCAATCTCTGCGTTCAGCACAATGTTATCTTCATCGATGCTTACATTTACCGGAACTATCGCTTCAGTTCTCGCGGATATATTGATTCCCGAATAGTTCTGACGTTTTGTATCCATGGGTAATACAATTTCTTCATCTGACACACCAAAAGAAATGGTTAATGTTTCATAATCTATTTTACTCATGAAAGTGACCAATAGATCTCTACCGATAATACCGTCTGTACTGATCGGAAAATTATCGTCCACAATGTGAAATAGTTCTGTTATCCTTCTATTCCCTATTAATAAATCTAATTTCGAAGTACCTAAAGACGTAGTTACTTCCTTAGTAATTCCAGTTAGCTTAATTTTATCCTTGCCATTTACTCTGTGTTCTAACGCCTTAAATATACCTACTTTACAAATTGTTACGTCTGCACCTGTATCTATCAAGAACGATAGTTGTCTATTCGCTCTATCATTATAAATTCTTACTAAATTCGTGCAGCCATCTGTTATTCTGTAAATTTGACATTCTTTACTGGTGTTATTTATTCCGGGAGGTTCCTCATTTCCTCTCCGGAACCTAGGGCGTTTCGCTGGTCCGAAATAACATGTAGGCCTCTAGTATTGCTATTGTGGTTGTTACCATGGTTGTTGGCATAGCTGTTATTCCTACGGTGATTACCTCTGTTACCATCATTATTTCTATAATGATTTGGTCTATTACCTGTCTTTCTATTAAAATTTCTATGATTATCGCATCTATTATTCCTAACATCTCTTCGACTGTCTCTATTTCTGTAACCATTGTTGTTCCTATCATTGTTATTATTTCTGTATCTTCGACCACGGTTACTTCTATTATTTGCGAAATTGCCGATATGCATTACGCTACTCCTGGCTTGCGATTCTAATGTCTCAATTTCTTGCGCTAAAGACACTGCCTCAGCAAAAGTTTTGGGCCTAGCTGAAAATATTGTGCCTTTCAGCTGATCATTAAATCCACTTTTAAAGATCGTGAGTGCATAAGTATCGTTCATTTGCGCGATTACCTTCTTTTCTGGTTCCGTAGCCTGATTACCTAGCCCTTGTATCTGTAATTGATTAAGCTCATCTACCAAAGATAAAATTTTATCCTTGTATGTAGTAACCGATGATTTGTTTTGACACATGCTACTGAGCATAGAATGAATCTGTGGTACCATTTTACTGTTATAGATAATTCATTTCTCAAAGATTCGAAAGTGCTGATTGAGGTGTTAGCCAAAGATAGTCTTACATTCGCGGTAAGCTTAACCTTAGTGACGAAATCTATGAGTTGGGTTTTTCCTGCAGTTGAATTTAGTAACTCTATTATTTTCAAAAAGGATTCTAATTCCTTATACCTTCCCTCGAAAGTAGGAATTATTTTTATGGCAGTCTCTAGACTGAATTCAGACATCTTGGCTTTGTCTTCTAACACTTGTAAACTAGTCTCTAATTCTTCGGTGATGTCGCACTCTTGTTGGACGTCTTCCGCCGAATATTCTTGTTTACCGAGCTGTAGCCAGATCTCTCCCTCCAATATTGCTGATACCGCTTTGAACCTTAGCTTGATATCTAAAACCTCAGAGTTTTCGTCATTGAAATTACTAATAATTTTCCTAAATTTTTCTTTACGCGTCTTAAAATCGTTCAATTTTTCTCTTAACGTTTCAAACGTATATAAACTCTTTGAACTATTTCTCAAATTTTTTAAAACTTGTTTGTTTTCTAAAATCAAACCTCCTAAAGTGTCCATACATAATCATTATGTGACCGAAACTTTACAAAAAGGAGCCGTAAATTTCACAAATAAAACTTTAAAATTTATTATACAAAATATATTATACAAAAATTTATTATACAATTGCTAATACTCAGCATGCCCTGAAATAAATCATCATGAAATATATTTTTTCACGCACGATATTTTCTCATGATTCACACGTGCCCTATTTTCTCACACGGCACTTGACCGATATTCCTAGTGCCACTTGATCAACATGCATAAGAATTATTGTCATGTACGCTCATTCTCACTGAAACCATATACCATGTATTTGGGTCGCGTTCCTTAGCGACAACAAGAATTTATGTCGGACTTGAATATGTCATATGGCGTGGATATTCATGGTCTACACTCGGAAATTTGATATGTGTGGTTGAATGCAAGCAATAGTGCATTGTACATGACCTATGCAGTACGTGTGGTCTGCTAGTCCATATCTCGTTACATTGACGATATTAGTGGATCGCGTAATTCATGTTTTGGTTTATTTCAGGCATGGTGATGATATATAATTACAAAGGGCATTCTCGATCTTTCTTCAGGCTTGATATCAGCTTCCTTGTTTTGTTGGTGCTCCTCATGGCCGGTGATCCATATCATCTCAAGGCTGTTATGTGTTCTTTTTTCACTTAGAGACTCTCTCACCACAAAGACTATAGCAAAATTTATGTGACCCCAATTGATAGCCTCGATAAACGCTCTGTCTACCCGACAGAATATAAATTCTGACCTTTAATTGTTCCTTATCTTTATTATATGTATAGTTTTAAGGATGGTAGATAGTTTTGCTTGATAGATGGTGGCCTCTTTTGGGAGAGAGAAATGAATTTTGCACTTTGGTCCTAGGACCTCCCTGCTACTCTACAATCCATCTTTAAGTCATCGACATACCACATTTGCGCCCCTTTTATTTGTTCCATTTGTTCCATGATTGAAAAGTGACCTTGAACCTCTTCCCAAAGGCTATATTGGTCTTTGTTAGATCGCTGAAGTTCAACATATCCATTATGAGCCTGACAGCCTCTGGGACTCTATGGTGGTCTTTTTGGTCTCCTGATTTGTACCTGTAGGCCTGTTGTAGGCTAGTAGCCTGTTTTGCTGCTTTGTCATGAATTTTGAGGTTGTTACCGCAAATTTCTATCTGCGTATATCAACCGCGATTCACAACCCTTAGTCTCCGGAAACGAGTCCAAGGGTGGAAAATTCCGGGCGGCCTTTGCTCACGAGGAACGGGGTGGGTTTGGCACCACTCGCTTCTTTGCCGGAATTTCCCGCGTGACCGTCGCTGCGAAGCGAGAAGTTGGCGACGGATTACCGCAATCCACGCTATGAAAAGTTAAAATTAAAACCGCACCGTCGCGCTACCACTATTAAATCTGCATTTCAATCACTGAATCTATCTCCCAATATCTTATAATTTATTGCATTGCTCTCGCATAATCACAATTTCATTGAACTCACTTATCTGATACGCACAACGATTGGGTAGTTCTACCACTGCTGGTAGGGTGACTTATCACTAACACTATATTTCTTTCCTAATCTCCTCCGCGTCACTTAAACAACACATTTTCCATTCGGATGAGCGGATTATTTGACTTAACGTTTGAAACGAATCTATATAATGACTTAAACTAACTAACCTGAGCTAAATAGTCTCGGCGTTGCTGGATCTCGTATCGAGCTGATGAAAATCCCGCGCTGGGGCCCTTTTCGCTTGACGATGGGTTGTTTTCACGCGCCTCAGTCCACCGATTACCCCTCAGACACAGAATTGCAATACTCCGTCTTAATAACGCGCTCCTTAGAATTTATCGCTCCTCGGAATTTATCGCTCCTTAGAATTTATTGCTCCTTAGAATTTATCGCTCCTGATACCGTCTTGAATTTCCCGGATCTCTTCGACAATACTCCTTTCACCTTCACAGTCCGCCCCGGTCACCAGTATGTACCAAGAAAATAATAATCCAAAATTAGCTCTAGGAGTCCTCGACACCAACCTGCTCCCTACCGAGCCAAATTCAAAAAGAAGGCACTTATCCATTTTCCAATTCAATTTTCGGTTCCCGCTAAAGCGGCTTTTCATAATCCGTTGTGGGTATTTGAACTCCAGCAGACTTTGGAAATTTACTCATTGGAAATTATTCCAGTTTTGGGCTTTGGTACTACTTTTGTACCGCCCTTTAGTACCACTATTGTCCGAACCGTCATTTCACACTCCGTTGTTGTGGTAGGTTGCGGTCGAATTGACATTTAGCCTTTTGCTCCATATGGGGACACTTTTTGACTTTGGACAGCCTGGTAGCGCCTCCTGAGTCACCTTTAAGAGTATCCCGCATTCCAAATCGAATCACAGCACCAACGCGAAAATGTCTCAATCGAATGGCGACCGCCATGAATCAAATGGACATGAAAACGGCACCAAAGACGACCAAAGGGAACAACTCGGCATCAGCGGCCTGGAGAACACTCGAATCGGCCCCACAGAACTCCCACGCCGGCCGCCCAAACCCTCGTCATTTAGGATTCATCGCTTTTAGACCGACCAGGGTCAACACAAAAGAGCAATCTGGGGTCCACGGTAAGTTCATGTCATGTATCACCTTGTAACTACATTGATTTCTCGCGGTAGGCCAGATACTGGCATCGTACAAGTCGGTTCCACCTAACGTGCGCGTATTATTCGCAAGCCCCCATTCCTAATCATTGCGGTTGTCGGGTATTTTCCGTCGTTAGTCGGTTGTGTGAATCTGTCCTATGATTCAACGCGCTGCGTCGAACAGTAATCTACGCGAAACACCTTTTCCTCTACGCTACGGCCCTGACCTTTATCTAATTAGCTAGAATCAGTGAATTGTCTCTTTGCACCTAATTACCCTCTACCATCCTTACTTTCGAAGATTGGTACAGGGTATTTTTACTAATGTTCGAAGAACATTAGTATTAAAATCGATTCGGCCAAAAATTCATATTTCCATATATATATATATATATATATATATATATATATATATATATATATATATATATATATATATATATATATATATATATATATATATATATATATATATATATATATATATATATATATATATATATATATATATATATATATATATATATATATATATATATATATATATATATATATATATATATATATATCATCAAAAAATTTCAGTGAGATAATCTCGAGAACGCGCCATCCGATTGAGCTGAAACTTTCAGGATACATTGGTGTATATGCAGAATAGGTCCAGGTCTCTTTAAATGTCAGTTATTGTTAACCTTTTGGCGCCGGCGGCCATTTAAGTGATATTTTTAATATACCAATTATTTCGTGCACAAATGATTTTCGCAAAAATAAAGTTAACGAAATAAATTTCTAACGTGTTTTACATATGAATCGGATAATGCTTTGGAATTTTTTAACCCTATGTGTGCGCTGGGTGCCTGAAAAGAGGACGGAAAAATTTGAAAATTTTTAAATTTCGATAACTTTTGACAGAGCTATTCAATCATTACGAAATTTTCAGGACATATTGATATTATTTAGTTGTAGATTTGTGTAGCTTTTAATGAGCGTGCTGGCAACCCTGTAGCTAGGGCAGGCACTGAAAGTGAAAACCTCCAAATCATCGTCTCTCTTGAAAAAATGCCGTTTCTTCAAAAAAAAGCCACTCATATGTAAATCATGTGCTTTGTTTACATAATCAAAAAAAAAAAAAATATATGGTATAACGGGCACGCCTGGTAACCCTTGCCCAATTTACCTATATTTTTAGCATCAAAAACTTCTGTTCACGGAAACTCACGATCCGATGAGCAGAATTATTTGAAATTCACAGAATGTATTGGCCTTAAATAGGACCAAGTCTGATAGAAGTGATTTTGAAATGCGGGCGATTCTGTGCCAGTGGTGCCATCTTGAAAAACCACTAAAAAAGATAACTGTTTTTGGCCCTATAAATTCTGATTGAATCGTTCGATTTTGACGAAACTCACAAAATTGCTGGATCTTATTTTAAGCCACGTTTGGTAGAAATTTGGTCGAAAAATTTGGTTGGAGCTGCCAGCTATGATAATTTTGGTGTCTTCATTTTGAAAAAAAAAATTTGGAAGTGAAAACATTCAAACCATCGAATATTCAAAAAAATGTCCGTTTCTTACAATAAAACCAATCTGTATATAAATCTTATGTTTTATCTACACGTTCAAAATAAAACTTTGGAAATTTCATGTCGGACAAGAACGGTAACCCTCTCCCAGTTAACCTATATTTTAGCATCAAAAACTTCTGTTCACGGAAACTCACGAACCAATAATCAGATACAGCTAAAATTTACAGAATGCATTGGACTTAAGCAAGACCAGATTTGATAGAAGCGATTTTGAATTGTGGGCAAGTCTGTGCCAGTGGTGCCATCTTGAAAAATTACAAGGAAAAAAAACTGCTTTTTGCCCTATGAAATGTGAATAAGTTACCAGATTTTCATGAAATTGACACAGTAGCTGAAACTTACTCTAAACTCTGTTTGATGAAAATTTGGTTTAAAAATTCGATTGGTGCTGCCAGCTATGGTAATTTTTGTGTCTTTGGTTTTGAAAATTCGCTCAGGAAAATAAAACTTTTTGCCCTATAACTTCCAGTGCAGTCATGAAATCAATACGAATTTCATACAATTAATGGAACTTATTATAAACATTATTCAGGCCAAAGCCACGATAGGGTTGCCAGCTATTGTTGGTTTTGTGTTTAATTGCAATATCTTTACTAAGCGGTTTTATCGTAGAATTTTCAAATGGTAATGATATTGTAGTGACAATAAACAGCAAATATTAAATTTTCGACTATTTGAAAAAAACTCGCTGCAGGTAACCCTAAATTTCTTTATACTCCTATAACTTCGAATGTAATCAAACAACGTGAAGCAGATGTGATATATTCTTGGCTTTGATACTGGCGAAAGGTTGCCAGCACGAGTCGGTTGTGCTACTTTTGTATCAATAAATGCTTACAGTTAGTATACATACCGGAAACATTTACAATGAAAATAAATAACCGATGTTACAATTCGCAAAGTTCTGCAAATTTTTCGGATCGCAGCCCCAAACACCAACTTCAATTACAGTGCTGCAGGCACTGAGCATTTTCTTCATTGATGTTTTATGAGATGCTGCTTTCAAAATTATGTGAAATAAGCAACTGATAACGAATATAATTAACCCGTGTTTTGCTCTCATAAACGTTGAAATTCATGCCAGTGGTAATAGCTGAAACCTTCCACCATATGAGTTATAATGCATTCTTAAGACGAAAGTAAAACGTGGCATTTGAAACAGTTTGGCCGTAATAAGCAGCACATGTGGTGGAATATGCACTCAAAACCTGCACGATTCTTCTACTGTTCTTCGAACATTAGTGTTTCTAGCGGTGCGCTAGAGTTTTTTTTATTATTTTTTTTTATCTGTAAAATCAACGAGTCGCGCGTGCTCTCTGTTGGTTCTGACCGTGACAAGGTATAGGTTTAGAAGGGCTTCCATTCTTGCGGTTGAGGTGGAGCTCAGTGTTCCTGTAACCATACTTTGAAGCTTGTTGACCCTATTATAACAGTTTTTTGTGTAGTTTTCTTCCACCAAACCTACTGCCAAAAATCTTTAAATCCCAAAATTCGAAGTTACCTCTGCACAAGACCATGGTCTTACCAGTACTTATGTATGAATCCAGGAGATGGGCTCAACAAAATGCTCCCCGACATCTAAGTCGCGATCGAGAAGAAAGTCATGCGGAGAATCATTGGCCTCATATGTGAAGCGCGATTTCCGAGACGTTACGACCACGAGTTGTATGCAATCTACATAGAAGCAAATATAATGACAAGATAATTATTGGTAGATTCCGTTGAACAGAGCACCTAACTTGTATAAACAAAGACGAGCCTGCTCAAAAAACCCTTTTTCATGGAAGCGAGCGCACTCCGGCTGTAGCGCCGATGATGATGATGGTGCATAGTGTATCAAACGCAGCCTATCTTAAAAGCTGACAAAGAAACACATAAAAGTTATATTAGACTGTAACATGCAGGATGTGAGTCAGAATAAAATTTCTTTCTCTCCTTACAGCTTCTATATTTTGGAAATTTAAAACCATTGTACGATACCACCCACCAGGTTTAAGATGGATTTCCCTCAAAAATAAAATGGGAAACACCATGAAACAGCTATTGAAAACTAGTTTCCTTCAACATTAAGTTAGAAATTAGAATGATATTAACACACTTCAATGCCTGTAAAGTTTATTTTTAATGCTTTCAACATTCTGCTGCTGTTCAAAAACAAAGCTCATAAAACAGCTATCAAAAATACTGCCCTGGCCACATTCATTACTCCATTTAATTGCTTATGAAAGCACGGCTCCATCTTCGAGGTTTAGCCTGGTTGAGCAATGTTGCCTAGAAAGCTGATAAAATTGCTGTTTACATCAATAATCTGCTTAGTGAAAATATCAAAGTACCAAACTTCATCCCACTACGTGCGTCGAAAAGAAGTTTTTAATTTATTCTAAACTTGGCCAAGTCGCTTGTTAAATTCAGAGTTTTGTTTAGTCTATTCGATTCGGTGGCATATTAAATTAAGACGTATTGATAGCGGCCACGAAGCATTTTCTTAGTGGAATGCCATTACTTGTATAATTGATTTAAATATTCAAATGAGACACGCTCCTGGCCGAGTAGATTTCATCCGCACAATTCCATTCACTCGAAGGCAGTAATGAGTTCTCTTTTGATTAAGAAACTTGGTCTACGCCGTTCTCGCTGTCTTTATTTTCTCATTCCGCTTGAGAATGAAATCCATTTCAATTTTAAGTTGGGATCTAATTAAGTGGTCAGCTATTGAAATTTGCGATAGGAGTACCTGACGTTTACCTCGTCCATTTCGCGCTCTAATGAAATTCTACTAAGAAACATTTGCGAGCGTGAACTCTCAACGTTGCTCGTACATTGCTTGGCGCAATAAAATGCATACGTGTTCTGATGCAATGTAGGCTTGCTTTGTTTAGGGGCTGTACGCTCGTTAATGGTATCAAAAATATAAAATCGATTCCCAGTTCTGTAAACCTTTTGAAGTTTTAAGATATTAGATGTTTACGATACTAGATAATACGACCAACTAAATGAGTTCATTTAGTGTAACGCCGTGAAATTCGTAAAATGAAAAGCATCGGTTGAAATGCAGGTTCGGAAACTTTCCGTTTGAGTGTTTTAATTTTTTGGGAAATAATTTGACTAATTGGCTTAACTGAAACAATTTCAGCTCGAGAGAAGTCTGTTACTTTGAATTCAAATTTTAGGAACGTACCTATATAGTTTGAAAAGTTGAAGGCCGACTTTTGTAATGTGGTTTGATACTCATGTTGTACAAAAATAAAGCTCTGTGAAATCTTTGTAGCTGACACCCCATCATATCATATCCTTGCTAAACGTTTTTCGCAACCTTTTGGGCTACTCTAGAGCTGGTCGGATAAACCCTATCATTTTGGACCATTGAGTTTTTCTTCTACTCCTAAAATTTTTCTTATCAGTAAACAAGATTTATCGATGTTTTTTGTTGCCGTACCGCTCAAGGAGCTCTTTGCATATGTTGGTTCTAAGTTTTTTTCAACTACTTCGTCAGTAAATGTCATGTTCATCTCCGGAAAATGCTCATCAAGAGGTGCGATGTTAATTTCCAAAGCCATTATTCGCTGCTTACGAACTAGATTTCAAAGAGCTCAATTCTCGGTGACTCTGACGACTGCAGGAGTACGAATATTACGGAGACGTCTAGAATGGGGTCGATCTTCACTACTCTGGGTCTCGTAGAATCTTTGCATCGCACGATAAACGAATTTTCGCAATATTTTCAATAAGCGCAGGAAGATGCAAATCTTACTTGCAGAATTTCCGCAGTATGGAAAACTTTCAATACATGGCTCACTTAACGCCTGATTTAACTCAAGTACTTATCTACAGAGCTAAGTTAACTCAAAGCTCGGTGCGCGGTCTCCCATTTTACCCTGGATTCGAATTAAGCCTTGCTTATGCTTGCGCTAGAGGCTTGGCATTGACCAGAAAGCTTAGAAGCTTAATAGCCCATTCACACTGGCATTAAATCAGGCGATTTCGATCAGCTGATCGCTTTAGAGCGAAATCGACTACAAATTTACCTGATTTACCATACATTTGTCTCAGCTTCTGCCAGTTGAAAGCTACCTGGTTTAGAGTTAATCTAGTATAAATCAGGTACTTTTGTGAATTTTCCCGGGCTGGACTATTTTCAGAGCCTGCTAAATTCCATCCGTGAGAGGGAGAGTAGGTTTCAATGAAATGTCATTTGAATTTCATTCCAAAACAGTGAAAATTGAACACACAAAGAAAAATTCAGTTGTACAAAATGAAAAAAAATGTTCTTGCATGTTCCTGCACCATTTTCAACAATTTTTACGCAAAAAAAAAATTGTGCGCAGCCCCTGGACATGGACGGTATAACTTTCCACCATCAGCCCTTCAATCCTCTCGCGCACAAAGCATGTTAAAAATGCCTAGCACTCATTGTCAAATTGGAGGGGAACTACTTGAGCCGATTTGACAATGAGCAGCTAAAAAATTACTACCATCCCCTTCAATGTAAATCTTATGGGCATGTCCACTCCATTTCTACTACCTCACTGATTGTGCGCATAAATTCAAATGACATTTTACGCTCTTAATCTCCTCGCTCTAGATCATTTCGAAACAGTGTGAACGCTTCACCTGATTAACTTGATAGCTCCTGAATCTACCTGATTTAGAGTGTAGTGTGAACACCATATAAGGGTGCTTAGCTGAATAACATCGACGCACGATCGCGCTCGGTGGGTGACAGGACCAGGTTGCGGTTATAGCGCTGGTGATTATTTGTCATATCCAATGTAGTGAAAATATGATCAAAGTTTTTATTGCAGCATAATCAATAAAGTAATATTCAGAAAAAAATAGTTTTATCGATTTCGCAATTGTGCCAAACGGATGGAAAAGCCATAGACCTAACACCGAAGAGTTTCTCAAGTGGTTTTTACCGTTCTCCTTTGGAAATCACGCTTTGTTTCATTTTTAAACTGTAACGTTGATACGTACTTATAATTTAAAGAAAGCTATAGAAGGGGAACCTCTTATTTGGTTAAAGGTTTTTTTAAAGATCCCAATATAGCTACACGGTAGACAGCTCATCCACTTATCTTCCGTCAGACCTGTTCTTTTGAGTTTCATATTGATATGATGATCCGGTCGTGAGTTTTTGTAAACATAAAATCTGGGTGCCTAAAAAGTAGGTCATTTGGTGAATGGTTACCGTTCTTGTGGCATGAGAAACTTTAAAAAACTCAAACAGGCACTTTGAGTAAAAATATTTACCTTGTTTTAGGTGCCTAGCGTCCAATAATGATGAGAAATTTCCATAGATATAGAGAGGAATGGATACGAAATGGGCCGAGAGAAATGAAGCAATTTTCGACCTCTGGTGTAGTTGTGTGAGCGAGAGGTCGCAATGTGTTTGTATGACGAGGGCGGCGTGAAATATTGTAAAATTAAAGGGCAACTTTTTTGGTGCAAATAAAAATTTGTTAATATTGATGTAATGTAATTCACGTCAATAGCGAATCAATGAGTTTCGATTTGCATTAAAACTGTGCGTAGTATTTTAATTAGTTGTGCGGCAGCTGAACAGGTTTTTTTTTATGAAAATGATTAGCTCTGAGCAGAGCTGAAGTCTGTTCGCGTACTTTCAGTCACAGAATTTTTGTGAATCATGTGGTGGGGGATATTCAGGAAAAGTACGAAAACGCTCTGATTGCATTTCCGGAAAAGATTCAGTTGTCGGTTTTTGTGAGCACAATAGTAATTATAAAGTCATTCTAAGTGGTGATAAATTATCGCCACAAAAATATTCGATCTTCAAAACAACATTACGCAAAAATATGTTGCTTGCCGCGCACATTTGGAAATTTTTACTCGCGACACGCGTTTCACATTTTTCACTGTTTTTCAATAGCTCAGACTCTACTGAAATTTACTGAAAGAGGCGAAATTTTCAGCATTGAGTAAAACGAAGTACATAAACGGCTTCATTGCAATTAATTGTAGTACGCGAACAGACCTAATTATTGCCGTGTTGCCACATAACGCAGATCACTAAGCATAATTCCGTGAAAAAAAACTTCACTTGGATTTATTTGGTAGAGAAATTCTAAATTCAATTTCAGCGGCACTGAGTCACTTTATTAGGCTCAAAAACTATTCAAATAAAACAATCTGAAATAAATGTTTTAATCTAACGAGTATTAAAAAAGTTTCAAATTATATATACACTCAAGACATTTACGCGCAAATAATGTTAGAAAATTCTCGGCATCCACAAAAAACAAACAATTTATAGAGGTTATTGATTTGTGATCTAGTTCCCTTCTAGTCTATAAATCAGCATAGACAACGTATATCGTCTCTAAAGCTAAAGCCGATAATATTTTATTGTATTATTTAAAATGGTACTATTTTGTAATTTTGAAGGTACATTTTTATCCCTTCAAATGCGCTCAAGCTGTATAGCCTTTGCCTGAAAAAATCACTTCACATATCGCGGCGTCTATTTCGACACAAGTTTTACTTGCAATATTTGCTGTGGTAAATTCAAATATTGTTGACCGTATGTCTTTTATAATTAATTTTATACCTATGACGCAAATAATGCAACAACAATAATATTATTTCTTGATTAGCCACCTTATTCAACGTATTTTCTATTAACATAAAAAAGTAAACTATAGTGTAAGAAATACTATTTAGAAAATTTAATTTGAAGACAAACACAGCCATAAAATCTAAAATTCCCTTAAATTCCCTAAAGATTCCCTAGATATATTTGACATCAAACTTAAATAAAATTTTCGCGACCATAACACTTGCTAATTCAATTTCAATCAACCGGTTTGCCTACCAACGTAACATAAAACATCTACATGCGTATAGATCATTTAGCATCATAATCTGCACGCAGCATTCGTAAATAGTAGCCCAAGTCAATTACGAAGTTTACTTGTGCTACTTTAAATCGTTCATTCACACCGGTTTTCATCGTTCGAACAATTTTCTTCACCTAAATGACGTCAATTCATATAATTGATCAAACTTAATGCCCCTACACGCTATCAAGCTTTCCCCGCCTATGAACAAAAGCAATCAATAAAAATGGCGATCGGGCGGTTTGACACATGTTTTATTTTCGTGTTTTCATCAATTAAAAGTATAAATGTTTAGATTGATCAATAACCAGTGTGAAAGTAAAAAGTGTTTTGCACCAATTACTCATAGGATTTCGCCCTAGAATGTGTGATGTAAGTACAAATTCAATTTGAATCAATGTACCTCTTTTTACCGGATTTAGGATAGAAAGCTTTCGAATTGTGGAAAGAAATGGTTGTTATATGTATGTAAGCAACATTTTCGACCTCCCCTTACAAAATAACATCAAATTTCATTCAGAAAATTTGATTAATTTTGAAATTTGTGCCCCATGTGACACATATTTTATTTTCCCTGCTATTCCAACTAACCCGAAAATCGACCATGTTCACAACAATAGAAATGTATGGAAATGTTTGTTTACATAGAGAGTCAACAGCGCAGAAGGGTATAGTGTGCGGCATTGAGGGGAAAGCTTTTTTGCAGAGAGTAAGTTGCATATGTAGTAAAAATGCTTCATTCACGTACGGGTTCATGGATTATCATTTCGTGTCCATTCTTTATATGTCTATGGAAATTTCCAATTCTCGTATTAATTTTTTCCCAAATTCTTTTTTCATACAAATTTAGCGGTGCCTGAAAATTTATTGAAATATTCGCCATCGACAAGGGGCTAAAAATATCTTAATGTTAACTGAAGACTGGCTTCTTCCTTATAAACATCATTATTTTAATAACTAATATATAAAATATTATATCATTATCTGAATAAAATCTAAAGTTATTCCCACATTGAGCGCTAGTTAACAATTTATTAAAAATTTTAAATAATGCCATGTTTTTATTGATTTTATCGAAAATTATTTATGCATGTGTGGGTATAATTTTCATATTTTTGCGAATATATTATTACTGATTTTTGAACGACATGATCTTATTTAAAAATTAAAATAAGTTATTCACCAGCGCCTAACGTGGGTAAATATCTACTACTAGGATCTGATTTATATCAATTATTCTGCTTTGAAATGAATTTCTGTATCTAAGGGAGGTGAATCATGATCATGCTTCGGTTCTTTAACCTGTTTAGAGCTGAATATATGTCGATCAGCTGAGTTTAAACTGAAGTTCATGCCAGTTTGAATTCCTTAATGCTGAACAATAATAGTATTAAGTGAACTAGAAATAGAAAACAGTGAAATAGAAAACAATTTGCTTGCCCGGAATGTACTTATCGATCGTTTTCGTCAAGTTTAATTTAGTTTAGGTAGCTTAAGCGCAACTAAGTCTAACCATAATGCAATTAACTGGACTTAAGTAAATGCAGAAACCCAAATGATAATTCACTCAATTCTTATCGTTTTGTTAATTTGCCGTGAACTTGAACGAATGTGAAAGTAATATCAAAGTCAAATTTCGTAATCCCATGTTCACACATTTTATTTATTTCATTAAATAAATGCCTGCTTATATATAAATATATATATATATATATATATATATATATATATATATATATATATATATATATATATATATATATATATAAATATATACTTTTCAATATGGAGTTATCACACAAACTGGAATACACTGAACAATTTTAGCGCACAACTGCATTCATCTGAAAATCGTTATTTTTTGCCAAATTGGCATCCAAGAAACAATCAGTAGAAAATGACATTCAAGATTCATTAAAGTGCTCGGTTCTCCTTCAATCTCTCTGAGCTCAGTCAAATTCATCCCCATCAATGGACGTTACCCCTCTGTATGTCTTTATCTTCCCAGGTTTTTGCATAGTTGAAATGTATCTCCTTTGTCATATTTGAATAATTTCTAGGATATAATGGTAAGAAAATCAACTGTAGATACATTTGAAGCTTTTTTATTCCCTTCCCTGTTTTCCACTTTTTCACGATATTAGAACCACTATGCCCCAAAATATATAAATAGTTAAGCATATGTGGACAAATAGAAAACGAAAAAATTTAAATCAATATTGCAATATCAATTTACCGATCTTTAAATACAAATATTTGCTGCTAGATGCCACAAAGAGTCATTTTAATTAGCTACTTATTTTGGTAATATGTAAGCAACTCATATTTCTTTGCTTTTTACAGCTCTAAACATTTCTTTCGGCCTTTTCCTCTAGTCTAGATGGCCAAAAAAATTTGCATAGCTGATTTTTTCAGAGGTTTGATTCGAAAAAAAGACAATCTACAAGTCCACGAAGTTTCGATCGTGCCGACTCACTTATCGGTAACCACGGACTTCCAAAGCTACCACAGCTCATGAGTCGGTAAGGCAACCCTCCTCTTGCTTTATGAATAGTACTTTTTCAACGTATGTTGAGACTGCAAGCCAGTTCTCCTCGTTTGCACTCATGATCCCCTCTTGCTATTAAGGCGCACCTAAACTTTCGAAGCAACTGCAGTCAAAGAATGAGCGTTGAGCATCACCGAGCTTGCGTGTAAGGTCCCTGGTTCGAATCCAGGTTTGGACGAGGGTCCGCGCACTAAGCTTTGAGTTCACCTAGCTCTGATTTAGGTACCTGATTTAAATCAGGGGTAAAGTGAGTCGTGGAACTAATCACTCCACACTCGTATCCACAATGATTAAAAAAATTGTAATGAAGCTCTCTACCAGCTTCAACCCCTAGACCCGTACGAGAGTTGTCGTGGGATTGCTTTACTTTACTTTATCAACAGCCTCCAGCTTGTCTCTGTGAGTCCACCGAGGCTTATACTAGCCTACTCAGTAAAATAAACTGCTCCCAAATGCCCTGCGGATATGATCCTAATACGTCAGCTTGGTGCTCAGTGTCACTTCCAGATAACTTTTGATGGTCTGGACCATGATGGAGCTTACTATCATGCATATGGCAATTGGTAACATCCGCTTCGTCAGCATAAGAATCTCTGTCTTTGAAACGGCCAGCTGGAAACCTTGCTAAGACATCCGCCAATTTAGTTGAGCAAAACCGGCAGATCTGGAAGTGATTACCCCTTCGATGTCATCAACGTAACCCACCACATCCACAGAAGATCATCTGATGTTCCAGAGTTCAGTCTCGAAGATTGATTCCTGTACCACACCTGAGGTGACAGGCCTCAACAATGTCCGCCCACCGCACCGAGTTGAAGGCGTTTTGTACGTCCAGTACTATCAGCAGGACACCCGGTCTGGCTTTTAGCATTGCATCCTTTTAAAAACAAGATAAGTTTTATTTCTAATTAAAGTTAAAGTATTCAACTTCAAAATACTATAGCTGCCGACAGGGTCATATGATTATTACGAAATAGACAGCACATTTTTGGTATCTTTAAAGGGGATTTCAGTTATGAGTCCATGTTTCCATGCGGTCAAACCAATTTTTTAGAAGGCGAAGTTGATATGGAAGTACAAATCTACGTATCTGCTCTCTTGCATTTCATTCCCGCCTTCTAAGTAATCGGTTTGATCGCATGGACTCATGTCTGAAACCCTCTTTAGATATAAACTTGCTTGATTTTTGATGTATGTGCAAGTGACCTTGTAGATGCACATGAAAGTCTCTTAAAAACATTGAGTCTCCTGCTAGGTTTTTGTTTTTGAGAAAAATGAAAACAGTGCGTAATTAAATGCTCTTTGCAAGCGGTTAGCTTGAAATTTTCAATATTTCCCATCCCACAAGAGCGGTAACCCGCCATCAAATTGCGTTCCTGAAATTTAAGCTGGTGAGAATTCATCACTCAACAAAACAAAACATCATTTAACAAACTAAAGTACACAGGATGAATTGATCTTTGATAAAACCAAGCCTGATAGAAGTTTATTTTCCTGCAGCTCTGTGTTTATAATCACATAGCAAGTTATTCTTAGTGTGAACTGGGTTTAATAGATTTTTGGTTAAAATGCTAGTATAGGAATGCAAACATCAACCATTTTCGTTATTTCAATCAAATTTTGATGTAATAAACAACATTATGAAAATAGGCTACAAATGCTTGAACTCCAAAAGCACCAGCTCTTAAAATATTTCTATCCTTTACAACGCAGTTATAAGATTAGATCCTAACTTGTATGGTAAGTAGAGCTTAATTTGTAGTAAGTTTTTAGTTGAGGTGCTGGCAAAGCGTTGCCAGCTAGTGCCATTTTCTTAATTTTATCAAGATGTACGGTTAAACTTTCTATGATGAGTATTGGCAACAAATGTTTGAATTTCCGAAACTATGAATCTTTTGCGAGCGATAATACTCAATTTCTTTGAGCTCTTATAGCTGCCGATGGCGTCATAAGATCAGCACGAAATTCCTGGGACAGGTCACTCTTGAAATGGAGTCTAATAGTTAAACAGACGTTAAGTAGTAGTAACTGGATGATTTGGCCACTTTTGAACTGAGAAACACTACCATTTAATCAGTAAGGAGTACTGTTGGCATAGTATGTATCGTTTACAAAAAAGAAAATAAACGAACGAAATTCTTCACATTGAGAGCAAGTGTTCCAAATTAACATCTTTGGCAAACAAAGCAGCATTCTTTGTGAAAAGGATTCCTTATTCTGCTTATGACGAACCGTTGGGACAGATTCTCGAAGCTGATTTTCACATAAACGATTACAAAGTAACGTTTTTATCCCAGCGTCAACATTAATCCTCAAGACGGTGTAAGGTCTTTGTCTCAACAAAATATACCTGGCTTTTTACGTGCTTGAGTGGAAACAACAGCTACATCAATTGGAAAGGAATGACATTCAGCCCATGGAGAAACATCACCGACAAAACTAGGAAACCCTTTAACCACTTTCCTTCCACCCATAAAATTCTCTCATCACCTACTCAGTCCCAGTCTCCAGTGAGAAGAGATAATTCTTCCTTAACTGACTGTTCTACTGCTTTTACTCATAATAATAATGCACTGATACCCCCAGGATTTAACACAGCATCCTCTCCCTGAAGCAAGTGTGCCAACGTTGTTAATAAAAAAATAAAAACTCCTCCAAGATTTCCAATCAGGACACCGCAAACATAGCTCCTACTATGACCCCTATAAATTATTCTTCTAATAGTAGCAATATGACATCTGAATCTCTTCGAAGATCAGTCAACCCTGTTTGGAATTTTTCCTAACCGAACTCAGATAAGCTTCAAACTTTTTTACCACAACTGTGGTGGTATGAGAGGCAATCTAAGTAAATTATACCTTGACGCCAAATCGTGCCATTTTAATGTACGCGTCATCACCAAAACTTGGCTTAATACCTCTCATAAAAATGAGGACATTCTTGATAGTACTTGGACTATTTACAGAAGCGTGGTGGTGTTTGGTTAGATCTAGTCTTCACGAATGCTTATGACGAACTAGTGTTTAGTCCAACTAGTGACGCTGAGTATCTTTTTTGTAACAGTTTGCACCATATATCACTATGAGTTGAACTTTCCACTCCAGATTCCATCTACTTGAAAAACTTACAAGAACTCAATCGTATTTGACTTCCGTAATGCTGATTATGAAAGCATTAAACATGTGCTTGATACTACTGATTGGTCGATTACTCTTTCAACGCAAGATCTCGAGAGAGCCATTTCCTCTTATTACAGTAACATTTTTGACGCCATTGAAAGATATGTACCAAAGATAGGAAAAAAAAATAAATTGTCTGAGCCATGGCTTGATAGGGACCTCAGGCATATGCGAAATCGTAGGAACAAACTTTATAAGCGGATTAGTGAAAATACTGACTTTAGTCCTGCTATTCAGAAAGAGGATCATGAAGCCGCTTAGCAATTTTTAGCAAAGTCTGGTGAGGCTTATGATACTTACATTAGCTCAACCGGCGAAAATGAAGTCCGCGACCCGAAAAAATTCTTTGATTTTGTTAATGTGAAGCGAAAAACTACTGGTTATCCATTGTCGATGTTTCTAAATAATTTAACGTCTTCTTCAACTAAAGAGATATGTGAGTTTTTTTGCTGTGATCTAGGTGATCAATGCACCAGACCCATCAAACTCACACCTTTCTTCCTCTGATTCAGCTCCAATAGCTTTTGTCAACCATTTAGAAATATCCTGTGATGAAATACGAAAATCCAATTTGGAGCTTGACTGCAACTAGGATCCTGGGCCTGGTCTTCTTCCTCCGACCTTCTTATGCAAGTGTGTAGCGCAGCTTATAGCTAATTTGCATATTTTCGTTTATATATCACTTTTGTCAGGAGTTTTCTCATCCTGGTGGAAGCTTTCGTACGTCACACTCATATTCTAGAACTGTGATCGACGCTGTATCGGAAATTATAAGAGCATTGTCATTTTGTCTGCGATTCCAAAACTTTCCAAAAAGGTGGTATACAATAAATTTTCTCCGCTTGTTGACTCCCGTCTGAACGAGCAACAACATGGTTTTAGAAAAGGTTACTCAACTACCACGAATTTGACAATCCTAATCTGAGACGTTCTATACAAAATAGAATGTTCTATACCGAATGGACGCAGTCTACACTGACTTCAGGAAGGCATTTGACAGAGTCGACCATTCTTCCTTAATTCTAAAGCTTCAGAAATTCGGTCTTGCCGGATCTTTACTCAGCTGGCTGACTTCATACCATCACAATCGAACAGAATGTGTAAAATTTCAAATACTTTTGTCGAAAAACGTTACTGCTACCTCTGGTGTACCACAAGGTACTTCTTTTTAATATATTCATTTCCGACCTGTTTGACGTCCTAGCAGGCATACTTCATTTACTCTAAGCAGATAAATATCAAACTTTATCCGACCATTAAATCGAAATCGGATGCCCTCTTTCACCAATCGTAGCTTGATTCGAGTGATCATTGGTACAATATAAACAGGCTCTGTCTCAACATTGATAAATCCAGGTTTTTAGTTTTTGTAGAAAATGCACGGTCACAAACAATACGTATTTTCTCGGCAATAAGATGCTAGCTCGAGTTGATAACGTTGCAGACCTCGGTATTGTCTTCTAAAATTCCGCTTCACCTTACACTATGAAAGTAAAATACTTTCTCGTGCAAAGAAACAGCTAGGCTTCATCAAAAGACGTGCCAAAGAATTTCGTAGCCTGTGGGTCACAAGATCCTTATACACTTCAATTGTATCAAGCAAATTAAGCTGGTATACAATAATTAAGCAAATT
The DNA here is from genome assembly GCA_947369275.1 of Nemotelus nigrinus. Classification (NCBI taxonomy): domain Eukaryota; kingdom Metazoa; phylum Arthropoda; class Insecta; order Diptera; family Stratiomyidae; genus Nemotelus; species Nemotelus nigrinus. The sequence goes on from OX376372.1 coordinate 82,456,096, forward strand.
ATCAATATAATTCTTGAATACGCTCGCATTGGCTGGAGTCCCGCTTTTGAAACCCACAGCGACAGACCTGAGTCAATACAAAAGCAACTGAACAACCTTTATGGTTGTAATAGCCTACCCCTTATGAGTTTCGACTGGGTCATTTAAACTTATCGACACTAGCCTCCAAAAGAATTGTGATATTGGCCTGCTTCACACTGGACGTCATTAGAGGCGCTATTAATGTAGAATTCCTGAATAGTAAAATTTTGACAAATATCGCTATAAGGAACACGAGACCCAATCGTTTGTTAAAAGAATATCCACATTCGACCGCATATGCCGTTAATGAGCCAATAATTAGATGATGCAGAATACTCAACAGCATAAGCAATCTATATTCACCAAAGATCTCCGAATCATCCTTCATTTCCTCTCTTTTGCATGCCATCCGTACCGCCTTACCTTAAGCTATAAGCTACATATCAATGTTTTATTTGTTGATTGCTATTTATCAATTTATTTGTTATTTATTTAATTTGTTTGAAACTTATTGAACTATTTCTATTTAATATTTTATGTGTGATTTTGTACCTTGTTTGGTGAATAAATATATTCAAAATCTACACTTTTCCTTTGTTTTATAGTGAAACTTAATCTTTCTAGCAAAATATTCAATTTAATTTGATTGAATTTGAGAGATAAAGTTGTACTCATCATTTATATTATATCAAATGTAAACTGAATGACTGTCGTAAGTCTAGCAGAACACGCAAAAGTTCAACAAATAAAGGCTACTATAGGTTATAAATAGGAAATCCCTTCAAATTTAGAAGCTGGAAGAATTTTAAACCAAAAAATTATATTAGCTAAAGATCTCTGAGTTAGGTGATTTCTCAACAGTCATAGCACACTACCACCACCAACATGTTTCACTCATGCAAGTAAAAAAGGAATTCAGTATGCAGATCGCATTATACATCATATAATCAAAAACTAACTATATTTTCACTTGGAGTTCCAATTTACTTCCACCATCGCTTTTCTCAAAACTTCTATCATCGTTTCTAAAACGATTCAAAAGTTTAAATTGTTTGTCGAAATGTACGAGTACAATAATTAATAATTAATTTTTTTCAAAATTATGAAACAAAAACACCAGAAAGAAGATATAATATGATATGCTTTGATTCAAGGTAAAAAAAATGATTCTAATACTGCTTGTACAAGAAAAAAAATCAAAAATCGAAATCGTTCAAACATTTTTACATCCTTTACAAGAAATTCGGCATGGCAAACCAATTCTATGTGAAAACGATTCTTTAAACAAAATAAAATACTCACGTACTTGCCTGCCATCCAGCTGGCACCAACGAATTTTGCAACTATTCGAGTGGTCTTAGTTGCAGGATAATAACTCAGGAGTGGGTAATGAATGAAACGGACGTGATTGCAATTCTTATTTGCAGAGGGTGAAATTGGCTTAGATTATTCTCGTCATTCAGTTAAGATGTAAGGAAAAGCAGAAGCTATCAGAAAAGCTTCAGCAAGTAGTGCACATACATAATATCCAAAATATATATTAGAAATTTTAACAAACTAAGATTTCATTACGTAAGAGCAATTTCTCAGTTTGTGGCAATTTATGCTCGTAAATACTGATTGAATAAGAATGGATTTCGATTTACTGTGGTGCTAATTTATATGGGAAATTACCAAGAGAGCTCAGAATTACATTACATTTTCAACGCATCATCTAGACCATCTGCTGCCAATCAAATACATTCTGTGTTCTGTACACAACCTATCAATATCTAATGATACATTTCATAGACCGTAGCATCATAGTTACTATAAAAGGAAGAATGGCATTTAAAGATTATTTTGTACCTTATGAGAGTCATTTAAAATTTTTCATGCTTTTCACTTTTACAACGTTTTGTATTTGTGAGCCAAGTGCGGTTTTAGAGAGCTTTCAGTCTCGTCTGAACCATAGAGGCTTCTGTCCTATAATCAAAGTAATTTTCTTAATTACATGGATGAATGTGCTTGGTCCTTTGCGAGGAAGGAGCTCTACAGCCGATAGTCATAAAATTAATTACTATCACAATTTGAAGGCGGCTATTTTAATATGATTATAATACTGCTAAATGATGAAATTCATCCAATGGGATGGGATATTGTTCGCAAATTGAGATCGACAGTCGAAAATAAGCTTAGTAGCTGTGTAATGCAAATATCTAGGCGATTCGAATATTCAGACATTACATCTATTGTTTGCCCAATTCCATTGGATAGAGTTTGACGTGAATGAGTAAGAGTTATAAATGAAATATGCACAAAAATAATAAACGTTAAGCTTTATTTTGATTGCCGTACTAAGGATACATCATACCTTATACTCGTTAAAATGTTTAATCACTAGTTTAGATGTCTGCTCACTTAATAGTTTACTTATCCGTTTATTTTGGGTTTCGCTTTACTCTAAGAAGAATTCGTCCCGTGAAGCAAATTTAATATTACTTTATTTTAAGGCTACCTGCTTATGTACATAAAATTGTCAATACTTTGTAGCTTAGGGTAGCAAAATTTATGCTTAAAATTTCAAAATTAAAAAAAAATTGTTTTACTAATAATCGAAGAACATTAGGTTTTATATCGATGTTTCGTAAATAAGTGCATTGCTAAATGCCATCGTGTAGGTTGTGACATTGTAAGAAAAAAATTGTATTGACACTTTGTCAGGTGGAGCTTCGTTTGGGAGGAAGAGGGGGTTAAAAGATTTTGTAAACAATGAAGACCCTTCTGCTTTTTTTTTTAATCCTGTAGCGTCTGTAATGTACATTTTAATGCGGGCACTAAGGTGTCGCTTGATAGAAAATCATTTTACCTTTCTAATTATACGTAAACAAATTTCCTATCTGTCTCCCATCAAAAGCTGCAGGGTTCAAAGATTTCAAAAAATTAAATATTTTTTTTTGGTATTTTTCAAATTTCACATAATTTGAAAACAGGTATAAATATTTAGGTATCAAATTAAAGGTAACATTTTAGGCAATCTAAATCTAAAAACAAAAATGTATCATTTTATGGGATTTTTCCGGAAAATTTTGTGATATTTGAAAAATTTCAATAACATATTTTTTTAAAAAAAATCTTTGAAACCCTGTAACTTTTGATGAAAGAAGTATAGGGAACTTATTTACATACAATTAGAAAGGCAAAATAATTTTCTATCAAGCGACATTTCAGTGCCCGCATTAGAATGAATATTACAGACGCTACGGGATAAAAAAGGCAGAAGGGTCTTAAAAATCTACAAAATCTTTTAACTCCCTCTTCCTCCCAAACGAAGCTTCACCTGGCAAAGTGTCCATACAATTTTTTTCTCACAACGTCACAACCTACACGATGCACTTATTTACGAAACACCCGGTACATATATATATATATATAT